>CAIGQZ010032594.1:12907869-12918951 GCA_903798205.1 Danio tinwini | reverse complement strand
TACTCAAGTGTTTTTTCCATGTTTTAAATAAAAACTACCACTTTTTTCAAAATGGTAAATATGCAGATATTATAACAATCTATAGATAAACACACCTTCTGCTCTCACTCTGCAAAGCTGTGGTTTGCTGATTAAAGGAAAACTGAGTTGAAAATGGAGGAGCGGAAGTCTGCCGCCGTTTTCATATCAAATTTAAAGGGGACTGAGGTGATCATTTAGTAGTGTACAGTTCATGAGGAAATCGCAAAACATTTAGAGGCACTGAATAGAAATATAGGGGGCTAAAGCGATGCCCAAGCTTTTTAAAAATAATTTTAACTTTTCTCCCAGCTGCTGCGATCGTCAGGGGGCGGGGAATGGCGCAACTTAAACAAAAATGCACTGATTGCAACAAATGAGATGCAAGTAAAAAAAAAAACACTTGGTATACAGTTAAAGGGGACGCGAATACACGTAAATTTGGGAAGTCTAATCAGAAAAACAAGTGAGTATACCGAGGGTATACGCAATTATTGATCCTCAGAAGTCGTAATACCCAAACAGCTCATGGAAAAAAGTAGGCATACTGAGTATATGTGCGTATAGCCCCGACTACACCATTGCTTGGAACGCTTATGTAAAGTATATGATCAGGTTACCCCTCACAATATCCAAACACTGACAATCACAAAAGACTCATTAAAAACTGGATAGAAACATACTAAAGATCACATTAACAAACGCATATCAACACCTTGACCGAAAATCTTAGGAATTTGCTGGTCAACATTGTGTAAATGCAACAAAAACTTGCATTAAAATGGATTTTTTTCTAACTTATTCCAAACTTAAAGTTATATGAAGAGTTGAGATGCAAAGAACTCTGTTAAAAAGTGCTGTCTGAAATGTTCTTCTAAAATAAGCTTTTTTTTCCTCAGGCTTCTGTGTGTAGGTTCAGTAATGTCACTCTTATGGCTGTTCACTGTTTATTTTCATGGCCTTGAAAGTGAAATAACTGAACAGTAATATAGAAGACTGAAAAAAAAATCATTTTAGATAGCAGCGCGTTTCACACAGCGATACCAGTAAATATCTGGAAAATTTCCTGAACGACTTTACCAGTAAATTCAAAAAAGTACTGTTCACATAGGCAATATGTTCTGGAATTTTTTTCCGGAAAAGATTATTCACACATACATTCCAAAGAAAAGGTAAATTCTGACATAATTAACCAGAAATGACCTCTAAACAGCTGCGCTTTTATTTGAAAACATAGAAGGGGTCAGGCTTTGTTGATGGGTTCACTTTTATTTAAAGCTTCAGCATTCATGCAGCTCCTTTTGTCCCAGAGACATCCAAAGTCAGAAGTGCGAACTGTAGCAAAATTTTTACACATTTGACTACATTACAAATTCTGTGGATGGATAAGTATTGTGAACAACTTTGATGAAAACATATGGAGGAACACTTTTGCATGTTAAGATGTACATAATATGTGTGTGCTGGCCCTCACCGGAGCAATTCTTCACATGCACATGCGTCAAGCAACTGAAGCAGAGCTTGAAGGTAAACAAACAGCAGTTTATCATAAGCATTTAATTGATTTTTTTACACAGTTGGCATTCAGAAGAAAGATAGAAACTAACATCTAGCAGTTAAATGTGTCTGGAAAAATATTCAAAGGCTTTTATTTTCATAAACAGCGTGGATGTGAATGCGTCTGAATGTTCCGATTTGCTGGAGAAGATGTCTCACATCAGCGCGTTCTAATTGTGAACCTGCTCTTTTCTGGCAATTTTCCTTCTGCGTTCACACAGAGCAGCATTCCCGCAAATTACTGGTAATCTTACAACTTCTCTTTATGGAAAATTGACAGAATGAATTTGCCGGTATTTTCAAAAGGGCCAGTTCACACATGATCCCTTTCCAGGATAATTACCAGTAAGGTCTGTATGTGTGAAAGGGGCTATTGACACTTAGAGGTTTTTGCATCTGAACTATAAATGCATTTAGCTTATCATCAACCATCAACAAATATGAAATGTCTGAATAATATCAACATATTTAAGGTTTATACATTGTTTCATCTATGGTGGGCTTTGCTAAACAGGCCAACAAGAGACTCCTTACTATTATTAACTTTTTCATTTTACAAATGTCTCATCAAAACATCTACAAACTCAAAAAACTGATCTGAGATCAGGGAAAAGCTATGAAACCTGTTTAGTGATTGGCCACTGGAGGGCGATCTGAGTGAACCAGCATGATTCATGTAGATTGTATGGTATTTCACTGACTGCCCCCCATGCAGAGAACCAACAAATTCGTAAAATATTTTGAAAGAGTAATGCTGCGTTCACACTATAAAGCATCAAGCACGAGTTATTTACATGTTAAGTCAATGCAAAGATGCAAATAGACATCCTGCAGTGCTAATTGGGTGAATGAAGCGGCGCGAGTTGAGTGTTTTGCGAGCGGACAATCGCGCTGCATTAACCAATCAGAAGCTTACTCTTGTAAGGGTGTGATTATGATGTAGCGCCTGTTGTTGGTGTCCTGAGAGAAAATCCTCTTGCTGACACCAGACAACAGTTCATCAAACTGGGCTCGGCTCAGTTGGAAGCACAGCTGAAAGCCTCCATCATCCAGGTATAGTTTCTGGAGGAGTTGATGAACTCACAGAGCTGGATGCACCTCTGAAAGGATCTAGTGAACTCAGATACGGCGCCGAACAAATCTATGCTGTTTTTCAGCCTTTCTAAAGCACATAAAGCACAGCTACTATCTTAATAAAATCCATGTTAGACATTTAGCAATGAAACTAGAAAAAACGGGCAGACAAAAGCCCTGCCCCTGACGCAAATCCGCATGTATTTTGAGATGAATTTGACACGCGAATGAAGCATGTAAACTCAAAATTGTTCACACATCTATTTATGCACGGATAGCAAGATTAGCATCTGGTGTGAAGACAGCAATATGACCTAATTAAGCCCCGTTTACTGAAATCACGTGACCATTCCAATTTCATACACACTCCAAACCACACTCATCTGAAATGAAATATTCATGAAAGTTTCAAAGCTTCATGATCTGCATAGCAACACCTTGGCAACCAAATACAACAATACATAAGCAAAGTGCTAGAAAAAATATACTCAAAACCGTCTTGCAGCTACAAACACTCTACTTTAAAACTTTGCAGTGGAGGGAAATATTTACAGATAAGCACAAAAGTGTTTGTGACAATAAATCAAACTCTCATTTCCAAAGAGCAAAATGCGTGACACCCCCTTACATCATCATTAGAAAGCTGCATTTTCCTCTTCATAATGCGCATTAGTTTTCCCCTTAAGATTTTCTTCTCAAAACACAAGCTCTCTCGGTCTGCAGGGCCAGGACCGCCATCTTGGATTTTCCAGGTTATCAATCTCCATCCGCAAGTAATGTCTCAGATTAATGACCTCACTATCCCGCTGTCCCTCTCTGATTACCTCACCACAGCCACCCATAACAGAGCCATTTGGACATGGGGGAAATGGAGCCCTGGCCCATCATGTTCACGGTAATGACGAAACGCAACAATAGCATGAGAAATAAAATGAGAGATGGGAGAGAAAATGAGAAATCGAGAGTCTCTTGAGGGGTCTGTTTCAGCTGAGGGATTTGTGGTACAGACTCGCTTAAATACACACAAAATAAAACATGAACTAAACACATTTGTGAAAAACTTAATTAACATTATGTTTCATTCTAGGCATAGTTTAAACTCATTTCACTGAGGGAAAGAGGCAAAGCCCTCTCGTTTGAAAGACATGAAAAGGCATCCGCAATGTGTTAAAATGAACTCTCCACTTACTTATTTACAACTCCCCTAGAGTTAAACAGTTGAGTTTTACCATTTTTGAATCTATTCAGTCGATCTTTGAGTCTGCCGGGAGTACTTTTAGCTTAGCTTAGCATAAATCATTGAATTAGATTAGACCATTAGCATCTCACTCAAATAATTTGTAAAAAAGTTTCATAATTTTTTCTATTTAAAGCTTGACTCTTCTGTAGTTATGTGTACCAAGACCTACAGGATTTTTAAAGTTACTATTTTAGGTCATTATAGCCAGGAACTACACTGTCATTCTGCGCTATAGTTTGAATATTATGCTGGAACAAGAGTATTGTTCCTAGCCACATCATTCTAAAGTAGTAACTTATCATTTATCATCAATCCTAGTACACAATTCAACATTTAAATTAAATTTTACAGAAAAGTTGAATCTGATTCGATGATCTATGCCAAGCTCAGCTAAAATGTCTCTGTCAGACCCAGCCCAGCAGGCACAGGACGTCAACATGATGTCAGATTGACATTGTATCCCAACATCATGGGATTATTTTGGAAATAAAATTCAGGTTGACATCAGATCTCAACGTCAGGCCAAAGTCATTGTCCAATGTCCAACCTAAATTCAACCAAATGTTAATGTCTAATGTTACAGCTTGATCTTGTGTGGACATTACCACTATGACATCTATCAGATGTTGGATTTTAGTTGTCATACCTGACGTCAATATGACGTTGGTTTAAGACATTGCTCAACGTTGGATATTGGTTACTTTCCAACACAACCTAAAATCAATCAAATTTTTAAGTCGTTATTGGTGTTACGAAATGTACGCTGGACAACAGACTTGCAGATTCACATGCAGTTTATAAAATGAAAGGTTGTACAGGGAACAGTCAAAAACAGAAGCAAAACAGGAGCATAAAGGTAATCCAATAAACAGGCAAAAGGTCAGGCTAGGCGGCAAAGAATTAAAACGGTAACAAGGCAAGAATCAAAAACATGGCAAAAACAAACAGAAAAACGCTTCTTAATGTTCATGGGAGAAACAAGACTCAGCAAAGTGCCCGTGAAAGTGAGTGGTAAATATAGTCCATCTAATCAGTGAAGACGAGTTACAGCTGTGTCTGTGTGTATGAATTATTGTCAGCTGTTGCAGGAGTTGAGGGGTGCAAAGAGTTCTGGGAGTTGTAGTTAGTTAGAAATACCGGAAGAAATCAGCGGAGAAAACACAGCTGGCGATCACAACAATTGGACACCAAAATAATGCTGTCTTTAGACGCTGGCTAGACATTGAATTTTGGTCACCTGACATCACAACCTTAATCTAACCTAATATTAATGTCTTATGATATTGTATGCCTTCTAGGAGAGCTGAATGTATTTTAGAAAATGGTAAAACTCAACTGTTTAACTCATGGGAAGTTGTAAATCATTTTTTTTTTTTTTTTTTTAAGAAAGAAAAAGGAGAGTGTTCTTATAACATCGATAATCAGAACCAGAATTTGAATATTTATTGTCACTGTACAAAATACAACAAAAATTGTGACATATTGAAACAAAAAATACACATTCATTTGAAATTATTTAGGGGAAGATTTGAGTTTCTCCATCAGGGATTTGCTCAAGGATTGAGATATGAATTTTAGCCAATGCATTCTCTTTACAAAATAAATCTAAAATGCTTTGCTATAACCTTGTAACAGAATGAACTCAAACCTTCTTAAATGCTGGTCAGGCTTCATTTCTCTGGTTGTCTGGACGGAGCAGGAGTTCACTAGTTCTGTTCAATAACCGATGTGACGGGTTGGCAGTAATCATGGAGTGGGATTTACCACCATAAGAATTGGTTGTATCAAGTGGAAGCAATCAGAATTCATGCCACTCAAGGACTAACTCAGTTTTTTTTTCTTCCCCACAAGAGTTTGGCGTCTTTAATAAAACAGATAATGTACACAGAACTTTTTAAAATGTATACTTTTGATCGGACACAAGCTTCTATTGTTTTAGAAAATTTTAGATGTGATTTAAATTTAGAACATTGATTGTTGGTATCAGTACTTAATTGATCACCGAACATATGACCTTCAGACCTTCAACACTCCATTAAGCGGAGTTTTGTCAGTCTGTCTGGAGTAGATTTAAGGGCCTGTTCACACAAGGATTGAGCTAAAAATATCTGGATGAAGCAAAGTAGAATAGAAAATAATTTTAGAATTTGGTTAGACTTATGTTTTTTTAAAAAAATGGTCAAATTTGTCAAATCTAGATAAATTTCAAACCAGAGGAAACTTCATTCATTGATTAATTTTACCTTCGGCTTAGTCTATTTATTTATCAGGGGTCGCCACAACGAAATTAACTACCAACTTATTCAGCATATGTTATGTTTTCACAGTGTATGCCCTTCCAGCTGCAACCCAGCACTGGGAAACACCCATACACTCTCGCATTCACACAAGAGGAAACTTTAAGGGAAATAAAAAAATAAATCAATTTAAAAAATGATATTAATTAAATAACACTAATGTATAACACACTTAATCATATTTATTATGCATTTATTAATTGTTATTATTTGCTTAAAAATTGTTTATTATTAAGATTGTAACATACGGTACCGACAACGGGGTTGAAGATCCAATTGCAGTCTTTATTAAGCAAAGAATGGTAAGACAGGCAATAGTCAATCACAGGAGCCAACAGTATCATACAGGGCAATCCAAAAGAGTAGTTGAGTCACATGTGAAGTGATCGGCTCAAGCGGCTGAAATTCAGCAAAATTCAATAAACAAAGCAAGGAAACATGGAAAGGAACAATGCTTTGTGATGCTACAGGATAAACAAGACTCAGCACTGAAGTGTGTGCGTGTGCTTTTTACAAAGTGATGGTACTGGTGACTGTAACAAAGATAAACAAACATTAGTATGAAAAAGAAACAAATAAATTAAATTTGGATTTAATTAAATGTAAATAATATAATTATTATTAAAATAATTATAAAATAATAAACAAAGTGAATCAATACGATTTAAGCAACAAAAAAAAACTAATGTTGAAAATTCTGTTAAATATTATGTAACTAATAAAGTCAAGATGGACGACACAGTGGCTCAGTGGTTAGCACTGTTGGGTTTCTTCCAAGTGCTACAGTTTCCCCCACAGCCCAGCGCTATAGGTGAATTGAATGAACTAAATTGGCCCTAGTGTATGTGTGTGAATGAGAGTGTATAGATGTTTTCCAGTACTGGGTTGCAGCTGAAAGGGCATCCGCTGTGCAAAGCATATGCTGGATTAATTGGCGGTTCATTCCGCTGTGGTGACCCCTGATAAATAAAGGGACAAAGCCGAAGAAAAATGAATGAATGAATTTTCTTGTATTGCTATAATAACCTTGGGATGTTATGGATCAGATTTGTTATTTCATTGCATTACTTTATCATAATGTTAGTTGCATTAAAAGTCATAAACACGTTAAACTGACATCTCTGACAGAAATGCTTCTGAAATATAACATGACCTCAGTTCATTTAGTGAGCCATTGGATTGCGAACCCTGAAGGATGGCAAAATTTCCATCACAATATGACGCAATCGCTTTGATCTGAAAGCTTGGATTTCCTCATCATTCTGAGCCACTATAAACTCAAAGGCTGAAAAACATGTTAACAGCACAAAGCTTTCAATCTCCTCACCACCTCTGTCAATGGAAGGCCACAGTTTGAGTCCTGCATGTGCTAATCTGACAAACGGCAGCATTTTTCCGAGTCTCACAGCAAACGAGATACGCCGGATTCTGTAAAACACGCACAAAACTGTGTGAAACGTTAGCATTGTTAACTAAAGTTTGTGAAATGTGTGTATGCGCTGTCTTTCATTAGATTAGATCTCGAAGTATTTTCCACCGTGAGAACAGAGAGTGTTTCATGCTCTCCTGCTGAGCGTGCGGCTTTGAGGAGAGAATTAACTCTGATAGTTGCTAAAGCCTGTCTTCTGCAAAAATTATGTTTTGATCTTCTGGGTTATTGTTGGATGTGTCACGTAATGACGAATATTGGCTTCATTTTTGGAACTGTCACACATGGGATGCCTTAAAATGCTCTTAACCCTTGTGCTGAGTTTGGGTCATTTTGACCTGGAGAGGATTTTCTTTTCCTTGAAAATGTTGGGCTAAAACATCATATATGGGTATAGCAATGTCCCCATGTTATAGTCAAAATAATTAGCCCACCTCTGCATTTTTTATTCTTTTTCAAATATGTAATAACAGAGCAAGGAAGGAAGTGGTGTACAATCTTAATCCAAATTCTTTGTGAGGACTCTGTCCACAATAATAACACTATATATGGTAGTTCACATTTACAGTAAGCCCCTAAGGTCTATTTCCAGCTACATTATTTCGCCATCTCTAAACATCAGTGAGATTGACTTCACAGACCTTTGAATAGCCTATATCGAGTAGTCGTTCTTGAATGTCTGTAAAACCCATGCTGAGAGGACTATTAGGCCTGAAATAGCACTCAGTAGGATAATAATGGCTAATAATGTTGTCTGTCCTGGTTCTAGAAGTTTACCCGAATGATGGACGTGGAGGCCATTTATTGTCCCATAAATCCACTCAGCTGGTGTAATTTTGAAGGTTTCTGAGGACTGGAGGCGTGCAGTTCCTGCTCGTCACCTGGATGCCGGCTTTCACGTTTTTGGGAGTAAAGTACTACTAATTTTGACAGCTTAGATGGGAGACCGTTTGTTACACATGAGGAGGATGTTCAAAGTCTTCTGCTGCTTTTAAAGGTGATGTACTGTATGCTTATGTTTTTAAGCGTGAAGATAGCTTATAATGTTAGATGAGAGTTAGGAAACATGCCATGTTGTTTCTTTGAAAAACAATGCTATTAGAGAGTTAAATGTTAGCTTAAATGCTTTGTTGGACAATGTTTCCAACTGTTTACAATTGATCATTTTTTGGGGTCTGCTCCTTCAGAAGTAGTCTTATTGTAGCCCCCAAGTGTCACTGCATGGTTTGGTTTGGTATAACTCATTTTCAGGGGGTTTAACAAAGTATTTTTTTTAGTATCACCTTGGGTGTGATTGCAAGAAAGCCATACCATTACCAGAATGTGATACATACCAACTGCTAATCACTGACTGATCTGAGAAAATTGTCACTATAAGGGATACTGGATTTGTGACACAAGCCATCAAACCTGCTATATTAAAATAGCGAGCAGCAGCCACTGATATATTGTTGGTTCATGTAACCAATTGCAATTCTAGGATTTTCATTTTAGGTGCGGGCTCAGCCCCTTATAAAGGTATAGTAACAATAATTGAATTGTTAATACATAAATAATAAATTGTAATAAAATGTAAAAAATGTTTTACTAACACGGCAGGGTCATATAATATACTTTTAGCAGAAGTCTACTGTTTAGCATAGACAAAAATAAAGCCTCCCTAAAAATTGACAACCCAGGCTCATTCTGAAAAACAAAAGCGCCAAATATGTCCCAAGAGCTAATTTTTTTAAGTTGTTGTTTTCGCAAATTCACTAGAATCCGCTGTCTACACTTTTTTAGATCTCAAATTTCTCTCGCGAGTGCCTTTCGCACCTGCTGTTCTTGCGTAAATCCACCAGAGGCTGCTGACGACTGACTGACTGAACGACTGACCCACCCTCCTTCTTCCCTAAACCCAGCCAATAGTGTTTTCAAAAGCACAGATCGACACGATCACCCCCTTTCCTAAACCGAACTGACAGTTTTGAAAAGCAATCCAGAAAAAGGAAAGCCCTCGTCTGATTTTTACCACGTTTTCAGATTTTACCACAATCTTACCCTGTTATCTCCTTGTTTATTATTTGGCTTTTGTCTTACCCACTTTCTGAAACCGCTCTTCGCAGTACTTAAACCCATCATCGCGGTCAACTCCTCTCTGTATCTCCAGTCTGCCGACATACATGGCAAGCAACTGGACAAACTGGTAACAGTGGGAAAGTCGTCCATATTGAGGCAAGCAGTCAGCTGGTATGCGCGATAAGGAACGGCATCATACCGCCTCGCAGTGTTTGTTTTTTTAAGACTAAATGCAGCCATACGTACATCTCGCTACATAATTTGCGATCTTCAGAAATGTATATGGAGCTACATTTTGAGAATGAGCCTATGTTGAAAATTGGCCTAGCAATGCCCATATGCGTGACTAATTTATATATTTTTTTCTTATGCAAAACAAAATAACATCTGAAATAGGACAACTCAGAATGAAGAAGGTTTTCAGGGAGTCATGAGAGTAGATGTGCAAAAACTGGTAACAGTAGATGTGCCAAAACTGACAACATGCTTGCAACTTAATCTGACTCTTTCACTCGCAGTACCTGGTCTGTACCCCTACCCTTGCTATCTTCAGAGAATGTTTCCATCTACCTTCTTTTACATAATGGCATGATCACAATCCCATTTGTTTAGCTGCATGGTGTTCCTATAACTCCCAACCCTACTGAAGATTTGGCTCTTGCTGACGGACGTTGGCTCTTCTTGTTCACTACAAAGCATTGGCTATTAGAGTTTTTTATGCTTGCTAGAGGTGGTTTTGAACTCTGAGTTAATACAGCTTATGAGATAATTACCATATAAACTGAGACGTAGCGAACATTACATCTTAGTGACTCCGTTATGCTTGCCTTGTTTACTTTTTTTGTTACTAGGTTACCAATACTACAGTCAGCTGCTCTACAACTTGATACACACCTAATTCACATTTGGAATTTTGTTTTTAATTTATTTGTGAACTTTGAAAAGATTCACCCCAGATAGCATACGAATGTGGGACACTTTAGGCAGTTATGCAGCACTGGTGGTTTTCCTTTGGCCCAGACAAAATGAATGTGAGCCTGAAATGGCGCACCTGTGCAATGGCAAAGGGGGGGCCAAAGATTCATATTCATATATGGGCCATTTAAGGCAAAGGTTTGGGACTTATGGCAAAATGTAATCTGAATGTAAACCTAATGTGGCCCATGTGGAAAATGGTAAATTTGACCCAATTGATGGAGGACAAATGTGGCCACAGTTGGTAAAATGTGGCATAGTCATTTAAGGGTAATCTGGGTCTAAACCTAAGGTGGCTCACACGTTTAGGTGCAAATGTGGCACAGTTATCTTAAGACATATGTGTGTCACTTTTGGCAAATATTTGGCACAGTAAGCTCTGGCTATTGCGGCTGTGAGCCTAATGTGGCCCAGAGAAAATATGGCAAATGTGG
>CAIGQZ010032594.1:12844688-12867978 GCA_903798205.1 Danio tinwini | reverse complement strand
ATATAAACCAAACCTTCTGTTTTCATTTTTCCCAACAGGGTTATAAGAAAATACTAGGCTCTATTTTAACGATGTTGGTAAACACTTAAGCTGTCTTACTTTCTAGTCAATAAATCATTTTATTCTACATTTACCGGCTCACATTAAATAATTATTACCTGGTAAATCCAACCCGGAGGCTGGCAGGCTCTAAAAATACAGTGACCCATCCTTGACCGGGAGAGGAAAAAGGCTCCATGGATTGGCGTCGAGTGAGCGTGACTGGGGGTCTGTGGAGTGGTGGGTGGGAATGAGCATTATAATCCACATGTCATGTTCGGGATGCGAAAGGCCTTTATCTTCTCGCTGCAGATACACACTGGAGCTGCGCAGGCTGTTGTTGTTGTGTTTAAAAAATGCACAAGGACGGAGGAATGAGCTCTAGCTAAGCCACTGGGATAAGAATTCAGCAATCGGTGTGCTTGTGGCCACAATACATATTCTATTAGAGCACTAACGCTGCTAACACGTAGCTTAGCAAGCAGCGCTAATTGCATGTTTGTGCTACACAACAAGGTGTTTTGTCATCTTAGAGGCTTGGAGAAGTCAAATATCAGCTGAAAAAAGTGTGTTTATTTGTGTTCATATATGGGCACATATGAACATTTAAATATAATAAAATCAAATATCAAAACTTTTGATAGTTTAAAATATATATATTCATAATTGTATATATTTGTAAACTGCCATTTTTGCAATATTTTAAAATGTTGAAATGTTGCAGATATGTGATATTTTATATAAGTGAAATCTAATATTACTTGTGTATCATATGTGTACTCCGGGAGCTCAGGTTTCCCCAACAGTCCAAAAACATGCTGTGTAGCTGAATTTAATAAACTAAATTCGCTGTTGTGTGTATGTAAATGAATGTGTATGGGTGTGTCCCAGTACTGGGTTGCAGCTGGAAGGGCATCCTGTGCGTAAAACATAAGCCGGAATAGTTGGCAGTTCATGGCGAACTCTGAAATAAAGACTAATGCCGAGTTCAGACTGCTTAATTTTAGCCTTGATTTTGACTCGGCGACAGGTTTTGAGAAATTGCAGACAAATGCCTGAAATCACAGGCAAATCAGTGCTCTTTCACGTAAGTAACAATCACATAGTGTAAACTATCAACTATCTTTGAAGAGTGCATCGCTGATGAGTTGCGAACACCTGTGAGATATTTGGCATACTAAATATCTGGATCTGTCGGCGATTCAAAATCATGCCATGTGAAATGTGTTCTGAATGAAAATAACATTGCCGATTACCTACAGCCAATGAGAGAGCTGCATCCAACAGTATGGGTATCTGCAGGCCAGCGGGAGTTTGGGGGAGATGTTAAAAGCACTTATTTTTAGTCTATCTGGATCCAAGAAATGGAGGAAAAACTAGTGGAAATTTGGCAGGAGCATATGTGTCTTTTTCACGTGTCATCTGAGCAATATCACAACCGGGTCGAAAAAAAAAAGTTTAAGAGAAATTGCTAGTTCTCTTCAAAAGCAAGGTGAGCAAAATAAGTACATTTTCTATCCCACTAAAGGTTTTTTCTCATTATGTAGTTAATAACAAAATATATACGATGTGACCTTGCGTGGTTTCCATGTCAAACTTTGTGTGTGTTTGGCTGTGAGACGTAGTTTGTGGACTAAGACAAAGTTGTTGGTGATTCTTCCTATTGTAAAGTTATGCAGTGTGAAACCCCCTGTTGCCGATTCATTTTGCAGTGTAAACACAGCAGCGACACATTGCTTCCCCAGATAGTCATGCATTGTGAAAACATCTGTGACACAACTACTTTGAAAGTCCTGCAGTCTGAACTCGACATGAAACTGCGGTCATACTGCACTTTTCTCCCCATAGACTTCCATTCATTCGCACACAAATGCGTTAGACCGGAAACGCAAGCTCATGTGACAAGTTTTGCAGGTCGCTGCATTGGAAAGTTTAAGCTTGGTGAACTCTGACCTGTGAAATTGCATTACATGATTGCGTGAGACCAATTGAAGGTCAAAACATGACCTCAAAAAGTGCTCTAGCAACACATGCTAGAGGCCATGGTCTTTAGAGTTCTTGTTAGAGCAACCAACTCCCATGCAAAGAATCAGTGGTTCAATCCCAGCTCATTGCAGGTTGGGTGCAGTAGGACTGGTGGTGTAACATTGGTGCTGTGAACCAGATGGGAGTGAGGTTTAGGGGGGTGAGAGTAGCAAAGACCAGCTAATGAAATGCTGTGCCGGTAAACTTCACTCTACTGACCACTAAAGGTGCTCTAGTGACAGACACTAGAGGCCATGGTCTTTAGCTTCCTTGTTAGAGCAACTGACTCCAATAGAAAGAATCACCGGTATGATCCCAGCTTAGCACGGGTTAGGTGCAGTAGGACTGGTAGGTTACATGTGGGGGCTCGTCCGGGATGGGAGTGAGGTTTAGAGGGTGAAGGTAATGAAGGCCAGCTAGCAAAGTGCTATGCAGGTAAACCTCTTACCTCTGACCTCTAAAGGTGCTCTAGTGACAGACTTTAGAGGCTATGGTTTTTAGCGTCCTTTTTAGAGCAACTGACTCCCATGCAAAAAATTGGCGGTTCGATCCCAGCTCAGTGCAAGTTGGGTGCAGTTGGACCGGCAGGGTTACATTGGTGCCATGACCCAGATAGGAGTGAGGTTTAGGGGGGTGAGAATAGCAGAGGTCAGCTAGTGAAATTCTGTGCTGGTAAACCTCACTCCTCTGACCTCTAAAGGTGCTCTAGTGATATACACTAGAGGCCATGGTCTTTAGCCTCCTTGTTAGAGCAACCGATTCCCATAGGAAGAATCACCGGTTCGATCCCAGCTCAGCACGGGTTAGGTGCAGTAGGTTACATGTGGGGACTTGTCTGGGATGAGAGTGAGGTTTAGGGGGTGAGTGTAATGGAGGCCAGCTAGCGAAGTGCTTTGCAGGTAAACCTCTTTCCTCTGACCTCTAAAGGTGCTCTAGAGACAGATGCTAGAGGCCATGGTCTTTAGTGTCCTTGTTGGTGCAACTGACTCCCATGCAAAGAATTGGCGGTTTGATCCCAGCTCGGAGCGGGTTGGATGGTGTTGGAGCGGCAGGGTTACAGAGGCAGCAGTGGAAGACGAGAGAGGACCAGGCCTGGACAGTTTATGTTTTGCTTTTGGTTTTATTTATTTAATTTTTTTTTTAATTAGTCAGTTCTTAGCCTCCTTTTTTTTCATATGGCCAACAACTTTGTTATAGCATGCATTGCCACATATCAGATTTAAATATTGGATGGTGTAAATAACAACATTTATATCTTAAATTTGGATGAAAATGTATATGTTACAAATAACTACATATTAATAACATACCAAAAACCATCCAACATACTAATCAAAAAAAGTTAATTATACATTGGGGGATAAAGCACCATTTGCCAAAAGCACAACATGGGGTTTCTTTTCTCCCCTAAAACAGCATTTCCTTTACAATGGTATTCCCTATATATTTTAGCCCACAAGCTTCTCTCTTTTTCCCTGAATGATGAAACAGTGCTGACTTTCACATCTATTACGCACCTCATCTTATGGTCCACACCACACAGCTGGAAACCTCCCTCACAATGTCACAGCGGCACCATAATTGGACGTTTCTATACACCGCAGTGCAGAAATCGGAGCCGCACTTTGCATGCCTCCCGCTAAATTGAAGGCAAATCCAGAAGCCTGAACATCAATCAGCCCTATTGAGTGGGCCACGCGCTGTCGAGAACACAGCCGTGTCAGATAAAGACGGCGTTGGTCCTGTTGGGTCCTGCTCAAATCTGAAGAGCTTTCCACAACGTGAGCGAAATGACACTGAGTGACATCTTCATTCAAAATTTGAAAAAGTTTTTTTTTCTCTCTCAGTTTTATTGTGATCTGTGAATCTGGTTCCTTTCTTGCTTTAATATTCACCTGTTAGTGTTGAAAACAGGCAGTAATTGCAGCAAATTGGATTTTGTAAAGCAGGCACATATGCCAGCCAAATGGGCCTCAAGAGTAAAAAAAAAATAAAAAGAGATTTCTTTGAGATTTGAAGATACAAATGTATAAGTTATTAGGTATAGACGCAAAACAAAACTGTAACTGTGGGAAACTAAGTTATAAACATCTGAAAAAAAAGTTACAAATGTAAGAAATTAGCATCTATACAAAAATGAAGTGTGGAAAATAAAGATGAAAGTGCAAGAAAGTACAATTAGATACAAAGTCGCATCTAGTAAATAAAGTTGCAAAATTAGCAAATGTAATGAAAGCAATACTTATAAAGTTGCAATTATGAGATACAAATTCTCAACTGTGGGAAACAAAAGGCACAAATGTAACAATAATCAGATATTAGAATGTCAGAATATGAGATTTAAAGTAGTAACAAAAATTGCAAATGCAACAGTCACAATTGTGAGAGTAATAATTGTGAGGAATAAAGCTGCAAATGTAACAACAAATTGCAATAATTAAGACAAGAATTATGAGACACAAAGTTATAACTGTAGGAAGCAAAGTTGCAAATGTAACAAAAATCTAAATACTTAGAAAGTCAAAATTGAGACATAATGCCACAACTGTAGGAAACGATTGGAAATGTATACAAACATCTGAATATTAAGAAAGTCACAATTATAAATTACAAAGTTGCAACTGTACTAAACAAAGTTACAAGTGTAAGAAATTACAATATACAATGTCACAATTACAAGATACAAAATCAAACCTGGAGGAATAAGAGGAACAAAAAACTGACAGAACAAAAACTTTGAGAGAAACCAGGCTTAGTTGGGCACGACAATTTCTCCTCTGGCCAAACTTCTTGTGCAGAGCTGCAGTCTAGGCGCTGGAGGCTGGAGAACGGAGAACGCTGGACATCCATTGTGGAGACGCTGCAGGTGTGAGTAGGTCAACTGCAGGTGTTCTGGCTTGCCCACAACATCAATGCGGAGACTCGTCTGTCACTAGAGTCTTACAGGAATCCGTCTAATGGTCTCCACTCCTCCATGGCCACCACAGCATCTGCTCAGGATACGGCCTGGTCCAGGATTATGGAGACCTCATGATAAAGAAAAACCAAGCGGCAACCTCCTGCTCTCCCTCGCTGATTCTGGCTAATTAGCCACTGAACTCGGCATGTACGTTGTATTTTTGTTTTGTATGTTTCTTTACACAGTCATTTGCCTTTTGGAATTATTTGCAATTATCAGATGATATGGCATGCTGTGTGGACTTAATTGTGCTTACAAACCATTCAAGTTGCCTCCATTTGCCAGGTGAGTGAAATTATATACTTATATACCATCTCTATAAATGTATTTGTTTTATTTAAGATAATTTATCATTTATAATCTTCTTTAGACCAGGATTGCACTCCAGAATCTGACAGATTGATTAGCTGTAGACTATAAAACAGTCATCTGAAGCGTTGTCATACAGTGTTAGTGCTGGGTTTTATAAACAGCCTTGCATTTACTAACACAGACTATATCTGAAGTATTTGATAGTAATTTGCATTTTCCTCCTGTCAAAAAACATCATAAGAACAATGTTTAGTGGCTCAATGTGTTACAACAGTGTTTTTCAAAGTCTAAACACTTTATTGATATAGTATACAACCAAGCACGTGTGGTCAGAACACAAATGAGTCACAGGTAATGAAGTATTAAACGTTCTCCTAAAGTAAAAAGTCTGTCTAAGCCAGGTCCAGGAGAATCCTGAGAATCCAGCATTCGTCTGTAGCTCCGCTCACTCTCCGCCTCTTTGCCCTTATTTTGTATCCCACGTTTGGTGCGATGACGCGCTAACAAATTGGCGACGGTTGGCCGTGCCTACTTGTAGCTTCTTTTGCAATGTTTAGAAACCTATGGGTGACGTCACGAAAACTACGTCCATATCTTCTACAGTCTAAGGGAAAAACAGACTAACATAAGCATAGATGCATTTGAGATTATAATGTCTTTCAACATATACAAAGTTGCAACTGTGGGAAACAAAGTTGCAAATGTAACAAAAGTTGCAATAATAAGAAAACCACAATTATGAGATACAAAGTCACAACTGTAGGAAACAGTTGAAAATGTAACAAAATTGTAAATATTAAGAAACAATCGCAACTAATGCTGTGTTCACACCAGATGCGGCATGCACTAATAAATTGCGTTATTCGCGCGTCAAAAGATGCGTGAACATTTTGAGTTTACTTCATTCGTAAATTCACTTCACAATAGATGTGAATTAATGTCATGGGCAGGGCTTCTGTCTGCCCGGTGACTCTAGCTTCATAGCTAAATGGCTAACACAGATTTTATTGAGATATTGATGCTTTATGTGCTTTAGGAGGCCTGAAAAACAGTGTAGATTCGTTCTGCACCGTGTCTGAGTGTACTAGATCTTTTCAGAGGTACACCCAGCTCTGTGAGTTCAACTCCTCCAGAAACTGTACCTGGATGATGGACGCTTTCAGCGGTGCTTGAAACTGAACTGAGCCCTGTTTGATGAGCTGCGGTGTTGGCAAGAGGATTCCTCCTCAGGACACCAACAACAGGCACCAAGTCATAATCATGCCCCTACAAGAGCAAGCTCATGATTGGTTATTGTGATGCGAATGTCTGCTGAAGTTCAGATTTTTTATTAACTTGAACAATTTGTGCATTAAGCACGTAAAATGCACAGAACGCTCAACTCATGCCGGTTTATTTTTGCGAATTGCATCATTCGTGCCGCAGGATGTCTATTTGTGTCTTTGCATTGACTTAACATGTAAATCACTTGCGCTAGACGTTTCATCAATTATGAGATACAAAGTCACAACTTTAGGAAAGAAAGCTGCAATTGTAACAAAAATCACAAAATTAGATATTCACAATTATGAGATACAAAATTTCAACTGTAGAAAACAAAGCTGCAAATGTAACAAAAATTCACAATAATGAGATACAATGTTGCAAGGTTGAGAGTAGAGGTGTGATTATTTATATTGTTGCACTGTTTGTCTTTCACGTAATTAACTACATGACATTATTTATGGTTATACTGCATTTTCATGTCACTGATCATCAATATTATTTGTCTAAATATCACGATTAGTGACTCGTTTTCACAGCCAGAAACCCAGGACCTGAAATCTATAAATCTCTTGTGTGGCTGACCGTGAAGGCTAAAGCAAGTATCCACCGGGGCCCAAGATGAATAATCTGAACGTCGACCACATTCATCCTTCCCGCAGACCCACTATCATTGCCACTAGGGACTAAATTTGCATTACGCAACCAGATGTTTGTCCTCTGCCATGATCTACATATTCAAGCCCTGTGTTTACATGGCTACTATGTGTGCGATTAGACATGTAGGCTATTAATCAAAATGAAGTGGATGAAACGGGTAAGAAATGTTGCCTCCATGACCAAAAAAAACAAAAAACAATGAAATAACCTGCAGTCCCATCAGAGAACGGTTCAAAATCTCTTCAAAGCACAAGTTCAAAGCGTTGTTGGTACCTTGGGAAAAGGTTTAGTACCAACAACTAATTTAAGTTAGCTTGTTTGCCCCCAAAACACTGAAACTTTCCCAACTCACAATAAACTAACACAGCAGTCAACATGAAACAAAACAGACCAAACAAACTATTTATTAAAAAACATCTCAAACCAAAACATCAGATTAGGATTTACAAACTTAAGTGTCTGGCTTTGAAATTCAAACAGTTCCCTCTGGTGTGTTTGAGTCTATTTAAGTCAGTTAAACGTCTGTTTGTGTTATGAGGTTCTTTGTTATCACGTTAAAGACTCGATGTGTTTTGATATTTCTCTGATAGAGCCCAAAAAAACTTCAATCAAAGTATAAACAAACAGCATGTTTCAGTGACTTCACACAGCAGCAAAGTGAATAGACACGTCAAAACGTTCGTTTTCAGAGACTGACTGCCTTTGAGAGTCAGCAACCTGCTGCTTTTGAGTATTTGCGATGAAAAGCCCACCTGATTGGATGCTTGCAAGCTTCGATAATGCTCATTAATAGGCCGTCGCCGTTTCCTAGCCCTGGTTAACGTCCAGATTTCCTTTCTGATATTCACAATATCTTGCTAGCCTTTGATGTCACGCGTTCACCAGATGCCTTGATATCCATCTCCAGGCCGTATCAGATCTTCAAAGTGTTGTTTTCTGTAGATATTTCTATTGTTCTTGCTCAGCATACGCTAGCCAAGGGCACTGCCTTTTTAATCTCGTATTCGTTTTAATTAACAAGGCACGTCAAACTTCGCCGCACACACATCTTTAAATGGAGGTCTGGCTTTAAATGTATCTGCAGGTCTGTAATGAAGAAACAAAGTTGTAAATGTAGAAAAAAGGTATTAGTATACAAATTATAGATATGCAAATGTGAGATGCAAATTCACAAGTGAAATGGCAAATATACTGTAAGAAACTTGCAATTCACAATAGTTGCAGCTGAAGGAAACAAAGTTGTAAATTGCAACCTGCAAACATTTACAGGTTTACATATAATATATAGTGTAAACATATTGTATATTTGTCATGCTGATGTAGAGAGCTCTGATTTTTTGCCCTTTGCCCATACCAGAGGTAGCTCTGCTGTATTAACAGTATATGCCTATAAATCTTATGAATTAGTTTAATTACTAATCCTGCTCCTCCTCTTGTTGATTTAGGTTAATTATATCAATTTGTTTCTCCTAAACTTTGTTAAAAACATAATTTATGAGAATAGTCAACTAAAGGTGTAAATGTTACAGAAGTTGCAATTATAAGAAAGTTGCAATATTGAGAGTCACAGTTATGCGAAAGTCACAACTGTTGTAAACCAAGTTGCAAATGTAAAACAGGTCGCAATTATGAGTCACAATTTTAAAAAAAAAAAGATACAACTGTCATAAACAAATTAAGTTGCAAATGTTATAAAAATCACAATAATTATAATGTTGCATTTATGAGAGTCAAACTGTGAGAAATAAAGTAACAACTGTCATAAATTAAGTTGCAAATGTAACAAAAGTCACAATAATTAAAAAGTTGCAATTATGAAAGTCACAATTATGAGAAATAAAGTCACAACTGTGGTAAAACAAGTTGCAAATGTAATAAAAATCACAATAATTCTAAAGTTGCAATTATGAGAGTTACAATTTTGAGAAATAGTTACAACAGTTGTAAACAAATTAAGTTGAAAATGTAATACAAATCACAATAATTATAATGTCGCAATTATGAGAGTCAAAGTTGTGGAAAAGAAAGTCACAACTGAGGTAAACAAAATTGCAAATGTAACAAAAGTCACAATTATTAGACTGACAGTTGTGAGAAATTAAATCAAAACTTTGGTAAGCAAAGTTGCAAATCTAACATAACTGGCAATAATTAAAAAGTTGCAATTATGAGAGTCACTTTTGTGAGAAATAAAGTCACAGCTATGGTAAACAAAGACGCAAATATAACAAAAGTCGTAATTCATAATTGTGAGAAATAAAGTTACCCCTGTCGTAAACACATTGAGTTGCAAATGTAAAGAAGGACACATTTCTTGTAAAGTTGCAATTATGAGAGTCACAAATGTGAACTAATAAAGTTACAACTGTGGAAAACAAAGTTGCAAATAAAACAAAAGTCGCAATTATTAGAAAGTCGTAATTCTTAACTATGAGAAATAAAGTAACAACAGTCGAAAACTAATTAAACTGAAAATGTAATAAAAGTCATAATAGCTATAAAGTTGCAATTATGCGTGAAATTGAGAAATAAACTGTCATAAATTAAGTTGCAAATGTAATAAAAGTGACAATAATTACAAACTTGCAATTACAAGAGTCACAATTGTAAGAAATAAAATCACTACTGTGGTAAAACAAGTTGCAAATTTAATAAAAATCACAATAATTCTAAAGTCGCAATTATGAGTTACAATTTTGAGAAATAAAGTTACAACAGTCGTAAACAAGTTAAGTTGAAAATGTAATACAAATCACAATAATTATAAAGTCGCAATTATGAGAGTCACAATTGTGAGAACTGAAGTCACAACTGTGGTAAACAAAGCTGCAAATGCAAAAAAAGTTAAAATTTTTAGAAAGTCGTAATTCACAACTGTGATAAATAGAGTAACAACTGACAGTCGTAAACAAATTAAATTGCAAATGTAGCAAAAGTCACAATAATTTTAAAAAGTAGTTATGGGAGTCACAATTGTGAGAAAGAAATTACAACTATTGTAAACAAAGTTGCAAATGCAACAAAGGTCACAATTATTAGAAATTCGCAGTTACGAGACTGACAATTGTGAGACATTAAATTAAAACTATGGTAAGCAAAGTTGCAAATCGAACACAACCTGCAATAATTAGAAAGTTGCATTTATGAGAGTCACTATTGTGAAAAAATAAAGTCACAGCTATAGTAAACAAAGTCACAAAGGTTACAAAGGTGCAATTATTAGAAAGTCGTAATTCATAATTGTGAGAAATAGTTACAACTGTGGTAAACAAATTAAGTTGCAAATGTAGCAAAAGTCGCAATAATAAAAAGGTTGCAATTATGAATATCACAGTTGTAAAAAATAAAGTCACAACTGTGGTAAACAAAGTTGTGAATGTAACAAAAGTCGCAATAATAAGAAAGTCACAATTATGAGAGTCATGATTGTGAGAAACAAAGTCACAACTGTGGTTAACAAAATTTCAAATGTAACAAAAGTTGCGATGTTTAGACAGTCATATTTCTTAATTGTGAGAAATAAAGTAACAACTGTTGTAAACAAATTAAGTTGCAAATGTAATAGTAGGCATAATAATTTAAAAAAGTAATTATGGGAGTCACAATTGTGAGAAATCACAACTATTGTAAACAACTGTTGTAAACAAATTAAGTTGCAAATGTAACAAAAGTCACAATTATTAAAAATGTGCAATTATGAGACTGACAATTGTGGGAAATTAAATCAAAGCTATGGTATACAAAGTTGCAAATCTAACATAACTGGCAATAATTAGAAAGTTGCAATTATGAGAGTCACTATTGTGAGAAATAAGGTCACAGCTATGGTAAACAAAGTCGCAAATATAACAAAAGTCACAATTATTACAAATTCGCAATTATAAGACTAACAATTGTAAGAAATTAAATCAGAACTGTGGTAAACAAAGCTGCAAATGTAACAAAAGTCACAATTATTACAAAGTCGCAATTACAAGAGTCACAATTGTGAGAATGTCACAACCTTTTAACCTAAGTTGTGTGTTTAACAAAAATCTTAATAAAAAGAAAGTTGCAAATATGAGAGTCACAATTGTGAGAATGCCACAACCGTTGTAAACTAAAGCAATGGTCACACTAGAGTTTGAGCTTGCGAAATTCTGTCACAGTTATGTGATGCAATTTCACAGGTCAAAGTTAACCAAGCTTAAACTTTGCAATGCAGCAAACTGTGAAACATTGCATGCATATGAACGGAAGTCTATGGGGTGATAGTGCACCATGATCGTGGCTTAAATTGCAAATGTAACAACAGTCCCAATAAATTCTATTCGTGTTGTTGCACTGTTTATATTTTAATTAATTAACTAAGCAATGACATAACCTTTGATTATACTGTATTTCAGTGTCACTGATCACAATTGTTATTTGTCTAAATGTCACTTTTAGCGACTCAGCAGTGACCACCAGGATCTGATATTGTATCTATAAATCTCTTGTGTGGCCAATCGTGAAGGCTAAAGCAATCCACCAGATGGGTAATCTAAACATCTTCATTTTCTGATAATATTTCACTCGTACTTGCTCCATGGGTAAACATATGCTAGTCAAGGGCACTGCCTTTTTAATCTCGTATTCGTTTTAATTAATAAGACAAACTTCGCCGCACGCACATCTTCAAACGGAGGTCTGGCTGTAAACATATCTGAGGGTCCATAAAGAAGGTTGTAGTGAAAACCAGTGAACAGTACACAAAATTATTTTCTGATAAAGACGCCGTTTTCTCTCAATTATGAACTATCGGGCAAAACGAAACCTTGCACCCCTCGGAACCAATTAGTTTGTGACTTGCCAATTCATTTACATGTATATTGCAATTTTCAATGGAAAGTTGCAATGAAAATCCATCTCTCGCCAACAAAGTACAAGCAGACAGCTGAATGCGTGTATTTACAGATGGCGGGACTGGTTTAAAAACCTGCCTCTGGTCTATTCATCCACCGAAGTCGCTGTAATTATTGAGTCCCCCTCCGAAAGCCCTTCTCTTCATCTGCCGAGTTTCAAAGGAGAGCGTCTGACAGGCCGTGAAATCATAATTTAATCAAAAGAAAACAAATGTTTGAATGAATATTGCAAAATGGGAACAATGATTAATGAATTCTAATGAGGAGAGCATTATGGCGCTTTCATCCCAGATAGCAGGAAATGATGTCACTCCTTCAACATACAGACAAACACATTGTATTGTCTAAAGATGTTTTATTTTATATTTAGATTGTTTTGAGATTTTATTGATGTAAATACTGCACTCAAAAAATGACCTTTGCTGCTTGGTCAAACTACTTATTTAATAGGAGTTGAAGCAACACAATTCTTAAGCTTTTTGGGGGACAACTTATTTGTTTTATGTTCAATCCACTTAAAACAATTAAGTTAACTGGTTTATGTTAAGACAACATTAAGGAATTGTGTGGTACCCTGCATTTCTTACAGTGTGTTTTTCATAGTTTTTTATTAATATGTAAATGCTGTTTCTGAAGTTTATGCTAAAGAAAGAGGAATTAAAATAAATAAATTAATAAATAAGATAAATATTGCTAAATTTAGTATGGGTATAATGTAACCCAAACTGATTTTTTTTTCCAAAAATATATCCTAAAATATACCCTTATTTTCAGAGATTATTACTTGAATATTGTTTTTAAATAATTGTGACTTGTTTTAAGGGTCGTAAATCAGTTGACTATACAGTGCATCTGGAAAGTATTCAAAGCGCGTCACTTTTTCCACATTTTTTTATGTTACGACCTTATTCCAAAATGAATTAAATTCATTAATTTCTCCAAAATTCTACACACAATACCCCATAATGACAATGTGAAAAAAAGATTTGTTGAAACTTGAAAGAACCTGAAAAATCACATGTACATAAGTATTCACAGCCTTTGACATGAAGCTCTAAATTAAGCTCAGGTACATTCTGTTTCCACTGATCATTCTTGAGATGTTTCAGCAGCTTAATGCGAGTTCACCTGTGATAAATTTAGTTGATTGGACATGATTTGAAAAGGCATACACCTGTCTATATAAGGTCCCAGGGTTGACAGTGCATGTCAAAGCACAAACCAAGCATGAAGGCAAACTAATTGTCTGTAGACCATCGAGACAGGATTGTCCTGAGGCACAAGGCTGGAGAAGGTTACAGAAAAATGTAACATAACAAGTGTGGAAAAAGTGAAGCGCTATGAATACTTTCCAGATGCACTGTATATACTTAAAAGGGCAATGAAAAAAATTCACTTTAACAGTTGACTAAATAAAATATATAATATTTTATCAACTATTAAAAATATATAATTAAAATAAGGCCTATAAAATATAGTATATACTCTTGATATTGACTGATTGACTGAATATTTGTTTAAAATACTCAAATATGTATAAGTGGATTATTTGGAACACTGGATTTGTAACATTTAAAGTGACCAATAAAAAAAAAAAATTATATAGTTTTCAAATGCAAATATATTATACTCTCTGAAATTGGCTTTGATTTCAACCATTTTAAAAGTTATTTTATTTATTTTTGCTATTTTTGTGGTATTCTTGGATATTTTATTTAAACACGTTATTTTTTTTTTTTTTTTTTGCCAACTTAGGCAATTTACTAAGAAAATATACATATATTTTTGACCATAAATATAATGTATTTTATTGGAATGAAAGCATTTTTATGTTTATTTTTTTTATTTATTTATTCAACCATTGCCAGTTGTCTAGGAAAATACAGCTATATTATAGTATAAATATATATGTAGTACATTCAATAATATTTAGATCTAACAAATAAGATTTATGTATTTTGACTGCATATAAAATTTCCATCCATTTGGATTACAGACTTTCAACATAACTGAACTAATAAACTTAGTTCTAGACAACTTATCCAGCATATGTTTTATGCAGCAAATGCCCTTCCAGCTGCAACCCATCACAGGGAAACATTCATTCACTCATTCACACTCATACACTACGAACAATTTAGCCTACCCAATTCACCTATACTACATGTCTTTGGACTTGTGAGGGAAACCAGAGCACCCAGAGAAAACCCACGCGAACACGGGGAGAACATGCAAACTCTACGCAGAAATGCCAATTGACCCAGCCGAGGCTCGAACCAGCGACCTTCTAGCTGTGAGGTGATTGTGCTACCCACTGTGCCACCGTGATGCCCAAATGTCTTTTAAATGCTTCTTATTGAATCATCTATTGTGTGGTGTATGGAGCTGTATCAATTTTTCTCCTGAATATTAAACAAACTAATGTCATACAAATTAACTAATTGGATCTGGCTTCTTTTACAGCTAGATAAATTTAAACCGTATTCATTTTAATTGATTAAATCTAATAGTATTCAATTTTAACAGATGTAGATTAATTCTAGCATATAAAAAAACTGACAAGTTAAATAAATCAAAAGGTTGCAAACAGTTAATGATAAATTTCATTGTGATTCATTTTTATAGACACAAGATAGTACAAATACAAAATACAGCTATATAAATTGAATGCAATGTGTTTCTCCAAAGATGTATCTTTCTTAGTTTCATCTGTAGGAAACCTGCAGGACAAGTTATTTTATTGTACTTATTTACATATGGGGTTTATTTAGGAGTTGCTTGCAGAGCTAATAATTTAGTGACTTTGTATAACATTGCGACAGCTGGCAGCAGACAAACTGCGAGATTTTACTGAAAAAGCTGCTGGAAAACTTCCCATTTAATCTCATTGCTGCCAAAGTGAAACTAACTATATATTAAAGAGATCCTCAATCTTTCCTACAGGTGTATATTGCATCAGAAATATTTTGTTGAGATTGCAGTTTGGACCGAGATCAATATACTGCCATAGAAAATAAATGAAAGCAGAAATACAATAAAGATTGAATGCGAGCGCCTAACTTTCACACAATTGTGATAAACAACCAAACACCATCACAGATCAAACACATCCTTTTCTAACACACAAACACACGATTCCAGCAGAACTACTGATCAATTTATCTAGTTTTATTCGAAATACAGTACAAATTTTAAATGTTTTTTTAAAAGCCTATTCTGTTTATTTATTTGAACAAACAATAAAAAATGAAAAACTTGTTTTACAATTGTTTACAATTTACAATAACTGTTTTCTTATTGAATTTAGTGAACTGTGACATTTATTCCTGTGATTTAAAGCAGAGTTTTCAGCATTATTACTCCAGTCTTCAGTGTCACATGATAAAAAAACAACAACAAAAAAAAAAACATTTATTATCAGTGTTGAAAACTGGTGGGCTTTTTGTGTGTGTGTTCATCAAGGACACATTTCATTTGTTCAAGATAAAAAGCAGAGGCATTTAAATTAAAGCATTTAAAAAAATAAATTATATTTTATTTAAAAATAATTACTGTAAATATACAGGTTACAGCACCTTATAACCTGTATATTTACAACATATCTGTACATACAATTCAACATCCAGATCTTTTTGACTAACTGCATCTCTGTTTAATGTTTATTGCCTTTTCTTTTCTTGTATTTAATTTTGTGTTGTCACTCGTCACTTTATGTACACTGAAAGCTTCTGTTGCCAAAACAAATTCCTTGTGTGTGTGAAGCACACTTGGCAATAAAACTGATTCTGATTCTGATTCTGATTCTGATTCTGTTATCTTGAATGTTCTTTCCGTCAAATAATCCTAAAACATGTAATGAAGCAGGAGAAATATTGATTTTTTTTCAACATTGAAAATACCAGAAGAGCTAATTAGCATATTTGAATTATTTCTGAATGATCACATGATACTGGACTATTGATGCTGAAAGTTCAGCTTTGAATCCCAATAATAAATTCAATAAGAGAACAGATCATTTAAACTGTAATAATAATTCACTATTTTACAGTTTTATTTTTAATCAAATAGATATACTGTAATAAAATAGTAAAGTAAAACAGTAATAATAAAATCATAAAACAGTACAATTTAAAGTAAAAAGGGAAGCTGTGGTTAACAAAAAAAAGACTTGCTGCTTGCTCAAACTACTTACTAAAAATAAGCTGAAACAACACAATTCTTAATTTTTTTTTGAGACAACTTAATTGTTTTATGTTCAATCCACTTAAATTTGTAAAAACAGTGACGTTGCCTTAATCAATTTGTGTTGGGACCTCATGTAGGAATTGTGTTGAACCCAGCATTGTTTTATAGTGTTGTCTGCATTTAAACATTAAAATATGGTAGGACTGTAAAAGAAATTGAAGACGCAGTGGGTAGCTTGTCCACCTCACACAAAGAAGGTTGCTGGTTTGAGCCTCGGCTGGGCCAGTTCGCATTTCTGTGTGGAGTTTGCATGTTCTCCCCGTGTTTTTGTGGGTTTCCTAAGTGTGTGTGTATGTGTTTGTGTGTGTGTGTGTGTGTGTGTGTGTGTGTGTGTGTGTGTGTGTGTGTGTGTGTGAATGTTTCCCAGTGATGCGTGACAGCTGTGTAAAACATATACTGGATAAGTTGGTGGTTCATTCCGCTGTGGCGACACCTGATTAATAAAGGGACTAAGCTGAAAAGAAAATGAATGAATGTAAAAGAAATTTGTACATTTTAAAGTAAATTATTGTATTACGTATTTAATTTTGTCATGCACCAATGTTTTGAAGTATTAACATTGACATTGTTCACTTTTCACTCCTTCCTTATCTTCCCTGGCTGGCTCTTCTTGTCTCATCTTATTCTATCTCTGAGGCTCTCCGTGTCCTGCTATCCAAACGAATAAGGAATTATGGATCTGATCAACTGGTCTCTGAACGCGATTGACGCGATCTTTTCGATGAGAAGTTTGGGCTCGGGAGAGCCCACTTGTCCTGCCGGGACATTTGCAGCTGGATAAGTGATGGACATGTGGGAGAAGTGGCGCGTCGTGTGCCTGTCTGCTCTGTCCCTGGAGGATATTGAAGATATCTACCTATTCTGAACTTTGATAACAGGGTTTCTGCTGATGGGCTTATGCGGGGCCCTGGGGTATCGACGATTGATGAAAGCGGTCAGTGCTGCTCAAAACCCCATTAAGCTGGCCGGCTTGATTGAAACTATAATGGTCAGATATGCTGCTAATCAGACTGCTGTATTAGACCGCAAATTGGAAAACATCTGGGTGAAATTAGCGGCTTTGCAACAAGATTTGGCCAGGACTGGAGACCAGTGACGGACATTAAATATCTGTGAAATTGGCGGATATTGA
This sequence comes from Danio tinwini, assembly GCA_903798205.1. Lineage (NCBI taxonomy): Eukaryota > Metazoa > Chordata > Actinopteri > Cypriniformes > Danionidae > Danio > Danio tinwini. The sequence goes on along the minus strand of CAIGQZ010032594.1, from coordinate 12,850,460 downwards.
CCTTAATTTGAAATACTTTCTTCTCTTTCGGCTCCCAGTGTTTTTCCAGCCAGACGGCCTCGGCTGGAGAAAAACAACTTCTCCCGGATAGCAAGATAAGGAGACACTCTGAAATTCCTGCTCCCTGTCAAGGACACCTGTTGGACTCTACAGGCTTACACACACACACACGCATACACAGCTACAGATAGACTTTCACTACCTAACACTTCATCCCACGCCTTCATGTGCTTTCATCCACTGGAGGGGGTAGGCGGGTCTGTGACCAGCGCCTCCTTGGCTGCAGGAATCGACGGCTGCCTTCCCTTGCCGGACTATATCCATACCCCCTTTCCCATCCCCTTTTGCGATGTATGTCATGTCTATGTGTTTATGTGCTTGACTGATCCCTGATCTCACACTGCTCTAACTCAAGAGCAAGGTGAGAGGGAGTTTTTTTTTCTCCTCTCTTTCCTGAATTACTTACTTACTCCCTTTTTCTAATTGCTACCTCCCGTTGACCTGTCTTCCCCTGAAATGTGTTGTGTGTGTATGGTCGAGGGGGTCCAATTTCACTTTATGTCAGTGTATGTGAATACATGGAGGTATATGTGACAAATAAAGGCTTGATTGATTGACTTAACTTAAAGGTGCAGTAGGTGATCTGCCTAAATACTAACTGGTTAGCATAATATCTTTAAAGCATCAGCTTTGCGTGACAAATATACTTTTAAAACATAACATGACCTGTCTAAAGAAATCCTTCAGCCATGGGGTCATCCTTCCTCCAGCGTGCAAAAGTAACTCCAATATTGATTCAGGGTATTAAAAAGTATTGATTCAACATTTGTTTTTTCTGCTGTCACTCGTTTCCATGTGACCGCGGCCCACGTGAACACGGGTGTGCAGTTATACAAATCTACATTTGCTGACAGACAGTTTGGGCTACTTATCAGAATTATGGGAATTATCTGCCCGACAATATTTAATTGCTTGAACGATTTTTAGTCTTATGCCTTACCCAGAATACAAAAATACATATAAATACATTTCAAGAGTTCACACTTAGCTGATGATTGATTATAAAACTTGTTTGGCATGCTGTCCCGGAAGAGAGCCCTGAGCTCATAAGATCCTCGAGCCCGGGGCTCCCTCCCGTTTGCAAGGCGAGAGGGGAGTTTGAGCTCAGGTAGATCTCGAGAACTCCCCTGCTGTAGTAGCTAATGAACAGATAGTGATTGCTTATAAGATATAACTTCTTACTAGGAGCATGTCTATGCTGCCAATTTAGATTAGTCAATTAACTTAAGTTGCATGCTTTTGGACGGTGGGAGGAAACCGGGGAACCCAAGGGAAACCCATGTATGCATGGGGAGAACGTGTAAACTCCACACAGAAACGTTGGCTGGCTTGGTAAGGACTAGAACCAGTGACGTTTTTGCTGTGAGGCAACAGTGCTAACCACTGGGCCAATTGGTGAATCATACATTTAATAATGTGGGGCCGGCTGCAAGCAATCATAAGCATGTGATCCTCTAGAAATTAGTTTATAAATGAACTTCACTTAGATAATTTACTTTAATATAATATTATTGTAATGTGAAGAGACTTTTGAACCAGCATAACAAAAAATGTTTCTAAAGACAATCACCTACTGCACCTTTAACTTTGTTACAGACAAAAACACAACCAAGTGTAGGTGTGGATAAGAAAGTCACATAATGAACCACAACTCATCAACAACTATTCCAACATGCAGAGAAACAAACCAATATATAAGATGCTAAGTGTAATAAACACAACTGCTAAACCCCATCGTAGTGACACACATAAAATAAACAATTATGCAATAAAATATTACCCAGCAGGCAGAGGACATCATGATGTCAGATTGACATTGTACCCCAACTTTGTGGGGACATTTTGTGGGGATGTTTTGCATTTTGTTTGGAATTGAAAATCGGGTTGATGTCAGAACCTAACATAAGGCCGACATCAATATCCAACATCCAATCTAAAATCAACAGACTATCAATATCTAATGATGTTACAGCTTAATGTTGTTTGAATGTTACCACTATGACGTCTATCAGATGTTGGATTTTGGTTGCCATATCTGACAAATAAATGTCAGTATCTGACGTCAATATGACGTTGGTTTAAGATGTTGCCTCGTCGTTGGATTTTGGACATTTGAAGTCATTTTTGGATGTCAAAATAACGTTGTCTTTAGACGCTGGCTACACATAAATATTTTGGTCACCTGATCATCACAACCTAAATCTAACCTAATATTAATGTCTTATGATTTTGTGTGCCTGCTGAGTATTTATCAACATTCAATGAAACATAAAACTCTCACAACTCAACAGAAAAACAACTAAAAAGGAACACAATAATGTCATAAAAATTAATAAATAAATTTTCATGCAGGAAATTCTGGAAAAGTTATTTACAGTTAAACAGGCTATGGATTTATTTACCATAGCATGTTTTACAGTTTTTTCAGATAAATAAAGCTTTTAAAAGACCTCAATATTTTAACTAGCATTGCATATAGACCATACCATAATCAGACATATGGCTTAATATGAGCATTAGTCCATAATTTGTTGAATTTCAGCTAATTGTGTGATATTTTAATTGCCGTTTGACAGATGATAGCGGGCGAGGAGGCTTTGATATGGAAATGTTGAGGAGGAACAGTCTGAGGAGCTCTGGCTTTCCCTGGTAACTTCAAAGGCCTGTCCTTGAATGAAGAATCACCCTGTGAAGAGCAAACGGTGGCGTGAAGCTTCGGGAAAAAAGGACAACATGAGAGGGCAGGAAAATGAGGGCATATTTATGTTTGTGAGTGTTAATGTGAATAATGATGAACTGAGCTGCTAGTTTGGGCATTCTGGTTTCAATTAAAGTCAGTGTATAAAATTAAAATTTACAATGTTGATTTTGCTAGTTCACATTGATGTTCTTTAGGTGAATGATTAATCTGTGCAAGTCAATCCAGTGGTGATAACAGAATAAATGATTTTTTTGGTAATCTTCAACTTAAGTCTGTCCATTTGCTTCTATGTTTCGAGTGGCTGATGATATCAGTTTGATGGCTTCAGCCACAACATTCTTAGCCACAACCCTCTTACCGTTAGTTTGCTATGAGGGAAAGATGTGTTCAAGGAAATCCTCACCCCCTACTCAATATTCCCTTTTAGATGGAAGCACATCAGCATACTCAAATAAAAGTCTCAGCAACTTCTGATTCAAGCAGACTTTATGCAAATAAACTTTTTTTTTATTGCATATTGTCTTATGAACTGTTGACCTGAATCAAGAGTCTGAATCAAAAGTCTAAGACTAATTTATGAATCTTTCTCAGTGATTCATTGTAAAGAATCAGGTTTTCAAAGGGAAATTTTACCTCATAATTATTTTTTGTGGCTAACGGCACATAGATTAGAAGTAAAAACATATACAGGCAAAATAAAATGAATAAACGTGACTCCTGAAGACACACTCAAGTCTTATGAAGCAAAACAATCACTCTGTTCAAGAAACTGAACATTATTTTGCATTAAAAAACTATATTTTTGCGTCTTTATTTATTATTTTGTTATTAGTTTAATTTTACCCAAATTTTCCCCTTTTATCTTGTTTTGCGTTATATAAATCACCAAAGACCATGCTTTCAGCTAAAAAACAAAAATCACCTACATCTTAGAAGGCCAGAAATTGAGTAAACTAAAATAAATTTCAATTGTGTAAAAAAAGAATCACACACTCTCAGAAATAAAGATACGCACGCTGTCTCTGGGGTGTGGTACCTTTTCAAAAGGTACAAATTTGTTCCTACAAGGTCCATATTAATACCTTACGGGTACATAATAGTACCTAAAAATAACAAAAATGTTCCTCTTAAAATTTTTAGGCACTAATATATACTTTTGAGGTACCAATATGGACCCTTTAAGTACAAATTTGTACCTTTTGAAAAGGTACCACCCCAGTGACAGCTCGTGTACCTTATTTCTGAGAGTGTACAAAAGATCTCTTTAAGAATCATTTGTAGTGTGTTGTAAAATAATAGTTCAACATAAACAACATAATTCATACACCGTAAAGAAAAAAACAAATAAAATATAATACATGCCATCATACCTGTGAGGTTCCAGCAATAGGAATGTCCATCTGCTAAAAATAACATAAGTGGGTCTTCCACTCTATTGAGTTTTACCTAGCATTCCTTCATTTAACTTTATCCAACTTGACATTGTTCTCCATTTCTTTTCAAAAAAATGTCCACTTCCCATTCTGTCAGTGTTCATACAAAAAAAAGGAAATGAAAAAATGAGACACCCCATAGCTTTTGCTTTTAAATTTGACAGATTGTTACAGTACCTTCAGCTCTGCCAGTGATGTAATGCAGGGTCTGTTCAGTTAAGGGTTTATTGGGAAGAATGTCTTTTTTACATTTTCTGAAGAAAAAGAGAGAGGTATAAAACTCATCACCACTTATCTGATTCAATTCCCTGTCCAAGGATATATGATTGCTAGGGTGATGTGGATGGTTGCTAGGTGGTTATGTACTGGTCAATTAAATCTGGTCAATGTTAATGATACTATGTTCAATATAATGGGCTATAATCTTCAAATTTCAAACTGTAGCTGAAGATTTTTAAAACCCCACTAAAAAAACAAACTAGACTAGCCAGAGCAGTTGCCAAATGCCCAAAATCCTTCTAAAATTACCAAATAGGACAAGTCTGATCAGCCGACAAAGACTCTGCCAAAAAACCCACTACAATCAAACTAGACCAGCAGAAGCAGTCATCAAGTGCCAACAATTCCCCCCACCCTGAAAACTTATCTAAAAACCAACAAACTAGAGCAGCCCATGGACTAGGCAAAATCCCAAAGCCCATCTAAACTATTTTAACTGACAAACATTCAAAATCCCACTAAATTCAGCAAACTGGACTCCCCAGTCAATTTCTCAACCCATGTGAAAAGTCTTGGGGTTATATTAGATGGCATGCTCTCGTTTGGTTCTCATATTAGCAATATCTCACGTTCTGCCTTTTTTTCATTTGCATAATATTGCGTAACTTCGCCCTTCACTATCTCAACAAAGTACTGAAGTGCTTGTACATGCTTTGGTTACATCACGGATTGATTACTGTAACTCGCTCCTATCTGGCATCCCTGATAAACAACTTCATAGACTACAGTTAATTCAGAATTCAGCGGCTAAGATAGTTACCTGCTCGCATACTTCTGATCACATAATTCCAATTCTCTTTCACCTGCACTGCACTGGCTCCCTGTTCACTATAGTATACAATATACAATCCTCCTCTTAACATACACAGCTCTTCATAACCTGCCCACTCACTATCTTTCTAATCTTCTTCATTTGTACACTCCTTCGCGCTCACTGAGATCATCTTCTGCTGAACTCTTATCTGTCCCAAACTTTAAGATGAAGTCATTTGGTGGCAGGGCTTTTAGTTTTACATTACCCAAGTTATAAAATTCCCCGCCTTTGCACATTCGCCAGGTGGACTCTATTTCCAATTTTAAATCTCAGATAAAAACATTTTTGTTTAGGATAGCTTTTAAAGATTTGCTGGTTTACTATTATGCTGATTGGTATTTTTACTGCTTGTATTTTTATGATGTGCTTACGATCTACTGTAAGATGTCCTTAAGTGATCTAAAAGGCGCCTAAAAATAAAAGATATTATTATTATTATTATTATTATTATTATTATTATTATTATTATTATTATTATTATTATT
>CAIGQZ010032594.1:12824784-12844678 GCA_903798205.1 Danio tinwini | reverse complement strand
TTATTATTATTATTATTATTATTATTATTATTATTATTATTATTATTGTTATTATTATTATTACTGGACCAACCTGATCAGCTGACAAGTACCCCAACCCCCTCAAAAACAATCATTGCTGACAAAGCTCCTAAAACACCTCCAAAATGACCAAATTAGACCAAACCAATCAGGTGACAGAAGCAAACTACATGTATATCCAGCAAACTAGGCCATGTTGAGTACCTGGAAAATACTTTAACCCCTCTAAAATCAGCACTGCTTTTAGAGTACCCAAAACTCTAAAATCACCAAACTAGACCAAGCTTTTACAAAAAAAAATAATTGTTGACAAATGGCAAAAACCACTTAAAAACCTTTAAACTAGACCAGCCTGAGCACCTGTCAAATGTTCAACACTCATATTTAAAGCAGGTACTATAGCTGACAATGCTCAAAAATTCCATTTAAATGTGAATCAACCAGAGGTGCGTTTCCAAAAACCATCGTTAGCCAATGGCCGTTACAAATATAGTTCCCAAATCCATCGTTTCAATGAACATTCGCAAACTGCGTCGCAAACTTGTACACTTGCAACTTCACCTCTGGAGCTGTAGTTAGAAACATTCCTGTTCCTGGCTATGTTCTATTCCCACTTATCCCCCCTATGCCCTATTCCTTTAGAACATTCTAACATTTAAACTTGGAATGATTTAAAATAATAATAAAGCATTAAAGTCATCTCTCTTTGGTGTAATTTGCTTTCCAAGTATTTTTACAGTTCAGTTTTAGGGATTTTCATGTTTACAATTGTGCTCCCTTCGCAGCGCACTTTAAAAACATTGATGTCATTTTGAACACAGCCGTGATTCATGAAGAAAGCTATAGGTGACCTATTATTTAAAAGCGGAAATTGTTACATCTCCACAGCTTGTGAAAACAAAAAGCAGAGCATACGTTAATGCTTTTAATTTATAGTTATTTATTAAGTATCTGTACTGGATTTGACAAGGGCCTGTTGGTTAGACATTTCTGCAGTGTTTACATGTGTCAAATTGATAAAGTAGACTTTTCAAAAGTAAAAAAATGTAAAACATCCTACTTAATAATATAATCATCATCATCATCATCATGGTCATTATTATTATTATTATTATTATTATTATTATTATTATTATTAAGTAGGATTTTCGTCATTTCCTAATGAATAATAAATATTATATTTCATTTCTTAATAAATAGCCTCATTATTAATTTATATGATTTATATATGAGATTAGAATATGTGTTAGCTTTTGTAAGTCATTTTATGTTTTAGAATAGAATATGTAATCTTCTCAGTAATATTTGTAAAGGAAGCATAGGCCCTATATGTGTCGTTTACATATATTTCAATTAATATGGAAAACAAGTGCATGTTTTTACCAAAACTAATATTGGATTTTTTTTAAATGCATATGCGTGTAAACCAATATAATTTGCACAAAGAAATTATAGGGTTCTTTTCTATAGAAGTTGTTACCACCCTGATTAGAGGATTATTATGTGTTTTTTTCATTATTATTCCTGTTTTTCATTATAACTAATGTGGTTCAAACAATGGATCTGCAACAGAGAAACTACAGGTTTTTGGATACACTCCTCACTACATCGTTCATTTCTCAAACGCTGCATCGTACTATAATAGTTGAGGCACGAGATACATCGTTGTTTGGAAAATGCACGCCAGAGCAGCCAAAACCGCCCCCCCCCCCAAAAAAAAAAAAAAATTGCTGACAATTTAACCAAAGCTTTTGGAAACCATCATTACTGACAAGTTACCACACTGTAAAGAGTGTTTAGTTAGTTTGCTTTAAAAAAGTGAATAAACTTGTTGCCTTAAAATGACAAGTTGACATTCTTAAAAAACTGAGTAAACCTGTTCGACAGTAAAGCTGGCTTTTTAATGATAATGTACAAAGTTTGTTTACTTAAAAATTTTAAGGCAACAGGTTAACTGATTAAAAAAAAAAAAAAAAGTAAACAGCTATTCAAAACCAGCAGACAGGATGAATCCGAGTATCTCACAAATGAACAAAAACACACCTAAAACTATTACTGTTAGTATTCTGCCACTTTGGTCTTGTTGATTCTTGTCCAGACACTAGTCCTGTCATGTCTTGTATGTTGTGCTCGGCTCGAGTTTACTCGAGCACTCATTTTCTGGTATTGTCTGTCTTTGTCTTTTGTATGAGCGCCATCTTGGCCGTGCTTGGACTGTGTATGCTCCCGCTCCTGCTCAGGATGCGCAATCCTGGTGTGTTTTATTCGCTGCATTGTGTTTTTGGTCTCAGAGCTCCAGGCTAGTTGGTTTCGGATGGCGCTAGAATCGGAAACATGCATGCACCATGTGAGTGCATAGTATGCATTTTATTTATCGTGTACTCATGTCTTGCGTTCTGTCTCGTCTTGGTGTTGTGTAGAGCACATGACTCCATATTTACATGTTGGTCATATGCTTTAGTGTTGTGTTTCATGTGAACACACGGTTAATGGGTTCTTTCATTGGCTGCGTGTTCTAGTCCTGTTTTACATGTCTTTGTACCTTGTGCTCTCCAGTCTATTGTCTAGTCCCACCCTCCTTGTTAACCCATTATTGTTTACTATGTTCACCTGTCTGTTAATTACTTATTTCTCTTTTATAGTCTTCTCAAGTCTGCTGTCCTGTTCCAGTTTGTCATCGCTCTTCCTGAGAGTCATATCCTGTTCCTTGCTAGCCCAGTCTTTTGTCTTTTTAGTTACTGTATGTTTTTCTCCCTCTACGATGTTTTTGTAGTCTTTTAGCTTTGTTTTTATTATTTAGTTATGGGTTAGTTATTTGTTTTTATTATTTAGTTATTATATTTAGTATGGGTTTTGACACATACTTCCTCACGCCACCATATCACTCCTGTAGTTCAGCAACTTCACTGGCTTCCCATTAAGTCACGTATTGATTTTAAGACTCTGATTTCTTACATATAAAGCAGTGCATGGGCTAGCACCTGACTACATTTGTGACCTGATAACTCTGGCCACTCCCACCCGCAGTCTTCGTTCTTCATCTGGACTTTTGCTGTTTCAGCCACGCTGTAAACTAAAGACTATGGGTGGTCATGCTTTTTCATACAGTGCACTTAAGCTATGGAATGGCCTACCCATCAGCATCAGGAATGCCGCTTCTCTGGACTGTTTTAGGAAACTCCTCAAGACTCACCTTTTTACCATTGCTTTTAATCTAGATTAATTATTCTTGTTAATTTAATCATCCAGTTGCATTGAATCGTTCATATTTTATTGTTTTATTGTGGTCTTTTTACTGTTTTATTGTTCTGCTTTGTTTGCCTTGTAGTGCTTTGGGTCTGAGAAAAGCGCACTATAAATAAAATGTATTATTATTATTATTATAAACCCATTATTTACTACACTTGAGTCCTCACTCCCTTTCCTTTCCTGAAACCGTGACAATTACAGCTTTAAAATCCCAAAAGTAAACAAGACCAACTGACTAATGCTCAAAACCTTTTTAGAATTGCTGGCAAGAGCCTAACACCACTCTAAAAGCAGAAATCTTATCTAAAACAAGTCAATCTAAAAACCACAGCTCAAAAAGAAAACAATACCACTAAAACTGGCAAACAAGAACAGTATTAATATCTGACAAGTGTTCTATAACCAGTAAACCAGACTGCAAGAACACCATTAAACTGGAGCTACGTTCATTCATTTTCCTTCGGCATAGTCCCTTATTTATCAGGGGTTACCCCAGCGAAATGAACCGCCAACTATTCCAGAATATGTTTTAACAAAGTCCCTTTAAGGCAAGTCATTTCACTCAGTGGCCATCTTTGAATGAGTATGAGTATGCTCGGGCATTCTGTTTGAATGGGAAAACATCAAATTCCCCAATAAGCTTAGGTTTGAAATTCATATTAGGAATCACCTATAAAATTAAACAGCAACTGTGTCTTTAGTTTCATTTCTAAACGTACGAATCACACAAAAACTGCAAAAACTCAACTCTGGTCCAAGCCTTCCCTTAGAGAATCCTCAGTCTATAGTGATCGATGATTGGCTCCTGTACTAGAAGGCGGGCTTTTTTCACCAGATAGCGATTGATGATTGGCTCCTGTACTAGTAGGTGGGGCTTTATTCATTATATTGATGGTTACACTTTTCCCCATTCAAAAAGATACGAGTGACATGTCTTGTGTATTCTATGGTCTTTGGTTTTATGCAGCGGATGCCTTTCCAGCTGCAGCCCAGTACTAGGAAAACTGGATCTACATGTATTCTAGTATTCTATCTCCATTTTTTTTGGTCATGTCATATTTACGTTTGAAGCTTTTAAAAATTCAGAATGCCTGTCAGATTTTATGAAGTCATTACTCTCCAATTATTATCTTTTTTTGTAATATAGCCTATAATTGTGTACTTGACCACCCCTGGAATTTTGTATCTCACTTTGAAAGACAGCATTGTGTGAAAATGTTGTTTTTGAAAGTTTTGAAAGACATGTCTGAAGTAAATGTTTTTTGTTGGCAGAAAGTTGCTAGGCAACAGAGGCACGAATATTCAAAAGCACAGCACAAAAGTAAAGGACGCTGAATTGCATGCGGTCAGTTTGACCATAATGGTCACTCAAGGTAAAAATACTCAGAACTCTTTTGCGTTTGTAGCAATGTTAGAATGCAATTTAGCAAAAACCAGGCTACTACAATTACATTTGTTTTTATTCAAACAAAATTATTAAATTACAAAATTTAATATTTCTTTGGCTAGAGTAAGATGTGTTTTTTTTCCTCAGAGAAATAAAAGTCTTTAATTTTTTTCCAGGTCTTTCATTCTCCGCCATTGGAAAAAAAAAAAAATCATACAGGCCTGATTTAATACTCTTTAATCCATGAGCAAAAGCGATGCTCACCTTGACATTTCCATACCAAGTAAAACCTTCATTTTAAAGCGATTACAGCAAATGGAAGCAGAAATACAAGACCATTTAGAACTGCATGATACATTTACGGTTTCCCGCAGAACTCAAGACGACCGTTGGGCATCTCCCTGGCAAAATCACATTAAAACAGTGGGTCTATACTCATCTCAGGTGAGATGTCTAATCTTATGAGCGTATATTCCAAAGCGGATTTTACTGACATATGCCTGGTTAGGTATAGCGGTGGTAAAGCTCTGCCCACAGGTATATGTGTCTCTTTTCATTGTGTAGGCAGACCAAAATCTCCTTGGAGGCGCCGGCAAGTGGAAAGTGCCTGCGCAGGCTGTCATATCACATGATTTTTTTATTTAATTTTTTTTCCAGCAGCCATATGACTGATCCTCTTGCCACATCTTGGACAGAATGGCTGATTATTTCCTTTCGTTTCGTTTCTTTTTTTTTTTTTTTGGTTTCCTCTCCAAGGAGCGACAAGAGCGGGCCGTCGCATCGCAGATGAGAAGTCCATGCTGCTTTGGCAGAGAGGATTAATCCAGAGCTTACTTTTAGATCCCACTCTGTTTATCCATGGTGGAGAATTTGCTATTTATGAAAAAAAAGGCGCAGTATTTCCGTGGTTGGCTGAGGCTCCGGGCATCGACAAGCGCATCTTCTCAGCTTGCTAGAAAAAAAGAGAATTGATTCAGAATCAAGTAAACAGCTCCAAATGTCAACACAATTACTGCTATTGGCATTAGTTTCATTACAGAAGTTGCTCGTTCGAGATTGGAATTGTCATGCTTTTCGAAACAAATTAAATGCTGTGACCTGACTGTTTACATGTGGCTATTTTCACAACACTTGCTTAATTTCGTTTTATTTCATCTTGGAATTGAAAACAATCCAAATGGATTTTTCAACAAGGTAGATTAATTAAACGGCTGGTGAAAATACATACTCTAAGATATGAAGTTGGATATTTTTACGGTTACGTCGCAATATGTACTTGAAATTGGAAAAGTTTCATATTTGTATTTAAAACGAATTGTACACTTGACAACAGTGTAAAAATTACTTTAACACTATATAAGATTATCTGTTAATTATAATGTGAATTTGGTCAAGAGAGTATGGGCCATATCATACACTCGGCACAATAAGGCCCAAGATGTGTTTGGCGTGATTTGTTGCTATTTTCAGACCAGCGCAACCCTGATTTTCATGTTTTGCACCACATTGTTTAAATAGCAAATTGATTTGTGCCGCTTTGTGGACTCATGGGTGTGCTGGTCTGTAAAGGAGGTGTGTTAAGGTGTATTGTTGGCACGTTACTATTTTGAGAAACTGGAATAGACAGCACCATTGACCAACTAAAACTGGTCTACAGTCCAGCGCAAAGCACGTTAGTTATGCGTCTATGCAGGGCTTAAACGCTTACACATTGCTTAATACACACAGGATGTACAGCAATACACAAATATCTTTACATATGAAAATATAGATATATTTACTACATAGATATAAAAAACACCACCTCCTTGCTGCCTTCATGTCAGTTTTTTTTTCAGTTTATTTATGACAATTTGCATTTTTGTTATACTATTATTATTATTAGCAGTATTGTTTATTGCATATTTATATTTGTTTTAATATAAACAAGTTTAGATTTGTCCACCTGTCGGGTTTTGGAGATGTATGCATTACTATACACTGCAAAAAATGCTTTTCTTACTTAGGTTTTTTATCTTGTTTCTAGTCCAAATATCAAAAAATTCTTAATTCAAGATAAATTTTCTAGACAAGCAAAACATATTGTCTTGTTTTAAGTAATAATATGCCAAAATTAAGTGAGTTTTTTTCTTAAAACAAGCTAAATAATATGCCAATTGGGTAAGCAAAATAATCTTATGTCAAAAGGAAAAACAAGATTATTTTGCTTACCCCATTGGCAGATTATTTTGCTTGTTTTAAAGAAAAACTCACTTCATTTTGACATATTACATATGGAGAACATAGGGAGAACATGCAAACTCCACACAGAAATGCCAACTGACCTGAGGTTGCTGAGGTTGGAACCAGTGACCTTCTTGCTGTGAGGCGATTGTGCAACCCACTGCGCCACCGTTCTGCCCTCCTTACAAAGTAACAATTAAAAAAAGTGACTTAAGTCATTTGGAGTTTTTTTCTCTCTTCACTTTCGTCAATTGGTAAAGTTTTGTTCCTTGCCACTGTCGCCACTGGCTTGCTTGGTTTGGGACTTGTGGAGCTGTGCATTGATGCATTTGCTCTTCAGTGTTTGGACTTTCAGCAGTGAAAATTAAACCACACTGAACTGAACTAAACTGAACTTCAACTCTGAAAACTGGACTGAAAGTTTCAATTTACTAGGACTTCCATGTTAAAGCTGCTTTGACAATCTACATTGTAAAAGCGCTATAGAAATAAACATGAATTGAATTGAAAACTTAGTGATATTATTTTCAAATGTAATTTTACTTTACCCAACATTTCATTTGAGCATTAATGTTTTTTTACATGATGTCACCCAAAAACATAAAAACTGTATGTATGCCCACCTTAAGATGTAAAACAGTGTATGCCCACCTTAAGAGTGTTTTAATATAGAAACAAAACAAAACATGGCGGTCCCTCATGATTCTACTTGTCGCAAATAGTTATTATAGATAATCTGTAAATTGGCCTTTATACTTCAAATTCAGCTTTATTTCGACAGAGTGATTTAAATGTGTCAGAATTACGGTTGCATGTTTTTGACGCCAGTTTGTTCAGATTATCTGATGGAAACTTCTGACCTGCCAAAAGTGAAAGTTTTTCCATAAATTAAATAAAATTTCTAAATTACACAACCTTATTTAGTTCCCAGCGTACATAGTTAAACTGATTACAAAATGTTATTATTTTTCCAATTACAATTTGTTAACAAAATGTTAGTAATGTCAATTAAAGTCAACGTTGTCTCAAATTCTTTATTCCATTTTTAACTAGAAGCAGAGTTTAAATATAATCCAGCTTTAAAGAATTCTTTTCATATCGTGAAGCTTTTCCTTAAGTGACTTGTGAAATATAAACCATATCAAATATAACTCCAGAGTGGCTAATTTCCTCTGGCAATTCTTTCCGTTCTCCCTGTTCAATCTAAAGCATTTCGAGCCGTCTGAGTCACCTTTACATCTCATCTGCTGCAGTTCTCCGGGGCCACAACCGTGTTTCTCCTGGGTTCAGCCTGGTCCTACCGCCTCTCTGACCTTCACAGGCCTCCCAGGCCTCAACGTCATCTCCAACATTAGCTGGAGAAAAATTAGTCCCCCCACCTCTGGAGTCAGCTCATTTTTCTTGTGCTGTCAGAACGTATGCGGGCGTGCCGTCTCGGCCGGGTGTATATCTAAAGTACATTCGGCCTTTATTTAATCTTAATAAGCTCATATCAGCAAGGCCTGGGTCATATAAACTCAGACACAGTTTTTGGCAGGCTGACTGCGTTCTTCGGCACTCTGATCTCCTGTGCGCAGTTTGAGAATCTGACGCTTCAGGGCTCAACAGATCATCTCAGTGCATAAATGCATTGATTTTCTGCCATGTGATTTTGCTGATTATTAGATATATGCTTTAATGAGCACTTTGAGCCTGACAAAGTGGCCAATGAGTGTGTTTGGTCTACCACAGTAGTTTCTAGTAGTCGTGTCACAGTATCCACTTCAATGTGTGTCCTGTGTCCAGTCCATGAATGTCACCAAAACACTATGAATTTACAAATGTTACTGCATTTGTATCACAAAATGTTGTTCTTAAGATTTGTAGTTGTGCTGACTTCAAATGTGGTTTATTTATAAACATGTCTTACTGATTTGCATTCATTCAGTTCTCAACAACCCACAATAATAGTTTTACCATAGACACTTTTTCTGGAATCTACCACTGGCTCTGATGTGAGTCTGTACAGTGGCTAAACGTGATATATGATTAAATTTGAGTATATCTAGCAGTCAGTCCTTAGTTCCCTTGATCCATTATTTGTTTCAGAAAAGAAATCATAGATTTTCTGCCATGTGATTTGCTGATTAGATGCTTTAATATGCAGGTGCCTAATAAAATGGCCAACGAGTCTGTTTGTTCTACCACAGTAGATAGCAGTAGTCATACTACAGTTTTCACTGCAATGTGTGTACCACCCTGTGTCTAGAATGTCTAAGCAATATACATTTTCAAATATTACTGCATTTGTGTCACAAAATTGTGTTGTGCAGTTGTGCAGACTTAAAATGCAGTTTATTTATAAACACATCTTACAGATTTGCATTCATTCAGCTCTCAGCAACCCACAGAAACAGTCATAGACATAATTTTTGGAATCCACCACTGGCTCTGATGTGAGTCTGTATAGTGGTTAAACTTGCTATATGAATAGTTTTGGGTATATCTAGCAGTCAGTCCTTAGTTTTCTTGATCTATTTTTGGTTTCAGAGTAAATGCACTGATTTTCTGCCATGTGATTTGCTGATTAGATATTTGCTTTAACCCTTTAACTGTCTGCTCTACCAAATGGTTGGCCATAATTTAACTGTTTTAAATAATGACTGTTAAAGTCTTTAAAGAATGACTGTTTTAAATAATGATTTACACACGGCATTGTTGGTTTACAAAATAAAAATAAATAAAAAAACATAATTCTGTTGCATTAATTTGATTTTGGTGTTATTGTAAAAAAATATATATTTTTGAAATATTTTATGGCATACTTCAAAACAAAGATGTTCAGTGTTCAATATTTTTTATTTTGAACATTTTTTTTTAAATAAATTGGTCTTCACTTCACACACTTCATATTTTCAGATTTTTCATAGTACTGTATATTTATTAATTACAGTACTTTTACCATAAACCGACATATCAGCGATTTGGTAGAGGTTGATATTTTAGAAATTATGGGATGTGTTGAAAAAAACAAAAACGCATTGTGTTAAGAAATGCAATCCAAAGATTTTTTTTCTTGGTGAAGCAGTTAAAAGGTTAATGATTAGGTGCCTAATAAAGTGGCCAACAAGTGTGTTTGTTCTACCACAGTAGATAGTAGTCAAACCACAGTATCCACTATCACCCCGTTTCCAGCCTATCCCACAGTGAATGTCACCTAACGCACTACACATTTAGAAATACGACTGCATTTCTGTCACAAGATGTTGCTTTAAGACTTCTAGTCATGCAGACATCAAATGTGGTGTATTTATAAACTTGTCTGATTACATTCATTCAGTTCTCAACAATCCACAAAAATAAATAGTCTAACCACAGACACTTTTTCTGGAATCTACCACTGGCTCTGATGTGAGTCTGTATAGTGGTTAAATGTGATTTATAATCAAATTTTGGTATATCTAGCAGTCAATGCTTAATGCCCTTAATCTACTATTTGTCTCAGAGTAAAGTTTAAGCAAATTTGATTAGATTGTGATGTAATTTTAATACTGTATCTGCAGCTTTTTTTTAAACTCTGCATTTGTTGAAACTGGTTAGCCACTTTATGATATTCATTGCAGATTTGATTAATATTGTTATTTAAATTGTTATTATTGTTTAAAATTGTTTAGAAAAATATGATAGCTTTAGATGTTACAAAGAAACTACTACTGGTCACTTTCTCTCAACAAGCTATTGACATTAACAGACAAACTCAAAATTATTTCCTAAACCATTGTGACATTTTGTTGCTAAAAAATGTGATTAAATGCTACTAAAGAGATTACAATGTGTGCATTTTTGAAGTGGCACCAGTTACAGGTTAAATAAAAAAAGTATAACAGATCCTGCAGAAAAAAAAGGTAATCCCCTATACAGTTCAGCCCTGAGCTTATTTTTTCATTTCTTTCATCATGTTATCTGTTGTCTCCACTCTTGTTGGCTTAGTTGTCTCTTTTTTCCATCTGATTGTACTGATAATAGCTCACCAGTGTCAAGTCCAGTACACTTCTTTCAGTTCCTCTGTTATTTTTTCTGTTCTCTGCCTTGGATTACGAGGATCCAGACTGGCGTTGAGCTCTTAAACTGATAACGTCATGTATAATATTCAGGCTGGGATGTATTCTTCAAACACCCAGAGCTCTTTATATCCCTGTCACTTCTTTTCTTGCTAAAATATGCTAATATGAACTCCGCAATCTTGATGTTCTTCTTTGACAGGTACACAAAGCGATTGTTCTCATCCATGCTGATTTTGTTTCGTTGCGAAGCTGAAGGAAGAAAATGCTATGCTTATCTGTGCAGGAGAACATGCATACAACAATGAAGATAATTACAATTGTTTCTAACTAAGAAAAAAAAATCCTCTGGTGAGACGTTGCTAGCATATACGTCTGCACATAGTAATTGTGGGGTTTGTATTTAAATTGCTTTGATTTGTAGTTTTTTGGAATCAAAAACAGAAATGGGAGGTAAACTAAATTGTCATTTTAAGTCTTCTATCGAACATATAGCTGTTTGTTTTGAACATGTATGCTCCTAAGTGTTCCCAAAATAGCTTGGAATGGATACAGTATATGATGCATTTAAAACCATGTTTCTTTGGTAAATAAAATCAAAAGAGAAATGTTTCAAACTAAATCTAAATATCAGATAAAAGCAAACAAATGAAAAATAGAAATTATTTTGGCAGCTAACTGAAAAAAGTTTGTTTAATTTCAAAGGCTGTTTTTTATTATACGTTCTTCAACGTTTCCTTGTGTTCTCGTGTAACATGATCAACCATCAAGGTTCAGTTCCAAAACTCCAGAATAGGGGACATGTGAAAGTCCCTAAATGTGTTCTTGATATTAAGGATGTGTAGATGCATACTTGGGCGCAAAACTCGCTCAAGACGTCCCTGAAGTCTTTGCAGCTGAAAAAAGGAGGTGGGAAGCACAGCTTTCTATACCTGCTTATCATTAAAGTTCAGAGATCTATTTATCTCAGTAGTTTCCCTAAATGAGGTGGTGAAAGTAAACATTAGCATGAACATCTTAATAAAGGCATAAACACATTAAGAGTGTTTATTTGCTGAAATTCATATAAAAATTAGTTTTATTTGTATTGTGCAAAGTATATTTGTACAATTTTTTGCATGTTATATATATACTGAAAATGGGAAAACTATAAATCATTGTATGAACTCTGTTATGCTTTAATCATTTTCGTTAAAAATACGTAAAAATCATGTGACAATCTGGGAGAACGCAGCAACTTATTCCTTACAGGCACGTTCTGTGTTCTTGAGGTCTCCTAAGTTCTTTCTTCCGAGGTAACCTGTCAAGACGGCTTTCCAGGAGAATGTAAGTCTGTTCTCTGCATTCTTGGAATTGAGAAACAGCCATAGACTTCTTAAACTAAACCTCAAAAAATCTAAACAAAAGAAAAAACTACATTTACAAAATTACAAAATGTTTTTAAGTAAATTGATTTAGTTAAATGAAAATAGATTAATTTCACAAATTAGCAAAACTACTGAATTCTACTGAGAAAAGCTATGTTTGCTCAAAAGGTGTTTGAATTCCATTGAACAATTTTGTATTATTCACAAATACTTTGCACACTTTCACACAAACATTGTGGTTTCTAGAAAAACACAAATTTTCTCACAAATCGTTTGGTCCTTTGCCAAAATTGAAAATAAAGAAATAAGCATTATTTTGCAAGAGTATGGCATTAGAAATGTTGCACATGTTTGCGTTCCCTCTAGAAATGTTGCATTAGTTTGCAAAGTATTGGGAAAAAAATGTATGCAACTTTTATGCAATGATATGTTTCACTTAGAAACATTTCTGTATTTGCTTACAAAACATTCGTGTTCCCTCACAAACTTTTGTATTTCTTCAGACAACACAGGCTCATTCTGAAAACATAGCCTTATATACAATTTAATCGCAAATTATGTAGCCAGATGAACTTAAGGCTGCATTTTGTCTTTAAAATTAATGCTACAGGGCGGTATGATTTCTTTTCACATTTACCAGCTGACCGCTTACCTCTGTATGGACGGCGTTTTTACTAACAGAGTTAGTAAATAACAGGTTGAGAATGTGGTAAAAATCAGTAGGCTTTTCTTTTTCTGCATTGCTTTGAACATTTTCAAAGCAATGGCAAGGTCAATCTGTGCTTTTGAAAACACTATCGGTTTGCTTTAAGGAAGGGGGTGGGTGGGGGTATTGGTCAGTCAGTCAGTCAGTCAGTCGACAGCAGCCTCTAATGGATTTATGCGAGAACAGGCACGAATTGCACTCTCTAGAGAAATTTGAGATCTGAAAAAGGGTACACAGCGGCTTCTGGATGATTAACGAAAACAAAAACTGCAAAAAAAACGTACCTTCTGGAACATGTTTGGCACTCTGCAGAAATGTATATAGGGGTACGTATCCACAATGAGACAATAATTTACTACATTTTTAAGTAAATCCCTTTATTTTGTCTTTTTTTTCTAAAAATGTTATTAATTATAAAAAATCTAGTAATAATATTGTATTCTGCTGAGAAGAGTTTGCTCAAAAAGTGTTTAAATTCCCTTGAACAATTTTGTATTATTCGCAAATCCTTTGGACTCTTGGTTTCTCCTTTGGAAAACATGTGCATTTTCTTGCAAATTGTTTGCCATTCTTTCGCAATACTTTTCTGTTCTGTCTGAAAATAAAGAAATTAGCATTCATTCCAAGAGTATTGCATTCAAAATTTTGAGCTTGCTCACAAAGTGTTTGGGTTCTTGAAATGTTGTATTAGTTTGCAAAGTATTTAAATTTTTTATAAAATTAAATGCTTTGCTTAGAAACTTTTCTACATTTGCTTACAAAGCATTTGTGTTCCTTTACAACCATTTGCATTTGCAAAAAAAAAAAAAAAAGACTTTGCGTTTGCTGGAAAAACCCAGATGACGTTCTCTTCCCATATTATTTTCAGCAGAAAAGTTTTACGAACAAACACAAAGTTTTTGAATGATTTTTTTTTCCGATAGAATGAGAAAGCATAATAAATATAGTTTTTCCTTCCATCTAAATATATATTTTTAACCTTATTACCATCTCCCTTTAGGAGCTTCAAATGTAGGCTTCATTATCTCTCTAAGCTGAAGCAGAAGTTTTGAAGTTCATCTACTGCCGCGATAGTTTAAAATGATGACTAAACAAACGACCACTTTAATCCGTATGTGCAATGCAATATAACTGCAGCACCTGGCTAATGCATTTCCAATCAAAGCCCACATCGACTCCTCCTCTCTTCATGCTGCGTTAATTTTACTAGCCATTTATCAACCAAAGTCCTGACAATCTCGCATGCCTCTTCTCATTCACCAGCATTCACCCTGAGCAGAACTTTATCTATTAATATACAAGCTTTTTGGCAGACGCATCAGGATGAAACAGTTTATCGGAGTTTGGAGTGACTCCCAGAATGAAGTTCAGTGTTGGAGAATTTCAGCCAATGGTATAACTTTGTTTTAGCATTAGCATGTTTTTGTTTTGTTTTAATAGCTTTGTCCTTGACTGTAGTATTAGGCAGAATCTATTAATCATTGAGATACTTTTATATGGAATTTCAATTAAAAACCCATCATAGAATTTGTAATAGTTTTAATAATGGAAATTTCTAGTGGGTTTTAATGGAAACTTTGGGACTTTTTTTGCCTTCTAGTGGTGGCATGTTAAAAACCAAAAAATGCTAAGGAAATGGCCCTTAAACACACTAGTATCCATTAAAAAGTACTTGTTTTAATAGTTCAAATTTGATGTCTACGGTTTAATTTGCTATTTGTAGTGGAAACCAGTGGAATCGTCTGCAATTATTTATTTATTTATTTATTTATTTATTTATTTATTTATTTATTTATTTTACAAAAGAAAAAAGTGTTCTACATCTAAGATGAGAAGCAATAACCAACATTTATAACAAGCTAAAAGAAAACGTAGCTATTGTTTTCTAAGGCGTTTCCACACAAATTTGATAAGAGAATTCCTCATTTCAACAGCATTGTTTTGCTTTAGCATTAGCATGTCTATTTGGGTAATATTGCTTTGTCCTTAAATAGAATTTAGGGCAGTATTCATTAAACAGATATTTTTATGTGTGCTTTTTCAATAAAAAAAAACTCACCTTTTACCCCACAGCATGTTAGTCTTTTACATTACACTTTGTTGACAAAACCAGATAATAGCCATTAGCCACATTTTAAGAAATGTGCTAAGCTGTCACTGTCACCAGCGAGCTACAACCAGAGATCGCTGGTAAATACACTCGCATTCACATAAACTACAAATCCTGCCTCATATGGACTACAAAACCCAGTCATGCCACACACACACTCACCTGCTCCAAGTCACCATTGATTAGACTCCCACAGCTGAAGCTAATCAGATACTGATTACATGGACTATAAAGTCAGCACACAAACACACAAAAGTTGCTGAGTCTTGTCATCTGTTTTCAGTGACACCACAATGCATTTTCTAGTGGTGGGCAAAGCGAGGCTACATGAAACACTGAAACAGTCGAAGCAAATGTGTCGAAGCTTCGAAATGTTTTGAAACCCCACTCTACGGTGACACCTAGTGGTCATCTTTAATGTATTGCACTGGAACAGCGTCAGCAAAGAACAGTTGAGGCAAATTGAGGTATTAAATTCCACTTTGTAATTTAAACCCACAAGTGGTTTAGTGAAGTGGTTAGGGTTCCTGACTACCATGTCGGCATGCTGGGTTCGAATCCAGGCTGAGACAGCTCTTTTGAAATGCTTTAATATCAGTTTGAATTGCTCTGTTCTTGTATCATTTTGTTTCAACATTGGTCTGACACCCAAATCCAAAACACTTTGTGAATAAATATGTCATAAAACAGGGTTGTTGCTAGATCAGACACGGTTGTGGCCAGAAGTTAACAAGAATTATTTATATTATTCATTAAATTTTCCATTTATTGTATTTTATTTATGTCTACCAAAACCTAAACCCAACCATCAGAGTACTGTGAAAAATGAATTATTGTTCTACAGTGTTACAAAAACGATGCTGTATTGATGGCGTATCAGCAGCTGTATCCTATTTAGACTACACCATAAAACAGTAACATGATCTAACATATCATGAAGTAACAGAATCATGATTTTATGTATTTTAGAGTATTTGTAGAAGTCGGGATTCGAGCCCAAAAGTAATTTGAAGCTCAGTTACAACATGCACACGCACGGTCCACTAGGCCATAACAGACAGAAGAATTGTCAGACCCTGTCAGTCAAATGCGCATTCGCCAGGTCTCAAAACGGTTCTGAACTGATCGATGCTTTGAATCGCTATAGTCACGTGACCTGGGTGTTTCGGACCATGCTTCGGTGCAGTGTTTCGAAACACTTGCGCTTCGAGATCTCGACACTGTGTCGAAACGTCAGTTTCACGTCAGCCATCCCTAGCATTTTCCTTTGTCTAGTTTGCCTGGTTTTGATCTTTGCCACGTCTGTCTGTTCATCCTGTCTGCTGCCTGCCTTAAACCATTTGCCTGCTATCTGACTACGACTCTGAATTGCCCTTATATATCTGTTTGCCCCTATGTTGATCATTGCTTGCCTGACCATCCTGCATGTGGATCCGCACCCCTGTTGTCAGTGTCACATCTCTTGGTAACATAAGCAAAATTTACGGACCATTTTCCTGTGAACTTTCAAGTCTTTTTGCTGTCGACTGGTAATTTTTTGCCTTCTATTGGTGGCATGTAAAACCAATAAATTAAATGAATCGAATAAATTTAAAATGTATTTATTTTAATAGTTAAAATATGATGGTTTGTAATGGTTAATGGTGTCTGTAGTGGAACCCATTAGTATCATCTGTTTTCTGGTGGTTTCTATAGATTTTGTTGTCGTTGCTGTAGTCACACTAATTTCCACAGTTCTTTAGTATTAATAAACCATTAATTATACTATAGTAAATTATTATAAATACTAATGTTTTTAAATCATACTATAGAAATGTGGATGATAAATATGACAATGTGATAATAAAATGTGGCCGAAGCATAGTGAGTACTAGAAATGTATTTGAATGAATGTGTTGTGGTAATTCTACAGCTGCTATGGTAGCACAACAACAATGATAAAATAACTAAATTAATACTGTAGTTTTCTACAACTAGAGTATATTATACTACAATACACCACCATTTACTGTAGTAAAAACTAAAGTATATCAGTTCACTAAAGTTAATACATTAAGTTGTCATTAACAAAGTGTTGTAAATGCTATTATACCATATTCCATGTGCACTTTACTATAGTATGGCTCAAAAATAGTATTATAAATACTACTGTACTACTACAGTACTTTACATTACTACAGTATTTTTCCATGTTGGTTGCCTCAAAAAACTGCTTATTAATAGTTAAGGTAGTAGTCAGGTTTAGGTACTATGTCGGGATGTAGAATAAAACAATGCAGAATATAAGTACTAATAAACAGCCAATATCTTAATAAAGGCAGGTAATAAGCCACTAAATAAAGTGTTACCATCTATTTCTTTTATTTTGTTTGATGATGACAAGCTACAACAATCTAAAGGCAACAGTAGCTATTAGCAGTTTTCTGAAGCGTTTCCACCCAGATGTGCGGCAGGACTGAACAGGTGGTGTTTTGTCTACTGTGAACCATTCATCACGAGTGACCAATGATTCACACACACTGACCGGACACACCACTGCAGAATTTCAGCCACACCAGATGAGGACATCAGGAAAGGGTGTAGGACTATATACGGCTAATGTGGTTTGCTATAGCTGGTTTATGAAACAAAGGATTCTGTCTTTCTTACTTTTCTTCTAAATACTCTGCTATATAGTATTTTCTTACAAAAAAATAACCACGGTTTTATAAAAGTAAAAGTGTAGTAACCAGTGTTTTGGGCACATTGATTGACGTGTATAATCACAGTTTTGCTACAAATACCTGGCATTTGGTTAAATATGGTTAGTGTAGAAAAACAATAGTCAATTTGTAGTTTCCATGGTTTATTATTATTTATTTTATTGATTATTTATTTGTAAAGGACTTGTTAAAGAGTACTTTTAGTCATAAAACATCAGCCTGTTATATCAGGCCATGTCCATGCATACACTGGTATTTTTATTTTTAACGACACAGAATACGTAACATGTTTGCTGCATTTGCTTCAACGCATTTGCTGCAACGGGTTTGGTGTAAACCCAGCCATATTGGCCAATCAGAAAGGAGAAAACTACATTGTAACCAAAGTTTTAAAAGATTTTCACCTTGGGCGGAGTTTTCAAAAAGTTTCAATTTCAGTCACACGATACAGTGTTTTCATTTGGTCGAACAGCCAAACTGCGTATAAAATAGTGCAGTTTTAAAAACACCCATATTCGTGTGCACAGGGCCTTAGATTACACACAGAATTATACTGTGTTGAACCATATTGTTTGAATGCTAAATTGTATACACAATCATAAATAATATTGTAAGCAGAGGTTGGAAAGAGTATTTAAAAATCATACTCAAGTAAAAGTACCATTATTTGCCAAAAGCTGTAGTGCAAATAGAGTGAAAGTAGCTGTTCTAAATGCTACTTAAAGTAGAAGTAAAAAGTAGCCCTTCTAAAAGTACCCAAGAGTAGTGAGTAAAGGGCGTTTCTATGTGTAAATTATTTGTCAATAATTGACTATAAATCTCACATGTAAGATTCATTTAATGTGAGAACAAATTACATTAATATACAACCCAAGCTCATTCTGATTACGTACCCCTGTATACATTTTTGGAAATCACCAAATACCTCTCAGGAGGTATGTTTTTTTTTTTTTTGCAGTTTTTGTTTATGCTTTTTGTGATCTCAAATTTCTCTCACGAGTGCAATTTGTGCGTGCTCTTCTCGCGTAAATCCATCAGAGGCCGTTGTCGACTGACTGACTGACCGACCAAACTGGTAACAGCAGAAAAGTCATCTATAGGAAGGTAAGCAGTCAGCTGGTAAGCGCAAAAAGGAATGGCATCATAACACCCTGTATTGTTTATTAGACAAAAAGTAGCCATACGTTCCTCTGGCTACATAAATTGTGATACTGATAATCACACTAAAATGTACTCAATAAAATAAAATCCTGAGAAAACTACTCAATTACAGTAATTTCAATATTTGTAATAAAATACTTTACACCACTGTTAGTAAGACATATCCTGAAGTATAATTTTGCGTGAGACTTTAAAAATATGGGTGCTAATACATGCTGATTTAAACACAATTGAAGTGGAAAAATAACTAAAAATAGTTGCATAATTTTAACCATGTTTAAATCTCATCAAAATTACCGTAATTATGAGATAATTAGTAGATCCCACACAGTTCATGTTCTCTGCACAAATTATATGTTTCTATGGCAATGCTCAAAAGAATCTACTTAATTACTACATTAATCAAGCACTGTATTCTCTCAGAAAAATATTGAGGGCCCGCTAGATCACATCAGCTCTGAAAAGATGACACTTAAAATGCTAATATATGTAAAGACATAGCTCCCTGACTAGTGCTAGCTACAGGAACCCCTGCCATTTAGGTTGCTTTTAATCTTTTATTTTTCTTGCGTCACAATGTTAGTCAAAGGTTTTACGAAATTCGGTTTTCCAACTAGCAATTACAGCTTTGAGAAAAGGGGTTTTAATACCACCAAACTTGTTTTCAAAGGAATCATTCAGCCATGCATGAAATTTGTCACCATTTATTTGCGTATCAGTATGCACAAAGGCAAATTGTGTTGGAAAGCTATTATTTTCAGTAAATTAGACTATTAGATTATATTCACCTTATTGTGCAATGCGGAAGTAAGCTCTTTTTTTGGAATTGTTTTTGGACCTCTGATTCACTTGGTAATGGGGGAAATGACTAGGAATACAAACAGCAGTAAACGGTCAAACTGCTTGCTTTACAAACTAGTGTTTATGA
>CAIGQZ010032594.1:12808066-12821924 GCA_903798205.1 Danio tinwini | reverse complement strand
GTGTGTGTGTGTGTGTGTGTGTGTGTGTGTGTGTGTGTGTGTGTGTGAATGCGAAAGTGTATGGGTGTTTTCCAGTACTAGGTTGCAGCTGGAAGGTCATCCGCTGCGTTAACCATATGCCAAAATAGTTGTTGGTTCATTCTGCTGTGGTGACCCCTGATATATAAGGGACTAAGCTGAAGGAAAATGAATTAAATGATCTTCACACTGCAAAAACATAATTTTTTTTCAGGTTTTTATATTATTTCTAGTACAAATATCAAAAAAGTCTTAAATTAAGAAGCATTTTCTAGACAAGCAAAAGATATTGTCTTGTTTTTAGAAAACATATTTAAAAATTAAGTGAGTTTTCCCCTTAAACAAACAAAATAATTCCAATGGGTTAAGCAAAATAGTCGTATGTCAAAAGGAAAAACTAGATTCTTTAGCTTTCCTCATTGGCAGATTGTTTAGCTTGTAAAGCTAGCATTTAGCTTCTGGTAGTTACAGTGTTAACATTTATTCAAAGTGCATTTACTTTAATGTGTAAAGCTGTATAAATAACTTTTTTTGCATTTGGCACTTACATGATTTCACATATAAAGGAGCAGCTTGAACTTTCTGAAAAACATCTTCTTTTCTGTTCTGAGTAAACGACGACAGCATTTTCATTCCAGAGTAAACAAATATTTTAATATTGTGTTTTCGGAGACCTGGAGCGCCAGTATTTAAATTCTCCCCACCGAACCGCTGTGAATTTTCTGTAAACATCATTGTTTCTGTGTAATGAACGGTTTAATAAAGCTCTGAACAAATACTACGCACCCACAGAAGATGAATACACCTGTTGATATTACCCACCATATCATCCTAATAACAGGCTCTCCAGCAGAATTCCCTTTTTTTTAATGAAAGCCGGATCTCAGGGGACTTCATGTCCTGCTGTGGGCGACTCTGTCTTCTGCACAGGAGCGAAAACATTGGATCTGCCGCAGGCTAAGCTCTGAGCGCCTCACTTGAAATTGCAGCTTGTATTTACAGTACCCGGCAGATCAAGCCCGGGAACATGAAGCAAATGTCCGATTCTTGTTCGGCGCTCTGTAACTGCTGCTGGCAGGTGAAGCATTAGATCAAGCGTTCTTCATTCAGCTGCTGTTCATGAATTCAGGTTTGATCCGGGGTGACTTTCCTACAAATCTCTGGTCGGATTTCATTCTCCCACTTTGAAAAAAAATGATTCACTTGAAGAAATGAAAAATGATGGTTAATAAAGTATTTCTCAAATCAGTCATTACTGCAATGAATTATGGTAAGACTTTACTTGAAGGGGTGCTCATTAAGACAAGTTGTAAAAACAAACAAGGTCATCTTTGCGTGTAATATGACTTAACTGAGCAAGTGACACTTAATAACATGCATACAATCTCATTCATGTTCATGATGTGTCATGTCATGATTATAAATGTTTAATGACAGTCTTATGAGCAACTATTCAAGTAAAGTGTTGCCTAAATTACATTAAAATCCCAGCTCTACTCTCAAAGTGATTGATGTTTCAACCAAAACAAGCTAAACCACTAGCTTAAAATTGTAATATTTCTAATGTTAAAGGAACACTTCATCTTATTGCTTTTTTTTATTTTTTTCATTTTACACGATGTTGAATCTCTGGATCTGATGGAAGCACTTTTTGCTTACCTCTAACATAAATTACCTTAAATCAGATTAGACCATTAGCGTTTCACTCAAAAAAAAAAAGACTTTCAATAATTTTCCTATTTAAAGCTTGACTGTTTTGTACAACCCAGGCTAATTCTGATTACTTACTACTATATACATTTCTGGAAAGAGCAAAATACATCCCAGAAGCTAAGCTTTTTTTGCAGTTTTTCTTTTTGCGAATGCACCAGAGGCCGCTGTGTGCGATTTTTCAGATCTCAAATTTCTCTTGCGAGTGTCATTCGCGCCTGCTGTTCTCCCATAAATCCACCAGAGGCTGCTGTCGACTGACTGACTTACTGATTGATTAACCGAATGATCCCCCCACCCTACCCCTTCCCTAAACCTAACCAATAGTGTTTTAAAAAGCACCAATGACCCACCCTCCCCTTCGTTAAACTCAACCGCAGTGTTTTAAAAAGCAATCCAGAAAAAGAAAAGTCCCCTGATTTTTACCATGTTTTCAGATTTTACCACATTGTCCCAACACAAATTAAGTTAACACTTTTAACAAATTTTTGGTTATTGAACATAAAAAAATTAAGTTGTCCCTATAAAATTTCAAGAATTGTGTTCTCATTTTAAATAAGTAATTTGAACGAGCAAAAAAAAATATATT
The DNA here is from genome assembly GCA_903798205.1 of Danio tinwini. Lineage (NCBI taxonomy): Eukaryota > Metazoa > Chordata > Actinopteri > Cypriniformes > Danionidae > Danio > Danio tinwini. The sequence continues at coordinate 12,819,607 of CAIGQZ010032594.1, read as the reverse complement.
TTTTTGAGTGTATGCATCAAGCTACTGGACAAACTGATGACAGTGGAAAATTCGTCCACATGCAAGTGGTCAGCTGGTTAGCAAGAAAAGGAACGGCGCCATACCGCGTTTGTTTTAAAGATTATATAAAAGAAACACTCCACTTATTGCTTTTTTATTTTTTATTGCCTCATTTTGTCTAGAGTTAAACAGATTCTCCAGATCCGACGGGAGCACTTTTTGCTTAGCTTAGCATATTTTTTCATGAATCAAATTAGACCATTAGCATCTCACACAAAAATTTCAAAAAAAGAGTTTCTATAATTTTCCTCTTTAAAGCTTGACTTTTTTATAATTACACCATGTACTCTACTTTAGCAGAACTACAGTCCTTTTCAGTGAAGGGATGTTAAATAATTTGTTGGGGTTTTTTGATCTGCACTGACTTCACAGGTTGGATATCTGGCTTCTAGCAACATTCTGGAATTTATTTCCAAGTATGATGCAAAAAAAATCCCAGTGCCGATTTATCAGAAATGCAGCACAAGTTCTGTCAGAAAACTATGGCATCCTAATCCAATCTGCTTCCAGCCACATAATAACCTACATGGGTGCATGTGGTGATTGGTTGCTGTCGCCTCAGCAGCCAGTGAGATTGCTCCTCAACAAATACCCCATTTCAGATACCCTCATCCACCCCAGCTTTACCTGTGTGCTATGAGGGGTTTAATGTTTGTTATGTCTGCAGCTGCAGTGTGTTATATTCTCAGACAGCATGTTTGTCAATATTCTGGCAATAGCAAGACCTGGAAATTTAGATTAGATTCAACTTTATTGTAATTACGCAAGTAAGTACAAGGCAATGAAATGCAGTTTAAGTCTAATCAGGAGTGCAATAGCAGCAAATGCAGGATATAGGTATAATGTATAAAGTGCAATTATAGGAAACAACTATGGGTAATATTTACAGACGGATGTACTATGAACATTATGATCAGGTTGTATTAGCTATGAACAGAGATTTACGATAGATGAATATATGTACAGGTTGCTATTAATAGCCAGAAGTATGCAGATAGATATGAACATAATTGCAAATGTATATGTGCATTGGATATGTACAATACTTGCTCTTGAACTTACTTGATACTTGAACTTGCTCTGGCAATCAAAGCAGCAACATAGCAGATCTATGTGACTGACACATATTCATTACCATACTAAATCTCTCCGAGAGTTGTCATGACAGAACTACCAAAGCTGCATGTTTTGTACTTGCTGCCTTGACATTAAAAAAGACCCAAAATCAATTATTGTTGTAATAACTCCATTAACCTTTGCTCCATTGTGTAATTACACCTAGCAGCACCACTACTGCCGTCCATGCTAGTCTTTCTCTATGGATCATTGGCCATCCACTATGAGACACTATATAAGTTTTGCCAGAAATTGCCAGAACATCCTATGACAAATGGATCAAGCCACAGGTCTGGATCACGCATTTCTAGATGCAGGAGATCTTGGAAAATGCTAACATTAGCCTGATAGCACTGAAAGCTTACATCCCACACTGCAAGTCTAAAGCCGTGCCTCCTGAAAACATGAACGCGCAACAGACATCACTACAATACATCACGTAACATTCACCAGAGAGAAAGTTTTATAGTACAGTTTAAGGTGCAGTATGTAAGTTTGGCACCCAGTGGTTGAACTAGGTATTGCACTCCTAGATCAAAATAAACGCACGCGTGGGATGCCAGATTGAGTACAGGAGCGAGTGATTTAAACTGTCTTCTAAATAAAAGCAACGACACGCAATAGAGGGAATATTTTCCATATTAATAGGAGTTTTTGTTCTAACCAACACCTCGAATTAATATATCAGAAACGGCTCCTATTTCTCACAGCTGAATATGTGGAACCACTAACAGTGCACCTCAGGTAAGCCTTGTGTGTTTTATTTAGCGCTAAATGCTACCAAAGTGAGTTTGAATGGATTCTAAACCTTACCTTTTTGTGAGTGAGTGCATTCTGTGCTTCTGAAAGGCTGTATTTAAATTTCTGTTGTGTTTGTCTGGTGCGTGTTTGCATGTTGTTAGGGCATGCGGTTACAATGTAACCTGCTCACCTAATGTTTACGTTCGTAATATTTATATCATTTGCTAATTAATAACCTCATGTGAAACTGAATCTGTCTCATTTTGACATCTGATACTGTCTATTTTGGTCACGGGCGCATGCTTTCAGAGCCTTTCTGAATGAATGAACGAAATACGCTGTTTTCCAACAAGGCAACCCGGAGTGCTGAAAAAATTGGCTAAACTGGCATTCTGCAGGTTAAATTTACCTAAACAAAGACAACGTTCTGGCACGGAAAATCCATTTTTCAAAGCAGAATATCTGACTTCAGCATTGTTTATCAGATAAACAAGTATGTTTACTTGGGATGTTTCTTAAAGAGCCCCTATTATAGGTTTTTGAAATTGACCTTCCATGTAGTGTGTAACACAGCTCTAAGTGAAGTGAAATATCCAGCTAAAGCTTAAATCTGAATCTTTTTAAAACTATTGATTCATCTAAAAAAAAGTCGACTCATAGTGGTTTAAATGAATCGTCTTGATAACGAGTCTTTAGCCGTTTCAGTGTGATGTCGATACGAAACATAATGGTTGTGTGCACAGACCCACAAAATATAAACCTGCGGCCCTGCCCACTAACACAGCAGCAAAGACATACAGATCCTGAAGTCATGAGTCATGAAGACGCTGTGCTTACCTGGATATTATTGGAAGTCTGAGGGAAAGAAGTGCTTCAGCACCTACATGCTTACAATGAACTTTCAGTACACAGCTCATGGATTAGTTTCTTCCTCCATTTTGTTACACCAAATTATGTGACCATTTTATTCTGTGACCGCTGTTCTCACTGTTTGGCTTGAACTTACTCCCAAGACAGGCAAACAGCGTACATACTGTCACGTGATTGACAGCGCACATTGGGCAATCAAGGGCACTAAGCTGTTTGCATTTAAAGAACATTACATTTTTCTGTGTAAAATACAAGGGATTTTTTATATACTAGTATTGAACAGTTCATTCCAGCCCATTCATGTGAGAATATGTACGCTGTTGCTGTGAGAGCGAGTTCAAGCCAAACAGTGAGAACAGCGCCTACTAGGGTCACAGAATACGATGGTCCCAGAATTTGGTGTAACACATGCAAAATAAGGACAAATTATTAGGTACAAGTCAAACAAAGGAAGCATGGTTCAGGCATGCATATCAGCCTGTTGTTGGAGACCCATAAAACCGAAGTATGACCCTTTTTAATGTATAATAGGGGCTCTTTAAATATCTGCAAACATATTATAGTATTTTTATGCTTTAGAAGAGTCAAAAACTTACATACAGCATTTTTAAGTATACAATAACAAACTTAAAAATTAAGTTGATATTTGCTCCCATTCTCTGTCTGAACCGTATTTGTAAATGTGATGTAATCTGTAATTCTTGCTTTAACAGGTATGCCATTACATATTTTGCAACACAGGGGCATTGTGGATACGTACCTCTGTCTACATTTCTGGAGAGCGTGAATTATGTAGCCAGAGGTACATCTGGCTGCTTTTCATCTTTAAAATGAACGCTATAGTGCGCCACTGATGGCTTCTGTTCATTTTCGCTCTACCAGCTGACCTCCATGTGGAACGACTTTTACGGTGGTACCAGAAAACCTGCCGAAATCATGTGGCCGCGATGGCTTTTATTTTTCTAGATTGCTTTTGAAAACACTATCGTTTGGGTTTAGGAAAGGAGGTGGGTGGGTCGTTCGGTCAGACAGTTCTGTCAGTTGACAGCAAGCTGGCCTGCTCTGCTGAAGTGTATATTGCACCCTCTGGTGGATTTATGTGTGAAATTTGAGATTATCAAAAAGTGTATTCAGCCGTCAGTGTTAGGGTAATGCATTATAAGTAACGCACGTTACATAATAATATTACTTTCCAAAGTAACAAGTAATATAAAGCATTACTTTTAAAAATAAATAAAATTATTTAAATTACTTTTAAAAAATGTAACGCAAGTTATTTTTTACCTTGCTTAATTGGCTATAAAACACATATTGCGGAATAAAAATTACTTTAGGTTGAATCACACACCCAATGAGAGATGAGTCAGTGTACTGTTCCAGTAACTGAATATCTAAGGATACAGGTTTATTTTGAGTTAGAGGGAGTATCCGGTATGTTAGTACTTACTGAAGGCTCAAACTGTTTCACGACAACTCCATTTAATTTAATGAACTGGTTCGACCAGTTCACTTAAAAGATCCAGTTAAAACAAAGGATTCATTCGCGAATCGCCCATCATGACTACAAACAGTCAGGATGGCAGGCCGGAGACTTACATTTTTGCAATGGATTCTTGTAATTTTGAACTGATCGAAGAAAAGAAGTGGATTGTTGTTAATTATAGATTATGTGTAAGTAAAACTGGACAACTGCAAGAAGCACTATACCTGCACCCCACCTCCAGCTAAACAACTAATTATTGACATCAGTTCACGTTCTTCAGGTAAAACAATTCATTCGACTAAAAACAAATAGTTATTGCTTTTGTTGAGGAGATGTAGCCACTGTCTAACCTTACTGTGAAAGCGACTTGTTTTGTAATATAGTATGATTTTTTTCTCTTTTGGGAAATGATTTACACATTCGTTAAGGCCACATGAAGAAATGTATCTATAAAGCTCAAAGATTTATCTTGATTTGGGGCTTTTTTTATAGTCTTACTGTTCATTTTGTTATTAAACATTTTAAAGGTTTAAAATCTTTGCCTTAAATTATTTCAGGTTAGTACTCTAAGGCTTTATTGCAATCATTATCTCAATGGACAGTGAATTTACTTAATAACTAATAACACAAAACATTCAAAAGTAGCAAACACATTACATGCTGTCATTAATCTGTATAGAATTTCTCAAATTTGTAGTTTTATCCTACATATTTTTAAAGTAAAATGAAGTTGTAGGTTATATAGGTGCAGAGCTACTCTATAAAAAAGTTAAAAAAGGTAAAAACACCTGCTGAAAGAGATCAAACTTCAGCCAGGTAAGGAAAAGTAATGCAAAAGAAACTTAAAAGTAATATAGTGCATTACTTTTCATAAAAAGTAACTAAGTAATGCAATAGTTACTTTTTTGGGGGAGTAACTCAATATTGTATGCATTACTTTCAAAAGTAACTTTCCCCAACACTGGCAGTGGCCTCTGTGTACCTCCGGTCATGTATTTCGCTATCCCCAGAAATGTAGACCTGGGTAAATATCCACAATGAGCCTGGGTTGATAAGTAGGACAGCATATCGCAGTGTTCGGGCCGAATGTTTTGATTGGACGATTTTTTCTGGTTCTACACCTTTTACGAACTATTAAAATATATATTAGTACATTTGGACCACTTCATTTAATGATTGCAATCAGAATGTAAAGAGACTTTCAACCAGCATAACAAAAATATTTCTGGAGACTATCACCTTTGCACCTTTTATAGCATCTTTATATTCTTTGTTCTTTTTATTAGCAACTTTAGTATACAAAAAACAGCCGAGATAAACTTTTATAAATGTAAAATAACTGATTATAGCTCCATTAAGAGCCATGAAAGAGTAATAAACTTTTTTTTCCCTCCTCCGGGTTCAGATGGTCCCCCTGAGTACCATTTCCCAATCCTAAAAGCTTTAATGCCTTTTTAAAAGCCGCCAAGCGCAAAACTCCCTGCATGCCAAATAAATACTTCTTAATCTTTCTGCGACGCTTGTCCCTCGTTGGGGAAGAGAGGATATTTTTCTTTATAGTCATAAACATGCGGTCCGCAGGCCTGGTGAGACAGATTGATTGATCAATGGTCATAATGAGATGTTGGTGTGATTAGTGACCGGACGGGCATCTGGCCACTCCAGATGTCTCGCAGCTCAGCAGCAGCTGATAGATTGTGGCCGGTTTCTCTCTCCAGGAACACAGCATTTCTGTCAGCATCTCACGTACACCCGGATTCGCCACCGATCACTCTCGCACACCGTCACGGATTCTCACTCGCGCTCGCTTCTCCTCTTTCTTTTTTTTTCTCAGTACACATACATTTTTAGGACAAACTGCAAGATGATCTGTGAAATGAAAAAAGATGGTTTCATATTCCACCACAATTTTGCCTGGCTGATGTGGGGAAGCTAGGAGGAGTGAATGTGTATGTGTGTGTGTGTGAGAGAGAATCAAGGAAAGGTCTATCATTATCTTCACTGTAACAGCACCATCATTCATTGTGGAACAGCACGTACCGAGCCAATCAAGTTGGATCAAGTCCAAAATTGAAATCAGTCAAATTGTTGCAATGGAAAATAATGTATGTGCTCCTATAGTGTGTTTGCTGTAAAACTGTAAGCATTGTAAGAGATAAATATATGAGTATTTATTTTTATGTTGCCACTGACTAAATGTTTTAGACATTTGTGTATTTTAAAGCTACTATTGGTGATTATACAGTACTGATTATAAAAAATATCATGTTTTTGCCATTCACTACAGTAATGCTATGTTTTTTTTTTGTAGACATAGTACCACTATGTTTGGGTTTTTTGCACATACACAGCCTAATCTCATGAGGAAACGTAACTATTTTACATTTTGTTTGTTTAGTGGCTAGTTTAGTCTTAAAATATGTGAAATTTTAAAAATGAGGTGCCCAACAGTAATTGGGGCATAAGCAAATCGTACTAAATTGTATGAACAAAATTTAAATTCATACGAATTAGCCACTAAATCATAATGTTACTAATTGTTGTGAGATTTTTTTTTTTTGGACCAAAATACCCTGATCATGATCAGTGCTGGGTTTTTGTTAGTTCAAAAGTGTATTATTAATTCCCTGTTAAATTATTACAATTGTATTTAAATGTTTTTTAATTACTTTGTCTGAACAGTAACTTAATTAAAAAGCAATTTAATTACTTAACTCAAAACTACTATAAATCTCAACGCAGAGACAATAGTAGTTAAAGTTCTTTGAACTTAAGCCACATATGACCTTTTAACTTTATTAAAACCTTAACACTTTAAACATAATAAACATTATATCTATCAAACAAATAAAGGAAATGTGATAAATATCATAAATTGAAATAAATTGTTTTACTTGATAACTTTTTCCGTCATCTTGATAAATGAAACCTACTTTAGTTAAAAAAAAATTATTCTGCAAAAAACATTCTCTGAATTGTGTTGTACCAAATACTATAGAATGCACAAGACGGGGCACTCATATAGTTTTGAATGGGTCTAATGGTCAATATTGTGAATGAAGCCCCACCATCTAGTACAGAAGCTAATCAGCAATCGCTATAGACTGACAAGTCTCAGGTGGAGGGGTTCGAACCAGACGTAAATGTCAGCTGATTTTGTGTGGTTCAAATGTTTACAAATGAAATTAAAAAGAGAGTTGTTGTTTATTTTTATTGGTACTTCTCAATATTAAATTTAATTGTAAGCAATTTTGAAGAATTTGATGTTCCCCCATTTAAACAGAATGCCCGAAAGGTGTTTCAAAGATGGCTGCCAAGTGAAATTACCTGCCTCAAAGAGACTTTGTTTATACAGAACTGCTAAATGTATGTACAAGGCAAGTACATTTTAAGTAACTGTAATTGAAAGACCAAAAAAGGAAAAGAAAATGACTTTACAAAATAATTCAATTACAGTTTCACTGATCATGATAAAATGATTTGAAATTGAATTCATCTTAGTACAATGAAGATTGTGTCAAGGCAGCTTAACATAGATGTAGAAAAGACAATACAAAGCCATAATAATAATATGATTAAAGACTTGTAAAGATTTAAATAAAATGACAAGTAATTAATAGAATGGAATCAAGATGATCACATTGATAGCTCATCTACCTTGGCTCAATATGTACAATTTGTCATAATGCCAAAAGCAAAAATATACAACAAAAGAGACAGCACTGCTTATGCATATTTCAGAAGTTATTTTAAAGAATTTGCTCCCCAAATTTAGATTTAAAAAGTTTAAAAAAAGGCAATCGATTTGATGTTAATTGAATACCCTGATTTCAAAGTTGCATCAAATTGACATCTAACATTGGCGTCAAAAAGGAGTTCTGTAATCAATTTTTAATGTTTTTTTTTTACCCCAATGCTAAATGTCAATTGCATTTCATTTTTTTCTTATATCTAATTGACATTTAACATCACAGAACTCTTTTTTTTTTTCTCGTGAGATGTCAGTTTTTTGACGCCAATGTTAAACGTTAGATGTCAATTTGATGTCACATCAAGCTTTTTTACATGCACTGTACAAAATAAAGTGAAAATGTTTCAGCTTTTAAATCAATAAACTTTTCTTCTATTATAATATATTTATGTTGTTATTTGTCAAAAGGTCATTAGTGTTGATGTCGAATAGACGTAAAAGCTTTGACATCAAATTGATTTGCATTTTTGATATGCTTTCCCTGCTGCTTAACAGCTTGAATCTGGTAACTTAAGCTGGTTGACTGGTTTTAGCTGGTCGACAAGCCTGGTTTTAGAGGGGTTTCCAGCCATTTCCAGCCTGGTCTTAGCTGGTCAGGCAGGAAAATGACCAACTAAAACCAGCTTGGTTTAGGCTGGACATAGATGTTTTGGCTGGTCATCTCCCAATCTGACCAGCTATGGCCAAAACCCCTCTAAAACCAGGCTGGTCGATTAGCTTAAACCAGCCTAGATTGAAATTTTAGTGTTGTTTTGACATCAAGGTGCCCGCTGGGTGATTATATGACAAACACACACACATACTTTTTTTTGTTTTTGTCAAGAAAATCATTATTTTTCATAGTGTCTTTGACCTGTACTTTCTTATCTTTTTCTCCCTTGAACATAACACCAACATTTATGACACTCCCGGCACACAGTCTCGATGTTATTTATGACATCAAACTTCCGGAAACAACTACAGGTCTCAGTACTCGGTAACCTTCACATTCTTAAACGTGATGAAAAAAGTGCTTGAAGCCGCACACGTACAAACGCACTTCAACCCTACCTGTTGGAAGGCATCTAAATATGGTCATTTGTGTTATCAGCGCTATTCAGCGGCCCCCGGGGGAAACCTCCTCCATCACGGCCGGCGAATGACAAGATAAACAGTCGGCGCGGCGGGACAAGCGGGGATTGATTGCGCGTTTGTGCGATTAAAGCGAGACAGAGGTAACATGCAGACGGGAGGCAATTCTAAAATGGTAATGAAATTTAATGATGCGTGAAGATGGGTTTGGCTTTTTTGTCAGCGGAGAAAACAAAAAAATAAATGCTTTTGCACTAAAGCGAATCGTAGCTGTGGGAAAAGGGGGAAGGACAACCAGGGATGTTGTTCCCGTTCCTTTGACCCAGAGGCCCATCAATATAAAATTGCCGCAGCCACACGTACAGTATATAGGCTATACTACATACAGACATACTTTGGCTCTCCTGAGATTATTATTTTTTAATGCACAGCCAGAGTTGAATTCATTTACAGGACATCTCTGGGACAAAGTAACACCTCTTAAGTGAATGAAAGTCATTGATTTTAATGAAAGTGTGGCCCTGCACTGGCAATACCAGATTGTTCTTTGATAGAACTTCTTAATACCCTTTTGGTGAAGGTCAGAAAGCTGCCAGAGGGTTTACCATTAAACTGATAAAATTACAAGTTCGGAATCAATATAATACCACATAAAAAATCCAAGGGGACAAAGAGTTGAAGAAAAATGCTTGATTGTAAACGCTGTCCCGTGGAGGGCAAAAAGAGACATTTAATAAAATGTTTGTGCTGCTCTTTTCCATACAACATTCACTGGTAAGAGAGCTTAAAGATAAAAAAAGTAGTTACATGGAAAGTACTTGTGTTTCACTCATATTGCTTCAAAATGTTTTTTTTTTTTGTCATGTAAAGATAAATCTTTTCTATGACAATTTATGTATTTATTTTGTTACTGCAACTCATATATTTAGTGTTTTTTCAGTCTTTTTTTGTGAAAAAAAAAATTCTCATAACAAGATCATTTCCCAGAGATGGGTTGCGACTGGAAGGGCATCCGCTGCATAAAACAAATGCTGGATAAGTTGACGGTTCATTTCGCTGTGGCGACCCCAGATTAATAAAAGTGACTAAGCTGAAAAGAAAATGAATGAATGAATAGCAAGATCACTTGAGAAGCAGCATAGCTAATAATTTTTTTTTAAACAATCATTAAGTGAGATTCCAAATAAATGTACACACATGAAAAACATATTATAATAATTCATATACTTTTTTTAACCATACTATTGTTATGTGTATTATAATCTATTTTTTATTATTTGCAATACTTTAAATTAGGGAAATCGGAAGGTTGCAGGTCTGAGTCCAGGCTCTGGCAGGGTTTGTCGGTTGTAAGTGTGTATAACCAGCCTCAATACCACCGCTGAGGTGAGTCTCTTGAGCAAGGTACCTATCCCCAGCCGCTGCAGCAATGTCTGCCTACTGCTCCGAGTGTGTGTTCATGATGTGTGCTTGTTCACTGCTGTGTCTGTGCAATTCGATGGGTTAAATGCAAAACACAAATTGGGCCCCAAAAAATCCCGATTTATTATTAACAGTAGTAAACTACTAACTGTAGTAGTAGCATACTTTAGTTTTTACTTTGGCTTAGTCCCTTTAGTCATCAGGGGTCGCCATAGCCGAATGAACCGCCAACTTATCCAGCATACGTTTTACATAGTGGATGCCCTTTCAGCTGCAACCCAGTATTGGGAAACATTCAAACACACTCATTCACACACATACACTACAGCCAATTTAGTTTATTTAATTCACCTATACACACATGTCTTTGGACTGTGGGGAAAACCGGAGCACCCAGAGGAAACCAATGTGAACATGGGGAGAACATGCAAAATCCACACAGAAATAAAAACTGGCGCAGCCTTTTTGCAATGATGTGATGGTACAACCACTGAGCCACCGGGTCGCCGTGTTGTAGTATATGATACTGTATATAGTTGTAGAAAACTACTGTTGGGTTGTTTATATTACTAGTGTTTATGTTGTATTACACTTGAGCACCGTAATTTAGGTACTTTACTATAGTATAGAGGTTGACGCAGTGGCGCAGTAGGTAGTTGGTGTTTCTGTGTGGAGTTTGCATGTTCTCCCTGCATTCGTGTGGGTTTCCTCTGGGTGCTCCGGTTTCCCCCACAGCCCAAAGACATGTGGTACAGGTGAATTGGGTAAGCTAAATTGTCCATAGAGTATGTGTGTGATTGAGTGTGTATGGATGTTTCCCAGAGATGGGTTGCAGCTGGAAGGGCATACGCTGCATAAAACATATGCTGGATAAGTTGCTGGTTCATTCCGTTGTGGACACCCCGGATTATTAAAGGGACTAAGCCAAAAAAAAAAAAGTAAAGGAAATGAATGAACTATAGTATAGTTCATAAACATAGCATTTAATAAAAATATTTGTCTTATTTTACACACACACACACACACA
>CAIGQZ010032594.1:12783099-12805831 GCA_903798205.1 Danio tinwini | reverse complement strand
TATATATATATATATATATATATATATATATATATATATATGTGTGTATGTCATGCATGATGTGCATGTTATGTGTATGACTTCACTGTGGACAGCAAAGTAAGAATTTCATTGTACAGGGAAACGTGTTTCCTTACTGTGCACATGACAATAAACAATTGAAACTGAAATATGAGAGCTCTTGGTACTATACAAACATTCTGCAAGTTTCAGAACTCGATGCTCTGAGGTTCCTCTAAAATCAGCTTGTCACAAAGATATACACAGGAGACCCAAATGCAAGTGAATGCAAGATGATTTATTAAAGAGTCACAACTGGTATTGATCTCACCAGATATAGTGTTGAGCAAGGATGCTCACACCAGGAATACAACACGCTAAACAGCGGTAAAAGTTCATCCGAGAAACAGCGCCGTATAGAAGTCTCTCACTGATATCTCACCATCGATATCGGTTCGCTATGGAGCAACTCTCAAGGAAATCGTCATGTTTACCCAGGGTAAAGTTCATCAGAGTAGCGGATACAGGATGAAGTCTCTCAGTGATAAGTTGTCATCAGAGCAGGCAGTTGTAACAACATCAATGAAACGGAGACGTGCATAAGGTCCAAATAATACAGACTTATGGCGAAGACCCTCCACCAGAACGAGCGAGAGCACCTAACAGGAAGCAGACACAGGAGTGAACAACAACGGACTGATAACACTATCTACCAAACACTGAACATATATATGCGCGCAGAAGGTGCAACAGCTGTGACTGATAGCAAACACCTGAGTGATGTGAGTGGTAACAAGACACGTGACAACCCAGCTGATGAATGTAAACACACACACACACACACACCACGTGGTGAAGATAACCCAAACAAAAGACACCCACTTCCCACACACACACACATGCAAGAAGAACAGAAAGATCCACAACCGTGACACAGCTTATATTGAAAATTTGATTATGGAACGTTCTACTCTATAATGTAATAGGGTGAATAAGCTCTGCCTCCTTAGAAGTTCGAGTTCTACTTATACCAAAACCTAAAAAGCATAACAGTTATGCTAACATTGCATCTATGGCAGCATGCAGGGAAGGAGACTAAACACTGCTCAGTGATTGGCTAAACTCTGCATCATGTGACCAAGTTACCTTTACAGATTTTCCAAAAACTATCTCCCAAAAGTAAGAAAGTTTCTGCTTCATCTTTACTGCCTGTTTAGCTCTGCTAATAATAATAATAATAATGCAAAGCTGTCAGCCAATCAAAGTGGCGGGCATTTACTTCTGCGTCTAAAATTGATTATGCCCGTTCAAACAAAGTATAAGTGGACCTCAAAGAACAGTAAAATAAAAAAAAAACTGAGCTAGTTCCAGAGCTCTTTAAAATATGTTTTAATATGGAAAAGACGCGAGTAGACATCCTGTGGCATTATTTGTGCAAATGAAAAGGCATGAATTGAGCGTTTTTGTGCATTTGATGTGCTTGAAGGGCCATGAAACCCCCCTCTTTTGGTTCAAGTCAGATTTTTTTCAAATGCTTCAAGATGGGCGTGGAGCGTTGCGAGCAGAGGGAGGAGTAGGGGAAAAAGAGGAGAGCGAACAACTGTCAGTCGGCTCACAAAATTAGAAACAAACCATGCGGAGACCCATGTTTTTATTGTTTACAAAGGTAAATTGCAAAGAAATAAACTGTAAATAGTTTAATGTCCTGCTATTTTTGTTATTAGTAATTTCATATACACATAACCACAATTTGTTATATCATCATGAAGATAATCGTGTTCGTGATAATCGACTTCTCTCCTCCTTAATCCCCGGTTCTGAATGCAGTCACAGTTGATAGCAGTGCAGCAGGTCTCTTTCCCTGTCTATTTCAACCATTAGCCCTGCCAGTAATCTAGAGATTTTAAACATAGCCTAGGTGAACAAAGCAGCATGGATATTGGCAATGTTTTTGAATGGTAACAAACTCAACTGATTAAAGACAAAGTCCGCCATTCTCCAATTCTCATACAGCTTTCCCGACAAAAATGCTTGCTGCAAACCAACAGCTTTGCTGTATCAGGCCTGACAGAATCACGGAGAAAAACATGCAACAAACCTTGTGGATTATGGAAACAAACACATACGACCCGTGCCATGCAGACGCGGTTTCACCCAATCATTAGGCCACAGCTTGGCAGGTTTGCCTTGCTTTCGGAAAGCAGGTGCTCTCATGAATAATTACGAAGCAGGGTCTTCTCATAGGATAAGAAAGTTTTGCTATGAATAATAATGAGATACCAACGTGTCATCACTCCACTAGCAGATGCGCACTACATCACATCACATCATTTTGATCCCACCCCAAAAATTATTTAAATCTGGAAGATGAAATTAGCTGACAAAAGCTCAAAATTATCCAGTTTCCCCACAATTAAAGCTGACAGGTGCTAAAGTTGTCTTAACTGATGCTCAACACACTCAAAACTGCTAAAAAGTTTAAAAAGTACTACAGGGTGTCTTGAACCTTTAACTTGTGAATTGCTCAAAATGGAAAATCAGAACTTTCGCAAACATTCATACCGCGTTAACCAATCAGGAGCTTGCTGCAGTAGGGGCGTGATTATTACAAAGCGCCTGTTGTTGGTGTCCCGAGGGGAAATTCTGCTACCGACACCAGTCAACAGGTCATCAAACTGGGCTCGGCTCAGTCTGAAGCACTGCTGAAAGCTTCCATCATCCAGGTATAGTTTCTGTAGGAGTTGATGAACTCACAGAGCTTGGTGCAACTCTGAAAGAATCTAGTGGACTCAGACACGGCACCGAATCTTTGCGGTTTTTCAGCCTTTCTAAAGCACATAAAGCACAACTACTCTCTCAATAAAATACATGCTAGCCATTTACAACGAAACTAGAATTACCAGACAGACAGAAACCCTGCCCATGACACAAATCTGCAAAAGTAGACTGCACAGAGCAGCATTATAGCTCAAACTTAAAATGTAATTAGTAGGATAAAACACAAGATCACAAGCGGATGAACTGTAAGTGGTGGACTGGTATAAAAAAAAGCTCGGCTGCTTTCGTGCTTCAGCAATCTCGTTTTCCTTCGACAAAGCTGCCATGACACTAAGTTTTAAATACTTTAGCTCATCCATGACCGTAATTTCAGCAGGAGCCTCTGAGTTCAGTGTAATGAAGACAACAACTCACATGATTCCACACAAAGTCACTTTGTCATCAAACTATGAATATGTTTGTTGTGCATATGCGCCCTCTAGTGTTGAAAACTACATACTGTGCCTTTAAAAGAACAAACTGATTAACTTTTTTTTTTTCAAACTTCCACCAACTTATCTGTATTGGCACTGACAGTTGAAACTATCGCATTTTGTTCTACAAAGTTGTATGCCAATGTTTACTCAAAACGTCCTTCTTCATCTTCATCTGTCTAAAACATCCGTATCTAACGATGCCCCAGTCGCGATTTCAGCAGCTCTGGAAAAAGCTGGTGTCTATGAGCCACTGGCAGGATTAATTTCTCAGGTCATCACTTACAGCGTGAGACGCTCGCAAGAAAGCTCCAGGCAAGGACAGAGTAAACTCTAGGGAGACATGGAGAGAGAGTGTGTGAAAGAGAGATAGAGCGGGTGAGATGTCGAAATGAGTGTGTGTGTGTGTGTGTGCTTGTTTGTGTGAAACCGTAAGCTGCTCTCCATCATACTAAAGACCAAGGGAAAATTGAAGAGGTCATCGGTCCAGACCCGCAGTCAGCCAGGATTCTTCAGCACTGACGCCATGCAGAAACCGTGCAATTCATCATCTTTCGGCTAATTGCGCAGAATCTCTTCCTTATTTACCCAAGTAGGACATGATCATAATAAATGTAGCAGTGATAGTTACTATTCTAGAGTACAGAGAAAGGGTAAACTAATGAGTAAGATGTACATCACTTGCAAAACGTCAAAGGGCTTCAATTACCTACACTTTTTTTGCTGCTTGTTCAAAATACTCGTTTAAAATGAGCTGAAACAAGACCATTGTTGAGATTTTTGGGACAACTTGATTGTTTTATGTTCAATCCACTTCAATTTGTTAGGTTAATCGATTTGTGTTTGGACTACATTAATGAATTGTGTTGAACTCTGCAATTGTTTACAGTGTAAATTTAAGTAGACTAAACATTAAACAATTAAGTTGTCCTCAAAAAAAAAAAGTAGAAAATTGTGTTGGTTTAAATATTAAATAAGTATTTCACTGTAGTTTGTTGCTATACTGTATTCAGCTGCTTTGTGGTTGTAGGGTGAGTACTTGCTATCCTGAGTCAAAAGAGCTCACAAAGGGTTCAATCTATGATATTCTTGCCCCTAGATATGGGTTGAGTCCCTCGTTCAATTTTTTATTTTAATTTTTTGGTCTTTCTGGGTCACTTTAAAACGTAAAAGTATGATTTATCATTCATTCCTCTGGATAACATGGTATGGGATGAAATAGACAAGAAATTCTCTATATATACTAAAATCTTTCCAACTGTGCTGTCTCTCTCCCTCTTACTCTCTTTGTCTCCCTCTCTCCCCCTGTCTCTCCCTCTCTCTTAGGCAACTTTAAATGTACATTTAAGCTGGATACAATTTATATCATATGATTTTATCATTTCATGTTTTATCATTTTATAGAGTTATTTTATAACTAATTCGGTTGTAACCATAGAGAATTATTGTCATTAAATCAATTCATTTTCAAGTATTTGTGAATTACTTTTGATTTAACATCAACACCTAATTGCTCCATATTGCAATACAATACAATCACATAATATCAGCGTTCTCCCACATTTTTTGCTATTAATACTGCCCCTTATTTCCATTTTTGGTAAAAGATTGCAGAAAAATGGTTTGACTGGAAATGTACAGTTTTTTTACCATCATGCTGATAACTTTTTAGTCACTCGGCAGAACTACAGTTCGAACCGCTGTGGTCAAAATACCATTCTACAACGCAATAAACTGGGAATTACTATTAAAGTAGCTCTAAATATTGGCAAATAATGAGCTGAGCAAAATTATTGGTCCGCCAATAGAAACTGACCTGGAAAACAAACTGACTGTTGAAGAAAACAAGTTGTGCTAATCTCATTAAAGGCACAGTATGCACTGTGTAATTTGTCATTAAAAATATTCAAAACCATTAGAACAGTCTTACATATGATTCTGACTTGAATTTTGATTTTAAAATATTTTAAAGAATGGCCAAATCTAGAGAAATAAGCAATTTTAACTAGTGACATGGGCCTTAATCTCTCACAAATTATCGGTACACCCTTGATTTCTGGTTTGGTTTTATTGAAAAAGCTTTAATTTGTTGTGTATTTTATTAGACTGCACAGAACAGCATTATAACAGAAGCTTAAATGTATTTTGTATGATAAAATAATGCTGCTTCTTTTCCACATGATTGTGACCAGAAGAAGGAATCTACTGTGGAATAATAAAAGCTCTGCTGCTTTTGTGACGCATCGCACTCATCTCTCATTGTTTTACTTTGACAACTTTCAGCCTTCTACTCTATACTCAACCTTCTACACAGTTTTTATTTTTTCATAATTATATTTGTAGGGGTTTTCACCTTTATTGTATAGGACAGTGGAGTTGAGACTGGAATACATGGGGAGCAGAGTAATAGGGGAAGGATCGGCAAAGGACCTTGAGCCGTGAGCACCTCAGCAATGTCAGCACACTTTACCACTAGGCTATTGGCGCCTACTCTACACAGCTTTTTTTTTTTTTGAGTTGACTGCACTTGACTCGATTTAAGTTGAGTAAATTTAAAATACTCTGCAGCAAGTTGCCTTACAATTTTGAGTTAGGTCAACTTTTTTTTACAGTGTGCAAAGAAACAAAAAAACAAATCTTACATATTGTCTTGTTTCTAGTCCAAACTGTGGAGAGGTAAGCGTGATCGAACACCCAATGAGGGGGGAGAGCATGCTCGGAGCCCGGCAGCTAATCAGCAGGCCAATCAGAAATAATAAATAACACCTGTTTATTCTAGTGATTGGGCCGGAGAGACACCCTTCTTAAGGAGAAGGAGCAGCCGGGAGAGAGAGAGGAGAGAACACCCACACAGACACCAGAGCTTGTGTGTGTGTGCATTTAAAAATAAAGAAACAGTTACATACCTTATATCGCCGACCCTGTCTTCTTCTTCCACACAACAACGAACAATATTACAGTGGTGCCGAAACCCGGGAAGAAGAAGAAACTTTGCTGCCAGAATGACCACTCCGTCAAGACTGCCATTTGCGGAAGCCATCCAGGCCCTCGCGTTCCTCCGCCAACAACAACAGGATGCGCTGGTGGAGCTGAAGAACACCCAGGAACAACGTTTCCAAGTCCTCATGGAGGCCCAGCGGGAGGACCGCGAGCAACTCCGGAGTCTGCTGTCCCAGGAGATCCGGCCCGCTCCGACATCTGCCGCCCACCCTCCCATCGCCTTACAGAAAATGGCGTCAGAGGACGACCCGGAAGTTTTCCTCGATCTCTTCGAGAAGATGGCAGAGGCGTGTGGCTGGCCGCGGGCCGAGTGGCCGGTTCGAGTCATCCCGCTGCTCTCGGGCGAAGCCCAAATCGCAGCCCAGCAGCTACCGGCCCGAAATCTCCTGGAGTACCATCACCTAAAGCGAGCTATTCTCCAGCGGCCCTTTGCGTTCGCCCAGCAGCTCCGTGATGCCTGCCGCAGATGGCTACTACAGGATGGCCGGACCGTCGCCCAGATAATGGATGCCGTGGTGCTGGAGCAGTTCATCACCCGCCTCCCCTCCCGAACATCGGAGTGGGTCCAGTGCCACCGGCCCAAGGATCTGGAGACGGCTATCCAGCTGGCGGAGGATCACCTGGTGGCGAAGTCCAGGGTCGGCGAAATAACCTCTCTCTTCTCTCCCCCTCTTTCTCTCTCTCTCTCTCGTCCTGTTCCCAGGCCCAGAATGCGGAGGCCGCCCACGCCAGCACCCAGACGGCGGTGCAATGAGGCGGATCCGCAGCCAGCCCCGCTGGAAGGGGAAACCTATCAGGACGGAGGGGCGGAGTTTCCACCCCTGGCTGCTTCCCAGACAGCGCCAGGTCTCTCTCCGGTTCAATCGGTTGGTCTTGCTGGCCCCGGGGGTGTAGTGAAAAGGTCTGGGCCGATGCATTGGCGCCGCGGGGGCGAGGATAGCGCACCAAAAGTTAGCTCCGTGAAGGAGGTGAGTGCGTTGATTCGCGTCCCCGCCACGCCAATCGTCGCCCCCGGTCGCGACGGGCTATACCGGATACCAGTGAGTATAAAAGGGGGTACATATCAAGCTTTGGTGGATTCGGGGTGTAACCAGACCTCCATCCACCAAAGCCTGCTTCAAGACCCGGCATTGGATACAAGCCGCACTGTAAGGGTAAGGTGTGTGCACGGGGATGTAATTCACTACCCGCTAACGGCTATAGATATTCAATTCAGGGGGAAAAAGCATAAAGTGGAGGTGGCGGTTAACCCGCACCTCAAACACCCGCTAATTCTGGGAACCAATTGGCCTGGATTTAATAGATTATTAGGGGTCTTATGTGCGGGTGTTTCTTGGAAAAAGAAATCGCCGGAGAGGGGGCGGGTCGCTCAGCTGGGGGAATCCCAAGCCGTGACGTCACGCGCTGACTCAGGGGAAGGGCTGGGAATTTCCCGGTGTAAAGACTTTCCCCTGGAGCAGTCGCGTGATGACACGCTGAGACATGCACTCGAAAGAGTGCAGGTTATTGATGGGAAAATCCTCCAGCCTGATCGACCCCTCTCCTATCCTTATTTTGCGATTATTAATGATAGGGTGTATCGAGTGATCCAAGACGCTCAGACAAAGGAAGATACAACCCAATTATTAGTACCAAAGAGCCGTCGGGAAATGCTTTTCCAGGCGGCTCATTCTAATCCTATGGCCGGACATTTAGGTCAGGCGGCCACACTAAATCGCCTCATGGCCCGATTCTTTTGGCCGGGCATTCACGGTGACGTCAGCAGATGGTGCGCGGCGTGTCGTGAATGTCAGCTGGTAAATCCACCGGCCACCCCAAAAGCGCCATTGCGCCCATTGCCAGTTATGGAGATCCCCTTCGAGAGAATTGGGATGGATCTCATCGGGCCATTAGAGCGATCCGCACGCGGGCACCGGTTTGCATTAGTTTTAGTAGATTATGCAACCCGATACCCGGAAGCAGTAGCGCTCCGTAACATCTCAGCAAAGAGCGTTGCGGAGGCTCTGTTTCGCATAATCCCCAAGGAGATTCTCACTGATCAAGGCACCGCGTTCATGTCACGCACCATGCGCGAGCTTTACGGATTATTGGGCGTTAAATCAATTCGCACTAGCGTCTATCACCCACAAACAGACGGGCTGGTGGAACGATTTAATCGCACACTTAAATCCATGATCCGTAAATTCGTTCACGAGGACGCGAAAAATTGGGATAAGTGGTTAGAACCCTTGTTATTCGCTGTGCGGGAGGTTCCCCAAGCCTCCACGGGGTTTTCCCCCTTCGAGCTTCTCTATGGCAGACAGCCCCGTGGGGTTTTAGATGTCGTTAGAGAGGCTTGGGAGGACGAGCCTTCAAACAGTAAAAACGAAATTCAGTATATTCTGGACCTTAGAGCAAAACTCCACACACTGGGGCGGCTCTCTACGGAGCATTTGCTTAAGGCCCAGGATGACCAACGCCGGCGTTATGACAGGGGCACTAAACTACGCAAATTTTCACAGGGAGATAAAGTCCTTGTACTGCTACCCACTTCCAGCTCTAAATTACTCGCCAAGTGGCAAGGGCCGTTTGTGGTCACACGACGAGTCAGCGATCTCGATTATGAGGTAATGCGTTCGGACAGGGCTGATTCTCGTCAGATATACCACATTAATCTGCTGAAGCAGTGGAGGGAGCCGGAGGAGGTGATGCTGGCTACGCTTATTAACAACGAGGATGACCTGGGACCAGAGAGCACGGGCCGACAGCGGCCAGGCACTCTGGTCACCGGGGGTGACCATCTCTCAGCGAGCCAGCTCATCGATATCCGGCACCTTCAACGTGAGTATTCTGACGTGTTCTCACCCCTGCCCGGTCGTACTAACTTGATCCAGCACCATATCGAGACCGAACCAGGCGTGGTCGTTAGGACCCGGCCGTATCGCCTACCTGAACACAAGAAAAAAGTGATTCAGGAAGAATTGAGTAATATGTTGAAAATGGGTGTAGTAGAAGAATCCCACAGTGACTGGGCCAGCCCAATCGTCTTGGTACCCAAGACTGATGGTTCGGTCCGGTTCTGTGTGGATTATAGAAAAGTCAACGCTGTGTCGAAATTCGACGCATATCCAATGCCGCGTATTGACGAGTTGCTCGACCGGTTAGGTGCTGCTCGATATTACTCGACGTTGGATTTGACAAAGGGTTATTGGCAGATCCCCTTATCTCCAATATCCCGTGAAAAAACAGCCTTCACAACGCCGTTTGGATTACACCAATTTGTGACACTTCCGTTCGGGCTGTTCGGGGCACCGGCTACGTTTCAGCGGCTGATGGACAAAATACTTGGCCCTCATTCCGCATATGCCGCTGCTTATTTAGATGACATCATCATTTTCAGTAATGATTGGCAGCGGCATATGCAACATCTGAGGGCGGTATTATCAGCGCTGAGACGGGCTGGGCTTACGGCCAACCCAAAGAAGTGCGCAATTGGGCGAGTGGAGGTAAGGTATTTGGGCTTCCACTTAGGTCACGGGCAGGTGCAGCCCCAAATTGATAAGACTGCAGCTATTGCAACCTGTCCGAGACCTAAGACCAAAAAGGAGGTGAGACAGTTTTTGGGACTGGCAGGATATTATAGGCGTTTTGTTCCTAATTATTCGGCCCTCGTCAGCTCATTGACTGATCTCACTAAAAAGGAGGGACCAGATACCGTCCAATGGTCGGAGCAGTGCCAACAGGCCTTCTCAAAGGTAAAATCTATACTTTGCGGGGGGCCGCTATTGCACGCTCCTTATTTTGCTCTCCCCTTTCTGTTACAGACGGATGCGTCCGATCGGGGTCTAGGGGCGGTTCTCTCCCAGGAGGTGGCAGGAGTGGAACGGCCGGTGCTGTACATTAGCCGAAAACTCAGTAAGAGTGAGGCTAAGTACAGCACCATTGAAAAGGAGTGCCTGGCGATAAGGTGGGCCGTTCTCACTCTTCGCTATTATCTCCTGGGCAGGGAATTCGTCCTCTGTTCAGATCATGCTCCTCTCCAGTGGCTCCACCGCATGAAGGATACCAACGCGCGGATCACCCGTTGGTATCTAGCGTTACAGCCTTTTAAATTCAAGGTGGTCCACAGGCCGGGTGCACAGATGGCGGTAGCCGACTTCCTCTCCAGGGCGGGGGGGGGGAGGGCTGCAGGCCGGACGGCTCCCCGGCCTGAGGCGGGCGGTGGGGGTATGTGGAGAGGTAAGCGTGATCGAACACCCAATGAGGGGGGAGAGCATGCTCGGAGCCCGGCAGCTAATCAGCAGGCCAATCAGAAATAATAAATAACACCTGTTTATTCTAGTGATTGGGCCGGAGAGACACCCTTCTTAAGGAGAAGGAGCAGCCGGGAGAGGGAGAGGAGAGAACACCCACACAGACACCAGAGCTTGTGTGTGTGTGCATTTAAAAATAAAGAAACAGTTACATACCTTATATCGCCGACCCTGTCTTCTTCTTCCACACAACAACGAACAATATTACACAAACATCTAAACATTCTTAAATAAAGAAGCATTTTCTAAACAAATAAAACAATTGCTTGATGTTATAAATAATGAGTCAAAATAAAGTGTTTTCCATATAACAAGTAAAAAAAAGTTTACCTCAAACCGAAAACAAGATTATTTATACCTCATTGACAGATTCATTTGTTTTCGGTTTGAAAAAATATTATTTTACTCAACCCATTGGCAAATTATGTCAACACAGGCTCATTGTGAATACGTACCCCCATCTACATTTCTGGAGAGTGCAAATTATGTAGCCAGAGGTACGCAAGTCTGCATTTCGTCTTTAAAATGAATGCTACAGGCGGTATGACGCCGCCGATGGCTCCACTTTCTTTTTGCGCTACTAGCTGAGTGCTTACCTCCATGTGGACAGCTTTTCCGCTGTTACCAGTTTGCCCAGTAGCTTGCCGCGTATGGACTTGAGACACAGAGAGGAGTTGACTGCAACGATGGGGTTTGAGTCCAGTAAAGAACGGTTTCAGAAAGCAGGTAAACTTAATCAAAAGACAAAAAATAAAATAAACAACTAAATAACAAGGTGAGAACATGGTAAGATATGAAAACGTGGTAAAAAAAAAAAAACAGGCGGTCATGAGGGCATTTCTTTTTCTGGATTGCTTTTGAAAAAGACAGTCGGTTGGGTTTAGGGAAAGTGGTGGGTAGGGGAATAGGTTGGTTGGTCAGTCAGTCAGTCAGTTGACAGTGGCCTCTGGTGGATTTACGTGAGAAGAGCAGGCATGAATGGCACTTTTGAGAGAAATTTGAGATCTCAAAAAAGAGTACACAGAGGCCTTTGGTGAATTTGCAAAAACAAAAACTGCAACAAAAAATTTACCTCATGGGATGTATTTTGCACTCTCCTGAAATGTATACAGGGGTACGTATCCACAAAGAGCCTGGGTTGAATTATGTAAATACTCACTTAATTTTGACTTATTTTACATTCATTCATTCATTTTCTTTTCAGCTTAGTCCCTTGGTTTATTTTACTTGTCTAGAAAATGCTTCTTGATTCTAGAAACAATACAATAACTCTAAAAGCGAAAAGCTATTTTTATTTTTAAAATCTATTTTCAGGCTTGGACCTTAACATTTTAGTAAAAATTGTAACAATTAATCTATGTCTGGTAAACTGAGGTTTCAAAATAACAATGAAGGTTATTATTATTATTTTTTGCTAATCTTTATTTTGTTGTTTGCTATAGAGTGACTCAGAAACAGTGACACATGACTTCACACCCAGATGGTACTCCTTGTATCAGTGCGCACAGGTTGATAGAATCAGTTCAGGTCCCTAAAGTCGACCACACATTATTCCAGGACCAAAGATGTGGGCTAAATCACATTAAGCACACCCTCACTAGCTAGCTCACAGATTAGCACGGTGACATTTGAATTATATGCAAATCTTCAGCATCCCCTTTTGTTTTTGACCTCGAAACCTGAAACGGACACGTGTCATCTGTGGGGATCTCTAGGGTATCGTTGGTCTCCACCGAGCTGTCAATCTCTGATCGCACTCGCTGGCCCTTTTCACCCGTTATGTATTCATCCGGCTCGTCCCCGAAGGCGTAAAACTGGAAAAGAGAAATGAGGAGAATAAAGTGACAGATTAATTTATTGACCAGGTATCCTCCTCTCGGCTCACACCTCTCCATCTATCGCCGCCCCAGGTGTCGCCGTTACCCGCCGCGTGATGGTCTGATGCCAAGTGACTGAGAGGTGATGCGCGGGCAGAAATTGAGAGCGATGGTCATTCATCACGCGGGGGTAAAAACCAGCACCTCTTTCCCCCTGAGACAGCAGCAGGTGATAGGAAAAGAGAAAACCAGGCTGAGTTTTTTTTTTTTTTTTATGCTGTCTGGCCCATATATCCCATAATTTCGTTGGCTTGATAATGTCAGGCATAAAGAGGGGAGTTGGGTCATCTTTGTATCCGAGCAGAGCAGATCCTTCCTACACTGAAAAAGGTATGAGTTCTCTGTAATAAATTTAGTTGATACAGTTTTAATTACACCAAAGTAAATTGTTAAAGACATTCACCCAAAGAAATGAACATTTACAGACTGTTTACTCAAATCTTTAGGAGTTTCTTTCTTTTGATGATCACCAAAGACGATATTTTGAAGAAAGCCGAAAACCCGAAACCATTGACCTCCATAGTAGGAAAAACAGATACCATGGAAGTCAATGGTTAGAGGTTTTTTAGCTTTCTTCAAAACATCTTCTTTCATGTCCAACAAAAGAAAGAGAGACAACAGGTTTGGAACAAATAAATGATGACAGAATTTTCAGTTTTGGGTGAACTGTCGCTTAAAGTTGATCTGATAGTTCACTTTTAACAAAAAAAATATGCGCAATATGCAAGTTGTGTAGTGCAACCCAAAAGTTAATACAATATAATGAATATTGGGATTTGCAGTAGGTTTTTCTTTTGATATTTCTATTTTGGCTCCAAACAATTATGAAAACACTATGAAATCATTATAAAAGCTGCATTAGTTTCCTATGTAACCTCCAAATTAGTCGAATCATGTTGTTATGTCACTGTCAAAATGAAGATGCATTGTTCCCTGGGTGGTTTCTATACTCGCAACTTGAAATTAATCTTTAAATTGTGGACATTTTAAGATTTGTGTGTATACCAAAACTGGCTAATATACACTGAAATATGTTAAAATGTTCTAGTGTATTGGGGTAACTAACATACAGTTAGTTATGTTTTAAAAGTGCAGTAGGTGATTATCTTTAGAAACAATTTTTGTTGTGCTGGTTGAAAGTCTCTTCACATTCCAGTAGTAATGAATAAAGTAAATTCTCTAAATGTATTTATATATTTTTATCTTATGGGTAAGGCATAAGACTAAAAAATGTTCTTCCAATGCAAAATTTCAGGCCAAAAACTACAATAGGTAGGCCAAATTGTCTGTAAACAAATTTCTATTTGTATATCTGCAGCAGGAAGGGACGTGCATTTTCAATACTATTATGTTAGTGTTAGCATTATCCCAAATCTCCTCATGCAACTTTAAGTAATGTTTTCTGAATAAATGGCAGGAGCATGTGCAGTTGTTTTGACAAGTTCAACTCATCATTCACAATCATTCTATTATCCAATCTGCATGAAACCAAACCCCTATAAATAATCAAGCTTTTCCTCATTATCTCTCAACTTTCAGCATCCCTCCACCATCCCAACTCCACACATTTCCGATTTCTACCTTTCTCTCTCCCTCACTACATGAGGAATAATACGAGTAAGGTTGTCATTTCAGGCTCAGAACCCTTTCCCCAGACAGCAATTAAAACAATTAAATTTCCCCCAAAATCTCAGAATTGTGTTGTTTTTGCTTATTTTATACAAGCAGTTTGAACAAGCAGTAACATATTTTTTGTTTTGTTTTTGAGTGTAGTTAGGAAATTAATCAAAAGCTTGTCATTAAAAATGAGCATATTTGGTTTTAAACTGCCATTCAATGTTAATCGAGCATTACAAGACTAACAAGAAAACAAGTAGAGATTCCTTCACTTTCCTTTCCTAAACAACTAACAACAAGTAATTTTGATAAAAATCATTTCATACTGTTAAGAAAAAGTTTACCGAGATTACTTAATTACATTTCTCTACATTAGGAATATTCATTCAGTCATTTTGCTTCAGCTTAGTCTCTATTTCAGAGGTCACCAAAGCAGAATGAACAGCCAACTATTCAGGTATATGTTTTACACAGCAGATGCCCTTCCAGCCACAACCCAGTACTGGGACACACCTATAAACACTCATTCACACACTACGGCCAATTTAGTTTATTCAATTCACCTATACCACATGTCTTTGGGGGGAAACGAAGCACCTGGGAGAAACCCATGCAAAAACAGGAAGAACATGCAACCTCCTCAAAGAAATGATTGACTGACCCAACTGACCCAGCAGGGACTTGAACCAGCAACCTTCTTGGTGTGAGGCGACAGTGCTAACCACTGAGCAATTTGTAACTTTTTGAATTATAATAGCTAATATAATATGAGTTAGTATGATCTCATTTATGCATTTTAATACTGTTTGCTCATCCCTAAATGATGGTTGGGTTTCGGGGTGGTGTTTACAGGCATACCTTCTTTTAAAAATTGTATGTTTTCATCCAAAGAAAATATGAATCAGCCATTTTTTTTGACAACATGTATAATAGTTATGTTTCTTTGTGAGATTGGGCTGATTTAACTTACCAATGCATGTTTCATCTCGCTGTTGTCTGTTGACAGTGAAAGTGCTTTTAAAAAATGATTTTGGGGGTTGAGGTGACAGTGGCCTTCTCACAAAGTTTGGTTTAAGACTCTTGAGGTATAGAACTGGCTCGGTTTTCCAATGTTCCTCTATCCAGTTTTCAAGCATCTTTATTATGGCAGTGTTCTCTATCCCGACCTCTCGTATATATATCACACCTTGTCTTCCTGCTGCTTTAGGTTGATGTAGAGGGTCATGTGGTTACCACATGCACCGTGGTTTGATGGACAGTATCTGTTTAATGCAGGAAAAGAGTGATGTATCATACTGCCGGGCTTTTAAATAATGTTTACACATTTGACAGGTACTGCACACTGGGATAGACATGTCTTTACCAATTCTGCTGCCAGTCTTCCATTACTGCCTGACGGGGAATAAATCCTGTTCACATTAAAAGAATGGTTCGATAAAAAAAAAGGATAAATAAATACTCCTTTATATGTGAAGCACTAAAAACACTGTAAAGGTACCACAAAAGTGGTTCATACACATTGAAAACCATATGAAACTTTGTTTGATGAACAATCCAGAATATAAAAGTGCAATAGACTTGAGTGCATTAATTCAATATGTTAAATTGTCCGCTGATATCTATATAGTATGTATAGTTGAAGTCAGAATTATGAGCCCCCCTGAATTATTAGCCCCACTGTTTATTTTTTTCCCCAATTTCTGTTTAACGGAGAGAATATTTTTTTCAACAGATTTTTAAACAATAGTTTTAATAACTCATTTTTAATAAGTGATTTATTTTATTTTTGCCATGATGGCAGTAAATAATATTTGACTAGATATTTTTCACGACACTTCTATACAGCTTAAAGTGACATTTAATGGCTTAAATAGGATAATTAGGTTAACTAGGCAGGTTAGGGTAATTAGGCCCTATATAGTTATTGTATAACGATGGTTTGTTCTGTAGACTATCGAAAAAATATATAGCCTATATAGCCTAAATTTAAAAAAAATGAAAACTGCTTTTATTCTAGCCGAAATAAAACAAGTAAGACTTTCTCCAGAAGAAAAAATATTATCAGACATACTGTGAAAATGTCCTTGCTCTGTCAAACATCATTTGGGAAATATATAAAAAAAAGAAAATCAAAGAGGGCTTCTGACTTCAACTGTATGTGGCATAGGTAATTAAAAAAAATCTCCAGAAATGGTTTTACATGCTCATTTACAACCAGAGGTGTTACCACTAGAATGATTAAGCATGGTTTTGACCATTTTTGTATTGAAATCTGTTCCACTCCAAATGCTCTTACTTTTATATTCAGTCTACGCATGCAGTGCTTGTTGCCTCCTTACAATAATTCTTGGCAAATTCCACAGTATATACATTAACACAAGAAACATCTTACTCTTTGGGGTGCTTTGCTCTCTACAGGTATATCTCACATTTTGCTTTCTGGAGAGCTGTAAACAGCTGAGACGGTTTACTACAGTTTACAGTAAGCTCATTTACTCTTTCTGCATTTTCTTTTTTCAAAATAAGAGTTTTATTTAATTATTTATATGATTTATTTATACAGAGACAATATACAACATGACATGTTGTTCCAGAGTTAGCTATAAAGTTAATTTACATCTGTAGTTTAACAATATTAAAATAATAATAATAGTACAATATACACTTACAGTACAATACATAAAATACATCCTAGTAAATAAAACAAAATCAAATCAGTGGTTGCATATTTAATTTTCTGTAAATCAAACTTTAAGGACAGTTAACGGTTGACCATGTTTTTACGGTTTTAAATAATGACTGTTAAAGTAATTTAAGGAATGACACACAGCATTGTTGGTTTACAAAGAAAATCGGTAACACTTTATTTTGATGGTCCATTTAAGTATTAGTAGACTGTCTGCTTAATATCTGCTGATACTGCTCCTTTAACAGACATTTAACTGACTATAAGAAACTTTGCAAGTACATATCAACTTGCACTAACCCTAACCCCAACATAACAGTCTACCTATAATCTAATGAGAATTAGTTGGCATGTAGTTGCAATGTAACTTAAATTTAACAAATGGACCATCAAATAAGTGTGACCAAAAAATTAAACAAACACAATCCTGTTCCTCTTGATTGTAGTTTTATTGTAAAAAAAACAAAACAAAAAAACATGTTAAATGAGAATCTGAAATCAATGTTAGTACAATGTATGAATGTCAAATGTTAGTACATAGTATGTTTAATACATGCTTAGACAAACTTAAAAATATGGGGAAACATATAATTGTTGTAATCTCACTAACCTTGTGGCCAATCAAATGCAGCCTGGGACATAAATTATTGATCCCTTGTTAATAGTTGGCATTTTGGACCAATTGACCTGTTTTCACTGGGATTTTACACTTAAGCCGCAGTGACGCTAGAACTTGAGCTTGCGAAACGTAAGATGTGAGAAAGGGGACAGGATTAAACAAGATAATAAGACATTTAAAAAAGCAAGCGATTGGTATTTTAATTTTCTGGACTGTGATTTAGTTTTGTAGGTTACAAGCTTAAACTTTGCAACGCATCGAAACTTGTCTCACAAGCTTGTGTTTCCAGTTTGTTGCATTTACATGCGTATGAATGGAAGTCAATGGGGTGAAAAGTGCCATGTGATCGCGGCTTTACACTTAGAACAAGGAAGCAATGGTGTTTGAGGTCATGTACTCAACTCGCATCATTCAGATATTCCTAGGTATATCCAGATTCTCATTCTATACCATATTTATAAATGAAATTTAATGGGAAAAATTAAAGAAACTTCATTATTGTGATTTACCTCCAAGTTAAACAGATTTTCTTTGGGTAACAATGTAGGGCCAGGTTTGATTCTATCCACTGGGTGAGTTGTTGATATGTAGAATATTTACAATATGTATTGATGAACCTTACACAATAAGTCCAGGAATAAATGACAAGCCAGGAAACAATAGAGATTGTGTCATCTCTGCAGGAGTGAATGTAGCTGTATATACCAAAACTCTCTATACAGCACAGGGTTTAAAAATAGTAAATCATTATGCGATATTTTTATCCCTTTGTGCATCTAAACATCTACTGTATCTCTGAATAATGTGAATTATTAACAGTGGCATTAATAAATCAAAGCAGAGCACGGCAGCAACCTTCATATCTTTCATCGGGCCTCATCGAAGAAACAGAGGAATGAATTTCTGCATGGATCATCCCTAAAAACCAATTATTATGTAACGTGACGATTTATGTGAGAACGGTTTTATAGAGGATTTATAGATAAATTTGTTCTGCTTGTGTTTTATTAATGAGCTCCAATGACTCGCCGTATTACTCCCACAAGCACACAGAATACGATAGCATGGCATATTACTAATTCTCAGTGCTAGATTGAAAAAATGATGAAAGCAAGAATGTTGCCTTGCTCTATAGGTTCACCGATTTCATTTTTTTGAGCTGCAGGTCTTGATGCTGAGATGTAGCAGGCGAACAGACAAGAGGCGGAAAGTTTGACATCTGCTTCTTCCGAGGTTCAATCAAGACGTTCGGCTGTAAGCAGGAGAGAGAATGAAGAAAAAAAGGGGGTGAGTGAGAGAAAGATACCTAACCTGGCCAAGCCATGATGGATGAGTCCAATTGCACCCCCTCATCAATCAGCAAATGCTGCAGCACTGTAAAAAAAATAAAAAATAAAAAAAAAAATGGAAGGAGCCCAGGGTTTCAACGGAGAACAAGGAGGATGTGGTGAATGGGGAATTTTATGGGATCCATCTATTTGAATCTTCGCACCCTGATTGCCTGCTTTCTCACTCACACGCACACACCCGCACACACGCGCACACACACACGCACACACACACTTGATTTTGCAATATGTTCAGAATAGCACTGCCCTAACTATATCTGCAGTAAAAAAGTATGCATATATAACAAGAATGCAGATTTCTACAAAATTCTGCTTTAAATAATACTTTATCAAATGTTTGGAGAATTTACTTTGACAAATTTTGATTTAAAAAAAACACAAAACTTAATTAAATATACAATACAAGACCAGACATCCCACATTTAATGATGTCACATGAGTTTTTAAATGCTATATATATTTATATTTTTATAATGCTATATATTATAATGCATTGTATTCAGTGTTTGGTGAGGTTGTATTCCAAAATTCCAACAGCCACACAAACATTTTTCCATAACTATGTTCTCAATAGCATATTACCATACTATTACTTCTCCAGTATGCAAATCTTTTGCATGCATAATATATCCTATTTGACAAAATGTGCAATATACAACCGCAAAGCACACTGTGTGGTAATACATCCCATAATACAATGCTTGTGACCTTCGTTTTGCTACAGTATGTGATGAATGATGTAACATCATCCATAATTGTCGTTTCTCTTTGAAATTGATCAGCTCTGCAAATGTTGAGACCTTTAAACCAAACAGAATTAAATTAAAAACATCAAATAATAAATATTATATATTGCATTTTATATTTGAAGAGTTCAGATGCAAGAACCTCTAAACACCATCTGAAATTTAAAAGAGAATTTTTAAGGGAACGAAAATAACTTATTCTTTGCCATAAAAGTGAAAATACTGAACCTACACTCAAGAGCCTGGAAAAAATAATAAAAAAACGTTACTTTTAGAAGAAAATTTCAGATGACATTTAAAGGCTTTTACATCTAAACTCTTTATTTCTAAGATTACAATAAAACACCAAGTGGAATGCCCTGAAATGTGCATTTTTGTTAAATACGTGACATAATTTGAACTGAAACATAAAAACAGAGCGGGACACAGTAGCCCCTCCCCCTTTTAAAAAAACTGGGGGAAAAAGTTATTTTTTTTTTACAGCTCTGCCAGTGAGAGTGTTAGTACTTAAGCATAAATAGCAATATACACTCACCGGCCACTTTATTAGGTACACATTACTAATACCAGGTTGAACCCCCTTTTGCCTTTAGAACTGCCTTAATCCTTTGTAGCATAAAATCAACAAGGTACTGGAAAATTCCTCAGAGATTTTGGTCCAGATTGACATAATAGCATCATGCAGTTGCTGCGGATTTCTCGGCTGAACATCCATGATGTGAATCTCCCGTTCCACCACATCCCAAAGGTTTCTCTATTGGATTGAGAACTGGTGACTGTGGAGGCCATTTGAGTACAGTAAACTCATTGTTATGTTTAGGAAACTAGTTTGAAATGATTCACGCTTTATGACATGGTGCGTTCTCCTGCTGGAAGTAGCCATCAGAAGACAGGTACACTGGCCATAAAGGGATAAACATAGTCGGCAACAATACTCAGGCAGGCTGTGGCAGGCTGTGGTGTAGACATACATTTTTTAAATGTAGATGGTACACTGAAAAAAATGATGTCTGCAAAACTGTTGCAAACAATTTATTTGTGTTGAATTTAAACAAATTAAATTTAATAAAATTATACTTAATTTTTTTGTTTAAATTCAGCACAAATAAATTGTTTACAGCCACGTAACGTAAAAAAAAATTGAGTAAATCCAAGAAATCATCTCTGAATTATTTTTTTCAGTGTAAGTAAAAGAAGACACAATGTACATTTTTGGATGAGCTATTCCTTTAATATTCAACAATACTAGCTGGCATTCACAGTACTGTATATATTACACAGTATTCAGTAAGCAGCAAACTCATTTCAATTCTGAGCATGGACCGTGTGTGCATCTTGTAAACCTGAACTATTTCTTTCCTTCAGCACCAGGCTATGAAATTTTATATCATTTAGCAAAGGAGCTACATCACTAGATACGGTATATTAGATATTTTGATGTAAAAACCTGTATTCAAATAAATAAATAAACAAACAGCATTTAAACCACTGAATGTAAATCGCACTAGCATGGCCCATCGCAAGACGATCTGTTTTCAAGCCATTACACAGGAAGGTCACTTTCCACGGTGCATCCGCTCAATATCAATAAAATAAGGCTCAATATTTTTTCTACATGTGAAACCGTCATCCAGTAAATGGTAAAAGAGAAAATGGACCTTGTCACAAAATGGTAGCCCTTAAAGGTGAAGTTCATATGAAATCAATGTGGGCCGCGGACGTGGACAGATAGAAGCACACAAATCAACACGTTTATACCGGCCCTGAGTGACTGAATCCAGATCAGCAGCCAACGAGGACATGGCTACTGGCTGCAGATACTGCTATAAATAAGACAGAGGTAAAATTAGAAGATGTGCAGTATATATTGTAATGTGTTGCTCTTCATACACTAGAGATTTTACTGTTAAGTTAATGAAATGTAAAATAAAAAAAGAACAATAAATAAATAAATAATAATAATAATAAAAGGTTATTTAATTAAAATTTTTATTTTGCTGTCGACATTGTTTTATGCTTTTCCATATTATTTATTTATTTACATAACATTTTCATTCATTCATTTTCTTTTCGGCTTAGTCCCTTTATTAATCTGGGGTCGCCACAGTGGAATAAACCACCATTTTATCCAGCATGTTTTACGCAGCGAATGCCCTTGCAGCTGCAACCCATCTCTAGGAAAGATCCATACACACTCATTCACACTCATACACTACGGACAATTTAGCCTACCCAATTCACCTGTACCGCATGTCTTTGGAGTGTGGGGGAAACCGGAGCACCCGGAGAAAACCCACACGAACGCAGGGAGAACATGCAAACTCCACACAGAAACGCCAACTGACCCAGAGGCTCGAACCAGCGACATTCTTGCTGTAAGGCAACAGCACTACCTACTGCGCCACCCTACATAAATTTTTTTTTAATAAAAGTTTGTTTTGACATAATATATCTGTATTATATACATTTTTGGACATTCTACCAGAAATGTACATTTTCACAAACATACAAAAAACGTGAAAGGGCCTGACCTTTAAAGGTGCAGTACTGTATGTAAGTTTGACACCCAGTGGTTGAACTAGGTATTGCACTCCTGGATCAAAATAAAAGCAAACGCGGGTTGCCAAATTGAGTAAAGAAGCGAGTGATTTAAACTGTGTTCTAAATAAAAGCAACGACACGCGATTGAGGGAATATTTTCCATATTAAATGGTGCTTTTGTCCTAACCAACACCTCAAATTGATATATTAGAAACGGCTTCTATTTCTCACAGCTGAACAACAGAAACCTTTGACAGTGATCACCTCAGGTAAAACTTGCATGCTTTATTCATTGCTAAATGCTAACAATGTGAGTTTAAATACCATTTTTCATGACATTTATTGACATTTACTGAAAGCAGCAGCAGATAGTTCACCTCAGATCTTGAAAATACAATAAACTACGGTGGCCCAGTAGTGCAAAACAGAACGCATTAATTTCACAACGCAGAAACATTAACATCACAACGCAAAAACATTTCAAAAAGCAAACATTAATTTCACAACGCAGAAACATTAATTTCACAACGCAGAAACATTAATTTCACAACGCAAAAACATTTTAAAAAGCAAACATTAATTTCACAATGCAGAAACATTTAAAAAAGCAAACATTAATTTCACAATGCAGAAACATTAAGATGAAAATGCAGAAACATTAATTTCACAACGCAGAAACATTATCTTCACAACGCAGAAACATTTATTTCACAACGCAGAAACATTAATTTCACAACACAGAAACATTTAAAAA
>CAIGQZ010032594.1:12763533-12774745 GCA_903798205.1 Danio tinwini | reverse complement strand
TCTGTCTGTCTGTCTGTCTGTCTGTCTGTCTGTCTGTCTGTCTGTCTATCTATCTATCTATCTATCTATCTATCTATCTATCTATCTATCTATCTCTAAGTAACACAACAATTGCATTGCAACTGTTCTACCAATATATTATTGGTATGCCAATAAGATTGGCTCTGCGATTCTTAGCAATTCAGTCAATGTCGGTTTTCGTATTCTGGAAGTTTCCATCTTACGCAACCCTAAGCTGCTGTAAGATGAAACTTGCTCATAGCTGACGCAACCAAGGTCATCACGGTAGAAAAAAAAAGGAACACCTCCTCTTCAAAAACCTTGTTTCCCTCCATCTGTGGCCTAGCATTATAACTCCCTTTAAAACATAAAGTGATTCAACCGCTGGGAAATGACCGACATGAGAAGTTCATCAAGTGTTTTGTAAAGGCGGCAAGCCCGTCTTCCAGTGCTTAAACTTAATAGATAGCAGGATGAAGGATCAGTCTCGGTGCTTCAGGGCTTGATGAGGTTTACACCGGCCAGGCCTTCATATTCCAGCTCACTTTCACTGTCCGCTCGCCTTTGAATGTCAGCGATCACTTCCAGTTATTTATGACCGTGACTCTATTCAACCTCTTACCAATTGACACAAGCCATAAATTGCAAGTGTATTTGTAGCCATGGGAAAAAGGTTTGTGGATGCCTGTCAGGGGGATTAATTTATTTTATTGGCCCCAAAATGGACTTGATATCGAAGCATTTTAGCTTTGAGTGTTTGAGGAGGTATCTACACATGCAGGGCTGGTATTAATTAAAATTAATTCTGTTTTAATTTTATTTGCATTGGAGGAATTTTCACAAACAGGCAGTAAAAAACCATTTGTTTATTAGGCCTGCACAATATTGGAAAATCTGACATTGCGATATTAATTTTTTTTTGCGTTTAAATATTTAGATATGAATACAGTTTCACCAGATGGTTTGAAGCCTCTATTACTGCGTCCCAAATGGCACACTATGCAATTATGCACTATGTACTTATGCACTTACACACTCAACAGCATAGTGTCATCCCAAAAAGAACACTAGCAGGTTTTTTTTGCTAAGCGGAAATTCAAACCGTTTCCCTGATGATGTTTGACGGTTGCATAATTAGTAAAATAAATGACCAAACTACCAAATAATACCTGAGTATAACTGCGTTCACCATCGGGAGGCGCTATAATCACTCCTGTAGGAGAATACTGCTTTCACAATCCAAAATAAATAAAGTAGTCCAACATGTGTGCCCAGTAGCTCTGCCCTTTCCTCTATGTGTGCAAAGCTGCCACTGTTGAGTGCGTGAAGTGTCCAACATTTCACATTTCTGTTTACCGGTTGAATAAGTGCATCCTCCAGGTAATTAAAGTGCACTTATTCTTTCTAGAGTTTTCAGTGGGAATGCACTACTTAAACTATTTCTACTACAAAATGTCATAGAATAGTGCATAAGTATGCGATTTTGGACGCACCTTATTTGACTTTTTCTATGAAGTCTGACAAGTATTTAGGTACAGAAATTGAATAATCACAATGTAAATTACTTAGGGTTGCTTTGTCTCTAGTCCAAATATCTAGAACATAAAGTTTACTTTCAGAAATAATAATTCTAAATTAAGTGAGATTTCCCTTAAAGCAAGCTAAATAATCTGCCAAAGTGGTAAGCAAAATAATTTTGTTTAAGGTTCGAAATGCAGATATTTGGACATGAAACAATACAAAGAAAAATTCTAAACGCATTTTTGTAAATGTAAGTTAACAGTATGGGCTTTATTTTAACGATCTAGGTGCAAAGTCTAAAGCTCATGGCACAAAAGCATTAAGGGCATGTCCGAATATACTTTTGCTATTTTAAGGACCGAAAAATATGTTTTGCGCCGCCGCATATGGTCTAACAGGGTTGTGCTTATTCTCTTAATGAGTTCTGGGTGTGTTTTGTGCATAAAGTGCATTAAACCATTCAGAGTCTCATCTCCCATTCCTATTAAGAGTCAGTTCAAGGTTTACACTACGTTCATTCTTCCATGGCGGGGCGCCACACCAAAATTCATCCCGCCACGGCTACATTACAGCTTCTCATTCAAAACATTGACTTTTTTTAAATAGCGGGTTATAATCACACCAAAACGTATTAAAAGCTAAGTAAGTTATAACAATATAATTATATTATAATTATGTGCGTTATTTGTTTAACCCTTTAAGGTGACATGCTGGCTGACTGACAAGTGCGTGAGGCCAGCAAACACGACGTAGCTTTCAGTTATGATAAACACAGTTTCCATGATTATACTTTATAGATTAACGATATGGCTCTGCATACAACAAACAAAGACTTTATCTTGCTGGAGTTTATAGCCATTTCACTTTACTTCAGGACGCATTAATGCCGCTCTGTAGGTCTATTGAAGACATTCATAAATATTCCTATAGCCAATCTAATAAATGTTGGAGATATATTCACTACACAAACGAGCTAAATTGCACTTCAGCAGCGTTTATTTGAGAGCGCAAAAGAAAATCTGAACTTGAGCAGCATACATATTTGAGGGCGTGCAAGAAGTTTTGTGCACAAACAGAGGAAATCCTCGCGCAAAAAAAAGATCTGCATGCTTGTATTACATAAATCCGATCTCGACTTGTAATACTTTGTCACGACATTTGTCATTGAAATAACGCCTTAGGTAGTTGATAGATCAAAAAAGATGGAAAAAAAACC
Organism: Danio tinwini; assembly: GCA_903798205.1. Classification (NCBI taxonomy): domain Eukaryota; kingdom Metazoa; phylum Chordata; class Actinopteri; order Cypriniformes; family Danionidae; genus Danio; species Danio tinwini. Next base: position 12,772,008 of record CAIGQZ010032594.1, on the reverse strand, counting down.
TAGAGGAAACACTGCAGTTACATCGCGACATGTTGCATTTGCTATTTACATGCCGGGCTTTGTAAGTGGAACTCTTCACGAGCGAGAACATTTAAACAAACAATCTGCGCTAGGATAAAGAACGAGGCTCCTCCATTCCTCCTCTTTCTCTTTACTTTGACTCTTTACTGCTTTACTTTCGTGGATAAGGAAACGGATTTGTATGCACTCCACTGAAGACATTTATTAGCCTACATATTTAATTGTTAAGCGCAAAGATTTGTTTAAAAACTATTTCTTAATTTAGTTTTTATTTCCAGCAAATTAATAATTAAACAATAATAACGAAGTGTGGTCCAAACACATGTCTTATTTTTATGCCCCATATGGTGATGCAAACATCTCCCAAACCCGACAGGTGGACAAATCTAAACTTGTTTTTATTAAAATAAATATAAATATGCATATAATAAATAAACTGCTATCACTACTACTACTACTACTACTACTACTACTACTACTACTACTAATAATAATAATAATAATAATAATAATATACAAAAGCAAATTGTCATGAATGAATAAACTGAAAAAAGCCCTCAGAGATGAAGGCATGGAGGCAGTGGTTTTTAGATTTATGTAGAAAGTAATAATTTTTGTAATATTTTAATCCTTTAATTCTTTTTCAGTTGCAAAGATATTTGCGTATTTCTGTACATCCTGTGTGTATTAAGCAATGTGTATGCATTTGGGACGCACAACCAACTTTAGACCAGCGATTGGTCAATTGCACAGTCTATTTTAATTACTCAAAATAGCAATGCACAAACAATGTGCCTTAACACACTTCCTTTCTAGACCTGAACACCCATGAGTCCACAAATTTAAGTGGGGCAAATGGATTTACTATTTAGACAACAAAGTGCAAAACAGGAAAATTAGGATTGCATTGGTCTGAAAATAGCAACAAATTGCTCCAAACACATCTTGTGCCTTATTGTGCTGGGTGTATGATAGGGCCCTATATCATATTGATTGTAGAAATAATTAAATACTATTAATCTTTGTTACGTCTCCAAAAGTCATAATTTCTTGTGCCCAAATGTTTAAAACCCTCTTGAAATGCTCTGTCACAGGCCTTAAAAACACATGCAAATGATAAAACTTTACTTTATTTTGGTTAATCTTAGCAGTGACTCTAACAATCTTGTATTTTGTGGCACCTGGTCAACTATAATTTAGACTCAACATTGTAAATCCAGCGGTGTAAATATTGCGGATGCACACATTGCAATATTGAAGCTGAAACAATATATTGTACAGCCCTAATATTTATGTATTTATGTATTATATTTATGTTTCTAATACAATATAGCCTTCCTGAATTATTAGACCCCCTGAATATTTCCCCCAATTTCTGTTTAACAGAAAGAAAAACTATTTAACGCAGATTTTTAACACAGTTTTAATAACTCATTTCTAATAACTGATTTCTTTTATCTCTGCCATGGTGACAGTACATAATATTTTACTAGATATTTTTTCAAGATTTAGTATTCAGCTTAAAGTGCAATTTAAAGGCCTTACTAGGTTAATTAAGTCAACTAGGCAAGGATAATTTGTCAAGTCATCGAAAAATTGAAACACAAATATTGCTTAAGGGGCTAATAATATGTATTGACCTATGAAATGTTTTTTTAAAAAATCTGCTTTTATTCTAGCTGAAATAAAACAGATAAGACATTCGTCAAAAGAAAAATATTATCGGAAATACTGTGAAAAATTCCTTGCTCTATTAAACATCATTTGGGAAATATTTAAAAAAAGAAAAAAAAAGGGATTAGGATGGCTAATCATTTTGACTTCAAATCTATGTGTGTGTGTGTGAATATTACACACACGTACACATGTTCTACTTACTGTAAATTTAAAATTCAGAAATGTTAGGCTATTTTGAGATCCAACTGGGATTAGGCTAAAATATAATATTTAAAAAATCTGTAAATTGTCACTGGGTTGTCCCTCATGTCAATTGTTGGATGTCAACGTTGTTGCACTTGACTGCGGAGATAAAACTGTTTAACCTAGAGAAAGACTGAGCTGACACTGAATTTTTAAGTTTGAGAACAGTGACAGCAAGAGGTAAAAAAGAAGCAAAACCAACAGAGGAAACAAGAAGGTGGAAGACAGAGGTAAGGCTAGAGAGACGTGATGTGATAAAAAGTAAAAAAAAGAAAAATGTAAAGCAGTTTCATGTGTCTTATCAGAATCGCACCTGCGTCAGTGACAACTGTGTGACAGAGCCGCCGTGATAAATGAGTGTATTTAAATAGCAAATGAAGGATGAGACGAACACATGAAGGTCACTGGCGAATGTCTAACGCTGAACTCTATTCCCCCCTTTTATAATTGCTTCTCTCAGCCAATGTTCCTCATGAATATTAAGCAGGATTTAATATCGCCACACCCATGCCCCTCCCCCTTTGCCATCAAAATTCAGCAGCAATCCTATTATCTAGACATTGCTTTACATTCAAACGCTCTTCAATTTGCATAGAGCAACAGAGGGGTCAAGTACCTTCTTTTGCTAAGAAGATAAATGATACTAGCAAACACACAGTGGTAAAAAAAAAGAGAAAAAAAAACTGGCAACATTGCGCCTTTAAATAAACAGGCATAACACAATATTTAAATCATTAATTTTTTTGTGGCATTGCGATTGTCATTGTCATGACAAACAAGATAAAAGGATTAAATCGAAATACTACCATTGTGTAAATGCTTGAACAGAATTTATGGTTATACATCTTTGGCATTACTGTAGTAACTTACCATTCATTAAAAATAATTACTGTTAAAAGTACTTAAAACATTTATTATTTAGTATTTATTAGGGCTGGGCAATACAATTGGTATCTGTATTTAATTGTATTATATTGGTATTTTTTATAACCGTACCATTGTCAGTAATGATAAAAAAAAAGTTAGTTATGAAGACTGTAGTTTCATAAAAATTTGGCTGCTGATCATGCACGTTGGAAGAAACGTCAATAAGCTTAGAGTGTAAGTTTGTAATTTCCAATGGAGGCACATGACTTGCGCGTGCAAATATGGAGCGATAAGCACATGACGTGCACGCATTTTCCAGGTACACCTAGTTGAAAAACGTGAACTTTTTTGAATGCTGCAAACGCACTGCGATTCATGTAAGTAGAACTAACTTACTAGTTCATGTAAGTAGAACTAACTATCTGCTTTACACTTTGTATGGAATATATACATTTCAGTAACAACAGCAGACGTTTTACCTCAGACAAACACAGTGCATCCAAACACTGCAGTGCTTTTTAATTTTCTCCATAAACTTGTATCGGAGCCGCAGCAATGGTTTTGTCCGTTTGTCATCCACTGAGAAAACCGTTGATGGTCGCCTAGCTAAAGAAAGTTGGCAGGGCGGCACGAGCGCAAAGCACATTTAAAATGGTAAAGAAACCACGTGCTTGCGCTTGTCACTTCAGGTCAGAATAACAACACCCGTGAAAATGAGTGCTGTGGCTAGGCATGGGAAGATAACCATTTTCAAGGTATACTGCGGCTTGAAAAAGTCTAGGTTTTAAAACCGCCAAATGCTAGATGAAATGTCAGTTTGGACATGGATCATTTTTGTTCTAAAATACCATTTTAAAACTAAAACCTATTAGTGTAAACTTGGCCTAAGTGTGTATTTTTCACTAGCGGGTTTGCTAAAGGGGACGGGGTGGAGGATCGGGATGCCGGCTTAGCATCGTGATGTCTATTGGCCATCGCGATGGACAATGGCATCGTCTATCTACCCAACCCTAATTCACAATGTACTACTTATATTAAATCTAAATCCTAAATATCAGAAATAACAATAGATTGTTAATATTTAATTAATGTCAATTTTATTGTTATTGATAAATGCACTTACTTGACAGATTTCATTAATTCATTTTCCTTCTGCTTAGTCTTTGGTTTATCAGGGGTTACCACAGCGGAATGAACCACCACTTATTTGACAGTTTACTGTATTTTTAATTTTAGGTGGTTTGTGTAATGTGTTTTATGTTTGGTAAATGACTTCTTATAGCATTTTTAGTGATTTTTCATCTCTCAACTACATTCTTGTTCATTGAATTTAGAGGTTTTTGCAAAAAAGCACAAGGGAATTTAGCTGGTTTTGACGCAAAAGAAAATCTACCTTGTTAAAAACCAAGAAATTGTCTAAAGTGACATTTTTGAAAAAAAAAAGTTATTTTATTTACTAGCTTATGCCTTTTTACTATCTATAAAATTAAACTTCTGAACCTAATTATAGGAGCCTGATAGAAAATGCTCATTTAAAAAAAAGAGGTTTGATGGATTTAGAGGGTTTTGCATCTGAACTCTTCATATATAAATATTTTTTTCTGCATTGCAGGAGAAAAGGTATCAAATTACTACTGTATATATATATTTTTTACCGTACCTGTTTTTATTATCATGATAACTGAGGAAATATGTTGAAATATTTTAAACTAATCATCTCACTTGTGGTTTGTTTGTTTGTTTATTCTAATGAGAACATCTATTAAATCATTTATTCTTTAATAATTTGCTTGCTTTAACGTCCCTGTGTAAAACTGCATAACTGTATTGCATAAATCCTTTTTTTTCTTCAAATGTACTCTCAGCTAGACATGAGCATAAATTTTCAAGGACAAGTTCTCAGACTGTTCACTGGCTTCACCTGTGTCTCCCATTGTATGCAATAAAAGAAAAGCCGTCTTTCACATAGCACGACATGACACCGCCGTTCATTTGCACTTCAGGGTCAAGATTTTGACTCTGAAAGCATTCATGGAAAGTACAAGAAAACAAAGTGGCTTTTTAACATGTGCGGTAAGCATCAATATCAGATGTGTGTACGTGTTCAGAAAATGTGTCTTATTGCCTCCACCCTATAGAGTATTAAAAAGCACAAATGCATAAGTGCAGGATGTACCGACCTACACCAAATGGAGAGAAAAAGATTGAAAAAATTACCTTAAATATAACATTACTTTAACAGCCTGTGACTCTCTTGACCAGGTCATTAAAACTTCAGAAAGTTGCAGCAGTAACACAGATAGGCAGACAGGACGGGCAAGACAACAATCCTGGAACATTGTACATCCTGTGGGGAATTGCAAATTAATACAACATTCAGTAGCACAAAATTTTAAGACCTCCAAAAAGGCAGCAAACAACATGGAACAAAAAACAACCAAGCAACCTTTATCAATGTTTCTTCAGCAGAGGGCAGTTTGTGTGTCAGATTTTTGTGGTGATGGTCATTAAAACTGTGACGTGTTGGAAAAAGGTTTAAGGTGTGTTCACGTTTGCCAAATTTTTATTGATTAAAGCTGCCAGTAGCTCTGTTTCCATCCAAAGATGTGAATTATATTGATGCTCAAAACTGCAACATCACATAACACATTCGCAAATTTGCGGAAACAAGGACAGGGTGGGGTGGCACGGTGGCTGAATGTGAGAGTGTATGGGTGTTTCCCAGTACTGGGTTGTGACAGGAAGGGCATCAGCTACGTAAAGCATGCTGGAATAGTTGGCGGATCATTCCACTGTGGTGACCTGATAAATAAGGGACTAAGCTAAAGGAAAATATTAATAATACACCCATTTTTGAGCAAAACTGAACCAAAGTTGTCTTTTTCAGACTTTATAGAATATTTTTCTGACTTTTTGGATAATTTTTACCAACGATGTGCACAGTTATAGTACAAATATTACAGTAAATACTGCAGCTCTATTTAATGGAATATTTTGCTTCATTTAAAACATTATAGATTTGATTGACCATTGAAACAAAATGCTTGTTGTCATTACAACTTTTGTATTCTAAATAACATTTACAAATACACTACCTAACAAAAGTCTTGTCGCCTATCCAGGTTTTAGGAACAACAAATAATAACTTCATTTGGTATCAGAAGTGGCTTATATGAAAGGCAAAGGCCTCTAGATTATACTTATTTTACCAAAACAAAGTATGATCATGTCTTGATATTTAATTAAGTACAGTAAGGTTTGACTTTGCTTAGACAAATATCTTGTTACTTAACAGAAATAATGTTCAGTATTGAATATAAAGTCATGAAGCAGTGGAAAAATAATTAATATTGTGTATGACTCCCATGAGCTTGGAGGACTGCATCTATAAATCTTTGCAGTGGCTCAAATTACTTATTAATAAAGTCAGCTGGAATGGCAACGAAAGCGTTCTTGCAGGGCTCCCAGAGTTCATCAAGATTATTTGGATTCATCTTCAATGCTTCCTCCTTCATCTTACCCCAGACATGCTCAATAATGTTCATGTCTGGTGACTGGGCTGGCCAATCCTGGAGCACCTTGACCTTCTTTGCTTTCAGGAACTTTGATGTGGAGGCTGAAGTATGAGAAGGAGCACTATCCTGCTGAAGAATTTGCTCACTCTTGTGGTTTGTATTGTAATGGGCAGCACAAATGTCTTGATACCTCAGGCTGTTGATGTTGTCATCCACTCTGCAGATCTCTCGCACGCCCCCATACTGAATGTAACCCCAAACCATGATTTTTCCTTCACCAAACTTGATTTATTTTTGTGAGAATCTGAGGTCCATGCGGGTTGCAATAGGTCTAGTGCAGTATTTGTGATGATTGGTTTAACAGATGATTCATCAGAAAACTCTACCTTCTGCCACTTTTTCAAATAATCGACTAGAAGTCAAGTTATTATTTGTTGCTCTTACAACTGGGATCGACGACAAGACTTAGACCAGAAATATTTATTAAGTAAATGCCAGAATTTTAAATTGTCTTCAAATCCTAAATTCAAATTACCTGCTATTTTATGTATTTATTGATAAGCTTCAAACTGGCTTCTGGCTTTTTCCTTTGATTGTTCGTAAACTGTTGCAGCATATGCTGAACTTAAGCACTAAACTTCTTCTCAAGGTTACCGTTTCAAATCCCAGCATTGCTTTGCTCTTGACGGACACTTCTCTTTTGAAGAGCTAAATATCAACAGCTGCATTGAAATGCCTGGATTTGCATATTGATCTGTAGCACCTTGGTGGCAAAACTGTGAAAATGACATCTACTTCCCTTTGACATACAAGGACGTGTTAATCTCTTGGCCAAAAAAAAACTCATTCCCAATTTAGAGGTGCGACTGCCCTCGTCATTTATAAAGAGATGTGTTAAAAGTCAAACGCATTTCTTAAAGTAGCGGCATTTTAACAGCATCAATTATTCATTTGCCTGCTTTAAATTATTAATCTATTCATAAGGAGACTCAATTATACTCTGAAAACAGAAGCTGAGCCTGTACACCATTTCTTTTTCCTGTTTTTTTAAGAGATGACCTACATTAAGGAGCATTCATGTTCTTATTATTTTATCTTTGTAGCAAAACACTATTCTCCGCATTCATAATACATCTCGCATGATAAAAACACATGAAGCAGAAGGAAAATGCATTTCTTATAAGGCGGGCCGCTTATAACCGTGTAGGCACGTGAATGTTTTGCTTTTAATATGCGACTTTTTTCCTTCCATATGTGACTGTTGTCATTAATTTAAGATGTTTTTCTTGCTTCAATGTAAAAGAGTCATCTATGATTCATACTTTGATTCATACAGTTGAATGTTGGCTGTAATGTATAGTGGGCCTCATTCAACACTAGCAATTACAACATTTGTGTTTGCTGATTCATTTAAAAAAAAAAAAAGTAAATATGTCGCTTTTAGTGCAAAAAGGTAAAATCTCCTGCAGTTTTGGTCTGAATAATGTAGTCAAGTTTTCTAAGCTAAATCAACAATATGAGCAACTTTCTTGTTGCAATATTACATTTCACAATATTGAATTCAGTGATAATATATGTCCAGTATATGTGAACTACTTTTGAGCATCTAACCCTTTTTGTCTAAGCAACTATTTTACAGTACTTAAAAAATACTTAAAACATTTCTGTCAATGCCTTCAAACTATTATATTTGATTTGCCAAAGTCACACGAGTGCCAGTTTCACATCTGTCACATCCATAACGGAGAGACGTCACATCCATAACAAGGCTTTTTCCTTATAAAGGCAAAAATGTCAATCAAAATAAAATCAATCATGTTTGTTCTATAGAGAGCCAACTCTTATCCTTTTGATTAGCGTTGTTTCTTTTGGGTTGTGCAGTTTAATTCACACAACTTCTACACAGTATGTTGTAGACTGTAAACTCACGTTACTTTTTTAGTCACACCCATAACACATGTTTATTTTCTTATTTTCTTAAGAAATAATTTTCTCTGATCCGATAACTCTGTGGTTAGAAGTTTTGGAAAATATAAATGGTATACATACTTTCTATGTATGTGTGTATGTGTGTGTGTGTGTGTGTGTCTGTGTGTGTGTGTGTGTGTGTGTGTGTGTGTGTGTGTGTGTGTGTGTGTGTGTGTGTGTGTGT
>CAIGQZ010032594.1:12750327-12763133 GCA_903798205.1 Danio tinwini | reverse complement strand
TATGTGTGTAACAGTTCTCTTTCATGCATTAACATGACAGAGACCCTTAATGTACTCTAAATGTAAATTATCAAAGTTCTCTTACATCTGCAAATTGGAGTAAAAAAAACACAGTTAATGCAGATAGAACCTAATAATTCTGAAAAGATATTAGAAAAGAAATTTTCCACTTGGGATTAGAAGGTTCTATCTGCATTAACTGTGTTTTTTTTACTCCAATTTGCAGATGTAAGAGAACTTTGATAATTTACATTTAGAGTACATTAAGGGTCTCTGTCATGTTAATGCATGAAAGAGAACTGTTACACACATATTGTTTGCTATATGGAATGCAAAAACTTTAAAGCTCAATATCTGAAAATCATTTAGAACGCAGATAGAACCTTATAATTCCAAGGGGATGATATGTTGCAATTTATGAATATAATTTCTCAAGATAACTCCATTTGTGAAGAATTCTTACTTTTATGTTAATTGGGATGGTTTTGTTGGGGAGTGCATCTACATAAAATGTGCAAAATTATAAAAAAGATAATTATATACAAAATTAAAGCACAGGTGAAAATAGAACAGGATATTACGATAGAGTCTAACAGTATTAAGATACAGAAATTCAATAATCAAATGTAAAATAACACTGCATAACACCCTAGTCTTTTTTTGTATAAATAAACAAAATTTATCTTTAATAAAGTGGCAAACTTTATAAATTCTTGTGTCCAAATTTCACCTGAATTGCTTGAGATCCTGCAATGTGACCATTGCAGATTCACACATTGTGATATTGATGCTGAAACAATATATTGTACAGCCCTACTGTAAACCTAGCCTGATACCACAACTCAACTGAAAACAGAATTTATATTTCAAATAATTCCAACCTACAATGAAAACTGTTGCCGAATGATAAAAAATGATAATGTATTGTGTTAGTTGAAACATTGCTAATGTTAGTGTACATTATTTGATTATAAAGGATTAGATCATCTGGTACTACCTTATGTAAAAGCATATTTGTTTTAAAACATATGTAACACATACTATATTTAACACTTTTTATTAAGCTTCTATTAAATACTTTAGATTAGTTCATAAAAATGAGCATATATTATTCTTTGTTCATTTTAACATTTATAGGAACAATGATAATATTTCTCAAAACATTCACCAGGCAATTCCCATCATGCTTGCTACACAATAACTACAACCAAATGTTCTTTCACAACTAATTGTTTGGTGTTAACTGGGACATACTTCATTGAACCTGCTTTAATCTAAAGACTATTTTGTTTTGTTTTTTGCTCTGAGCTCACCGTACTGATAATGCCAAACCTATTATGCAAATTGTCAAAGTTGGTCTTTTGAAGAATAGCACATTTTTCAAAATTCATTTGCCTCAGCTGATTAAGGAATTAGAGCTGTGGTTTTGGAGGCAAGAGGGTTTCGCCCCAGTGAGTGCCACAGTCTGTTAACCGCCAACAATATAGCATTTATAAGAGTAATTTCACAGATCTGCACTTTGGAGCAATGAAAACGGTAACTAAGTCTGAACCTCTAGCCTTGCCTGGGCTAAAATTACAGCAATTTGCAAAGTGAAAAATCATGTAATACAGTTAACTAGACAATTGTTAGCTTGGCAACCATTTTTTTAATTTGGAATTGCAACAACTACTTGATTAACTGTAAAAATTAGTTATTCAATATGACCAAATAACACGCTTACAATCTACATTGTAAAAGCGCTATAGAAATAAATATGAATTGAATTAAAGGTTTGCAGCAGAAAAAAAAAGTGTTATGTTCTTTTTGTTATGTTTTTTTCCCTGTAAGTTTGTTTTTTTTGGGGGGGTGGTGTGTTTAACACATTTTTTCCCCATGTGAACTGAAATTGCAGACTTCTTTCATATTATGATATATTTCCAACTGAAAAGGAATATTGAGTAGGGACGTTTTTTTACGCTGCTCATATTTCGCTTGTAGCAAACTTATAATTATAGGGGTGTGACTAAAGATATTTCGCCCAAGCCATCAAGCTGACATCATCAGACAAGTACTGCCATTATAGAGCAAATGGTCAGATTTTTTTGTGTGGATTAAATTGCACTAAATAATTGTTCACCATAAGTTGAACAACAATTTGCGCCAATAAAATAAACATTTAAATTTGTTATGTCATGTAGACTTCTACGTCAGATATTCAAATTGGCTTTTCTAACATTAAGTTGGAGTTTATAGGACTACATATTTAATTTCATTTTATCAGAATATTCTGATAATTTCATTTTGTTTGGTCCTAATTTTGTTAGTTTGCTGGAATATCATGATGTTATTAATTTTAGTATTACCCGAACTAAATAACAACAGCCATATCACCCTGCAGCCCAGGACCGGTTACTCACTGAAGCTAAGTAGGGCTGAGCCTGGTCAGTACCTGGATGGGAGACCACATGGGAAAACTAGGTTGCTGTTGGAAGTGGTGTTAGAGATGCCAGCAGGGGGCACTCAACCTGGGGTCTATGTGAGTCCTAATGCCCCAGTGAAAGTGAAGGGGACACTACACTGTCAGTGGGTGCCGTCTTTCGGATGAAACGTTAAAATGAGGTCCTGACTCCCTGTGTACTTTAAAAATCCCACGGCACTTCTTGTAAAGAGTAGGGGTGTAACCCTGGTGTCCTGGCTAAATTCCCTCTTGGCCCTTACGATCATGGCCTCCCAATCATCCCTTATCCACCGAATTGGCTCTATCACTGTCTCTTCACTCCCCAATAGCTGGTGTGTGGTGAGCGCACTGGTGCTGTTGTCCTGTGGCTGCTGTCGCATCATCCAAGTGGATTCTGCACACTGGTGGTGCTGTGGAGAGACCCCGCTCATAATTGTAAAGCGCTTTGGGTGTATGGCCATACACAATAAATGCGCTATATAAAAACACATTACATTACAATAAATACTGCCTTGTGGGTATCAGACCATAAAACTCTTAAATATTTAGGATTTCTAATCAGAACTATTTTTTACAGTGTCTATTTTTTTTAGCATTTTGCTAGCTTGAGATGTGTTGTGACAAAACAAAGCATAAAATAAGACATGACATAAGTGTGTCAACAGCATGTGTGTTGGGATAAATGATCTTCCACTTGAGACTTTACAACAAATATTCTGGTTTATGTAGAGATGTCCTTCGTTCCCACGAGACTGCGATATGTATTTTTATGTAGCGCTTAATCAAACAGATTACAAGTCTTTGAGAGTCTGGCTTTCATCTCAGCTGGAGGCCCGATCATCAGAAATTCACACTGAGAGACTGTCTCTCGTTCTTTGGTATCATGCTACCGTGTTTGTTTCTGTATGTTTAAAGGTTCGCATTGGCCCTGGGTCTTGTAGTAACTAAATCTTTGCGCTGAGACAGAAAATGGAGAGATGAAGTTTGAGACAGGAGGCTTATTCCCAGGAGGCCGTAGTGCCCCATGTTGCAGCCACAGTGTCGCCAAACCTCTTTCTGACATTTGAGACCTCACTGCTCTCACTTACAGCTCTATATGTACACACATTTCGCAGACATGCATGCTTACAGTAAATCAAGCAGAACAGTTATTAAATACTAGACTTCCACATTTTCTAAAGGAAACTCGAGTGGTGCTTCCCTTTTAAAACTCAGGCATAGTTCAAGAGTGTTGTGGTTGAACAAGTCAAGGGCTTGGCAGTACAAACATTTTCACTTGTATTTACTAATAAAAATTGGAAATGTAAGTTTGTGTGTGAATAAAAATTCCTTTAGGTAATAAGTATTGAAAATCCCTATGTTGCCTAGGACAGGGGTGCCCAAATCTGGTCCCGGAGGGCCTGTGTCCTACAGAGTTTAGTTCCAACCTTAATTAGACACACCTGAACTAGCTAATCAAGCTTTTTCTAGGTATACTAGAAACTTCTAGGCAGCGGTGCTAAAGGAAGTTGTAGCTAAACTATGCAGGACACGGGCCTTTAAAGACCAAGTTTGGTCAATCCTGGCCTAGGGCATGGAGTGTTCAAACCTGTTTCTGGAGGGCCACAGTCAAGCAGAGTTCACTTCTATCTGAATAGACAACTGATTCAGCCACTAAAAAGATTCACATTCACACAAATAAATTCTAGGAAAATTTGTTTGGTGTTGGTCAGAGGCAAAAACTCCTGGGTAGTAGCCTCCCAGGAACAAGTTTGAACACTTCTGGCCTAGGGTGATTATTAAACTTTTTGAATTGCTCCGAGCAGAATTCAAGCTAGATTTCTTGGCATGAGACAGGGGTGCACTAAGAACACCTCCAAGTTCATGGCACCAATATAACTCCTGTTTCTATTTGACATTTATAGTTTTTGGAGGGGAACTTTGGGACTTCATAAATAAATGCATGTGACTTTTTTTAATTTTGACATCAAAGCAAAACAATATTAAAAAAACAATCCCTGTGAAGTTTTGCATCTGGTCCAGTGGGTCATGTAAATTCACAGAATATATAAAATTCTGAAAACCTATCCTGAAAATGAGGCTAACATCAAGGGTCAGCCTTTGGTTGCTGGATACAGTACAGGTCACAAACCCCATTTGTATGTTAGCCAAACCAGAAAAAAATTTAATAAAAAATCTGCACTTCAGGACATTTTTGTTAAACTTCTCTATAGTGTAAAGATGGGGAGATGCTTCATTCATATATTTTTACAGTCTATGATTGAAACTTTTGTTCTACATTGACATTCATAATTGACATTGATTTGAAAGAAAAAAATAAAATTACCTCATTCTTATGGTAATGCAGAGGATGTTACTTTTAGAATTGATTTTTAGAACAGAACAATATAACTTGTATATTCCAAAAGTTGATTTTATTCACATATTGTGTGTAAAGGCAATTATGCTTGGCTAAAAGCTTGGGAAGCTGTGATTCAAAGAATAAAGCCACCTGGACAAACAAAAATATCTGCTCCACTTCAGAGTTTTTCTTTTAGAAACCATGTATTCTTTATGAATCCACAGGTGAGTGGTTGTTGCAAACAATTGAAATGATTGCTCGAAATCTCTGACAGTGCACTGCAGAGTTTGACAATTTGGTCATTTTCGATAGTAAGAAAAAAGTTGTTTGGCTTCAAGTGCAAAGGTCAAGTGACGACAGTAACATATGGGTTTTTCCTCTCCATTTATACCAGTGAAAATATTAAGAGAGAGAGGGAGAGCTATAGTTGTGATACAATCCCTGAACCTCAAGCTACAGAACAAGACCAAGAGATAGTTAGAGTAGCACACTTTCAAAACATTTATGTTTGTCTGACCCACTTTCCTCTAGTATTATGCTTGTTCCAATCCCCATTTGAGGTTTGTTTTTTCACATTCCCATTTATTTCATCATTTAGGGACAGGGTTCCTCCAGTCTGGAAGAGCTAGAGTCTGTGGAAACTGGAAAAAAAAAAAAAAAACGTAATTGTCAGGGGAATAAATGCAGAGCCAAGCAACTGCCATTGAGATGAATGGGAATGCTAACAGATAACTCCAGGTATTATAGACCTCCTTGGTCTCAACTCACCCCATCAAACCTTATTCCCAAATCCTAACTTACACAAACCTTCCTAAACCTCTAGGGAAGCATTTCACCTTTGGTTCTTTTCATTTGGGAAACAAGGAAATGAGTTTCTGATCAATACGTGGAATGGGAACGGATGTACGTTATTGGTGGAATGGGATCTTTATTAGAGAGTCATTTACAGATGTAGCATTACCTGGAATGTGTATGGAGGGCGTAGGGACCCAGAGGGGTGACACTGAGCCAACAGACTGAATTTGTTGAGTCAGTGGAGCAGAGAAATGATGTCTGATAAATGAAATTGAAACAGCCTCCCTGCTCGGTGTTCCTTATTCTCTCCATCTCTCCAATGAGCTCAGGATTTTCTTTCGACTTTTCGCTCCAAAAACCGTGTTGCTAGTTGGATGCAACAGAAATTCGATGGGACTTGTGCATAGGCCTGTAGTTACAGCAAAAAAAAGTGACAAGCGTAGAAGCTATGGTACAAACATAGATGTCTTGATGCCACACCTGAACTTTCTATGGTGTCACCACTCCAGTTGTGGCACTATTACAACATTTGCATCTTTTGTCATCTATATTCTGGAACATCTTTGCTGTTCTAAAAAAAAGCATTTGGACAACAACACATTTTCAACCTGCTATGGGAAACTTTAAGTTTTGGTTGTGCATTTAATTTAATTCAAATTAATTAATCTTTATTTCTATAGCGCTTTTACAATGTAGATTGTGTCAAAGCAGCTTAACATAGAAGTTCTATTAAATTGAAACTGTGTCAGTCCAGTTTTCAGTGTTGAAGTTTAGTTCAGTGTGGTTTTAATTTCACTACTGAAAGTCCAAACACAGAAGAGCAAATCCATCGATGCAAAGCTCCACAAGTCCCAAATCAAGCAAGCCAGTGGCATGGAACAAAACTTCACCAATTGACGAAAACGGTTGAAGTTTTTGAGGAAAAAACCTCAAGAAAAACAAGGCTTAGTTGGAAACAACCTTTTCTCCTCTGACCAGTATCGGAGCAAGCTGAACTGGCGCTGTAGGCAAACAACAATCATGCCACCCTCACAGTGTTCATGCTGCCCTCAAAAAAACCAAACCTCTTGTGCAGAGCTGCAGGCTAGATGCCGGAGACTGGAAAACACTGGGCATCCTTCCTGGAGAAGCTGCAGGAGCGGGTGTTTAGGCTGGCCCATGGGATCAATGCAAAGACTCATCTGTTACTGATGACCAAATCAACTTTGACAACAATCAGACATACAAGACTGTATGTGCTCAAAGTATACAACATTTTAGTCACTTTTGGACCTCTGTGTGAGTGGGGCATCTTGGACTGTGACTACACCACCAACTTCTTGATGATCTTTCTGCTAGGGATGCACTATATATTAGCAGCCATATCAATATTGGCAGATAAATGCAGTTTTTTTTTTTTTGTTATCGTTAATGGTCGATCAAATATGTTTAATTATGCATTATCTTCGATTACTAAACCATTTCATGTGCTTGCTTCTCACAATTTTTTTATTATTTTGCTGGTATTTGCTGGTAAAAAGGTCAGTGACTTAGTTGCTTTAAGCATTACTTTGTTTGTCAGGAATATTGCTTTAGATTTGGTGAACGATAGCCAATATACTATTTGATTAATACAGTTTAGAAATCAGTTCCAATGTTTCTGAAGTTAAGGTTTTAAAATAATTAATTAAATAATGTTTTGCTGTATGTTTGCCTTTTTGTTTTTGCAATCATTTAGAAAAAATAGAACAAATAATATTCTTATTCATCAATTAATAAATCTGCTATCGTCCTCTAAATCACAAGAGTTATCGGTCAACAATTCTATATTGGTGCATCCCTATTTCTGGATGTTTTGTTTTAATCCCATTTTTGATACCAGAAGTACTTGCTTTATCTCAAATAAACTTCTGGGGTGTCTATGAAGCAGTAGGATATCCTCTTTGTAATTTATTAATTCAAAGGGGGCCCATGAGTGCCCTGATGTATCCCAAATGTGTCCTGTTTTGAAGTCTAGTGAGGAACTGATAAATGTCTACGTCCCTTGGGTCTGTGTTGCATTAGTATGCTTCCAGAGTGTGAACTCTAAAGATGACCTAAAGGGCTAAGGGTGCCATTTAGGTCAGGACAAAGGTTGTATAATGTGGATTTATCTCCAGCTTATCCTCCAATTCGACTCTAAATAGACTGTACTTGTTTGCCGTGGCTTTTGAGAAAAAAAGAGACCCTAATATAACCAGGACACATCTGATCTGCTCCAGTGTTGCCTCTGCAACCGCAACATTTGGAACATCTGTTAGTAGGTTGTTTTTTTTCCCCATTTGAAAAAAGGTCTTATTTACACTCCGATATTTGATGGATTGCACTGCAATGGTGTGTTTATTATAATTTATTTTAGAATTCAACATCTTTTCTTCTGAAATATGGCCCAGACATGTTTTTGACAGGTTTTGTGAAATCTCACAGCTTTTTATAGTGGTTTTATAGTTGTTCCCACTGAATTTGTCAATCACTGGCGTAGCTGCAAATTATGTGGGAGGATTCTATTAAATGTTTTATTAGGAAATATCAGCGGCGCTTGTGCAGTATATGTGATTTTTTAGAGTATTTTTTTTTTAAATGAGCAGGTGAAAGCACAATAAAATCAGTCAAAACGTTTGCTAGCCAGTCTCACGATTGCATAATCGTTCGCTCTAATCAGCTGTCGGGATTGTGCGCATTTTGTTTTTCCAAACTTCACATGCATTTTTGCCAACTTCCTGACATACTTTCTGCCTCCTGCATGCAAATAAACATGACCTGGTTCGATAGTCTTTACAGGCTGGATGTGTTTTATTCTGGCGCGTTGACGCTGAGAGCTGTGTGAGCTGATGGGCCCGACACCAGCACTGTCAAAGTCTCCGTGCCTACTTAAAAGTAAATGTGTCTTTCATTTAACATAATTTCTCTGCCACTCTCCCTCCATTAATTCTGTCAGCAGTGGTGAATTGCTCTAGAGCTTCAACCAATCAAATGTCAGAGCAAACGTGTATAGATCTTTCACGAGCTTGACGCGCTGATAAAGGAGAGATAGAAATGCTGTTTGGTACACATTTAGAATGAAGGGTGTCTAAAAAGCATTTACAACGAGCACATATTTTTACTGACCTCAAAAGCTTGTCTTTAATGCAAGATATATAGGTAGAGAGCAAAACTAAGATGCTAAAAATACTGCTAAGGCAGTGGTGGTCCTTTCAAGACCATGATCATTCTGTTTTGTTTGTGTGTGTGTGATTTTTTTTTGTTACTAATAGCAGCTTTTTATTTCATTTACTGTACCTTTTCCAGGGCTCGAAATTAACTTTTTTACTTTCTAGCTCCTGTGCTTCCAACTTCAAAAATTTAGGAGCACCAGAAAAAATGTAGGAGCACCCACCAAAAATGAATGAGCACCACTGCAAATTCTATATTAAAGGATTTATTGTATTTGAAAACAACATTAATCAGGGCCAACAAAAATCAGAAACTACTATCTAACTAATTCTGTAATGACTTATTGATATTTGCATAATAATTACAAAATGATGTCTAATTATTATGAAATCTTAATGATGACAAAGATGACAATAATATTATCAATGAATTAGATTTCTCATTATCATGCTGCCTTGAATGTGCTTGAATGTGAATTATCTGCTATAAAAAAGTCTTATTGTTACATTATGAAACATAAATCTATGGTTTGCATCAAACAAAAATGAAGCATTGCAGTGAGAAATATCCATTTTGCACTTGTTTTTATATGCATCGCAATTTAATTAACAAATAATATTTCTATTCTGAATGTAAGAAAAGAATAAATCATTCAATTTAATGCTGAAAGCTGCAAAGGAGTCATCAGTAACTATTTAAGAAAAATTGGACAAAAGAAAGGAAGAAAAGTCTCACTTCTACCACTCTTTAAAAGTTTTGGTTTTATTTTTTTTGCGGACTTTTGCGAGTCATTCTGCACTCTCTTAAAAAACACTCGATTGATCTCTGCTGGCAGATCAACAATATAGCTGCAGTGACGAGCGATTTAGCACAATTTTTGAAAAAATCTAATCAGGTCGCACTACAACCATTTTATGCACTCCAACGAATGCTCCCAAAAATATTATGAAGTTGCATAGATTAATTTTCAGGCACATAAGCGACCATAATGATAGCAATTTCGACCCCTTTTTTTTTTCAAAAGTTTTTTGTCAAAGTTATGTATTTTATATATTATTCTGAAAACAAATGTCAAAAAGTTTGGTTAATGTATATGTTGTATTGTATAAGCTAGATCTATTGACCTTATTCTTCAATGTGGAAGTGCGCTCGTTTTTGCGATTTGTTTTAGAGCTTCTGATAGTTGCCTATGGGAGAAATGACTAGGAACAATAAACGGCTGAAACAGTCAAACTACTTGCTCTCCAAACAGGTGTTTGCGTGATTATACAGTCAAAATAGAATAATATAATAAGAAAATATCAGTTTGCAACATCAAGCAGCAGAACAAGCTGTTTTTAACGTCTAAAAATGAATGTAAGTGAATGAGACTGGAAGTCTCGAGCCAAATTGATTCAAATGGCTGCGCCCGCTCATACGCAGAGAATGAGGTGAATAGGCATGTAAGTTTGTGTATCATTAACTTTGGAGAGATATAGAAGAGAATATTATTTTTTTGTCACAAACATAATTGGCTGTATAAAGCATAATAAATTTCTGAGGAATAAATCAAAACTTATGGCTCTGTAATTAAGATAAAGTTTGGACAGTATGGAAAACACAAATAAAAAAATTAAGTAGTAATTTCCAAATTTGATTTGATTTGTATTTCATTGCAGACAAAATGAACACAAAATATTTCATGTTTTGTCTGGTCAACTTTATTAAACTTTGTAAATATACATCCTTTCCTAAATATACATGCAACACAATCCAAAATAAAAGTTGGGACAGGAGCAATTTAAGGCTAGTAGTTAGGTAAATTTGTTATATAATGATGTGATTTGAAACAGGTGATGTCAACAGGTAATTGTAATTATGATTTGGTACAAAAGCAGCATCCAAGAAAGGTCTAGTCCTTTAGGAGCAAAGATGGGCAGAGTATCGCCAGTTTGCCAAAAATACGTGAGAATACGATTGAAATGTTTAAAAACAGTGTTCCTCAAAAAAAGATATAAAGACATTTGGATATTTCACCTTTAACAGTGCATAACATAATTAAAAGATTTAAGGAATCTGGAGAAATCTCAGTGTGTAAAAGGACAAGCGCGCAAGCCTAAGCTGAACTACCGTTTCCCTCCGTACCAGTCCCTTAGGGCTACTATGGCAAACCTTTGTCAAGTACCACAATATGTAGTTACATCCACAAATGCCAGTTAAAACTGTACTGTGCCAAAAGGAAGTCCTATGTTAACGGTGTCCAGAAGCGCAGTTGACTTCTCTGGGCTTAGAGACATCTGAGATGGACCAGCACACAGTGGAAATTTATACTGTGAACCAGTATGATTCAGTCAGATAAATTAGTATTTTAGGAATTTTTTGGGAGAAATGGACACCATGTGCTCCGGACCAAAAAAGAAAAGTATAATCCAGACCAGCCTTCTTTTCCAGGGATGCCCATGCATATTTAAACAAGACAATGCAAACCCACATTCTGCACACATTACAAAGTCCTGGCTCCTGAGGAAGAGGATACAGGTACTTGACTGGCCTGCCTGCAGACCCGACCTGTCTCCAATAGAGAATGTGTGGTGCATTTTGAAGAGCAAAATGCCACAACGTGGACCCTGTGCTGCCCACCTTAAGACTTGTTAGCAGGAAGAATGGGACAAAATTACACTTGAAACACTTTATCACTTAGTGCATTCAGTCCCTAAACATCTCTTAAGTGTTGTGAAAAGGAATGGCAATATTATAAAGTAGCAAACTTTTTTTTTTAAATGTGTTGCAAGAACAAAAATTGGAATGCCTATTCAAAAAAAAAAAAACTTGACGAATGCTTGTCAAATTAAATTTAGAAATCACTTTCTTTTATTTTTTATTTGGCTTTCCATACTGTCCCAACTTTTTCTAATTTGGCTTTGTACATAAAAGCACAGGAATCATCATAAAACAAAATGAATGGCATGTAATATTACAGAATTGTCCAGTTTTTAATTAAAAAAGGAAATGCAAATTAGATATTGTGCTTGTGTTTTTTTATTTAGTGTCACACTCCAAAAACATCTTAATGCTCTTAAAAATGTGTAATATTGTTGCCATTTATTTTGAACAAATTAGTGGTGTATGCAATCCACAAGCTTGTTGAGTCTAGAAATCAAACTAAATTAGCTCCTCATCGGTTTTTGGACAGTTTGGTTAATGGTGAATCAACTACATGCACTGGAGGTTTTGGATAAAGTAAAACCACTCAAACATGGCGTACTACATCTGATTGGAGGGTGTGAAAATAGCTGCCAAGAAGTGCTGGTTTATTGCACATCTGAAATTGATGTTCGGCGTCTCGGTATGTAAAACTTTAATCGAATTGTGAGGGCAGCGCTGGTCCTGGACATTACATGACATAAATTCAGCTCTATAAAGCTATCAGGTGAGAGTGGTGAAGGTTTACAGTATATGTACGTTGGAGCTTCCAAATACTTGGAGAAGTTTTGTAATTGTTTTTTTTTTTAGTTCTCACATTGGTAACAGCGTCAAACCAATTGGCAGTGTATGTTGTGAAGGAGGTTGATTTAGATGTCTCCACCTTTGCTTGGACGTTTAAGGCCTTCTGGGGCTAGTTCTCCAAACAATTAAGCTCAACAACTAAATTTAAGGGTGCAGTAAAGATTACAGCCCTAGAATGTATGGGTTCTTGTTGATTTTAATTACTATTAACCTAGAGAAAATTGAAGGCAATCAGTTAAAATAATTTTATTGGTAAAGAATTAGTCATTTTCATTTTCAAGAATTGTGTTTTAGTCACAGTCGTACTGGTTTTAGGTTGGCTTCATTGAGTTGTTTGCTGTTCCTGCAATGATATCCAGCCTAACCACTTTTTTCTGCAAGTATAATACTTGCTTTGTTCATTTACTATATTTATTTTCCTTATGTTTAATGCCCCATTCCTAAACATTTGAATATGATTAAGTACTAGACGCTCAAAAAAAGGCCATAAACATAAACATAATTTGGGAAATATTAAAAAAAGAAAAAAAATCACAGGAGGGCAAATAATTTTGACTTCAACTTTGTTTAAAA
>CAIGQZ010032594.1:12719308-12740327 GCA_903798205.1 Danio tinwini | reverse complement strand
ACACACACACACACACACACACACACACACACACACACACACACACAAGAAACGGACACTTACACATCTACCTCACACTTCAGCATGACACCTATCACACCAATCTCTGCCCTTCATCTTCTTTCTCGTCTTTTTGACCCTTGTCTCATCCCATATTGTCCTTCAGCGAGGGTGTGATAGTGTGTGTGCTGTGCTATAATCTCCAAGAATGATACCGGAGGAAAAAAAAATGGTTGTTTTGAAAATCTCTATGGCCTGTAGAGGTTTAGCAATCTCTGGCGCCTCGCAGAACTTTCCTGTCATATCTCTGACCTTAAACTGGCCTTTGGTTGCTGAAACATGTAGCTGTGAAAGAGTCCTTGACAATTGAAGCTGACAAACGCACATAAGCGCGAACTTTCTTTTGTATTCAGGTTTAATTGCATGTGGCCAGCCATTATTAGTCGTCTTAAAGGGCAAGTCTAAGTGTCATCAATAATAAATGTGGCACTTTGTCAGGTACGACAGGGTCATTATGAGACCAAAACAATAGCTGTCTCAGAACTGTTTTATTGTAGCTTTATTTTAAATTGTATGCTACTCTATATAGTCAATTATATTAGTTATTTAATGTAAATGTTTTTGTAAAAATGTGTATTTTTATTTATTATGTAAGTTCATTTAATTTTCTTTTCGGCTTAGTTCCTTTATTAATCTGGGGTCGCCACAGCCGAATGAACCGCCAACTTATCCAGCATATGTTTTACGCAGCGGATGCCCTTCCAGCTGCAACCCATCACTGGGAAACATCCATACACAGCAAAAAAATCTTTGTACATCTAACTCTATTTTAGTTTAACTTAACAATCCTTGGGTGTACATATGACTCCCTCCATTTTGGAGTTAAAATAACACTTTCTAAAGTTTTAGACCATTACCCTCAGAGTTCATTTTAACACAGTAAGAGTTTATTCTCACTTTGAACTGGAGTGTGTGTTACCTTTCAAAGTGTTAATATATTACCTTTTTTCCTATATTATCAATTGGTGTGTGTGACAGATAACAGTGATCAAATATGTTGAAAATAGTTTTAATTTCTTAAATGTTCATTAATCTTTTCAGAAATAATTTCAATACATTCAACTATTTGCATTTTAAAATGCAACAAGACATGCTTTTAAGTTTAAGTAACACATACTGGTTTGATCACTGTTTGTCTGAAAAACCAGTTCAACTTATTTATTTGTTTATTTTTATTGTATTTTATTTTTTTATGTGTGCTATTTAATTTGTTGAATATTTTTTTGTAAAAAAAAAAAAAAACTAGAGATGTTGTAATATTTGCTGTAATGCTGCAATGAATATTTCAATAAAAAAACTTTTAAAACAAAAAAATAAAAAATAAAATAAAATACTGCACTTCCCATCACTAGTGGGAAATACACTGCATATTGGGTTAAAAGTTTAACACTGAAAAAAAAATATATATATATATACGCTCTTCACACTCGTGGATTAAAATGTACTCAGATTTTACACTGAACAACACCAAAAGGAATCACACTGTATATTTAACACTGGAATTTTTGCTGTGTACACACTCATTCACACACATGCACAACGACAATTTAGCTTACCCAATTCACCTATAGCACATGTCTTTGAACTGTGGGGGAAAACGGAGCACCCGGAGGCACCCGAACACGGGGAGAACATGCAAACTTCACACAGAAATGCCAACTGACCCAGTCGGGGCTCAAACCAGAGACCTTCTTGCTGTAAGGCGATCGTGCTACACACTGCACCAACGTGCTGCCCTTATTATGCAATTTATTATTAATATTAAACTGTTTGAGCTTTTGTAACCATGCAATTAACATATGTATAGATACAGGAAACGTCTGGTTATGTCCGTAACCCTCGTTCCCCGAATAAGGGAACGGAGACGTGTGTCTGTAAACAGACTTTTGGGAGTAATTTAGACGACCAATCGCTTCTGATGATAAGAAAACGGGCCAATGAAATGCCAATTGAATTGGCGGAGCTGAGCTCCACAGCTGTGGCTGATGAGCTCATCAGGGCTATATAAGCCAGCTGCTGGAGTCAGATCCTCAGAATTGCCCGCTGAAGAGCCGATCACTCAGCTCCCAGCTGGAGACTTGGGTGCTGTGGCAGTGGAGACACACGTCTCCGTTCCCTTATTCGGGGAACGAGGGTTACGGACGTAACCAGACGTTCCCCTTCATAGGGAACTCCAACGTGTGTCTGTAAACAGACTTTTGGGAGATGTTCTGGAAAGCGCCACAGCAGCTAAGCCCATCACGCTCCTGATGTGCAGTTTGCCAAGCAATGCGTAAGCGCACTGACATCACCAAAAGCGCAACCTTCCAACGTCCCCTAGGCCCAAAAATTACCATTACATGGGAATAATACAATTTAGATCGGGGGTCGTAATTGAGCTTTTACCTAGCTAATATAGACTAGGGATTTTAGAGATACGACAGTACGTTGGGAAAGCGTGCCAGTCCCCAAAGGGGGAGGACGCTGCGGAGACCACCTGCTACCCGGAGGGGGAGACTTGATGGTAAGAGAGCATATGGACTAGCCCTATTGAGGGGGAGTGCTACATATGATAAGCTGGTTAGCGGTTAGGGAAGACATGGGTCCGCCTGAATAGGGGGAACACACCATGGTGGATAATGCATATGGCATCACCTAGACAGGGGAATGCACATAGCTGGCACCGAACCTCAGTATGCGGGTAGACCAGATGGGCGTACCAGACTACACACTGAGCCAAGCACTCGACTCCTCCGCTGAGTCAGGTGCTGGGGGCCTCGGAGGAATTCTCTAGGGTTCGCCTAAAAAGGGAAACTTACTAGTAGAATAGAAAATGCGCACGCATCTCCGGGTTAGGGAGCCTGGCGCAGCAAGCGTTTATTGACACCGAGCTTAATTTCCTCTAGGTTGACTGGGGTAACCAGTAACCAGGAGGAAAGTGACTCCACTCGAGAAATAATCTCGATAATGTGTTAGGTGTCGCCCAGCCAGCAGCTCGACATGATCTGTTAAGAGGCGCTGTGTACTCACGCCGAAAAGGAGGCACCGCTTATTATATTATTATTATTAAGTGTGCTCTCTCTCCTGGGGAACACAGCTCGCCCTGGCACATGAAGCGAGGGTGATGGCATAAATTAAAAAATGGACCAACCTCTATTTTAATACAGCACTTCCCTTCTGCTGATCATAACAGAAAAGAGCTGCGTATGCTTACATGTCACGTTAAGCGCAGTGCGCGGACATAGCAATGAAAAGGCTGAGTCTGCCTCCTCCCCAGGCAGCGCTTGCAGGCTCACCACCTAATAAAAAAAGGGGGGTGGTAGAAGCCTTGGCACAAGGTGAACCGAGGTCTCAGGTATTTAAACGTGAGAGTAGGTCGGCCCAATTACTGGCACAATTCGCTGACCGAAAATGCCACCGGAATCTTAACCCTCCTGATACCAGCGCGATCAGCAGAGCTGCCTAAAGGGACAGAACGTATATATACTGATCGAGTGGCTCAACGGACCTAATCATAACTGCTAGGGCTAGACAGATCCCAAGAGGGTGAGAGAGGGGGTGGGGATGGATTATCATCACGCGCCACGCGCCTCTGAGAAACCGGCTGAAGAGGTTATGCTTTCCCAGCGCGCTACCATCCGCATTAAAAACGCGGATGATCACACGCCAAACCTTCAGTGCGGAGGGAGACAGCCAGCGCTCCAGCTATCGTGAAGGAAGAAAACACAACACTAATCTGGCATGTCCGGGGGTTTTCTCAGAGAGAATTCCCACACAACGAATAGACTCCACTGCAGAACATAGGCATACCTAATAAGGCGCTCTAGCCTGTAGTGACGGTGTTAACTATCACACTGATAATTCACCTAAGTCCACCGCGCTCTGTCTGGAAACCATCCAAAGAGGCTTCAGAGCCCTGCACAGGTGCCAGGGGGTGCCCGTCCCAGAAAAAGGAAGTGCTTTTTCCGGGGAATTCATCAGGGAGGGCCATCACGAGGAGTGTGAGTTCTGAAAACTCGGGTCCGGTTGGGCCAGAGAGGCGCAACGAGCAAGACCCGCTCCTCGTCTCCCCAACTTTGCACAGTGTAAGTAGTGTCTGTGCGAGCAGGCTCACTGGGGAAAGAACGCATATTGCGTAACCCGGGGCCAGCTGAGAGCCAGCGCCTTTGTGCAGAGCAGAAAAGGCAGCCAGCGAAGGGCCGCTCGGGAGAAACAGCAGGATGACCTGGGCTTCTCTGAAGCGTGCCCATAACAGCTGGAACGTGCCGGGGTGGAGTCTCCGTTCTCCTGAAACATAGCAGTCCTGAGAGCTTGTAGCTGGCATGGAGAGCTTGTACAGGATATGAACGGCGCGCAGCTATTTAGCCGCAAGACTCCGGAGGAGCGGATGGCGAGCGAACTAAGACATGCTGAGGTGGCGAACACCGCCCGAACGGTTGATGTATGCCATCGCAGCCGTGCTGGCCGTCCTAACCAACACGCGTTTCCCCTCCCGCTTCGGTAGTGACCGGCGGAGAGTAAAAAAACAATGCCAACAGCTCCAGGCAGTTGAAATGCCAATGCAACCTGGGTCCGGTTTACGAACCTGCAGCTGCATGCTCGATACACACAGCCCGCCAGCCCATACTGGAAACATCTGTCAAGATGACAGCATCACTGGATACTTGTTCTAAGGGCACTCAGGCCCGTAGAAGGCAAGATCCATCCAGGGGCTGAAGGTGCGGAGACACAGCGTGGTGACGTAAACCCGGTGCCTCTCCACGTGCCATGCCCATCTGGGGACCCGATCGCGAAGCCAGCGCTGAATTAGTCTCATATGAACAATTGAGCAGCGTGATAGCGGCTACAAATGTCATATGCCCCAGGAGCCTCTGAATAATTTCAGTGAGACCAATATAACTGCCGAATTAATCAGACAGGACAGCGCTAGCCCAGCGCGCTAAGAGCGCACCGTGATGCAGACCGAGTCCAGCTCCAACCCGAGATGAGAGAAGCTCTGCCCGGGGGAGAGCCCGCTCATACTCCGTTGACCCAAAACCCAAACAGGCTGAGGTGCCGGAGCACCGGGTCCCTGTGCATAATCGATCAGTTCAGAGATCTAAAAATAGTCAATGAATAATCCAAAAATGCAGATGCGCGTGCGCTAAAGACGCACAGGGCATCCTCCACGCATGGAAACAGGGACAGCCCGAATGGGAGGACTGTTGCCACCATGTTCGGCCCCCCGTCGAACACCGGAAAAATCACAGTATAAGGAGGGAGAGAGCGAGACATGGAGCGAGCGTCCTTCAGGTCTATAGCTGCAACCAATCCCACGGACGGACGCACTGGGGGATACGTTTCTGCATGAGCATCTTGATAGACATCCTGAACAGATGACAGATCAAAACACGCAGATAGGATTGGTATAACCCACCGCTTTCTGGATACGATGAAGGGGGGTGTAACCCGCTCTTCATCTCGGCTGGAGGACTGGCTTGATTATATCCTTCGCCAGGAGGATAATAATCTTCTCACGCGAGACAGGGAGTGGCATAGCGATGATCGCTTAAATACACACTCGTGCACTCGGGAGGCCAACAGCGAATTGAAACGCATAGCCGAGTCTGACCGTCCCCCTGAGCTACTGCGCGGGCTGAGCAGCGCTAACCAGACTGACAGAGCCCGCTAACTAGCAGCATACCCGGAACGATCGCTGACGTACCCGCGGAGGGGCAGCTTCGGGATGGGGAGTGCTCATCCCGGGAAGCAGAGCGTCCCGAGGAAGAGGTGAAAATAAGAGATTGACTCTTACCTTACTCCCAGGATCCCGCGGAGTGGCTGGAGGTGCGAGAAAGGAGCTCATCCTCTGGCGCCCTCAAGCCTGTGGCGAAATGCACCAAAGCTGAGAGCTAGAAGGCAGTGCGTCCCATGCTGGCAGCAATTGGGCTTCCACACCCAGAGGGAGGAAAAGCCGCTCTTTTCGGATCGCTACTCATTATACATTCGCGGGGGAGCCCCGGCCTCCACCGGGGAAAGAACGGTTCTCCTCCTCTCCAAGTGGCCCGCCTCAGGTTCGCTTCGCAGTCCAGTTATTGGACTTAACGGCGACCTGTGACGGGAGCGTCAACTCCCCGCGGGCGGGAAGAGCGCACTCGGCGAGGAGCAGCCAGCGCGGACAGGTCTGATGGGGAGAGCCCACCAAGAGATGACCTGCTCCATCGCGCACGGCTGATCTTTCACCACTGAGGATTCCTGGGTAAAATCCCCGATGGTGTCGCCGAGAAGGCCTGCCTGGGATATGGACACACTAAGAAAGCGTACTTTGTCAGCGCGGCGCATATCTACAGGGCAAGCCAGGGTGGCATTTCCGGACCACTATGTGGCCATCGTCTTCCCCAGGGCACGGACGGCCGACTTGAATGTCATGAGAGCATAGTCGATCGCCGTGAGATGCTTACGCATAAGCCTGGGGAAGAACCGCCCCTGTGCAGCACAGCCAGGAGGCCGTGGGGCACGGCCGAAGCGGCATGGCCCGCAGCGGTGTGGGCTCTGGCCTTGATAGACACAGATAACCCACCCGCCTTAGACGGGGGTCTCAGCTTACCCCTCCAGGAGGCGGCGCCCACCACCTGAGGAAATAGCTTCGTACCCACTGGCCGCCTCGCCATTAATGGAGGTGAAGGCGGAAACACACGTGAACCGGGCAGAGAAAAACGCCCTCTATGCCAGCGTGAGCTCACTGTGCGCCCCTGGGAAGAAGGGGACAGGGGCTGGAAGATTAATCTTAGAACAGCCCGCACGTCACACCCTCTAGTCGGTCCGGCGGTGAGACTGGGGGACAAGCCATCTCCAGCCGCACCGCCGAAGCAGCCCAGGAAGCGCAGCTGTTACGTCTGATTCGAGAACCGTGACTGCGCATTGCACCCCGTGGGATGGAAGCGAGCCCAGTCTGTCATCCGAGCATAACAGCTCGCCCTCCGATGTCGCGATGGACCTTTGATCTCCGGTGTCATCAGGCGGAGGCGCGGGCATCCCGGGGGATGAACCGTACAACCGCCCGAAGCTTGGATGGGGCACGCTGTGGAGGAGTGGGGGGTCCGTGGGCCCGGAGGCGACGGATAAACCCCCACTGTGATCCTCAGATCTGCCCGCGTGCTAACCGCTTTCACGAGGAGCAACGGGGGTGGCCGAAGCCGCGATCTCAGCAATGCAACAACCACGCCCTCGCAGTGAGAGCATAAGCTGTCCGCGGGCACCGCACCGACATGCTGGACCCCCAGACCTGTCATGCGATACCCGTGCCCATCATCCGGAGATAGGAACCACCGCATCCAGAAACGCACAGTCAGAACAGCGTCTTGAAAAAGACATGTTGATTGACTGTGTTGCTCTCTTAGGAAAATCTCTTTTAGATCACCAGCGAAACGCCCGGAGGACGGGAAACCCAGCCCGCCACTCGCACGTCTTGCTTCCGCACTGGTGAAGGTAAGGCTTCCTTCTCTGGAAGTCAGCTCAGCAGAAGTTGTTCAGCTCACGATTGGCTCTGAAGCAACAATTCTGAGGATCTGACTCCAGCAGCTGGCTTATATAGCCCTGATGAGCTCATCAGCCACAGCTGTGGAGCTCAGCTCCGCCAATTCAATTGGCATTTCATTGGCCCGTTTTCTTATCATCAGAAGCGATTGGTCGTCTGAAGTACTCCCAAAAGTCTGTTTACAGACACACGTTGGAGTTCCCTATGAAGGGGAACTATATTTACTTTTATTATATATTAGAAATCTCAAATTTAGTTTAGGGTGTCCACGGGGTCCTAATGACTAAAAATGTCTTACATTTCAAAAACAAAAATGTATGCCTTAAAGTCTTAAATTCACTGAAATATTGGGTTGTAGGTCTAAAATCTTTTTAAACAACTACCCTATCTGGCTGACACCCATTCACCAATAATCTATCTCAAAACTTTATATATAACTTTATATATATATATATATATATATATATACACAATGGTCCCTCACTATAACAAGATTCAATTTTCACGGCCTCGCAGTTTCGCTGATTTTTTCCTGTACAGTACAAAAGGCCATGCTTGCCAAATTTACATTTACATCTTCGATCGCTAGCAGTGTGACTCTGAAGTGCTCAGAGATGACAAAAGTACACACATCCTTTACTCAAGTAGAAGTCCAGATACTCATATTTAAAACAACTCTGGTAAAAGTTGAAGTACTGATTACTCTTTTGTACTCAAGTAAAAGTAAAGAAGTACGGCCTGAAATATAAACTTAAGTAAAAAGTATTCATTAATACAAGCTGTTTTAGTTTCACGTTGGTAACTACACCTCACATCATGCATACATCTATACAAAATAACTTACATTTCTATTTTTTTGGAAAAAAAGTTTTTGCCAATTTTCAGCTGCAAACTAGCCAACCAACTTTGCTCTACATTGTCCAACTACACTGCTCAAAAAGTTGCCCTGTGTGTATCATCAGCTGGACACAAAACATAACTTTATGGCTGTTAAGAACAAGAGCTGCCATACTTATTTGTATATTCTAAAACATCATACTTCTGCCTATTTACTGTATTTATAACTAATAAATGTTTTTAACACTTATTTTGTACAAATAATTGTTTGCATTATGCTAAAGTTGCTGCTTCACTTTCTTCAAACAGCAACACTCTTGCAGCTTATATGATTTTGCTGTTTGTTATGGTTAGGGTACAGAGTATTGTGTATATTTTATTTAACATATATAATGCTATTAATACATTTTTCCATCATCTTTTTTCACATGACAAATTCCTGATCCTTTGCAATATATTTTATTTATAAATCACCCCGTATTAATACTTTTGATGTTCTAAAATATTTATCTGACGATCTATCTAACAAATGTAAATGAAGACAACAGTGTATATACATGTTGAAACTATAAAACTGTATAAATTATGTACTAGGAAATATGAACTTGTTGGAAACAAAGGAAATAAACCTCATTGCATAATGTATTCATAGGTATTTAATTACTTTAGTACAAACTGTAATTGTAATTTAGTATAAATTGTAAAAAAAAAAAAGTGGACTACTTCGCAGATTCTGCCTATTTTGGGTTATTTGTAGAATGTAACTCCGGCGAATAACAAGGGACCACTGTAATTAAGTTTTTTATTGCAGAGAGAGACAATTCACAACAGCTGTTAGACATTTTTTTTACAGCAAATTCTCCAAATTAAATTCCCTAATCAGGGAAAGAAAGCTAAGATCAGTAAAACTAATTTACAGAATTTACTGGCCCATTAGAAAAAAAAATCCTTAATGTTTAGCCCTGTCTAAGTCTAAAAATTAATTCATAATGGTCTCAAGCTTTAAAATTGATGAAACCTGTAGAAACCTTGTAGTTGCAACTTGTTTAGTTTACTTACTACTTTTTAATATATTTACTTTGACTATTTACAACTTGTTTCACTTATTTAGCTAATATTTACTAATGTATTTTAGCAAACTGCATGAACAGCAGAATGGATAATTTACTGATGGTTAAGGATCTTGGCCGCTGATGTAGAGGTTGTAGGTTCAGTTCCACATACTGTAGCAGGAGACCCTGAAACCCAAGAGTCATTGAGATCATTGCTGTCCTCCATCACCATTGGGCTCCGGAGCAGGGCACTTAACCCAAGGTTACTCCTGCGGGACTGATTCTCCCAGCAATTAGTGTACCGCCAGTCGCTTCGGATGAAAAGCATCTGCTAAATGGCGAGTAAATGAACATTGGCACTCTAGTTTCTAAGTCCTTAATAATGCTACAACAGACTGTTGCATTAGTTAGTGAAGTTTCCTCAAATACTTTTGGCCAAACGTGTTTTGTGCAGCTTGAAAGCACCAGTTTTCATACGCTGTAATTGCTTGGAGTTGGAAAAAAGCGACCAAATATTTTATAAAATGTTGCTTTTGTGTCCCTAAGAAAAAGGTTTTGAAGGGCATGATTGCGAGTGAATAACTGTTTTCTTTCTGTATTGTTTTATGCATATTTTGAGATATTGCATAGAAAATTAAGATTGGAAAGTGGAGCTGCACAATTAATTGGAGGTCTTCCCAACCTTTGTCAAATACTGTCACAAGTGCTGTTTTCTTCCAAATATGATCTACATACTGGAAATAAACTCCATGATATAAGCCCAGATGTTGGTAAAAAAAATAAACTTCTGTAGATTTTCCAATCAGTGGCTTCAAATAGTTTTAACCTGCTGTAAAATAGACCCTTTTCACATTCCCTGTTTTTTTAGTAATGGTAGTCATAGTTGGGTAAACATAGAGTGCAGTGAATGAGAGAGTACGGCAAATTATTGTTTTACAATCCTATTTGCTGAAATATTAAAAGAAAAACTCCACGATGGTGTTATCAACACTTTCAGAAATAGGAAAATAATTGTGTGATTTAATAACGGCAGCCAGAAGAATGCAAATGCAAAGATGATATAATACATACATAAATATATAAAAATTGTAAATCTATAAATACATACAAATAAACTCTGTTAATCCAAATTAGGGTTGTCAAAAATATTGAGTTCGGTACCAATCGTTACTAAAACACGTGAACACAATGGCCAAATGTTAGCAGGAAATAGACTTTTTTTTTTTTTTTTTTGAAAATTGATTGGTACTGAACTCGATAATTTTGACAACACTAATCCAAATACAGTTTGAGCTTTTATCAAAGCTTAACATAACTTTTGTCGGTAGTACACTTTTTCTGACCATGAAAATAACCATAGAAGCTGGCCTGACGTTAAACACAAACAATCAGTCCATCCAAAGATGTGAATTAGTTCTATGCGCAAAACTGGAACACTTTATAACACATTTGCTAATAAAGAGCACATTTCAATGTGTCAAAGAAAATAAAATTGTTGCTTTTTGATACAATTTTTTTCAGAATTTGCTACGAAACTTCTAAAATAAGTTGCTAGTTAGCATTTTAAGCAAACCCTAATGAATTTTTTATAGCACCGTTGATTGTTTACAGATCGTCTATAGCATAACCGTAATATTTGATGATGATTTGTTTCAGTATTTTGTATACTTCAGTATTTTGAAGGCAAAACATAAATTAAAACAGTAGATGAATCAGGATAAAGGTGGATACGTTGCTCTTTAGTCATTCTGAAATGCAACATCAGAATGCAGTATTAATTGATCAAAGCTCAGAACATCATAACACAATCGCGTTTGTTACAGCATGTCGTCTGCAGCTCTGAGGTGCAACTCATTTATCATGTAGGTTATTTTAGACTCTTCTATTTGTAATCTAAATAATGTCCACCAGTTTCATAAGAAATTGTGATTTTTGTGTTCTTGTACACATGAGATAGAACTAGTGCTTAATTTTAGTCATGCACAATATATCTGCAGCCATATTGGAATCGGTCGATAAATGTGTTTCGTTTTTGTAAGCATCCTCAGAAGAATTCATATCAAGATTGATATTAATCAGCTATTGTCTTCCAGATATAAAAAATTGCTAATTATTTATATAATATTTTGATTTTCGTGACTGGATGGAAAATTTCTTCTTTTGTGTGAACACTCTATAAAATCCTGAACACCGAGTGCTTCTGATAGAAAGCCTGAATGCAGAAAGGTCAACTGAGATAAAAGTAAATCAGCCTGAAGATCCAGGATGGGCTTTTTTACGGTAAGTCACTGCTATTCACAGCTCTCAGATGATGCCCTTGACTTTGAGAAGAGGTTTATGTTTGGTTTTGTGTGTGTGTGTGTGTGTGTGTGTGTGTGTGTGTGTGTGTGTGTGTGTGTGTGCACGCGCACAAAAAATAAAAGAAAAAAAATCTTCCCACACATGCTGGCAAATGTAAATTTTTACAGTTTATAGTGGAGTTTTTCATATTTCATGGAGTGCGTGGGCTAAACTCTAAATTTGTCTGGCCTATTAATCTTTTAGAGGTTAAATGCATAAATCTGTATGACAACAGACAAAAAGTTCATTACCTCATGACCAACCCAGGCACAGTGTTGTTTCAAAGTGTTAAAACTGTCAATAAAAGTCACTTTGTTGCAGCAAAGATGAGTTTTTAATATTAAAAGAGATCAAGGTCTGACGCAATGCAATTCAAAAGCACTCCTGGTAAAAGAAAGTATGGTCTTTAGCATAAATCTAGAGTTTTAGTTTTGATTTGTTTGTGTTGTTGTTGTTGTTGTAGTAGTAGTTGTTTTTTCTTTTTTCAAAAGTTGTATTTTAAATGAATTGTGTCTAATTAATTAAATTAAAGTTTCTGTGTTTGTTCATTTATTTAATTCCTTAGTTTTGTTTCTATCTTTATTTGTTTTGATCAAAGTTTTGTCTCTTAAAAGAATGCACTTTTTTATTTAATTTTTAAACATCACTTGCTATTCATTTAAATATATTTTTAAGGAGATATATTTACAGTTGCAATCAGAATTATTGAACGAGAATTATTTTTTAATATTTCCCAAATGATGTTTAACAGAACAAGGAAATTTTCACAGTATGTCTGATAATATTTTTTTCTTCTGGAGAAAGTCTTATTTCTTTTATTTTGACTAGAATTAAAGCAGTTTTTTATTTTTAAAACCCATTTTAAGGTCAAAATTATTAACCTCTTTAAGCTATTTATTTTTTTTTATAGTCTACAGAACCAACCATCATTATACAATAACTTGCCTAATAACCCTAACCTGCCTAGTTAACCTAATTAACCTAGTTAAGCCTTTAAATGTCACTTTAGTCTGTATAGAAGTGTCTTGAAAAATATCTAGTCAAATATTATTTACAGTCATCATGTCAAAGATAAAATAAATCAGTTGTTAGAGATGAGTTATTAAAATGATTATGTTTAGAAATGTGTTGAAAAAATCTCTCCGTTAAACAGAAATTGGGGAAAAAATAAACAGGGGGGCTAATAAATCAGGGGGTTGAATAATTCTGATTGCAACTGTAGTTATTTAGCTTCTTTAAAATTGTTTTATTTATTTTTGGCTATTTTTTTCTTTTTTTAGGTTTTCTTTTGTTTCAGTGAATCAATAGTTTTTACTAAATATATAATAATAATAATAATAATAATAATAATAATATTATTATTAATAATAATAATAATAATAGTAAAATATCATTATTAAAACCAGCTAGCAAAATATTTTCTTAAAGAAATAACTTTTTTTTTGAAAAGCAATAGCTTCCATGCAGAAAAAATAACTTTGCAACACACAAATTCCATTATGACATTATGGAAATGTTATCATCTGTTTGTCTTCCAGGCCTTTCTCTCTCAGACGAAGGGCTGATTATAAGCATGCCAGCAGAAGCCGAGCAGGGATCCATAGACAAGACAAATGTATACACAGCTGATCCCTCGACACTGGGGGGGGAAAAAAATGCAGAACCTCCGCATTGTGGTAAATAATTGAGTGGTGCATGTTTATTTATGCATTATGAAATGCACTGTCAAAGCAGAAAGTTTTATTTTGTACCCAAATGCTTACGCCAGTGGATCTGGATCAAAATGTTTAGCGAGTTCAGCTCTGAGGGTTTGACTGCTGGTGACTAATTGTCTCAAACAAATTTGTATTTTATTTTTTTCCTTTCGTTTCAGTGAACAAATTCATAAAGTTTTTTGGAATTGTTTCACCCGCACAAAAATAAAATGCTTTAAGCTAAGGATGCAGAGAATGTTCCAAAAATTAGAAATAGGCTTTTCGTTTTTCAGCTGGAAAATAAATAAATAAATTGTGTGCCGTCATGGCAAAACTGGCAGTAAAATGTGGGATGTGTTTTTTAAAGTCAGTATAATTTATTACGTTAAATTAAGTAAAATTTAAAAAATCGTACAAAATTGTTACCTAAAGATGCAGTATGTGTTTGACACCCACTGGTTGAACTAGGTATTGCACGCTTGGTTCAAAACACATGCAAGCGCAGGTTTCCAGATTGACGACATCAACAGAAGCAAGCCTGAATATCAAGCCTAAAAGCTGATTCAAGTCGTGTTCTAAAATAAAGCAATGGCAAGCGAAAGAAGGAATATTTTCCATATTAAAAGAAGTTTTTGTTCTAACAAACACCTTAAATTTATATTTTAGAAACAGCTTATTTCTTGCAGTTAAACAACAGAAAACAGACAATAATCCCCTCAAATACCCCTAATGTGCTTTATTCATTGGTAAATGCTAATAATGTGAGTTTAAATGACAATTTAGGTTATATTTATTGCCATACTACTGAAAGCCGCAGCAGGTAGTTTACCTGCAAGCCAACCAATATCAGTGATTCAGCATGTACATTTAATAATGTTAAAGAGGTTAAATATGTATTTATTAGATTATAAACCTTACCATTCTGTTGGAGTGCAGTGAGTGCACTATTCTGTGCTTCTGAATGGCTGTATTTAAATTTCTGTCATGGTTCGTCTATAGTGCTAACAGCCAAATTGCTTATCACTGCAAATCTAGTCACATAGCGTGTCGTTACGAAACAGTGTTATAATGTAACCTGCTCACCTAATGTTTACGTTCATAATATTTATATTATTCGTTAATTAATAACCACATCATGTGGAACTCTGAATCTGCATTTCATTTTGGAGTCTGATAATGTCTACTAGAGGTCGCATTTCAGTCACGGACACAGAATTTGAGGATGAAATGCGCTGTTTTCCACCTAGGCAACACGGAGAGCTGCATTATAATTGGCTAAACTGGCATTTGGTGGGTTAAATGACCAAAACAGAGACAGACGTTCCGGCACATAACACACATTTTTAAAGCAGAATATCTGACTTCAGCATTGTTTTTCAGATAAACACGAATGTTCACTTAGCATGCTTCTTGAATATCTGCAAACATGGTATTTTTATGCTTCAGAAGAGTCAAAAAAGTACATACAACACCTTTTAACATTTACGGTTTTTGGCCACAGGCATTTTGGGTTTTGTTTTTGGCACAGGATTTCACTTTCAGCACATTTCTACTTTAAATTATTCATATTTTCTTGTCTTTGTTTTAATTTTTTAATTTTGTTTAGTTTTAGTTTATTGGTTATGGTTTAATTTAATTTATTCATTCACATTGTGTTAGTGACTGTAATGTGAGAATGATGCTGACAACGAATGTGCGGATCTAAATGCAGGTTTATTAACAAGAATGGTCAGCCAAGCAATGGTCAACACTATCAGATATATACAGAGAATCCAGAGTCGTAGTAATAAAAAACAGGTGGGTAGTCAGAAGGTAGGCAGCGTAAATGATAAAACAAGGCAAAAGGTCAAACACGACAAGGCAAGACAAAGGAAATGTGTCGTAATGTCACAAATAAGTAAAAAAAATACAACAAACAGTAAACAAGACTCAGCAACTAGTGTGTGTGTGACTATGCTGCTTTTAAAGTCCATGTAATCAGTTCTGAACAGCTTCAGCTGTGTGTGTTAGCAATCAGTGGACAACTGGAACAGGTGTGTTTGTGGTGGGATCTGTAGTCCATGTAACAGCGGATTTGTAGTTCTTTAGCGATCTGTGTTGTGACAGTGACAAAAAATTTACCCCTAAATCTTCTATTTATATTTATTTAACAGACATAAATCAAATTTAAATCCCGTTTTGATCATTTGTTTATCTGTGGCATTTTTCCTTTCTTTCAGTCATTTTAATTTTTAAGTAAGGTTTTACCTTGTTTTTTTTTTTACCTTATTCTCCTTGATGTCATTCATTTTAATATATTTTTTTATTTGTTTTGTTTATGTTTGTTTCCACCTTTTATTTTATTGAACCAAAAAAATTACTAAAGTCACTAAAAGTATGCTTCAAATGATTACTTAGCAATGATTACTTACAGAAAAGG
Source organism: Danio tinwini (assembly GCA_903798205.1). Taxonomy (NCBI): domain Eukaryota; kingdom Metazoa; phylum Chordata; class Actinopteri; order Cypriniformes; family Danionidae; genus Danio; species Danio tinwini. The sequence goes on along the minus strand of CAIGQZ010032594.1, from coordinate 12,724,430 downwards.
TTTATTTTTTTATACTCCAACATTCCAAGCAGTGGATCTGGGTCAAAATATTACGCAAACCTATCGCCGTGGGTCTGACGTTTTGGTCGATGTGTCAGTCGCTGACTAATTGTCGCAAACGAATCCAATTTCCCAAGAGCAGCAAGTGCTTTTGAGCTCCATTTCTCTGGATTTCTTTTTTATGCCAGGTGCCTCAAGTTTGTTAATTTATTGAAAAGATTGTAATTAACCGCTTCTGGAGAAACGTCGCAGGGAGATTTATAGTTTGTGCAATACAGCTGGAAGGAATACAACCCGTCAGAGTCACTCCGGATAAAACCTCGCTGCACTTTTTGTTCCTCGCATATTCTTGCTGCTAAATACGTGGGCAATTACATTATTCTGCAGTAATTACCGTAAACTCGAACGCCTGAGGAAACGGCTGTTCGCTCTCTACATAAAGGCGTGTTTTTTAGCACGAGCCTGTAGGAGCTGCTGGTTTTCAGTTGAGTGAAATGGGCTACGGATCAATTACTAATTAAATACCAGTTGAGACTAATTGGTTTCAAAGTACCGAGCCACGAAATTGGAGATTTGAAGAGCTGGAGACTGTCAACACGTGTTGACTCCAAAACCAGTGTGTAAAGTCTTGTCGTAGTTTCAGGGAGCAAATTGATTTGTTTTTGTGTGGGTGTGTGCTGGTCATATACTTTTATAATTTGCTTGTCTGATTTATTTATTTACATGTAGTTAGTTAGTGCCTATGAAGCAAAACAAAAAATGGCTGTTTGTTTGTTTGAATATTGATTTATTTAGTGTCCCTAAACAACAACTACAAAAAAGTTTGGATTGATTTTCTAAGGTATCAATAAACTGGAATGTTTTGTCTCATTTATTTAGTATTTGCAAACAGATGTTTTGTTTGTCAATTTATTTACTGTCGATAAACGAAACATCTGTTCATTAATACTGAAGATCAAATGCTTTTATTTGCTTATTGACACTAAACATCTGTTCATCGATATTGAAGATCAAACATTTTTATTTGCTTACTGGCAGTAAATAAATGATCTGACAGCATGTTTGTTCATTTGACAAAATCAACAAAACATCTGTTCAATATACAAACAATGTTTTGACTTGTTTAGTGTATTTATTTAGCTTGGTGTTTTTATTTTGGCAAAAGTATTTAGTATTTTAGTTTTCATTATTTCGTACACAAAAATGTTTCTGTTTTTTAGGTTTTGCCTAATTATTGTGTTTTTTACGTTGTTTCAGAGAAATATTTTTTCTTTTTCCTTTCAAATAATCATTTATTCAAGTAAAATGTTTTATTTATTAATTTTTTTTTCACTTTCACATCAAGGTCTCATGCAATACAATTCAAAAGCCTTCTTCATAAAACAAAGTATGTCTTTAGCATACATTTTAGCATTGATTTGTGTGTGTGTGTGTGTGTGTGTGTGTGTGTGTGTGTGTGTGTGTGTGTGTGTGTGTGTGTGTGTGTGTGTGTGTGTGTTGTTGTTGTTGTTGTAGTTATCTTTTTCCAAAAGTTGTATTTTAAATGCATCATTTCTAATTGTATTCAAATTTCGGTGTTTATTTATTTTATTTGGTTCCATAGTTTTTGGTTTGTTTATTTTATTTGTTTTGGTCATAGTTTTGTCTTGAATTAGTGTGACGTTTAAAAAATTAAATAAAGTACAAATATACTTTTATGAAATTTATTTAGTTCTTTGGCTTTTAAAAACATATTTTATATTTATGTTTTGGGTTTTTTTGTTCTTTTTATTCTTTTGTTTCAGGATTGATTGATTGATCAATGGATTAATTGATTGATTGATTGATTTTTGTGTTGTTGGACAAATTCAGTCGGCTACTGGAAAACAAAATAGTAAATTGTTTTTATTCTAAACCTTTTTAGGGTAAATGTTTTGTTTGTTAGTTTTTTTACTTTTATTATTTTGTTGTTCTTTCCTTTAAATGTAACTCTTTTGTTGTTGTTTCTTGTTTGGCTTTCTTTTTATATAATTTCAGTGTCTTTTCCCAAAAGTGACAGTCGCATCATATGATTTAATTATTTTGTTTTAGTTTTTGTCCTACATTTGGTCCTTCATGAAAAAATAAAATAAAATCTTCAAATTTTACTTATTAAAATCTGTTTAGTTACGTTTTTGTTTGCTTTTTTTAAGTTTTATTTTTTAGTTAGAATACATGCCACTTTGTTTCAATAAACAGTTTTTTTTTGTTTGTTTGTTTCTCATCATGTTTGTCTTTCAAAAACAACACTGTAAAAATGCTGGGTTCCATACAATTCCTACATGTTGTCCCAACACAAATCAATGAAGTTAACCATTTTTACAAATTTAAGTGGATTGAAGAAAACAATTAAGTTGTCCTAAAAACCTTAAGCATTGTGTTGTTTCAACTCATTTTAAATAAGTAGTTTGAGCAAGTTTTTTATTGAGTGAATGTGGTTTATTAATTTAATAGGTTTATTAAAAAATTCAGTTTGTTCAAACTACTCATTTAAATTAAGCTGAAACAACACAATTCTTGAGGTTTTTGTGGAGATAACATAATAATTTTATATTCATTTAAAGTTGTAGTTAACCTAATTTCGTCATGTTGCCCCAACACAAATTGATTTGTGTTGTGTAATTTATTACAGTGTAGTTTGATTTCAGTTACCAATCAAGTTAGTTGAGACTAATTGGTTTCCATGTACCAAGCCTAGAAAAACTTGATTGGAGGAGCTGAAATCTGTCAACACATATATCTCTAAACCAGCTTAACATGTTGTGGGACCCTGCTATTTTTCCCAGTCGACTCTATTTTAAGCACGGCTTTAGATCAATATGCAGACTCCCTCAAAACTGTCCTCTTTGGGGTGCACATCATTCACGAGGACAGACCCCGCAGACTCTGCTCCAGTTGAACACCCTGCTCGAGGCAACCCGCTTGAAAGATGATAACAAAAACTGTGTCAACTTGCTTCATTTTGTAAACAAGTGGCGACATGAACTGAAGTGTTGCAGCCCTGTGACGTTATATAGGACACTTTGGGACTTGGCTGTCTACATCAACATTTAAACAAACAAGGTTTGTATAGTTTTACTGGTAGCACTTCTTGTTCGCTTTGTGTTGTGTTCATAAGACTGTCATGAAACGTCATGAATATGAATGAGATTTCATGCGAGATTATGACAACTGTCATTAAGTGTCATTCGCTCAGTTACATCATTTTAAATGCAAAATGTGACATTGTTTGAGATGTCTTTATGTAAAGTTGTCATAACAAAGACGTCACAACCTGTCTTTGTCATGGAAACTTGACATAACCAAAACAACATTCGTTTTCAATTTTCTTTCAAATTTAGTCCCTTATTTATTAGGGGTCACCGACATGAAATGAACCGTCAACTATTCCAGCATATGTTTAATGCAGCGGGTGCCCTTCCGGCCGCAACCCAGTACTGGTAACACACACACACTACAGCCAATTTTTTGTTAACCCAATTCACCTATAGCTCATGTCTTTGGACTGTAGGGAATACTGGAGCACTCAGAGGAAAACCATGTGAACATGGGTGGAAAATGCAAACTCCAAACAGAAAGGCCAACTAGCCCAGCCCGGACTCAAACCAGTGGCCATCTTGCTGTGAGGTGAAAGTACTAACCACTGAGCCACCATGCCGCCGTCCAAAACAACATAACTTTTCATAAACATGATTGTCATGAGGCTGTTATAATTGAGTCAAGAGTTTTATAACTGCGTCATGTAATACTTTTTTTGACCTCAGCTGCAGTGGTACAAGTTGAATTGTTCGTTAAAATGTAATTAAATGTCATTAAATATTAATGACGCTGCTATAAAATGGACACTTAATGGGACATTTTAATGACCAATTCAGTCTGTTTCTCTGAAAAAAGTGATCAGAGAAATATTCATAAAACTAATTTAATGGCCTCATGACAATCATGTTTATGACAGATTTATGACATTTTAAGACAAAGACAGGATGTGATTTGATATTTGTCAAGTTGTCAAAACAAAGACATTTCAAATAATGCAAAATGACACACCTGAACAAATGACACTTAATAGTTGTCATAAGTTTCATATTGATTAAGGTATCACTTAGGGTGTTCATAAGTCACGTTTTATCGCTGAATATTTGGTTATATGGTTTTCTTTTTGGTCTGTGTGTGTGTGTGTGTGTGTGTGTGTGTGTGTGTGTGTGTGTGTGTGTGTGTGTGTGTGTGTGTGTGTGTGTGTGTGTGTGTGTGTACACGTGTTTTTGTGACATATCAGGACACAAATCTGAGTAATGACATAGGTATGACACAAGTATTACAAGATAGTGGTGAATTATGAGAACATTGCTGAGGTCTTTGTTTCTCAAAAAGCTACTAAATCACAGGGAATTTTTTTTCAGGAAGTAAAACTGTACACATTTAATGTGATGGTAGGGTGAGGTTTAGCTAATAGAAAATACAGTTTGTACAGTACAAAAACAAACCTATGGAATGTCCCCACAATTTACAAAAACAAATGTGTGTGGGTTTATTGTTTTAGTCTAGAACTGTCTTGGAATAGGAAACCAGAAAACATGAAGATTCCAAAGTTAAGCAGATGTTTCCAAATCTTACAATCATTTGATTTTAAGACTATTTTATGTCACTTATTATATAATGTTAGCTATAGAGCAGCACTATATATATATATACAATTCCCAGGTTCTGCAGGTTGCATTTCCCAAATTGTAATTGCCAAACTTAAGCCAATTGTACTCGTTTGTTTTGGTTCATTTAGAAATTTTCCCAACCAACACAGAGCCCGGGGGATCAGAGTGACTGCTCCGACTCAGCCCCACCCTGATTTTAACAGCACAATATTTAATATAAACTCTATCAAGCTACAAAAATCGTTAAGTATTGGATAATTTGATGTTTAAAAAAGGAAATATAATAGTATGGACTTCCACAGTTGTGATGTAGAATATAAACATCCTTGTAAAATGTCTTTAAACCATTTTCTTGTTTTTGATATATATATTGAGCAAACAGAAAATGTTTTTAGTGTAGATTTAGTGCACAGATATACAGTGTGTGTGTGTGTGTGTGTATATATATATATATA
>CAIGQZ010032594.1:12701089-12718908 GCA_903798205.1 Danio tinwini | reverse complement strand
TTTTTTCTCTATTTTACTTGCCAGAATGGTCTACACTGAGATGATCAGGATGGCTTTTACAGTGCTAAATTGAGAGGAAAACTGGAACGGCTGGCAACTGAGAAAAGGTCTGGTCTGGTTTTTGTTTGGTCGTTTGGGTTGATGTGTATTTTCTCAGCATGAGGATACTCAGGCTCTCATTGTCAGAGACAGAGCAATCAGAAAAGAAGACGGACCCACTGAGAACTGCAGGTAAGCAAGACGCAATAACCCACAAAATAAAGCTCCGCAAGCACACATCTTGACTATAGAATGGCAACCGGACTCTAGCTCGGCTCAGTGGAAATGAAAATGAAACTACGGGGATAAAGACCTGCTCGCTCCCTGAATGCCCTCAAATTGCAGTACGTCACATGTCCACCAATCAGCATTCGCTCAAGAAAAGAGGTGAAAAACAGAAATGTCTTTTTTTTAATTATTTCTCCTTCAAAAGAACCTGGCGCTGCAATTACCTATGCCGTTTGGAGAATGAATGGCGAGTTCATAAGCGGCGAGGGCTTTTTAAAAGGGGAAAATGATATGCTCACAGCTCATAAGCTGTAAATGCATTAAAAATTACTTTCCCATAAATTACTTGTGTCATCATTACAAATGGTTTTACTCCCTGGCGTAACAATGGAGGCAGTTAAAACCGGAACGCTTTAGCTCTAGTTGACTTTCTTGGGAATTCGCTTCATGGCATGAAGATTAATAAGAGATTCATTATTGGAAAGGACAAATCATCGTCTTAATTTTTGCAAAAGGAAATGCCACCTTCTCTTGAATGCTGAGACAGATGATTGATGAGTTTTGCTCACAAAAAGAGCTAAAAAAAAAAGATTGCAGTGGTATCAATCAAAATACTAAATGTTTTATTATTAGATAGAACTACTTTCAGGATGACAATGAAAATGTGTGGAAATATAAACTAATAGCATAATGTAGACATATCCTGCATGGATATATTTTGAAAAAAAATGTTAAGCAAAAACAATAAAAACCTAAAACAAAATACACATGAACAACCTCTTTAAGAGTGTAAGAATGTAACTATGCAAGTAAAAATAGGTAAAACAGCATAGAAATGAACAAAAATGGCATGATTATCCCATAACGAAAGTATGTAAATGAATAACATAAAATAACATAAAATAACAAGGAAAGTATGTTAACATTACATAAAAAACGTAAAACAACATAAACATAAACAACTTGCATGAATAACTCCTAAAATAGTGTAGAAACAATATTTTTTTATAAAAATATACACACACACACACACACACACACACACACACACATATATATATATATATATATATATATATAAATATATATATATATATATATATAAACGAAAGTATGCAAACATTAATAAGCATACAACAACATAAACAACTTGAATGAATGACCTCTAAAATAATTTGTCGAAATGAAAAGTTCAGTAAAGTTATGTAGATATAAGCACAACATGGATGAATTCCATCAAAAAGAATGTACAAACATAAATTTGTAAAAGAAAATTTACATAAACACAACCTGCACATTCATTCATTTTCTTTTCGGAAAACATCTATACACACTCATGGACAATTTAGCTTACCCAATTCACCTGTAATGCATGTCATTGGATTGTAGGGGGAAACCGGAGCACCCAGAGGAACCCATGCGAACGCGAGGAGAACATGCAAACTTCACACAGAAACGCCAACTGACCCAGCCTAGGTTCGAACCAATGACCTTCTTGCTGTGAGGCGACAGCACTATCTACTGTGCCACCGCATCACCACAACCTGCACATATCAATGTAAATTTGTAAATGAAAAAAAAAAAAACACAAAGACAACCAGCATTAACGTCCCCCAAATGAATGCATGTAAGCATACGTAAAAGCGAAAACAAATAAAAATAAAACAATACATAATACAACCTGCATGAACAGCTACGTAAAACAATGGAAGAATGTAACTAAACAAAAAAAAAGAAAACTAATGCTGACATTAACACTAACTACTTACAATGGTTCCCTCTTAGAACAAAGAAAAATGAAAAACTAAATAAAAAACAGCATGCTGCAGACGTAAACACAACCTTCATGAACAGCTCCTGGAAGAATGTATGTAAACATAAACAGCAAAAAATATGTAGATGCGAGCACAAGCTGAATGAGCAGTCCCTAAAAGTACGAAAGAGCATAACTATACAAGCGAAAAATTAAGTTAATGCAGACATCAACACAAAAGTCGCCTGTTGGGGCAAAATCATGTAAACGAAATCTAAATAAAACAACAGAAACAGAAACACAACCTACGTGGATAAACCCTAACCCTAACATCACAGTAACATAAAATTAAATAACATTAACCTAAACTTACATGAAGCTAATGTATACGAGTGAAAATGAACGCAACATGTGCGCAATTTGTAAAACATAAGCAAAAACTCTGTTTAGGTTTTTTTTTTTTTTTGTTGCAATCGCTCGTATTTATATAAAACACATTGTATTGCTATTACAATGCATTTTTGCAACTTGATGAAACTAATTGACAGAAATAGTGCAGCTATTTTAATATTTTAATTGAAAATTGATTAAATATTTAAAGGATTCAAACCTAAAATGCAATTCCAGTGCAATTGTCATGATCATCAGTGATCTACAACCAGAGATCGCTGGCAAACACACACCACATGAACTACCATGACCAGAATGCATTGCACCAATCAACACCTACTCCAGCTGACCGTCATCCAGACACTCTCTCTCACACACATTCACAGCTGCGGCTCATTCCCACTCATCTCCAGAACTATATATTTCAGTTTGTGTGCCCCTCTCGTTGTCTGTTGTTTTTGCGTTACTCTTATGATGTCTGTGTGTTCCTGGTTTGTTTTGCCTTGTTTTAGTTTTTCCAGTTTTGTCGTAGTTTTTATGTCATGATCATCAGCGATCTACAACCAGAGATTGCTGGCAAACACACACCACATGAACTACCACGACCAGAATGCATTGGACCAATCAAAACCTGCTCCAGCTGACCGTCATCCAGACACTCTGGGCATAGCTCAATAGGTGACTCCAAGAGAGGCTCTGGAACTGGCTGCCAGTTCCAGAGCCCGCTCTGCCGCCAGCCCGCTCTGCCACCAGCCCCAGAGCAGCTAGTTCTAGAGCCCACTTTGCCGTCAGCCCCAAAGCGGCCAGTTCCAGAGCCCACTTTGCCGCCAGCCCCAGAGCGGCCAGTTCCAGTGCTTGCTCTGCCGCCTGCCCCAGAGCAGCCAGTTCCAGAGCCCGCTCTGCTGCCAGCCCCAGAGCAGCCAGTTCCAGTGCCTGCTTTGCTGCCAGTCCCAGAGCCTCTCTTGGAGTCACCCATTGAGCTATGCCTAGAGTGTCTGGATGACGGTCAGCTGGAGCAGGTGTTGGTGCAATGCATTCTGGTCGTGGTAGTTCATGTGGTGTGTGTTTGCCAGCGATCTCTGGTTGTAGATCGCTGATGATCATGACATCAATGCTGTTCATTTTGGAGCCTGATGAATCTCAAGGCAAGTAAAAGATCAACTTGAACATTCTTCAAACCACGTATGGTTTATTTTGAATGATCAGTATTTTTATTGTCATTTTTATCGTAATATTTTTTGTATGTATATAAAGTGCACAAATAATTTAGCATTAGTCCTACAATGCATATATGATGGTATTGTATCATTTTTGAACATGTTTTGAATTAAATGTTTATGAACTTCCAAAACGGAATGAGTATTGCATTTTAATTGTTGCGTGAAATTTTCTTTAACAGCTGCATCTACAGTAAAGCGAAAGCTGTCTCGCTTAAATCAACCAATCTATTCTCCACCTAAAATCCAATGAAGAGAAGACATCTAATCGAAGAACTTCAATTAATCAATTAACAGGACAGTTTCGTCAATTTGAGGCAGATTGACGAGACCCCGGGGTCCGGGGAGTTTGGGATGCATCAATCAGACAGTGTAAATAAAACTAATTACGCATCTTTTTTTCCCATCCATTGTTTATTTCGTCCTCACAGTAGTGCGAAAAAACACAAAATAAGCTACATTATGCACCTAGCAGGAGGCATAGCGGAGGCCATCTGCACCCCTCGGCAAACCAAATACAAAGGGAAAAAAAAGATGACTAAAATTCAAATTCATCCTTTAAAAATGCAGAACGTAGCCGGGAGGCCGTCGCACTGCAGTTATGTAGTGTAAATGAATAACATGGGGATAATTGGGGCAGTTATTCTGCGCTTACGTGGCAGAAGATGATAAACTCTCATGTGCTCAGAATTTCCAAAGCCTTGTTAGACGTGTCAGTCCACCGGTCTGTGTTCACTGTAGATAAACTCCCCTTTAAACCATGATTTTTTTTCCCCCCTCTCTCGCTTTAGATTTAGATTTGAGTGAGAGTGGCACTGTGTTTTTGTGAAAGGTGTATGATCGCCCAGTATGGTGCAGACCTCCTGCCAACTGACAGATGGCTTTATAGCAATTCTCGAGTAATTTGAGACTCGAGATTCTTATAATAAAATCAAACACTCAACCAAAGCGTAGAATTTGTGTAGACTGACAGAGAAATGCAATCTGTTTCTAGAGAGACTAAGGCCCAATCCCAATTCTACCCCTTAGCCCTTCCTTTTACCCCTACTCCCTTGTTTTGCCGGTTCACACCAAGTGGTAGGGGTGTCCCAATTCTCTATCGCTAGAAGGCGTAGGGCTAAGGGGAAGGGATGAATAGCCCTTTGAACAAAGATTTTTCAGGACCACACTTGAAACCAAGGGGTAAGAATTCAATTCAATTCACCTTTATTTGTATAGCGCTTATACAATGTAGATTGTGTCAAAGCAGCTTCACATTCAAGATTATAGTAAATTGAAACAGTGTCAGTTCGATTTTCAGAATTTCAGATCAGTTCAGTTTAGCTCAGTTCAGTGTAGTTAATAATCACTACTGAGAGTCCAAACACTGAAGAGCAATTAAAAAAAATTTGAATTGGTTTTCAAAAGTTTTTCCACCCTCAAATATTTTAAACTAGCCAACAAACTGTTTGAATATCAGTTCTATATCCTTGCATTCGACTCAACATTTGGAGAAAAGAGTTCTTTATGAACACTTTTTTTATGTTTTATCATTTCCATTAACATTACATAACTGTTAACCTATTTATAGCGCATTTACAAACTAGACTCAGGCTGTGTCCGAAACCTCCCCCTATCTACTATGTGGTGAACTATATTGAGTACCCACCATTTTGTAGAGGTGCCCGAAATCCTGAGTAAAAGGCCCAAGCTCAATTCTACCCCTTAGCCCTTCCCCTTATCCCTGGTTTTGTGTGTTCACATAAAGGGGTCAGGGATGTCCCAATTGATTTTAGCTTTAAGGCATAATGTTGTGTTCACACCAGACGCGGCACGCGCAGATAAATTGTGTTACCATTTTGAGTTTACTCGCTTCATTTGCATGTCAAATTTGCTTCATTCACGCTTTAAATTCACTTTACAATAGACCCGGATTCTCATCATGGACAGGGCTTCTGTCTGCACGGGGACTCTAGCTTCGTTGCAAAATGGCTAACATCAATTTTATTGAGAGAGTAGCTGTGTTTATGTGCTTTAGGAAGGCTGAAAAACATTTGATGTAAATTTGAAGTAGCATTTTCCAAAAGAATAGACAAAAGAAGTTGAAAAGCTTTCGGATTTAGAACTTCCAGATGAACGCATCATATAAACATCATATGTATAGGATTGATCATATTATGTACTCCATGTGACCCCTAAATGCAAAAAAAATAAATAAATAAATAAATTCCATTGCATTTTTACGAAAATGTTTCTTTTTTCGAAGTGTTCTAAAAAATGACCCCATGCTAATGTTAAAAAATGGACGTATTTTCATTGTATTACTTTCATTCGCAATATCAACTTCTGGGATTAGTAGGGTTGTCAGGTACATGCGCTCTGTCTATTTATGTTTGTTGTTGTCACATGGTTCTGTGTTATTGCTCTCATGTGCTCCGATGCGTGTTTTATTTACATCGCGTGATCAGCGGGACTATCAGCAGTTCCAGCTAATGGCACTTAGCTCACCTATATTAAAGCCGAAAGCCAGGACATCATGGTCAGTTCGTTACACTGTGTTCATGTTCTCTCTGGCTGCTGACTCCAAGAGGAGGGATTTGGAGATACCAGACATCGCAACATACGTTCAAGATCCTGGTTGGCTCTCTCTGTTTGACTGTTACTCTGAGCATGAAAACCAGAAGCAAGACTAACAGTAGCCCCCAATAAATGACAAAACACTCCAAAAACTGGTGTAGGTGAGCTAAGTGCCATCAGCTGGAACTGCTGATAGTCCCTATGGTCATGTGATGTAAAAAAACACACGCATCGGAGCACATGAGAGCCATAACACAGAACCATGTGACAACAAACATGAATAGACAGAGCGCATGTACCTGACAACCGTGACAAGGGTAATTGAAATGAATGTGTAGTGAACTAAGATCTCAAAAGGTAGGTAGTTAAGATGCACCCTATGACAAAGTCCCTTTAGGGCAAGTCATTTCACTCAGCGACCATCTTTGAAACGCCTTTTGAGCAGTACGCTCAGGGCTTAATTTGTGCCGGAACACACCTCATTTTACCTATCCCCCCCCTCAACCGCTTTCTTCCTCCATCGGCTGTTTACTTTCACTTTAATTTCTGTTCAGATAAGTTTCCACCTCGCAATTCACAAATTAAGCACTGAGTATGCTCGGGTATTCTGTTTGAATGGGGAAACATCAAATTGTCCAAAATTGCTTGCCAAGCTTACGATTAAATTTCATGTTATGAAATCACCAATGAAATAAACAACAACTACATCACTAATTCTGCAGAAACTTACATTTGGTCTGAGCCCCTCCCTCTGAGAACCGTCAGTCTATAGCAGGGGTGCCCAAACTCCGTCCTGGAGGGCCGGTGTCCTGCAAATATTAGCTCCAACTTGCCTCAACACATCTGCAAGGATGTTTCTAGAAAGCCTAGTGAGAGCTTGATTAGCTAATCCCAGGTGTGTTTGATTGGGGTTGGAACCAAACTTTGCAGGACACCGGCCCTCCAGGACCAAGTTTGTGCACCCCTAATCTATAATGATCATTGATTGTCTCCTGGGCTTTATTCGCCATATTGTTTACACTTTTCCCCATTCAAAACTATATGATTCACATGTCTTGTGAATTCTATAAACTTTGCCTATGAGCAGCACAAATCAAATAAATAAGCACCAGATCACCATAGCAACACTTTAGCAGCCAGCCAGTCGTATAGTGAAGAGGTTTGCACAAGCTAGTATCACTCACATTTGCTTGAGGGAATGTAATTTATCCCAGTATTATCAGTATTGATATTAAGTGTATATTTTTTCTGATTAGGTCTGCAGCCCTCATGTAGTTTCTAGAGGATTTCCAGTGCTTGGGAACTTGACTTCACAGTGAAAAAGAAGGAGAATAATGGCTGTGTGTGTGTGTGTGTGTGTGTGTGTGTGTGTGTGTGTGTGTGTGTGTGCGTGTGCGTGTGCGTGTGCGTGTGCGCGTGCGCGTGCGCGTGCGCGTGCGCGTGCGCGTGCGCGTGCGCGTGCGTGTGTGTGTGTGTGAGAGAGAGAAAGAGAGGGAAAGTGTGAGGGTATTGCATTATAGCATTATCTACTTGGGCAGGAAAAACCCTCTGGAAGAGATTTATGCCCTCCTCATGAAGTGCCGGGGCCAAACAAACTGCACACTTTGTTCTTCTGTTGAAATATCTAGCTAGTTTCATGAGGAAAATAGGTGCGCTAATGCAATATAAGATCAGTTGCTTCAGATTCAGACATACACACACTTTTTGTGTCTTATTGTCCTTTTGCACTACATCATTTTTGATAAAAAATGTTTTATGATTTATTGGCCATTCATTTAAATAACTTTAGCATTTTGAGGGGCCAAAGACATGCTAACTTTTAGAAAACAATGCTGTTATTTTATCGCATGAACTACAAACATGCAATTTTGTGAAAATGCAGATGTTCTGTCCATATGGATGTTACTTGACAACCGAAAGGTGAACTGCAGGGCTGCATCCGAAATCACATACTTCCATACTATATAGTACGCTAAAAACAGTATGTGCAGTAGCAGATTCAGGCATGGGCAATCACCCATGGCGGCATCTTGCTGCGGAGGGGCGGCACGGGAAGACAAAATAAAGTGCCCCAGTAAAAGCTTTGAGATAAGATTTACTTTATGCAAGTGTATAGAGCAGTTAGGGCCCTTTATATTTGGCGTCTTTTGCACACGCAAGTTTGTTATTCTTTATGTGCAACCAAAACAACACAGCTAAAAACTAATTGACGCAGGTGCACATAAAAGCCATTCCCGCGCGCCTCATGCGCTGCTCCTGATCCCAGTTGTTTACATGCACGCCGATATGCGTTGACATGCAAGTCGACAAAACTAAAGTTTATATAATGTGATGATGATACTTTGACTAAGCATGGCTATGAAGCAGAAAAGTGGAATAATGAGTCAGGGAGGTAACTAAGACATCATAATATTAATTCTCGGCCATGAGTTGGGTCTAAGACAACAGATAATTCTATAAAGCATGTATTTTCTGTATTCTATAGAACTGTCATAATTAATATTCAAGCAAAAGTCTTAGAATATTACTTCAGTTGTGTATTCACTTTTTTTGGTTTCATTTAGTATTTATATCTATTTTTTAATTATAGTTGTATAATAATAATAATCATCATAAATAATAATAATAATAATAATAATAATAATAAACAAATTGTTATATATATTGAAAATAAATAAATATATTTAATTTATTTATAATAATTATTTTAAATGTATATATTTAAAATATAGATTTATATATATATATATATATATATATATATATATATATATATATATATATATATATATATATATATATATAGTATCTTTATTTTTGGGGGGATGGGGGATGTTTGTGGTGGTTTCGCCCAGGGTGCCATTTAAACTAGAACCGCCACTGAGTATGTGAGCCGAGTAGTATATCCGAAGTCATAAGCTGTGTCCCAAATGACACACTATGCACTTATTCACTATGTACTTATGCACTTACACACTCAACAGTGTAGTACATGTATGTAGTGTCTTTTCATATGGAACACAAATGTTTTTTTTACTAAGTGGAAATTCAAATTGTTTCCCTGATGATGTTTGACGCTTGCATAATTAGTGAAATAAATGACCAAACTACCAAATGCCTGCCATGAGTATAACCGCATTCACCGTGGATAATACCTCCAAGTTCCATTCATACTGCTCACATTCATAGTGTATAGATCGTACGTTTCTAACGGCTGAGTAGTACATTTAAATTCAAATGCAGTACTTACTGAGTAGTAGGCACTTTCAAATGCAGCCCATAACTGTATTTATGGAGATGAGCAGTGTTTACAAAGTGACATCTATTAGCCTGGCATGCAAAATGCAGTCTTTATAGTTGTTTTCACAGATCTGCGTGAACAGGGTTAGTATTGACAAGCTGCTATTTGTATTCTAGTTCTACAGTATAATGCAAAGGAAAACGTTTCCAGTTTTAGTACTTCAATAGTACTTCATTACTTTTACTTAGTACTTTGACAACATGATAATGGTAACAGAATGCTAGTGATGTCCTAATCATGCTGTAAACATTAACAACATATGTTAATCATGCTAATAACATGTTAGTAACATATTATTTTAATGCTGGCAATGTACTAGTCACATGCTAGTCATGTTAGCAACATGCTAGTGACCTGCTAATGCTAACAACATGATAATAATGTTAGCAATGTGCTAGTAACATGATTACCGAGCTAGCAATGTTGTAGGAAGATTATGCTAGAAACATGCTTGTAACCATTCAAAACACACTAGCTGCCTAGCAATCACTTAAATTACTATCTTACTAATTAGTTATTATCTTAATATTTCAAACCTCAAGCTTTTGAAGCTACTTCAAACTCTCAGTCTAGACTGTCTCAAGTCAAACATTAAAGTTTTGTCTCTATTTTTTTCTATTTCTTTTTTAAATGCTTAAATATGGCCACATTTGACTTACGCATAATAGCTCCACAGCTCAATATGTCAGCATTTAATCCACAGTTCAGCTCATTTTTGTTCTAAAGTGGAAGGCTTTTGAAGTTTTAAACCAAATGCTATAAATGCTAGTTCCTGATATTTGCTAATCATGCCAGTCAATATTAAGTTTTTTGATTAATTGAGCTGTCATATTGGATATTTGACATCAGGTTCTTCACAGTATGGTTTTGTAATACAATTCAAGTCCTGACAATGGGAAACATTCTTCAGCTATTATTTTGGGAAATGTTCACGCAGAGCCCAGAGACATGCAGAAATGTCTCTGTACAAATATTGGCTATACAGCAGAAGATTCTGCTGCTGAGGTTTCATTTATGAAGCAGGAACTCTGTGAAGCGCATGGAGATTTCGAGTGAGATGTTGCAGAATAATGTAGACGAACAACAGATATATATAAAGGCAAAACATATTTCACAAGTGCTGCTGACACTGTATTATTTTTGTGATAATGGGACTCTCTTTCATAGTTTCTGTTTTGCGTAAGAAACTGTAAAGCATCTGCATGAGTCTGAAAATAGCCGAATGAATGGATTACTCTGTTCTCTCAAACAGAAAACAAATCCTGTGGATTTTAGACATGGTTTGAGGGGGTGTTGTCCCATGCTTCTTTTTTTTTTTATCTCATAAACATCTCAGCTGAGAAAATCGTTACTTATTTCTTGCTTTCAAAATTGGTGACTTGTTTTATACATAAACTTTTTTCTGACTCTGAGATAAGCTTTGTAAACCATGCCAAGTTAGCCAATCAGATGAGTACAATATAACAATTTAAAAAATGCAGTTGTATATATTTTTTTAGTTTGTTTTAGTTTGACTAGTTAACGACCTGAAAAGTAATAAAGGTTTTAACATTAATTGAATATTTGCCTTATATACTTGTACATTTAATATTTACATTACGTCATTTTATTTTTAAGTTTCATGCAAATGTTTACAGCTAAAACAAACATTTTATAAAAATTCCTAAAAATAAGTTACACAAATTTGTTGTTCTGAAACAAATTGCATGCAAGTCAGAAATCGGTATGGGTACCGAAACTTAATACTTTATCGGTACGAGTGCTAAATGCACGCACGCAGCATGACTCTGTCAGGAAAAACATTAAAATGAACTGAAACTCAGCAAATACTCAACAAAGAGGCATAAGACAGACATCTATAGAAAGCTTGATATGTCTAGTTTTGCATTAACCAATTCAAGTCGAAAACAAATTATCTCTTTTCCCGTATAAAAATAAGGGTTCTCCTGTCGCCTCATTACAGCGAACGTGATCCCGCCCTCAATGAGCGCACAGTTCATATGGAAATGAACTGAGATGAGCCAGGTAAAAAATGTACACAGACATGGCATCAAACGACAAGCTTTATTATAGTTTCGTTTCGCATGCTACACGAGTGAAGAAGCACGGTACTGAACAGCGACGAATAAATTACTTTCTCCTCACATTTTGAAGAACGTCGAGACCCAGCGGAGGATCAAATTCCTGTCGAGTAAGTCTTTTATTCTTACCTTCATGATTTATATGAAATATGTCCTTACAGACCACTTTATAGTTTGCTATACAAAGTGTATCCTATAATGTATAGTGTATAATGATAAACAAAGGCCTATATAATAAAATGCAATGTTATATGAAATAAATAATTATATATGTATGTATTATTATATGTATTCTTATTAGTATATGTGTATATTTCCATTGGATAGTGGTTATATTACCACAGCAACTATTGAATTAATAAAACAAATTATTTCAAGCACTTTACTACAGTATGTTTCAAAACAACTGCATTAATCACTATAAATGACTAATAATGTTTTTCATGTGAGTATGGTAAACTTATTTGTGGTTGATAGTGTTAAAATATAGTTTCTTTGTTATTTGCATTCTGTTCTCCCATCAAGTATGCATATGCTAAGGTTTTGTGAAAAATAAATAATGACTGTAGTTTACAAAACAGGTGCTGTTCAGTTTATAATTCCTATGTGGTAACTGAGTTTATTAGGTAAAATAGTACTAGTATCAGTGAACATCACAAAAATAATAATGTAGTCTATGTAATGAGCTTAATAATTTTTTTCCAGATGTAAAAACAACAGCGGTAAAGAGGGACTGATGCTGACATGGCTCCACAGGCTCTGAGATTCCTACCTGTACAGCTAAGACCATATAATGCTCACATTGGGCTTTTACAAACTTTACACCCTTTATTATCTTACACTCTTCATATTTACATCGTTGATTTTGCCCTGAATGTGTCTTCTGTACACAATGTTTCATGTGTAAATTCAAGTGCATCTCTTAAGTTATATGTAAAGTGTATTTATAAGTAACTTTATCAGTAGATTTGCTGTATGTAAGTTTACAGAGTTTTATACAGTGTACTGACTCTCACACGTGTATCTCAAGTTATTTTGTGTGATAGGTAAATATATTTTAAATAAACTGCAAACAAAAATATATCTAAACTAATTTTTCCTCAGATTCTTTTTGAAACTCTTCTCTCTTAGTCACATGTCTGATGGCTCATTATGCAGCTCATTATGCAGGCCTTTGTCTTCTCAGGTGTGACTTACTGCATTAGTAATGATAGTTCACACCTTCTCGCATAGACCATTTTCATTCTGAAAGTGACTTAGAAAATTGTATTCAATATATTGTTTTCTGTGAGCAAGTAAACAAGATGATTCTCACATAATTTTGAAGCAAAAACACTAGGCTACAAGATCCAGTTCTCAAAAGTCTTGTGAACAAATATTCTTTATGTGTTTCACGGCCTTGTTTCAGTGACTTCAAAATTTTAGTTTTTCACTAACCACGCATAAACGTTTCTTTCTCGAAAACACAAACACATACATACATGCTGCTTAGGTATTATTGTAGCCCAGCTTGTGCTGTTTACAGTGTTATCACACTTTAGCCATTAGTATGTGTTTAAGATACTGAAAACAACACAAATGTCAGTGCATGTCAAAACTTCTCCACAGCCCCAAAACACCCTTAGACCCCTGAGGGTTAAAGCATTGCACATTCTAAAAAAAAGTGTTGTTAATTCTGTTCGATTTGTTGTTATTGTTCCATTAAAACACTACAACACTACAAAAAGTACTGATAAATGTTCCGTTAAAGTACAAGTATCGTATCGATAAGTGGTATTGATAAAAGTAGTAATACCATTAAAACCTTAATGACCTATCCTATGTGGAATACATGAAGCAAACATTACTCAGTGTACATTTTGACACAAAATTGTATTCCTGAAACAACATTTAAAGTGTATATATGTATTTGTATATGTTTTGATATACGTGCACTCTTGAAACAAAATGCTCATAAACTATTTGCTGTATGTATAGAAACTAAAATGGTGAAACAAACTTTACACAAGTGTACATCTGAAACAATCTTTACGCCAAAAAAACATTCCTGGCATAAATTTTACACAAGTGTGTTCATGAAACACACATTATGCAAGTGTAAATCAGTAATCAGTATAAAGAAATTTGATGCAAAAATATGTTTAAACTTTAGCTACTAACAAGTCAAAAGTTCATGTATGATGACCTACTTTCAATTCATGAGCCAATAAATGTACGTATTTACAGTAGAGTATGAAATGCAGCATGTCTCACTCTATGAACGCTTTTCACACCCTCAGCCGTGTGGTTCTGCACTCTTTCGTCATCTTCAGTTTCTCCGTTTTCAGAGTCGGGTTGATTATCAGCCAGCATCAGCGGCCGTGTATGTGTGGATCTTTCCTTGCCATTTTCAGATCAATACAATTGCAACCTAAGCATTATAGGCTGGTTTCATTCAGGCACGTCAGCTTGTGGCTCTGCCCCGGCTGGGACCTTGGATAATGAATCCGTGCTGGTGAAATTCAATCCAAGACGAAGATTAATGTAAGTGGCTGATGCCGGAACATTTCATTCAGAACCATGTAAGTAAGACTGGACGTCAGGAAGCACAACTGACCTATCGGTAAGCCCCTCCCCTCAAACACAGAGAAGCCAATGGTGGTTTAGTATCAGTTGCTCAGGGAACAAAACTCTGAGAACTCTTCGGCACCCTAGAGAAACGTCGGAAGATTTAGGTTTGTGTTTATGCTACAAAAACAGTAAAACTATGCACCTAGGATTTGTTAAACACTGATTCCAGGTATCCTCAGAAAATTAGTAATTGAGTTTAGTTTATTCTTCGCATTTTAAAGTGCGTAATATCCTGTCGCAGATTCATCATGCAATGTGAAAACAACTGCAGTCTGATGACTTTGAAAGTCATGCAGTGTAAAGTTAGCAGAAAATGATTTAATTACAGTTGTTATGCAAGTTAGTTTAGCAGCACTAACATTTGCTAGCACACAAAAATGTTAGCTAAAGCTAATTAGCAAAGCAATGTGGGTTAAATGTTAATGGTAATAATTGTTACATTTTAATTAATCTAATTTTTCTCTAAACAGTTCCAATGCTTGGTGCAATGTTAAATGACAACAGCAACTAAGAGGATGAAAAAAGTGTATTACTGAAACAAACTTAGTAAAAACTACATCTGAAATTCATTTCTCACACTTTTGCATAAAGTTAGTTTTAGGAATATGTATTATTATTTTTTTTTCTTTAGAGATCACATTGAGACAGCACTGTCTCTTCTTCCAGTGAGACCTGTTCAAGATGGCCGGCAGCACATAAAGTTTCACAAAAAATACCACAAAATTACAAAATCACCATGCATAAAAGATCAGATCATAAAAAAAAACAATTACAAGTATCCTTTAAGAAGTTGTACAGAAGATGTTTAAAAGTACTCAGAGTCGGAAGTGTGTCAAGATTAAGCTGATTTTGCAGGTCATTCCAAACCCTAGGAGCATAAAAGGAAAGAGCACGCTTGCCAAGTTCTGACAATACCCTTGGGACTGTTAAACTAATACAGGAACTAGATCTAGTGTGTTGGTTATTTATTTGAAATGTTAACAAATTAGAAAGATAGGATGGTAATTTACCTAAGAGAGCCTTTAAAATGAAGTACGAATGTAATTTTCTCCTTTGATAAATATTACCAATCTAAGGAATCATGCAAAATACAGTGATGCGTCCGTGAGTCTGCGCCTGTGACGAAGATTATTGCTGCATGATAAACAGAATCTAGTTTTCTAAGTAGAGTAGCGGCAGCATGCATATATAGATGATCACCATAATCAATTACAGACAAAAATGTACTCTCTACTAATTTCTTATGGGCCTTATAGGGAAAACATTATATATACCACTGAATCTAACTACGCAAAAAGTGTATGTCTGAAAATAACTTTACTTAAAATTGTATTATTGAAATACTGAAATAAGCTTTGTGTCTAAAGCAATACAAATGTGTCTAAAGCACAAAGTGCTAAACAAAGCTTTGTGTAACGTGTGTATGATACAAACTTGATTCACAAGTGTATTTCTGAAATTTACTTGACAAGTGCATCTCTGTATATAAAGCATGTCTGAAGCAAGCTTTATGTGAAAGCGCATTGCTAAAATAAACTTGTGCGTTTGAAATATACTTCATAAAAAAATCGTCTCTTAAAGATTATGTAAAAAGTAGGGCTGTCAATTGATTAAAAAAATTAACTAATTAAGCACCTTTTTTTGTGATTAATCATGATTAATCACGAACAAAAAAATCCAAAATGCAGGCATTGCAAATATGGAAATTGGAAAATAATAATAATAATCATAATAAAGTATTAATTACAAACAATTGAATTCATTGTAAAGTTGTATTGCGAGTTGAGAACATTAATTATAAAGTAGAAACAATTTTGCTCAGTCCTCCTTAACATTTAGCCAGTTGCTAAGACAGTCCAGTCTATTGACATTATCAGGGCACAGCGCGTGCACACACACACACACACACACACACACACACACACACACACACACAGAGAGAGAGAGAGAGAGAACACACAGTACAGCACAGCGCACTCCCTTCAGGTGATGCAACCTTAGTTGTTTTATACTGAAACTTTCCTTCTAAAAGCGCTTCCTTGGTTTTATCCATATTTCTTTGCACATTAAACGCACGCAGAGCTGGAGCAAGCTGAACTGGCTCTCTAGGCAAATGGCAATCATGCCGCCTGCCCTTAACTCGAAAGTGAAATAAAAAGTGACCGGTTCGCGGATGAAAGGAAGGACCGGGAGGGAGGGGGTGGGTGTCGCGGATGAAAGTGAAAACAGGGGGGATTCGCTCACTATTCTACAGCCGCCTAGGTCGCCTCTACGGACGCGCCGGCCCTGAACACACGTCGGCCACAACAGGAAATTAAAAAAAACTGCAACTGCGTTAAATGCGTTAATTTTTTTTAAACACGTTAAATATTTCAAATTAATCTGGTGCGTTAATGAGCTAATTTTGACAGCCCTAGTAAAAAGTAAAACTAACGTTATGTGAAAACGTATTACTGAAACAAACATTACATAAAAAAACTTTACATCTGAAATTAACGTCATGCAAAAGTGTATTGCTGAAACAAACTTCAAATAAACTATATGAAATTATCTTTAGACAAAAGTTTATTCCTGAAACAAAGTTTTGTAAAAACTGTATTTCTGAAAATAACTTCACGCAAAAGTGTACAATATGTCTGAAATAAACAAACAAACTTAAAATTATACAGCTGAAATTAACTTCTAGCAAAAGTGTATTGAATCAAAGATTACATAAAAAATACATCAGAATTTTTTCATTCAGAAACTTTACATAAAAATGTATTACTGAAAGAAACATTATGTAAAAACTATGTCTGAAAAGGCTTGGCGCAAAAAAGTGTTGTCTGAAACAAACATTACAAAAAATTGTATTCCTGAAACAAACAATGTAAAAAGTGTGCATCCACTGACATCTCACGTCAATTTGTAACTTTTTGATTTAGTGGCTAATTCGTATGAATTTGTACAATTTCATTCATACTATTTAGTATAATTTGCATGATCCCCCAATAACGGTTATGTTTAGGGGTGGGGCTTGGTGCCACGGCTCCTTTTAAAAAACATTTTTGTATGACTGAACTTGTATGAATTCGTACAAATTAGCCGCTAAACTCACAAAACGTAAAATAATTACATTTTCTTGTGAGATTAGGACGGTATATCTGAAACAAACTTCACATCATAAAATAGCACATCTCAAACAAATTGTGTCTGAAATAAATTGTACGCAAAAAGTTTGAAACCTACTTTAGAAAAAGCATCTCTGCAGCTAACTTTACACAAAAAACGATTCCTGAAACAAATTTTACGGAAAAGTTTATTCCTGAAAAAAAAATTACATAAAAAAAATGTGCGTCTGAAACAAACTTTATGTAAAAAGTTTGAAACCAACTTTAGACAAAGGATCTCTAAAACTAACTTTACGCAAAATGTATTCCTGAAACAAAATTTACACAAAAGTGACCCAGCCGAGGCTCAAACCAGCGACCTTCTTGCTGTGAGGCGAGCGTGCTACCCACTGCGCCACCAAATATAATATATCCCCATGTAAATAATTTAAAAAAAAGCTAAAAAAGTTAGTCATTTTTTTAGTAAATTGTATACTATGTGTGTGTCTGTGTGTGTGTGTGTGTGTGTGTGTGTGTGTGTGTGTGTGTGTGTGT
>CAIGQZ010032594.1:12647550-12701079 GCA_903798205.1 Danio tinwini | reverse complement strand
TGTGTGTGTGTGTGTGTGTGTGTGTGTGTGTGTGTGTGTGTGTGTGTTAAACACAAGCTGCTTTTCCTCGTGAAGCTAATACGGAAGTAACAGAAACTGCAATTCATAGAAATTCCACTAGGCCTGGCTCCAAAATAGAGCACATTACTGCTGGAGTTCTCTCCTGCTGGGGAACAAAACGGTTACGTACGAAACAAACTGTAGCCCTTATTAGAGAGCTTATTTAAACCCAATGGCACCAGAAAGCAGAGCATATATTTTTATATAGAAATATACAGAGATTATAATTATATGTTTCATATTATAGTAATATTAAACTAATAAACAGAGAATATTAACATACCACTATTCTGTTAAAATTGTACATTTTTAATATGCCTATTACTATAGGAGTTTAGATGGTGTGTTTCCCTTTAAGAAACTCGTTCGCTACATTTTTGTGTTTGGTTGATTTGCACTTGAGTGAAAATGTGCTTTTCGCTAGCAAGTTTGCTTGTCTATACCTGATTGGATCTATACAGGTTAGTCCCGCCTCTCTTATAGGTGAATTAACTATTATTGGTTTATTGAGAGAGTCGATGAGAGAGACTGAGAGAACAAGGCTGCAGAGGCTTATCTCCGAGAAAAACTGAACGATTATAACAGCAAATCGTGAGTGATATAGAGTTTATAGTGATTTAAAGTGTTTTACAGTTGTTTGAGGACCGTAGTGAATGCGTTGAGTGTTATAATTGCGAGTATATTGAGTTTGTTTACGAGCTGAAGACATTGAAGCCCGTGTGAGAGCATATCCTCGTGTTTTAGCAGTCACTGCTACACTGGCCTGACTGTTTTAACGGACTAACTGTTGAAGTGAAACTTGTTTGCATTGTGATTCATGGGTGCTCTTGGTTTCTCTGGAAAGTCAGTAAGAGAGAAAAGATCGCGGTTTTGAGACATTGCGTACGTTTACTGAACACAGCGAGTGAAAGATCGTTCGGGAGGACAGATTAATTTCATTGGCGGGAGTGTTCACGTTTCGGACTGGCGCTGCATCGGACTGATGGATTGCGGTGGAGGACATCGATCGCTGGGACCGACGACGATCGCGACGGTTGCAGGAACGCCAGGTACACTTATATTGGTTTATTTTTGCTCTGTTAAGAGTGAAGAGGCCATTTTGCAGTTTCAAAGGCCACTACGCACACGAGCAACATAACAGGCCTGCATCGAGGGGTGGGTGAGACTGTGTGTGTGTGTGTGTGAGAGTGGGCCCACTTTCATTTATATTCTAGTGTTGCAAAAGTATTCATTTTGCTGTTAACGTTTACAAAAGTGAGATGAGGGGTTAGTTTACAGTTATTTGGAGAATATTCATTTTAAGATTTTATAACCAGAGGTGTACGAATGCACTTAATAATTGTGAGTAATCTAAATCTGATAATTCAAGGGTGAATTTAGTATTATTTAGAGAGCTTGTAAAAAGTACATTAAGTCACAGAAGTGTAAAGTGTTCCTTGCTTAACTGATTGGGTTCAGTTATTAGATACTCATCCTGTGACCATTTATTGAAGGATAATAACTGTTTTTCCTTTACATTTGTATTTGATCTATTGTTTATTGATATTAGGTTGCATTAATAATTTATATCTTATATATAAATAGCATTATAATTATATCCATACTTAAAATACTACCTATATAAATAACATATACATCTATACTCGTCTTTATTTTATTTTGTTTATAAATAAATGACTGTTTAAAACTTTATCTGTTTTGTTTAATCAGTGAAGTTCTTTAAACGTTCTCTAGAAGTGGTATCTGAATAAGGGGGAGTGAAATTATAGTCGAGAGGCTAAACTTTAGGAATCTGGTGCTCCACCCAATAGAGTTTAGGTCAGGACAAGCCTAAAAGGGCAGGGGGCGCTACAAAACTTTACGCAAAGAGTTTGAAACCAACTTTAAAAAAAGGAACTTTGAAGATAACTTTACACAAAAGTGTATTCCTGAAACAAAATTTACACAAAAAGTTTGAAACCAACTTTAAAAAAAAGCTTCTCTGAAGCTAACTTTATGCAAAAGTGAATTCCTGCCACAATTTTTATGCAAGTGTATTTCTGAAACAAACTTTACATAAAAAAATGATATGTCTGAAACTAACTTTACCCAAAACAGTTTGAAACCAACTTTAGATCTGATACGGAATACGGAAGTAACTGAAACTGCAATTCATCTAAGTTCCACTAGTCCTGGCTCCAAAAAAAGAGCACATTTCTGTTGACCCCAATGTTAAAACGACCAAATTTACAGCAGAAAAAAAAAAGAGTTTACAGCCTGGTACTATAAACTATTTTGGTATATATAGCTAATACAACACTTTATGACAAATTTAGGGGCAATTTTTTATATATCTCATCCATTAAATTTTTTATTAAGTTTTATTAAGTCTGCTTAATTAAGGGCATGGCCACTTGAGTGACAGCTAGGTCTCGTTGGTTGCCGTCACATCACTTCAGCTGATTCCAGCTAAGTTGTTAGCTAATTAGTAATTGAACTGGGCATATACATCGTACTTTTGTTTCGTTGTATGTAGCTTTACACAGTCAATTGCCTTTTGGAATTATTTCTTACAATAATCAGATATTAAGGCATACTGTGCACAAACCATTCAGGTGGCCTCCATTCCCAGGTAAGTGAGATTCTTATATACTAATATACCATGGCTGTAAATGTATTTATTTAATTTATCATTCATATTTTTCTTTAGAGCTGTAATGCACTCCTGAATCTGACCGATTGATTAGATGTAGGCAATAGAAAAAAAAGTTTGAAACCAACCTTAGATCTGTAGCTAACTTTATGCAGAAGTGTAATTCTGAAGCAAACTTTACGCTAATAATGCATCCCTGAAACAAAAAAAGATGTATCAAAAACATCTAGTTTCAAGGTTTTTACACTGGCAGCTGTCATTGTAAGAATGTTTGCAGCTCTGCTTGTTTGTCCGAGATGGCAACAGTAACTAAGGGAGGTGGGGTTTACCGATAGGCCAATTCAAAACAAGAGCAGACGAATACATAATGCAGTGCCTGAAAGAAATGGCGGTCAGCTTCATTCTCTGTGCCATTTTTTTTTCTCTGTGTCTGAGAATAATAGATCAGAGCTTGGCACCTGCAGAGTCCTCTGCGGGGGGACCGAGGGTCTTCATTTTCATTAAACACAATAGCCCAGGGACAGCACATCCAGTCGGCCTTATCTATAAAGAGAAACATTTTGCCTGGCAAGGTCAGTTCCATTTCTTCTCATTTCCTCTAACAGACAAACAAATAAATAATCTAATGAAACCTCCTTCACAGGTGGGGCGTTTATGGATGGTTCGTTCCCGGTCACAAATAAAAAAACGGAGCAGGGAGAGAAGGTGCCTTTTTACGTTGGAGCGAGTGGTAAATTATGTCTTGATTGAATAAATAGTATTCTGTGTTGGTGGTGTTAATGAAATCAGAACATTTTAGTCATGTAGACTCAAAGTCAAAATCTGTGTGCAGTCTAGAGTAATAGATGTTTGAAAGCATTTAGGAAACTATTGTCAAGACGTCATTTATTAAAAAAAAAAAGTTATATATTCATTCATTAATTTTCTTTTCGGCTTAGTACCTTTATTAATCTGAGGTCGCCACAGCGGATTGAACCGCCGACTTATCCAGCATATGTTTTACGCAGCGGATGCCTTTCCAGCCGCAACCCATCACTGGGAAACATCCACATAACTAAGGTCAATTTTAGCATACTCAATTCACTTGTACCACATGTCTTTGGACTGTGGGGGAAACCCACACGAACATGGGGAGAACATGCAAACTCTACACAGAAATGCCAACTGACCCAGCCGAGGCTCAAACCAGCGACCTTCTTGCTGTGAGGCGAACGTGCTACCCACTGCACCACCAAATGTAATATATCACCATGTTTAAAAAAAAAAAGCTGAAAATTTTTGTCATTTTTATAATTAAATTGTATACTATGTGTGTGTGTGTTAAACACAAGCTGCAACATCCCGCTTTCCCTCATAAAGCTAATACGGAAGTAACTGAAACTGCAATTCATCTAAATTCCACTAGGCCTGGCTCCAAAATAGAGCACATTACCGTTGACCCCAATGTTAAAACGACCAAATTTACAGCAGAAAAAAAAGTTTACAGCCTGGTACAATAAACTATTTTGGGATATATAGCTAATATTACACTTCATGACAAATGTAAGGAGGAACATTTTTTATATATCACATCCGTTTCATTTTTTATTAAGTTTTATTAAGTCTGCTTAATTAAGGGCATGGCCACTTGAGTGACAGCTAGGTCTCGCTGCTTGCTGTCACGTCACTTCAGCTAACTCCAGCTAAGTAGTTAGCTAATTAGTAATTGAACTCGGCATATACATTGTATTTTTGTTTTGTTGTATGTAGCTTTACACTGTTAATTGCCTTTTGGAATTATTTCTTACAATAATCAGATATTAAGGCATGCTGTGCACTTAATTGTGCTCACAAACCATTCAAGTGGCATCCATTCCCAGGTGAGTGAGATTCTTATATGCTAATATACCATGGCTTTAAATGTATTTATTTAATTTATCATTTATATTTTTCTTTAGATTTGTAATGCACTCCAGAATCTGACAGATGGATTAGCTGTAGGCTATAGAGCAGTCATCTGAAACGTTGTCATACCTGGATTTCATAAATAGCCTTGCATTTACTAACACAGACTATATTTGAAGTACTTGGAAGTAATTTGCGTTTTTCTCCTGTAGAAAAACATCATAAGAACAATGTTTAGTGGCTTAAAGGGCACATAGGTTACCACTTTTTCCAGATTTAATACAAGTCTTTTGTGTCTCCAGAATGTGTCTGTAAAGTTTCATCTCAAAACACCCATCAGATTTTTTTATTATACCTGTCATAAGTTTCTTTTTTGTAGCATTTAGCAGAAGCTAGCTGTTTTTGTGTACTGCGCCTTTAAGGCTAGTCCTTCACGCCCACTGTTTCCACGTGCCTGGCAGCTGCTCCCTCGGCTGCGTCAGACAGCAAACACGAAGGAATAAACGTTTGTGAGGAAAAATTACAGTAAGAATCTTACCCATGAGTATTTGATGCATGTTGTGGAGTTGCAGGATGAGTCACACACAATGTCGTTACAAAGTTCACGCACACTCACACACACACACACACACAGAGCGCTGACAGGCACACACAGACTGCGCGCGTTTAGCTTTGCACTGTTTTTGCACGCAAATGGGACAGAATACAGGTTAATCTCCACTGCTGTATGGATGTCTGTTATGTTAATGTACAAAATAAACCTGATTTAACGTCCACAAACCGGGATTGAAGCGTCTTTTATGATTGTTCTGACACGCGGCTGTGTTGATGAAGTAAATGGCTGTAATTCATTACACACATGCACTGTTTTAAAACATTTTAAACTTGTAAAACTCACTCTTGATCACATTTGATGATGATTGATGATCCTAGCAAACTGAACAGACCTTTTATTTATGGTTGCTTAGTTTGCGCACGTCCTGGTCCTGTGTCTGGTTGATATGATTACACGTTACTACGGAGACATGTTAATACGCAGCTGTCAATCAATTCGGTGGGTGGGGGGACCACACTCCTACGTTAAGTTGCGGTCGGTCTGAAAACCGCTCCAATTGGTCCACCGTTTTTATGTTGTTAAATTGAAAAAAAAAGGACTGAGTGTGTTTATATCACCCCAATATGATGCTCTATACCTACACATATGTCTTTTCAAACAGCTTGAAAGGTAGATTTTTCACCATAGGTGCCCTTTAATGTATTACAACTATAAATTTAAATATATTAAATAGTTTTTAAAAGCCCAAACACGTTATTGATATAGTATACAACAAAGCACAACCAAAGCCTGTTTAAGCAAAATGCTAGCAGGTATCAGTAGCTCTGCTCATGCTCCTCCTTTTTGCCCTTTGTCGGTTAACACTGGTTGGTGTGAAGGTACAAAACAGCGACGGTTGATCACGCCCACTTGAACCTTCATTTAATTTATTTTTTATTCCCAGGTTCTGCTGATTGACACATTTCTAGAAATTTTTATTGGCAATCTTAAGCCAATTGTAATCGTTTGTTTTGGTTCAATTTGGAATTTCCCCAACCATAGCAGAACACGGAGAATCAGAGTGAGCTTGGCCCCACTCTGATCCCACTTGTAGCTTCATTTTCGCTCTTTAGAAACCAATGGGTGATGTCAAGGATGCCACATCCATATTTTTTTACAGTCTATAGTTAAACACTAGTGTTAAAGTAAAATAGAAATATAGTTTTTAAATTAAATAAATTCTACAATTTATTATATTTAATTTAAATTCTACATTAGTTTATATTATTGTTATTATTATTAATCTAAACACTAATATACAATTCATACATTTATTTATATTATTATTATTATTTATATTTTTATCTAAACTAATAAAAATCATATATGATATTACTATTATATAATACAGTATTATTAATAATAATAATAATAATAACAACAACAATTGTATTACTATTATTTATACATGTTCATTATAAAATGTTGTTAAACAAATTTAATCTGACTTTAACTTTTCATCTATTTATGAACAATGCTGCCTATTGTAAAATAATTGCAATAATCAAAAAAACTATATCTAATATACGTTTAGATTTATTTTTATGACTGTCCCTCAACCTAATGCGACAAGATTCTCAAACTTTTACATGCCAGCCAGTGCGCGTATATTTAAATCCACTCCAGCAACAGGAATGGCAGCGCCGAGAAGAATTTCAAATCCCACACTTGTCACATGCAACAGTTCCCACCTGTGGATTCGGTGAAAAGACATCAAAAAGATGCCTGTGTGGAAGTAGAACAGTTATTTTTGTTTCCTTCCAGGTGTCTTTACAACTCCACTAATACGTTCAGGTGTTCGCATCTCTCTCACGTTTGCCAGATCGGCCCAGCTGGAGGACTAACTCAAGTACAGCTGGATGGAAGATTTGAAGATCTCTCATATCCATGCTTTATTTGTTCAGTATTCTGCCGAAGCTGGTCTAATGCAACTCTAACCCTCAGTGTTTTGGCAAATGTATTGTAAAAAAAAAAAAAAAACGGGATGGAGGTCATCAGATGAGAGGAAGTGATAAAGGATGGAGAAACAAAGATGGAGGAGCTGTGTGTTCATGAAGGTAACATTTGGTCGGCTTTTTGAGTAAAGTTCCATTGCAAATTTATGAAAAAATGGTTGGTTTTAAGTAGGATGTACTTTTAAACCTCCTTTTTCTTTTGAATATGTATCCCATAATTCCTCACAGGATGCACGATTGATTGCATGATTTTTTTTAGTCCACTTCATATTTTCAATTCAATTCAATTCATCTTTATTTGTATAGCGCTTATACAATGTAGATTGTGTCAAAGCAGCTTCACATGGAAGTTTATAGTGAATTGAAAAGTGTCAGTTCAGTTTTCAGTGTTTAAGTTCAGTTTAGTTTAGTTTAGCTCAGTTCAGTGTGGTTTAATAATCACTACTGAGAGTCCAAACACTGAGGAGCACTTCCATCGATGCGCAGCTCTACAGATCCCGAACCATGCAAGCCAGTGGCGACAGGGGCGAGGAAAAAACTTCACCAATTGGCGAAAGTGAAGAATTTAAAAAACCTCGAGAGAAACCAGGCTCAGTTGGGCACGACCATTTCTCCTATGGCCAAACGTCTTGTGCAGAGCTGCAGTCTAGGCGCAGTAGCTGGACCTCCGCGAAGACACGTCTGTCCTTGGAGCATCAGAGGAATCAGTCTTATGCTCTCCATCATGACCACCACAGCAGCAGCTTAGGATACGGCCTGGTCCGGGAGCCTTGGAATCGTCTCGTCGCTGGTCTTGGATCGCATCAGTGGCACTGCATAGTCTGAGGGCCTCGAGATGAGTACCCCCATGTGGAAATACAGAATAAGGAGAATAATTAGCGTAGCTGCTGTTCATAGTGTATATAAACAAGAAGCAAAATCGTGTGTGGGGCACATCATGCGTCACACCGCTATGTAATGCACTAAGTGTATGCTTTGCTAAAAAGATAGGTCTTTAATCTACTTTTGAAGAGTGAGAGTGTGTCTGAGCCTCGGACATTATCAGGAAGGCTATTCCAGAGTTTAGGGGCCATAAATGAGAAGGCTCGACCTCCTTTACTCGATTTAGCTATTCTAGGTACTACAAGAAGCCCTGAATATTTCGCTGTAGTATTTTTGGTCACACTTTGCAATACGTTTTCATTATTTGTACATAAGTTGTACAATAAACGTAGAGCATTTATTAATCCTAGGTCAACATTACTTACTAATGCATTATTAAAATCAAAATTCCTGCTTGTTAACATTAGTTAATGCACTTTGAGTTAACATGAACTAACGATGAACCGCTTTTTTCCATTAACAAAGATGAATAAACACTGTAATGAATGCTTTTCATTGCTTGTTCATGTTAGTAAATACATAAACTAACAATAACTAATACAACTTTATTGTAAAGTGTTACCCATGTTTCAAAATCACACTTTTTAGCAAAGTAATTGAGTGCATTTACATGTTTTTAATACGACTAATACAATACTCTGATTAAGATGTACAGACCTGGGGCCTGTTTCAGAAAGGAGGTTAAGTGAAAACTCAAGAGAATTTTAACCCTGAAATGAGAGGAACTCTGGGTTTTCCGTTTCAAAATGGCAGGTTTGTCAAACTCGAGAAAGCAGGGTAAGTCAAGCCTGTTTCTGAAAGAGAAGTAACTAACTCAGAGTCAGTTACCAGGGTAACTTACTCTGAACCTAACCAGGTTTTATTCTCTTAACTCAGTTTCTGTCAGTCTCCATTTTTTTTTTTTAAAGACTAAGTGGTATTTTTCGCCTTAGCCTTACGTTTCCACACACCTATTTCAATGCTCATTTTGGATATGCGGATAAAAACGATTGATAGAAACATCATGATGCACATAACTTTTCGAAATTATGCATAAAAAAACATGCGCATAATAACGGAGTAGGATAAACTTTTGTTTGATAAAGATGCTCATAAACTGCGATGAAAACCCTTTTACTGAACAAATTCCAGTATGTGTGTGAATAGACAAACTAGCTCGCTGAGCACATTGTAAATCATCTTAAATGTTGTTTTTGTCATCCTAAAATGCCTCAACCGTTTCAGTATTGGTGTATATTATTAATTACCTTTGGAGCGTCTGGAGTGTGTCATGAGCGTCTGTGTCACGAGATGGAGAATCACAAAAATCCATGCGCAGCAATTTATTTTGACAAAACAAAATGAGTTTCCTAATCTTGCACAGTAACTGTAAGCAAGATACAAAATCTAGGATTGAGTCCAGACGAAAGAACTGACAAAACAATAAAAAAAAAAAGCAAATACAAAAACGGGTAGGAATGCTAAAAAAAACTTTTACGCACCCAAAAATCAACAAATACTAAACTGGGTAAAAGTGCTAACAAAACAAACAAGAATCCAAGAATAAGCAAATACAAAACTACCAGACATGAGGGTCAAACAAAATCCTAAGGCAGGGGTGCTCAACCCTGTTCCTGGTGATCGACATTCCAGCTGATTTTAGCTCCAACCCTGATCAAAAACATCTGAACCAATTATTTAGAACGTGAGGAGCACTTGATAATTACAGGCAGGTGTGTTTGATAAGGGCTGCAACTGAAAACTGCAGGAAGGTCGATCGCCAGGAATAGGATTGAGCACCCCTGTCTTAAGGCAACTAAAACACAAGACAAAAGGGTTTATAAAGACAGGGCTAAATTAACAAACAAGAAACAGCTGTAACATAATACAATCAGAAGTGCAAAGGATTATAGGAAATGAAGTTAAAGAATGCTGTGTCCACGCAAGTGTCCAAAATAGGGCACTGCAACATGTGACATTTTGTTCTCCGCGTCTCATGGCTTCAAACACCACAACGTGTTCATTGTGTGTCAACATTGTCTTCTGAGGCGCAAGTATATTTAGCCAGTTAAATAAAGAAATGTAAATTTTGTTTTTACTGTTGATATTTGGCGCCAGTTAATTAGGAAGTGACGATTTTGTTGTCTTTGATTCATTGGATGGAAACGCTGCTTTATTCGCACATCTTTTATGCATTATTCCAGTATTGCAAATACATTTTTATTAATATTTTTGGATGGAAACAGCTATTGCCTATATTTCAGTCACACAACGAACAAAGTTACGTACGAAAATGGCTTGTCCTTTTTTAATGAATAATTAGCTTAAATTCACTGACCTTTGACATGTACTGTAACTAGATTAATGGGATTATTATTCGTTCTAAAAAATATTTTTTTGTTCCGCTTACATTCTAAGTATCATATCAACCTCTATCACTTGATCAATAATAGAGGCACAAGTGCACTTTTAAATCTATTAAAACTGATCAACGTGTATAAAAGTGGGAACGTGTGTAAAATATTTTATAAAAATCACACATTATATAACTTTTTTATTATACTTAAATATTTAAATTTGATGTAAAATTACGCATTAACTTTAGCAGCTATGTTTTCCCACACTAACTGTCTCTGTCTCACTAATGCATAATTGCTATAACTTTGCATGAGCACATCAAGTTCAGCTGGAGAAAGAAAAGCTGGTGTCTCTTTTTAGATGTTGCCATGGTCACTCGTAATATCTGCGCTCCATTGATAATGCCTTTTTATAGTCAGGGTGTGCGAGCTTAACTCTGAGTTGGTCTACTCAAAGTTGATTGACCCAACTCAGATCAGCTACTCTGAAACTGAAAACTCTTGAGTTTTTAATCTCTCTGTAAATCAACTCAGAGTTCAAGTTTAAACTCTGAGTTGGTTGAACCTCCTTACTGAAACAGGCCCCTGGACTAAAGCATCCACCAACTCTTGGACAATCTGTGGTGCAATGTGGCGTTGGTGGAGTGAGACATGTCCCAAATGTGCTCAGTTGAATTCAGGTCTGGGGAACGGGCAGCCCAGCATCAGTGACTTCATTTTACAGGAAATTCTGACACACCCCAGCCACATGATGTCTTGCATTAGGAGGAACCCAGGGCTAACTGCACCTGCACAAGGAGTCTGAGGATCTCATCTCGGTACTTAATGGCAGTCAGGCTACCTCTGGTAAGAATATGGAGGGCTGCCCTCTAAAGAAATGCCATCCCGCTATTACTGACCCACTGCCAAACCAGTCATGCTGGAGGATGTTGCAGACAGACATTCTCCTTGGCGTCTCTAGACTGTCACGTCTGTCACATGTGCTCAGTGTAAACCTACTTTCATATGTGAAGAGCACAGGATGCCAGTTTGCCAATTTTGATGTTCTCTGTCAAATGCTAAACGTCCTGCACAGTGTTAGGCTGTAAGCACAACTCCCACCTGTGGATGTCGGGCCCTTATACCGCCCTCATGGAGTCTGTTTCTGACCGTTTGAGCAGACGCATGCACATTTGTGGCCTGCTGGAGGTCATTTTGCAGGGCTCTGGCAGTGCTCATCCTGTTCCTCCTTGCACAAAGGTGTAGGTAGCTGTCCTGCTGCTGAGTTGTTGCCTTCATTTGGCCTCCTCCATGACTCCTGATGTTCTGGCCTGTCTCCTGGCAGAGCCTCCATGCTCTGGACACTACGCTGACAGACACAGCAAACTTTCTTGCCACAGCTCACATTGATGTGCCATCCTGGATGAGCTACACTAACTGAGCCACTTGTGTGGGTTGTAGACTCCGTCTTATGCTTCCACTACAGTGAAAGCATTCAAAAGCGACCAAAGCATCAGCCAGAAAGCATAGGACTTGAGAAGTGGTCTGTGGTCACCACATGCAGAACCACTCTTTTATTTGGGGTGTCTTGCTAACTGCCTATAGTTTTCACCTGTTGTCTGTTCTATTGGCACAACAGCATGTGGTATTGATTGTCAATCAGTGTTGCTTCCTAAACGGGCAGTTTGATTTCACAGAAGTGTGATCGACTTGGTATTATTGTTTTAAGTGTTGCCTTTATATTTTTGAGCAGTGTATATATACACTCATATGCTGCATCCCAATTCACATACTATTAATTCTAAATGGTACTTGAAAATAGAATTAAGGTGCGCTCACACTGGACCTTTCTACCCATAGATTTCCATTCATACGCATGCGAATGTGTCAGACCGGAAACGCAAGGTCATGCGTCATGTCAAGGCTGCGGTGCAGTTCAAGCTTGGTGAACTCTGACCTGCAAAATCGCATCACTTGACTGCGTGAGACCGATCGAGGATCAAAACATGATCTTTCTGGACAGAAATTTAAAACATGGACCAATCGCTCGCTTTTTTAAATGTCTAATCATTTTGTTTAATCTCACCCCTTTTCGCAGCGCTGTATGACAGAATTTCGCACACACAAACTAGTGTGACAGCAGCTTAAGTATGTCCTAAACCATAGTACATTGAAAAGAGTATGCCAAAGGTTCCCGGATGGTTTACTGTTCCGGTAAAAAATTGAAATGTAGAAGCTTCCATACTCTAACTGCTAATATTGCCCACAA
Organism: Danio tinwini; assembly: GCA_903798205.1. Classification (NCBI taxonomy): domain Eukaryota; kingdom Metazoa; phylum Chordata; class Actinopteri; order Cypriniformes; family Danionidae; genus Danio; species Danio tinwini. The sequence goes on along the minus strand of CAIGQZ010032594.1, from coordinate 12,688,487 downwards.
TACATTTCACGTTGGAAGTGAATTTGATTAGAACTAAAAACTTGGATAAAAAGTGTAAATAAACTCCAAACATGGCAGACGCGCGACATCAGCCGTCAAGTAGAAAGGCTAAAGTTGTTTGAATGTTAATCAATATCTAGCCAACTGGAACTTATTTAAACCGCATTTTCTGTGTTATATTTCATCTGCAACAACAATGTGGACTTATATGAAGATATGTTTGGACATTAATTTCTGAATGCATATTTACTTGAAGACCTGAGGAGAATTCTCTGCATGAAAGACTCGCAAATGACAGGCTATCCTGCTGCTGCTTTTTCAATAAGGATGGTAATTAAATATGAACGAAATGTGGATGATGTGTCGAGATGATTGACAGGGGACGTAACTAATCAACATAACGATCTGTTAACAAGAAGGTTGTTTGTCCCAAAGCTTGCATACTCTTCTGTTACACATTCAAACGCATATACTTTTCCTTTCCAAATAAGTACATGCTTTGCATTATTATTTTAAACAAGTAGAGTTTTTGTCAGCAAGTGATATACAGTGATTGCGGAAAGTATTCATAGTGCTTCACTTTTTCCACTTTTTTTTAATGTTACAGCTACGCACAATACCCCATAATGACAATGTGAAAAAAGATTTTTTGAAATTGTTGAAAATTTATTTAAAATAAAACCCCTGAAAAATCACATGTACATAAGTATTCACAGCCTTTGACGTGAAGCTCTAAATTGAGCTCAGGTACATTTTGTTTCCACTGATCATTCTTGAGATGTTTAGGCAGCGTTTACCTGTGGTAAATTCAGTTGATTGGACATGATTTGAAAAGGCATACACCTGTCTATATAAGGTCCCAGGGTTGACAGTGCATGTCAAAGCACAAACTAAGCATGAAGACAAAGGAATTGTCTGTAGATCTTCGAGGCAGGATTGTCTCAAGCACAAGGCTGGGTAAGGTTACAGAAAAATTGCTGCTGCTCTGAAAGTTCCAATGTGCACAGTGGCCTCCATTATTTGTAAGTGGAAGATGTTTGGAACCACCAGGACTCTTCCTAGCAGGCACTGCTTATCACCAAGCTAATAACATTCCTACAGTGAAGCATGGTGGTGGCAGCATCATGCTGTGGGGATGTTTTTCAGCAGCAGGAACTGGAAGACTAGTCAGGATAGAGGGAAAGATGAATGCAGCAATGTAAAGAGACATCCTGAATGAAAACCTGCTTCAGAGTGCTCTTGACCTCAGACTGGGGCGACAGTTAATCTTCCAGCAGGACAATGACCTAAAGCACATCGCCAAAATATCAATGGAGTGGCTTCACAACAACTCCTGAATGTCCTTAAGTGGCCCAGCCAGAGCCCAGACCTAAGTCCTATTGAACATCTCTGCAGAGATCTGAAAATGGCTGTACACCGTTGCTTCCCATCCAACTTGATAGAGCTTGAGAGGAAAGGTGCATCAACAAAGTATTGAGCAAAGGCTGTGAATACTTCTGTACAAGTGATTTCAGGTTTATTTTTATTATTATTTTTAGTAGTTTCAAAAAAACTCTTTTTTCACATTGTCATTATGGGGTATTGTGTGTAGAATTTTGAGGAAATAAATCAATTTAATCCATTTTGGAATAAGGCTGTAACATAAAAAAAGTGAAAGCGCTATGAATACTTTCCGGATGCACTGTAGCATCATATACCATGAAAATAATTTACAAATGGTAAACAACCTCTGTCATTATTGTATTGTATAAATAAAATAAATGATTATAAAACCCATCTGATGCACTGTAATCCAACTAATAAATGTTGTTGTTTAACCAGCAACTCAATACAAGATGCAATAATAGCTTTTCTTCCAATTTTTCTTCCTTCTCATTTGCTCAATATTTAATAGGAAACATGCTTTAATTTGATGGTCCTTCCCTCAGATAGTGAATTAGACCTCTACAGTGATGTGAAACAGTTATCTTGGAGAGCTCTCACACCCACAAGGGCTGTTTCGCTGTTTAAAATGTATGCGTAGTAACAAAGTGTTTATCCTAAAATTATAGCCATGCCTGGGAAGGAACCGCCACCATCAGCACAAACAATCTAAAGCGCCAAACACAGCAATTACCCATAAACACCTGCTGTGTGTGGGCCACCGAGCGGGGAAGCGGCAGTGGAGCTGATTTTGGTGGATTCTGCTTGTGGGAGGGAAAGACTCAGCGTTGACCCTGTTTAGCTAATGAACGACACCATCCTCCTCGCACAACTGTACAACTCCTGGGAGCCGGGAAGATGAAGGAGAGCATTTTTTGTCTGTAGTTCTGGACGGTGGAGGTGGAAGGCAGTGGTAGTCAGAGTACACAAATCAAGCGCTCGGGTAAATGTATAGAGTACTTTATGTAACATTACTCTGATAAAAGTATAAAGTAGTGTGTTTCAGTTCTACTCTAGTACTTGTTGTGCATTAAGTGTTGGGTTTTTGAAAATGTACTTTTATGCTGTGTAACATTTTAATTGGTGAATCATTAGCGAGAGAATCGTTTGAATTATGAATCGTTAACTGGAGACTCGCTCTGACAGGATCATTTGAATCAGTAAATCGTTCTGACTGATTTGAATTATGAATCGTTACCTGCAGACTTGATCTGACAGGATCATTTTAGTCAGTGAACCACTAGTGAGAGAATCGTTCTGACTGGATCATTTGAATCATAAATCATTACCTGCACTCTAGCTCTGTCAGGATCATTTTTGAATCATGAATCGTTAGCAGAAAACTCACTCTAATAGGAACGTGTTAATCAGTGAATCGTTAGGGAGAAAGAATCATTCTGACTGAATCATTAAATCATGAATTGGTAAATGGAGACTCGCTCTGACAAGATTATTTTAATCTGTGAATCATTGGCAAGAGAATCGTTCTGACTGAATCGTTTGAATCATGAATTGTTAACTCGAGACCCACTCTGACAGGATCATTTTAATCAGTGAATCTTTAGTGAGAAAATCATTGTAACTGAATAATTTAGGTCTATAAATTTTAACTGGAGAAACTCACTCTGACAGTGTCATTTTAATCAATGAATCATTAGCAAGAAAATTGTTCTGACTGAATCATTTGAATCATTAATCGTTAAGACTCGGGATAATTTTAATCAGTGAATCATTAGCAAGAAAATCTTTCTGACTGGATCAATTGAATCATGAATTGTTAACTGGAGACTCACTCATTTGAATCATTAATCGTTAAGACTCTGGATCATTTTAATCAGTGAATCATTAGCAAGATAATCTTTTCGACTGGATCAATTGAATCATGAATTGTTAACTGGACACTCACTCTAAAAGGGTTATTTTAATCAGTGAGTCATTAGCGAGAGAATCATTCTGACTGGATCATTTGAATCATGAATTGTTACCTGGAGAGTCACTTTCACAGGGTTATTTTAATTAGTGAGTCATTAGCGAGAGAATCTTTCTGACTATTATTTAAATCATGAATTGTTACCTGGAGACTTGCTCTGACAGGATCATTTTAATCGGTGAATCATTTGGGAAAGAATAATTCTGACTGAACTGCTTGAATCATGAATCAATAACTAGAGACTCGCTCTGATCATTAGTGAGAGAATCGTTCTGACTGGATCATTTGAATCATGAATCGTTAACTGGAAACTTGCTCTGACAGGATCATTTTAATCAGTGGCTGTGTACGAAAACGCCTACTACTCACAGTGCATGATGGGATAGCATAGCGCCCATCAGATGCGCACTTTAGAATCTTGTCTGTAATAGTAGGTCATCCAGATTCTTCTGGCATACTGTTTTTCGAATTCTATGAATTCAGACATACTACTCTGCTCACATACTGTTTTTAGCATACTATATGGAAGTGTGTGATTTCAGACGCAGCCAATGAATCGATAGCAACAAAATCTTTCTCACTGTATCATTTGAATGATGAATCGTTTATTGGAGACTTGCTATGACAGGATCATTTTAATCGGTGAATCATTAGCAAGAAAATCATTCTGACTAAATCATTTCAATGATCAGGGCATCATTTGTGCCGGAACACGGCGGATCTGAATCCGACACCTCTGAAATCTGATCTGGCACCTCATTTTACCAATCCCCTTCCTCAACCGCTCTCCTCCTCCATCCGCTGTTCACTTTCACTTCCTTCCGCGACTCCCCAACCCTCTTCACTTTTGTCCATGACAATTCCCTGCTCTTCACTTTCGTCCTTCATCTGCGACACTTCTCCACCATCCAACACCAATCCTTGCACCCTCTCGACGTTTGTGCGCTACACCTCCATTAAATTCCTCAATGTCAATTATTATATATATATATATATATATATATTCATTCATTCATTTTCTTTTTGGCTTAGTCCCTTTATTAATCTGGGGTGGCCACAGTGGAATGAACCACCAACATATCCAGCATATGCTTTACGCAGCGGATGCCCTTCCAGCCGCAACCTATCACTCGGAAACATCACACACACACACTACAGTCAATTTTAGCATACCCAATTCACCTGTACCACAAGCACCCAGAGGAAACGGACATAAGGAGAACATGCAAACTCTACACAGAAATGCCAACTGACCCAGCCGAGGCTCGAACCAGCAACCTTCTTGTTGTGAGGCGAACGTGCTAGCCACTGCGCCACTGCGTTGCCTCGAAAGAATCATTCTGACTTAATAATTTCAATGACAAATCGTTTATTGGAGACTTGCTATGGCAGGATCATTTTAATCGGTGAATTATTAGCAAGAAGATCATTCTGACTGAATCATTTAAATTATGAATTGTTAACCGGAGACTCATTCTGAGAGGACATTTTTTAAATGGAAACTCATTTTTACAATATCATTAGAATTTGTATTAAACGTTTTTAAATAATACGTACAGTCATTTGTTTTAAAAAAGATGAAATAATTGAAATGTATGTCCTCCACAGCTGGAATGTCATGGTACATTGTAAAGCAATGTGTTTGGCTGTGCATTTGGTTGCTTCTAAATCACCAATATAAATGGTCAAGAGTTTGGACTAACAGATACAGTACAGGTCCAACCTAGTGTAGTTGTCCAAAGTTACCAAAAGTCTGTGAGAAATTTCAAAACGAACGGCATGTTTTCCAGTATGTCCTGCTATTCTTTGCAACACCTGCTAGTCCGCATTACCATTCCGCACAAGACTACAGGTGTCAGAGTTACTTTACTCTGGCGATGTAACGGTCTGTCAAAACTGGGCGGGAAACGAAGGCTTGTTTATATCAGCTTCCTCTAACACGTTCACACTCTACTTTTTTTTAATTTTCCCTCTTGTTAAATTGAAAGAGGTTTTTTTTCTCACGTTTCTCCGGTCTCAGCTGCTGTCACCATGGCATTTATGTCTATGTTGGACTTCAATAGGTCGAAGCACTGTTTATCAGCAGCTTCTTTTCCTAAAAGAGTCTCAGTCTCTCCAGTGCTCATGTGTCGTCTGCCCAGGGGGAGCTCAGGCAGTTTGTCAATAGGCCCATTATGTGATCTGTCAAAGAATATGACAAGGGCCCATGGCTCTCTCAGTTACTGTCTAGGTATTGAGAAGCACACAAGAAAATGCCACACGCTCCTACAAGAATTAAACCTTGTAGTGGTGTGATATTTTTCTTATTATGATGGCAGGAAGAGAGATAACACTTTAGCCCTAGCCAGACCATCTTGCCAGTTTTCACATTTTAAGCTTGTTTCGGATCATTTCTAATGGTCTTTATCACTTACTTGATGACTATGATGGCTGTAACCTTTTGGTTGCAAGTATTAATTACAATAATTAATGAACAGTTGACAACTCTTGTGATTTTAATGGGCATTTTGTTTACACTCAAATTGCTTTAATTGCTTTGGATCTCCTTTTCTCTGCTATGACATCTTTTTAAATTCAACAAAGTTCATTTACTGACATTTGTAGTATTTTGTACTATATACGAAATACAATACAAAATTCAATACGTGTGAATAAATCGTCATGTTCACGCCTAAATAGGCGCGTGAATATTTTGAGTATACTCGCTTCATTCACGTCATGGGCAGGGCGTCTGTCTGCCCTGTGACTCTAGCTTCCTTGCTAAATGGCTAACATGGATTTTATTGAGATAGTAGCTGTGCTTTATGAAGGTTGAAAAACAGTGTAAATTCATTTGGAGCCGTGTTTGAGTCCACTAGATCCATTCAGAGGTGCACCCAGCACTGTGAGTTCATCAACCTCTCCAGAAACTATACCTGGATGATGGAAGCTTTCAGCTGTGCTTCAGACTGAGCCCAGCCCAGTTTGGTGAACTGTTGTCTGATGTCGGCAAGAGAATTTTCCCCTTGGACACCAAAAACAGGCACTATGTCATGATCATGCCCCTACAAAAGAAAGCTCCTGATTGGTTAACGAGGTGCGAATGTCCTCTGAAGTTCAGATTTTCCTACTTGATCGATTCAATCGCACAAAACACTCAGCTTGTGCTACTTCATATGCATGAATCGCATCATTCGTGCCACCTCATTCGTGCGTATCACGCCGCAAGACGTCTATTCGTGTCTTTGCATTGACTTAACATGTAAATCACTCGCGCTTGATGCTTTATCCTCGTCTGGTGTAAACAAAGCATAACACCACCCCCTCATTGGAGGGATGTGCTAATTGTACTAAATGTACAAATAAGATTATGCAAATATAATATAAATTAGCCACAAAATCAGAAAGTTATGAATTGCCATGATGTTGTGTTAAGAAAACAGAGTTAAACTGTGTTGAAGTTTATAATGTAAGTTTTGCAGTTTGTAAACAATTTTTGGAAAACAAAGCATTTAGACATTTTCTTCATTTGATTTAAAAAAAAAAACAATCGTCATTGTGTTTGTTGGCATTGTGTTTTGCTTAATCAGGCATAGAAATAATTATATAAAAAGTTTTAGCATGGGAAATAGGACCCATACCGGCCAGCGTAACAGTGTAAACCCTATCTGGTTATTGACTTCCAGCTATAAAGACTTAACAGTATTGGCCAAAATTCTCATATACATCAGAAACACACTATTTATGCTACTATGACACTTGTCTTCTCCTAACTGAACAATCACAGTCTTTCATTCATTTTGAGGTAGTTGATGAATTAACATGTTGTAAATCCAGCAGCTCTAATCTCTTCTCTGCAGTGCGAGCTAACATGTCAGCATCCATTATACATCTAATAATATAATGAATCTTCATTTGTTTGAAATACCAAATACATATTCTTATGTACATTGGAGAATTGGAATATCATATATTTCACAATATAATTAAGACATTTGTCAATATTTGGCGAAAATGTGAAAAAAAATAGGCTTAAATTATCAGGGCTGTGGTGAGTCATGTGATAAAACTAGCAAAAACTCTCTCTTGAACCTCCCAAGGAATCTGTAATCTGTTCAGGTGAACATTTTGAATAATTTTCCATTTGTTCTCTTCGAGATACTTCTGGATTTTCACTACGGTCCATGCTTTATCTTTTTCAGGTGATAAAGTACATTTCAAGTGGCAAGAGCCGAACATAACTCACTGTTAACTGAGCTTATCTGAGTGTCAACGACATTCGATTACTTTTTCCCCTACATGTAATTAGTTCAGAACCCTGTTTCCTTTGTGTTCCATGTGTATTTCATATGTAACTTTAACATCTGAAGCTCTTGTAGTTTTTCTGTAAGAGTAAAGAGAGAAATGAGCCATTCAGCCTCATCAAACCCAGACATGCTCCTTGATTCATTTAGAAATGAAGCTAACTGCACAAACGCTTCTCAATATGACCCAACCTTTGGTTAATTCCTCCATTATGTCACAAATCTCAGACATTTACTGAAGCGCTTCATAATGGCTTTATAATGGAAATTATCACTGGCCATAAAAGTTAATAAATTTCAGCATATGCACAGGGTTAGCTAATGTACGAGGTTAATGGTGTTTCTTCGGGAACGGGGCGGAGTGTTCCGTAAATTTACCCCACAAAGCCGCGATGTTGAAATGCCGGGCCGCCACACCAATAACCAGATCTAGATAATGAGTGTCGATTTCTGGGAAGCGCGAGCCAATGCTGAGGCAAATCTCCATTAAAGCTGAAGTGCTTTGTCAGCCCGACTGTATTGCATCTTGCTTAACGAGATTAAGTGAATTTAGATCTATGGTGAGCACGTCCGGCTCGTCTTTCTGGGGAAATAAAAAATCTGTGAAATATTTGTAATACCTTGAGCAATCAAAGAAGCCAAACCCAGGTTCTCTGGAGTCACAGCCTGTTAGATGTGTAATTCACTTTCACAGTCTGAAGGCAGACATCAGAGGCGTAATTAGTCACCTTTCTGAATGCTTTTTTTTCTCTCTCTCTCTCTTTCTCTGACGACTTATTCTCTCTCTCTTTTTATCTCCTTTTCTTTCCATCTGGCTTCCCAGCGAGGTGGGACTGGATCCATCGGAAACAGATGTTCCTTCACCTAGCCAGCTATTTTCCAGGCTGGAGCGATTCTTCCACACAACCTGAGGTGAACTTTTAAAACAGTCACACGCCATCAGAGACGAGCGATATGAGCATCCACACATTTTTTTTTCCCGAACATGCCTTATGAGTGTCGTTTCTAAAGGCCTGCCATAAGCCCCATTGGGTAAGTTCAGTCTATTAGTGTGCTGATGATTTCAAACCCCCACACGGATCGCTCCGTAGAAGCCAATGATCCGTGACGGATAGGACAGTTCCTCCGCTTTGGTTTCTTGCCATTTTCAGCGCAGGCCTGATTTCCCTACAGTAAACTCTGGGACTTTGGGTTTCACAAGGGCGGAGCTCTAGGGGTTGAAATGTCGAAAGATTGTAGGTTGGTTTTAAGTGTAAATTTAAATTAAGTTTTGGTATTGTGGTATTGTGGGGTTTCCTTTCCAACTTTAGGTCACAATTCACAGTATTAACAAACCATACCAGCTTAATAAACTGTTAATTAGCTGTTTATTAATTGTTAGTAAGGTAGCGGTTGGGTAGGATTAGATATGCAGAATAAAATCATACTTTATAACTACTAATGAATAGTTAATCGCAATAATAAGTCAGTATCTAATAGCATGAATTATGGCCTAAACTAAAATGTTACTGTATTGTGTAGCAAGGAGTTGGCGAGCGGAGAAAATAATAATTCCGTCTAACAGTCGGAAAGGTGAGCATATTACACCAATTCTCTATTCCCTCCACTGGCTCCCTGTTAAGTTCTGAATTGATTTTAAACTTTTGATGTTTGTTTTTAATGCCGTCAATGGCCTTGCTCCTGTTTATTTATGTGAAATTTTGTGCTGACCAACGTCTGCTTGAAGTCCCGCGGTCAAGATATAAGCAGTGGGGTGATCGCTCTTTTGCAGTGGCAGGTTCTAAACTCTGGAATACCCTTCCTATTGAGCTTCGCACAATCACTGACCTGCCACTTTTTAAAGCCAAGCTTAAGACCCTCTTGTTACTTTATGTTTTAATGTTTGTTGGATTTTATTGATATATATATATCATCTTTATTTTGATATTGCATAGTCTACTTTTCTGTTGGGTTGTATAATTTGCTTTTACTTGTGTAAAGCACTTTGGTCAATCATGGTTGTTTTAAAGTGCTATATAAATAAAAGTTGGTTGATTGATTGATTGATTGATTGATTGATTGAATAATAATCATTCATTTTTTATTTTACAATCTGAAGAGATTCAAAGCTGTTATTAAATGATTAAATATTTATCTTTTATTACTATTTTTGTGCAAGATATGAAGAAACATAATTGTTTTCATTGATATGAAAAACTAACCAGCCTTATTCAAAATTGTTGTTATATTAAAATATAGCTATATATTCAAACATGCTCTCTTTAAAGGGCACCTATGGTGAAAAATCTACTTTTCAAGCTGTTTGGACAGACATATGTGTAGGTATAGCATATAGACCGTCATATTGGGGTGATATAAACACACTCAGTCCTTTTTTTTTCAATTTAACAACAAAAACGGTGGACCAATTGGAGCGGTTTTGAGATCGACCGCAACTTGACGTAGGAGTGCGGTCCACCTGCCCACCAATATTGATTGACAGGTGGCCATTACCATCTCCTCAGTATGTTGTTTCACGTCCGCCATTTTCAGCGTGTGAGTCAAAGTGACGTCACCAAAGAAACACCCTTGCTCTATTTTTAGATGTAAGGCTCACTGGGCTCAACATTCACCACGTTATTGCTCTCCTTGCCGCCAGTGTTTGTAAGTTTTGGTGTGTTTGCATACATGTGTACTTTTCATTGTGTGTTCCTTAAACTTCAGCCGTTTGCATTTTCCTCGGTCACAGAAGCTTCTTGTCATCTTAACTAGGTGCAGCTGGAAAGTGCGAGCACGCTGCCTCACGTGCTCGTCCCTCCATTGGAAATAACGAACTAACGACGCGCAGCGCCATGCATTTCGCGTTGTCGCGAGTGAAAGTGACGACCGTGGGGTTTGCTCACTATTCTGCCGCCTAGGTCGCCTCTATGGATGCGCAGGCCCTGCTCAGGACACTGTTCATATTTCTGCCGCGCCACAGAGCGTTATCTGAATAGTTTCATTTTAAATAACATGCGAATATGCGCGTCTGGTGTGCCGCGTCATTGCTCTGAACGGCGCGTCCGGAGTACGACGCCCTTTAGTTATAGCCTCAAGCAGGTCAACCAGAAGTGCCGCTCGGCGACACGCAGCGTCGCGCCACGCAGCGACATGTTTTTTTGAATTCTAAGCATAAGTTTCTAACAGGTGACACACCGACGCTGCAAGTGTGCGATACTTTCAACTGTCATGTGCGCGCCGTGTCGCGGTGCATCTGGTGTGTGATGCCCTTCAGTCAAAGTTAATTCAGTGTGCTTTATTAGTCTCAGTGTAGGCTACAAGCTCGGAGCTTTAAACTAGCAGACAGTTGGCTGTAAAACTATACAAAGACACAAATGATTTGTACTCTCTGCTTGGTCTGTGTCTGAGTCGTACAAGTACCTGGTTGTACCTGGTTGGTACACTCATGTTGCTTCTCTCTTGTCTGCCTGTCTATTACACAAAGCGGGGGAGCTCTTGGCTCCGCCCCCTTGTTAACTTGGGCGGGAAGTCGAAACTAATTTTCATGTGAAGCAATACGCCCCTAAAACAGCAAACTGTGTACACGCCCCCAAAGTGGCACTTTTTAACACATCATAATAAAAAAAATCTGAATTGTGTTTTGAACTGAACCTAAACTGGCACACTCAGAAGAACCATAATATTAATATTACCTCTTAAAAAAGTGGTAAAATAGGTGCCCTTTAATGGAAAAAAACATTATTACTGTTATTTGTTGTTGTTATATTATTTATTATATTAATTCACCTAGAAAACAATACTTAATATGCCATGTTCAATGATGTTATCAAATATAAATATGTACACCTTTATTGGACTGTATTTTGTCTAATTGAAATCTCTTATTTATCGAAATAAATTTTTATTTAATTATAATAATTCATGTTTATTTCTATATCGCTTTTAGAATGTAGACGTTGGCTTTTACAGTGTTAGCTTAGCAAAGCCTACAGCAAACGGAGTTTGGGGACTACAAAAAAATACATCTGGTTTAGTGAGATCACAAATGCTTCAGGTTATGTGCATTTTATACAAACACCCCCTGCAGTGAAGTAGCGTGGACAGAAGCGATATAATGTTATAGCAGAGAAAGCTAAAATGCCGACCAAATGCTGCTTGTTCTGTTTCTTTATTTGGGCTTTCAACGGACATAACCCAAAGAGAGAAGTGCTTACAATTTAAGTTAATTATATTCCAGAGAATTGCTAAAAAAATATTTACGTAGCTAGCATTTGACAAAGGACAGCTTCCAGAATTTCTCCCAGTTCAGTGCTGGATTCAGCTAAAAACTCTTCAAAGAAGGAGCAGCTCCAACCATAATAGACAAAACTGTGGTTTGTGAGCCACAACCTGTAAGTATTTTTACTTGTTAAAATTGGTCTATGACATGCACAGTTTCTAGTGTTAACGGTATGCAAGGACGTAAACAAGGATGCAAATAACAAGATATGCTGTTTGGCACCATTAACAATTTAGCTACTAATTCATAATTATCCGTCAAACCCCTGTAAACACCCACAATCAGCACCAGCGCTGCTGTGTCTCCCTATGCAGCCGCTTTCCATGCATTCTACATCTCAAATAACGAACCCGCAAAAGATATGTGAACATTTCATATTACTTACAGAGGCTTATAACCCAAATATATATATATATATAAGACGCTTGTCAGATTTTATTTTAGAGAGCAGGCATGAGGTTCAGCTGTGTCTTTTTCATTTTTTTTTTTGTCTAATTCAGACTCACACTAACACGGCTGCACTCACTGACAGTATTTACACATCAGAGGTGCTAGTGACTGGAAGTGACGCTTCCTGGTGATATGGAGCTGATCTGCGAATCACAGCACATTTTGTTAGCTGACCAATCAGAGCCTCTTGAGGGCGGGCTTTCGAAGGTACTAAGAAATATGATGTTGGTTTTCATCTAGCATTATATAATCAGAATAAGATATATGTAAAAAAATCACTTGAAAAATAATGTGTGACAAAATACACTCTGGACTACCCCTTTAAGTCAATACTATTCTAAGGCTTCATGTTTTAATATTTCAATAAAAATTCTCTAGCAACCGCTTCCACAATACACCGAGAACATCTCATTAACGCCATAGCACCATTTTGATATTACAACTATGAATTTTCACTCTTTGAACACCACTAACAATTTTTCCTTCTAATGCTGTAAACCCAACAGCTAAAAGTATTGGCGTTGTTGTTTTGGTTGTTGTGCAGTTGCTCTCCCAACCAAGATTGTAGGTCTACCGCTAATCCAGAGCAAACAGAAGCTGTAATTAAAGTCCAATACACTTCCACTCGGATGTAAAGAACCCACAGAGACTGAGAGAAAAGCTCCAGGAGAGGGAACACACACTGCTCTCTGTGACTGGACGTCAGCCAGCTGTCAATACCCATCTGCTGCTGGACGATACAGATGAAGGAGGAGAGTCTATCAGCTTTCAGAGCTCCACAACTCTTCCAGCTTTTGCTTTGGTTGGCTTAAAAAGGTGTAAGTTGTTTACCGAATGCTGTCAATTAGTGGCTGAAATTTAAAGACGTCATAAACTAAAAAGTCAAAGTTCAAAAAAGGTGAATTTGGTCTAAAACAGCTCACATTGAAGCCAATTTGTAAAAAAATGACAGGTTAATGTGATATTATTATTTAAAAGTGTGGCTAAACTCTACCATCACAGAAGAAGATCAACAACTGCTGGCTTCACCCAATAATTTGAACAGGTAGGGAAATAGCAATAGGCAAATACAATCTACACAAAAGCGAAAGCCAAACAAAGTTGAGGAAACTTTGCATTGCCTTTTTTCTGATCTCAATATTGGAAAGGAATTGATGAGTTTTATTTCTACTAGAATGACCAGGGAGATAAATATGATAATGAAATACATTTATTTGACAAAATATAAGATATCTTCGATGAAGGACCCAATCTGTAGCTTAAAATGGAAGCTGGTATATCCAGCTATGATTGTTGAGGATAAAGGAATATTCAAGTGTTCACACTTAGCTGAGAATTTACAATAAACTTACGGCATGCTGTCCCAGGAGAGAGCCCTGAGCTCAAGGAATCCTTGAAACCAGGGCTCCCTCTCATTCGCAAGGTGAGAGAGGAGATTGAGCTCATATAGATCTCAAAAATTCCCTGGCTGATGTGGCTAAGGTGAACTCTTTTGAGAAGAAAAAATACTGATGCTGGGAGCTAGACTATGGTGCCCATTTGGCTTAGTCAGTTTACGTATGATGCATATCCAGGGAACCCGGGGAAAACCCACGTGGACACGGGGAGAACATGCAAACTCCGCACAGAAACGCCAACTGGCCCAGCGAGGACCAGAACCAGCGGTGTTCTTGCTGTGAGGCAAAAGTGCTTACCACTGGGCTGTCATGCTGCCCAATCTAAGTGAAAAGGGGGCGGAGAAGGGGAGGAAGGTGGGTTTCTTACAGATGAAGATAGTAGTAAAATGAAGACTGTGGTTATTAATAATGACTTAGGAATCATATGATTGGAGGATCATGATTAGCTAATGCGGGACCGGCTGTGGTCAATCATAAGCACGTGATCATCTCGAAATAAATTTATAAATAAACTTCACTTAAATGCAAAATTTGTGCAAGCAGGTCACATACAAAGTCAATGCAAATGCACCGACAGAGGCAAATTTTGCCGGGCAGCATGAACAACATGGAATGCGCGACTCATTTGGTGCGATCACATGGAATCTTGAGTAGAAAATTTGTGTGAGCCTACGCCCTCAGAACATGTTCAACCTGGTGGTGGTGGTGGGGAGGATAGTGGATAAACTTCTACATCAGTATCTGCTTAATTAGCTTAATGTTACACATTAAATGCAGAATTAAGTAGGTTACATACAATGTTATTACAAATGGAGAACGATTTCACCAGGGAACATGAACAACTTGCAGCTTGTCTGGCGCGATCACATGGAGCTCAACTCATTCACATCTATCAATAAAGTTCAAATAATCCAACTTGATCTGAAAAATTGCATGAGGTGAAAAACATTCTCTGAGCAAACGAGAGCTAGTGACTAGTTTGCCGTAAACTCAGCATTAATTATGAGATTACATAAAGAGTAATGTTGCCTACTTGCGGTGTCGTGGCAATTTCAAATTTAGAGACTCTTATTGATCAAGAGACAAAGTCTTGCAAGGTTTACTTCCAAAAATATTTTATTCTTTGCAAAGAATAGGTCTGACAGTCATACAGGAACCAGAAGGAAAGATAAGTTTTATAGAAATTAAGGTTTTAGTAATAATAAAAAGAAATTTTTCCACAACAGTAGTAACTCTTTCATGACAAGGTAATCTGGGATGGTTGGGGACCCCTGGTTTAAAGAACATCTTTGTGTATTATAACGGTTCTATGAATACTAAAGATTCTTCATGGAACCAACTATTGCTGGTGTTATTATAAATACTAAATGTTTTCATTCATTCATCCATTTTCTTTTCAGCTTAGTCCCTTTATTAATTTGGGGTTGCCATAGCGGAATGAACCGCCAACTTATCCAGCATATGTTTTACGCAGCAAATGCCCTTCCAGCCACAACCCATCACCGGGATACATCCACACTCATACTCTACGGTCAATTTTTAGCATACCCAATTGACCTGTACCACATGTTTTTGGACAGTGGGGAAAACCGGAGCACCCGGAGGAAACCCACACAAAGACGGGGAGAACATGCAAACTCCCCACAGAAATGCCAACTGACCCAACCGAGGCTCGAACCAGCAACCTTCTTGCTGTAAGGTGAACGTGCACCCCACTGCGCCACCGCATCACCCTAAATGTTTTCATTTAAAAAATTATTTTGAAGAAGGTTTGTATTTAACTAAAGAACTCTAAACATGACATGATTTTGTTCCTCAGGGGAAAAGTGGAAACCATACCAGAAAGGAACTATACTTGAAGTTCACCCTTGACAGCATCTTCGTATTTTCCAAAGGTAGTTCTGCAATTTCAAATAATATATATATATATAATTATTTCTAACCTAGGATTGAACTGGCCACAGGATATTAGAAAGGCTAGTAGTTAAAACCACAAATGGCATAAACAAAAAGTCAGAATGAAGAAGTTATTTTAAGAAAAAAAAAACATTGAAGAGAATCATCATTTCTGAATATAAGACGCAAATATGATTTGTTTAGATAGTGACTCTTCAATACACTTCTGAGGTAATTTTTTGGGGGGAGTCTGTGGTAATCATCCCAGCAGGCACACAACATCACAAGACGTTAATATTAGGTTAGATATAAGTCAGGTGACCAAAATTCAATGTCTAGCCAGTGTCTAAGGACAACGTTATTTTGACATCCAATAATGTCGTCAAATTATTGATATTCAAACTAATATCAATATCAAAATGGAATCGATTATCAAATTGAATCAACGTCAAATTGATATTTGGTTGATTTTAGTTTGTGTTGGAAAGTGACCAAAATCGTTTGATAGATGTCAAAGTGGTAATATCCAAACAATGTCAAGGTGTAACATTGTAACATGATTAGACGTTGATATTTGGTTAATTTTAGTCTGATTTTGGGTTGGACATTGATGTCAGCCTGACGTTGGGTTCTGACGTCAACCCGATTTTCATTTCCAAATAAAATCCAACATCCCCACAATGTTGGGGTACAACGTCATGTTGACGTCCTGTGCCTGCAGTGATAATTTAAAAAGACAAGACCTTTATCAGTTCTAAGTGTTTCAGAGTCTCCGGTGACTTCCAGTGGCTATTTGTTTTCATTGTTGTAAGTAGTCACTTTTTGGATACAAGATATACTAGAGCCGGTGTATTAAAATCGATGCATGAACCCTCATCAAGTTCAACGATAATGAAAACCTGGACATGTGTATTGAACCTCTTAATTTTTAATGACTCTGAAAACCAAGAACGCAAGAGAGCTCAAAACCCCACACGTATAAGAAAAAAAGGCTGAATTTAGGTTAAAAAAATGAAGAACATAAAAAGGAGAAACATCATCCACAATATGCAATTAATAAATAATGTCGTTATTTATTAATGGTTGTTCTTGCTCTACTCTTTTGTCTGGATGTGGCTTCACCTTTGCTGGAACCGAAGGTGCTTTTTTGTCTGTTTCTCTCCTTTCTTTCTATTCCCGTTTTTTATCTTTTTTTCCTCTCACTCAGCCTTTCTTTCCAAAGCTTTGCTCCTAGAGATGAACACGGTGTCCTTTTCACAGAAAGACTCGCGTTCTCTCTTTTTTAGCATGTTTCTCATCTAGACTAGCGGTGAAGAGTTACTAAAGTCGCTGCAGCACTTTTTTTCAGATGCTTGACAATAGATCAGCTGCTTTCAAAACGGTTATAGATAGCTTTCCGAGAAATAAGCTGCATTTTTACAAAATAGCAGTGGTGAAAAAAAAAATGAACGTTTCGTGTGAATACAGCTGGACGTTATATAATGTGTAGTAAGAAATAACTGACAAGGGGATGTTGAATCATTAGAAAATAAATAGCTGAAATCATTCGCCGTAGTGATATTGAAATAAAATGCGGTCTAAACTTTCCTGGAGGTTATGATAGTTTATTTTTGTTATAGATAATTTTTATTTTCATGCTATTTTTTTGCTGTTGATTTCAGCTTAATTTAAGTTTAGTTTAGCTTTCAAGAGTTCACACTTAGCTGATGATCAATAAAGCATAATTGGCATGCTGTCCCGGAAGAGAGCCCTGCGCTCGTATGTCCTTAAGCCCGGGGCTCCCTCCCGTTTGAAGGGCGAAAGGGGAGTTCGAGCTCAGGAAGGTCACGAGAACTCCCCTGCTTGCCACCGTGTGAGAAGTGTAAACTAAGGTTGTCTTAGGTAATAATTTGGTTTAGTCGATTAGCTATGGTGTATGTTTTTGGACAGTGGGAGGAAATTGGGGAACCTGGGGGAAATCCACCAGACACTGGGAGAACATGCAAACTCTGCACAGAAATGCTAACTGGCCCAATAGGAGGTTGAACTGGCGGCGTTCTTGCTGTAAGACGTTCTTGCTGAGGTGCCAGCCGTGTTGATCATAAGCACGTGATCCTTCATATTTCATGTCACTTCATTTTAAGGTTAAGAATCTTGGTGTGATTCTGGAGTCAGATGTGAATTTCAATAGTCATGTCAAAGCAGCAATTTAATCAGCATACTATCATCTCAAAAGCATTGCAAGATTTAGATGCTTTGTTTCCAGTGAGGACTTGGAGAAACGTGTTCATGCTTTTATCAGCAGCAGGGTGGATTACTGTAATGGACTCCACACTGGCCTTCCCAAAAATACAGTCAAACACTCATCCAGAATGCTGCTGCCCGGATTCTGACCAGAACCAGAAAATCAGAGCACATTACACATGTCCTTATCTTTACACTGGCTCACTATTACCGTCAGAATAGATTTTAAAGTATTACTACTTGTCTATAAATCACTAAATGGCCCGGGACCTCAATACATTACAGATATGCTTACTGAATACAAACCACACAGATCACTCAGATCTTTAGGATCAAGGATAATAAAAATTCCAAGAGTTCAGTCAAAGCAGGATGAATCCGCATTCAGCTACTACACCCCATGCTGCTGGAATCAGCTTCCAGAAATGATCAGATGTGCTCTAACATTAGGCACATTCAAATCAAGACTGAAAACATGTCTGTTTAGCTGTGCCCTTACTGAATGAGCACTATGCTATGTCCCACAGATCGCAGTATTATGTCTTTCTTTTCTTTTTCATTCTTTTATAATACCATTTTAATCTGTTTTTATCTGTTGTAATCATTTAAATTATTTTAATCATGTTTTCTTATATTCTTGTTCATGTAAAGCACTTTAAATTACCATTGTGTAAGAATTGTGCTATATAAATAAACTTGCCTTTAGTTTTAGTAATTGTAGTTTAACGCAATGTTTCTCAACCTCGTTCCTAAAGGTCGACAAGCACTCCATGTTTTGGATGTCTCCATTGTCCGTCACACCCATCAAAGGTCTTTCAGTCTTTGCTAATGAGCTGATAATCTGAATCCGGTGTGTTTAGTTAAGGAGACATGGAACATGTGCAGAGCTGGTGGTCCTCCAAGAACATGGTTGAGAAACACTGGTTTAACAGAGTTAACCAAACATATCCAGAGGCGACCATTGCAAAATGTAGTGTCTGCAAAGCTTCAATCCCTAAATAAAATCCAAATAATAGTTTGAACAGACATTAAACACAAAACCACTCGAATACAACTTGATAAAGAATTAAGACAACCTTCATATTTAGAATATGCAGTTTAATATCCCTAGTTTACATTTTTTTGATAAATAAACAAAAAAAAAAAAAAAAACAGAACATGGTTTGTAAAGCTCCAAACAGTTTGTCTAAAGCTTTGGTTATAAACCTCCATCTACATGTACTTCTCTAAGCTTCTCTAAGTCTGATTTTCTTCCATAGAATGAGCGGTTATTAATTCTGAAAACGCTATATATTTTAGCTAATTATTGTTTTATTTAGTTTTTTCAGTCACCCTTGTTAGTTTCATTTAGTTTTAGTTTTTCCTTTATTGTAATTTATTTGTGAATGTTATTTTAATTAACGAAAGAGCTTTTGATATTATTTAGTTTTTGTTCACTAAAATAATTTTAACTCTACTTTAGCTGTATGTTTATGTAAAAAATAACTGCACACCTTAAAATATTCATCAGCCAATTAGAATAAAGCATTTGACAGCTATGTACTGTTGATTTATTATGCATTCATTATGTCTCGCTGGAACCGCTTACCACACAGCTTGTTTACCACAGAAGATGACGATGAACAAGAAAACTAGTTTTCTTGCCATTATGTATAATGTAAATAGTATATTACACATATATATACTGTTGCATACACTCTCAGAAATAAAGGTACATGAGCTGTCACTGGTGCAGTACCTTTTTAAAAGGTACATATTTATACCTGAAGGGTCCATAATGGTACCTCAAAGGTACTTTTTAGGTACATCTGGGCACTAATATGCACCTTTGAGGTACCATTGTGGACTCTTTAGGTACACATACAGTATGTATCTTTTGAAAAGGTACTGCCCCAGTGACAGCTCCTGTGCCTTTATTTCTGAGAGTGTACAGTATATGTGTATCTGTCATAAATCATATACTTCAGTTGTGCAAAACAAGCGTTCTACCACTGTTGGATGTCAATGATTGGATTTTATCATTTAAAGGTTTACTGTATGACGTTATATGGTATGTTACTCTTACAATGGTGCATATATGTGTATCCATCATACGTCATATACATCAATTGTATATGACAAAAAACACGAAAAAGCATTAATCCGCTTCATGAAACATGAGTTAGGGTTAGTTTTACTATGGATTTATTTATGGAAACTTCCAAATAAAAGCCACTATCCAACAGCATTTTAAAGCAATGAATTTAAAACTACTCTGTTTTCATCTGACAGGAAAAAGTCATATACAAGATAGCTTGAGGGTGAGTAAACTGATGATGAACTGAGTCTTTAGGTTTGTAAACCACTCCCTTCAATGAAGCCAGGCTCTGCTCTGATTGTTTTGATTGGTCTTTCTGAACCTATTCTGTGTCTAAAATGAAACGCCCATTTCAGAGTGTTTATATTTGGCGGGAATTATGCAAATATGCTACTTTTACTCGCAAATATAACAACTTGATAATATTTATATAACAAATTCTTTATTTAAAGTCAGCTTGAACCGTAAGTTGCTGAGACTATTATTTTATTATGCCGATGCACTTCCAACTGAAACGGAATATTGAGTAGGGGATGTTTTTATTTTTAAGCATCACTTCTAAGTAGCAAACTATTGGTAAGAGGGGAGTGGCTAAGAATGTTGTGGATGAAGCTGACAAACCAACGCAATCTCACGACAATTCGTAACTTTTTTATTTAGTAGCTAATTTGTATGAATTCGTACGATCTAATTCGTACAAATTTGTACAATTTGCTCATCACCCAATGACGGTTGGGGTTAGGGGTAGGGTTAGGTGCCATGCCTCCTTTTTAAAATCGTACATTTTCATACGACTGAACTCCTACGAATTCATACGAATTAGCCACTAAACTGACAAAACGTAAAATACCTACGTTTCCTCGTGAGATCAGGCTGGACAAACTGACATCATCACAGAAGGACCACCACTCTAGAAGCAAATGGTCAGAATTTAATTGAAGATTACCGAAACAATTCCGTTTTTTTTTTACAATAATTAACAATAAGTAAAATTTCTACACCGAAAAAAAAGCTACATTACAAACCACAAATAAGACATTTTTTGAAAAACCAAATTATGTGCTTGTAAAAAAAAATATTGTAAATTAGAAGTATTTTGTGTTTTTTCTGATTTAACGTTTTTACTTTTTAATTGAATATGTTGTTTTATTGAATTGCATTATGGGACCTTTATCTTTCTTCCAACAACTTTTAATCCTGCAAATTTAATAATTTAAAGTCATATATTGTCTGGGATGGTGTTTCATATTATGCTACAAAACCCTCAGAATAAACTGCCAGTACGTTTTCTGTTATTTTACAGACTTATTTCTCTCTACATTATTTCTTATACCTTATATTATTTCAAAGTACTAAAATGTCATTAAAACTCACTTTGTTAAACTGTAGAATGGATTTTTCAGCATCAAAAGTTGACAGAGCAGAGATCAACATCCCATATTGTAATTCTCATCCATAAATATACAGAAACTGTTAATTAACAGAATTTTTTTTATTAATTTATTTTTTACAGTGTAGTAGCTTTAATCTTAGCAAATTTAAAAATGGCTTTCTCAGTATGTTCCTCATCTCATTTTCATGCAAGCAGATGACACCCATCCAGCCTATTATTAGGCGCTTTATTAAAGTGAGGTTAACCAAATAAAATCCAGACGCTGTGAACCGCAGGTGGAAAGCGAAACCTTGACCGCGGATAGCAGACGTGAGGAGCCGGCGGGAGAGTAAATTAAAAGGCACTAATCTGTAAGTCTAACAGCGCGATCAGAGCACAGCATGCTGGGAGGTAAAAAAAGAAGAAAAAAAAAACATGAGACAGGAAATGGCTCTCTAGAGAAAGAAGACCAATATGAATTCCCAATGAGGAGATGAAATATGGAAAGGGGGAGATTTTTTTAGATTCTCTGTGGCTTTTATTTAATGGAATTATTCATGTTTGACAGTTTACTTTGAACATTTTTTTAAACATTTGGAATTTTTTTATATCTTTATTTCAGTTTTCACTGGAGTTTCACAGGGTTTTAGTGAGCGACCAAAAAAAACTTGACTGTTATCTTAGAATTGAAATAAAAATCAGAGCAAATGGAAATTTTTATGAAGTTTCAGATTGTTCTCAGAAACAAAAGGACCACATAGCCTCAAAAAGTGTTCACCAAAAGACCAAGTGTGAAATTAAATTTAAACTCAAGTCATTAGTCATAAAAATATATATATAAAATCCAAGTTTCTTTCGAAACCACAGAAAACCACCTTAAAGCTAAATAAGTTGTATTGATGAACTGTTAACTTGTGTTCACTTTTACTTGCTTTAATGGCTAAACTTGAAAGTTATTTTTTAATGTTAGGATTTTTTTTTTCTTAGATAGGACTGTGATCAGACAGAGGCGAAGTGGGAAAGAGAGAGGCGGGTAGAGTCGTGATGTCCTCGAGTCGGGATTCGAACTCGGGACGCCCTGAAGAGCAACCATGTGGGCACGCTAACCACTTAGCTATTGCGCCAACATGTTATAACTTTTTAAGTAATAATTTAAAGAAATATACATTATCTTTTTGTTTTATTTATTATTGCTTACAATTCAAAGCTGCTTCTATAGATTCATTTATTTATTTATTAATATTTATTTATTTATTTAGATAGAAAAGCCATATGACTTGCAACAGAAGAAAACAATTACAATTCTCACAAATTGTCATTTTAATTGACCCTATTTTTATTTTCAATATGGAAGAAATGTTATGAAACCTCTATAGAACTCAGCAGGCACCTTGATGTCAAAATGACAGCAGACTGACATTAAGCATGACGTAAAATACAAAAATTAAAAACGTCAAAAATAGTAATCGATTTGAAACCTTGACATCTATTTGACATCCACACATTGAGGCCTTTTTGATCTCCAAAATAACGACACAAAGTATTATAAAAAAAGAAAGTTTTATTCATCTGAAAGCTTCAATTTCAAATGAAAAATTTACACTGGATTTTGTCTCTCTACAATGCAAGTAAATTACCTTGATGTCAAAACAACAGCAAATTGACATCAAGCATGATGTAAAAATAAAAAAAAAACGCCAAAAATAGTAACACTTCAAAAACTTGATGTCCATTTGACATCCACACATTGATGCCCTCTGGATCACCAAAATAACGACACTAAAAGTATTATAATAAAGTTTCATTCATCCAAAAGCTTCAATTTCAATTGACAAATTTACACTGGATTTTGTCTCACTATAATGCAAGGAAACTACCTTGACGTCAAAAATAACATCAAATAGACATCTAACATTGGTGGCAAAAATTGATTAAAGGACAGATCTGTAATGGATTTTTGATGTGTTTTTGACACCAATGTTAGATGTCTATTTGATGTCATTTTGACATCAAGGTAGGCAACTGACATCAAATCAACTTAGACCTTTGACTTGTTTTCTGACGTATTTTTGATGTCATTTTAATATCAAGGTGCCCACTGAGTATTAAACATATATTATAATTCTCATCAAACCCTTAAATTACTGGTTATAAATTACTTCAGCTTGTAACATGAATTCGATTGTTATCAGTCAATTGAATAGGCGTTATCAGTGCTTATCAGCTGATAGTTATGGGCCAGTAGGGGCCCTCTGCGCCTACTGGTAGACTTAGAGGGCTGTTATCCACCATCCACGTTTAATTAGCTACTGTTTATGACATATCAAATTTCTGCTGCTCTTGCGTAAAGCCACCAGAGGCCACTTCGATTGACCTGCACACCTCCTTCCCTAAACCCAAATGTCTGTTTTTAAAAAAGCAATTAAAAGCAAATTATTTACTTGTTTGGCTTTTGTCTTACTGTACCTGTTTTCTGAAACCATTTTTCACCAGACTCGAACCCCATCATCGCCGTCAACTCTGCACCACGTCACAAGTGTGCCAACGTACATGGGGAACCACTGAAGAAACTTGTAACAGCAGAAAAAGCATTCATATATAGGCAAGCGACTGCCACAGCGTTCGTTTTAAAGACAAAATGCAGAATGAGCCTATGCTGATTATTTATATTATTCATAAAATTTTTTCATTAAATGTAAATTATTAACGATTACCCCTATCCCAACCCTAAACCCAACCATCACAGTAATGTAAAAACAGATCTGGATCTGGAGTCTTCTCTATTAGTATAGGTGATAAATTATGTGGATGCTTGATAACGGCCTTCTGAGCCTACCAGTAGGCGCAGAAGGTCTCTACTAGCCCATATCTATAAGCTGATTACAACTGATAACATTCGAAGCAGGTGCCTAAATGAATTGATCTTAACTTATTCCAGTTTTCAGTAATATATTCAGTAAAAACATAATTCTTAGCGTAAAGTTGATCCAACGTGTTTAATCCAGTAAATCCAGACAACCTGAGAATTGTTGAGTGATTTCTTAGAATTATGATTCTAAAAATGAGTCCATCTGTCTGTAACTGTGTACAAAAATAGGGAATAGGCCATAGGGAAATAACTACAATTCCACTTGGATTATTTTGACACAACACTTTCAGAAAGTGGATCTAAGAACAAAAGCATATATTTAACTTATCAAAGATACAAACTAGACTTTATCAAAGTGCTTTTCCTTTTTTTAACAGTATCATTGTCCGTCAAAATGTCCTCTGGGATTTAATGCTTTAATCCCTGTAGTCTGGATTCTTATAATCCAGTCTCAAACAGATGCCATTATGAACCCTGACCTGCAAGAGATTATCAGCGCATCTGTAAAATGCATTATCTCCAATGTGTCAGTATATTTAGCTTTCTATGTTCTCGCTTCAAATTATGATGTCTTCAGCTTGACTTTCTGCATGATGGATCACTCATTTCTGTATTTTAGATGAATAATTACCACTCTGATCTGGGTTTAATTCAGTGATCTCGAAGGAATGAAGCACATTAGCATTATGGAGAATATGGTTGATTATTAATCTTTAAGATATACAGGAAGAGGGAAGTGTTTTAACGAGACAGCAATGCACTAAAATTTTTTACTTTTTGTTTGTTTTTAAACAATAACAATGCTTTAACATCCTTTTTGTGTGTGTGTAAATACTTAGTAAAATGAATATTTTATTGCAGAGTCATTGTATTTTATTCTTATAATTTGTGTGATTTTTGTAATATTTGCTTACTAAATGCATATATTTTTAATAATATTGTTTTTTTTAGTATTTCAAGCTAAAATAAAATTAAATGTACTTGTCAATTGACATCAATTTCAAAAAGTATATATAAAAGTATACACAAACACATGGCCACATAGCACAATTCAAGCATTTTCCATCCATTTTCCTTAAACTGGAATGATACTCTGTACAGCAAATGTATAATTTACAAAAAACTGAATCTATCATTCATTTAAAATGAGTCAAAATTCCTAAAAATGATAATGAACAGTTGATTCTGTGACTAATTGCTGCGTGACATGCTGTTAATAAACATAATAAACCACTAACTCAGTTGACCGTACACTCCAAAAAAAAGGACTTTTTGCTGCTTGTTCAAACTAAACTTTTTAAAATGAGCTTAACAATACAATTCTGGAGTTTCTTTGGAGAAGCTTATTATTTTTATGTCCAATTTACTTAAATTTATACCATTATTTTGTGTTGAGACAACATGAATGAATTGTGTGGTACCCTTAATCAACAAAAAATGATTGAGTTAAAGGTGCTGGATGTAAGTTTTTGACTTTTCTAAAGCATAAAAATACCATAATATGTGTGCAGATATTTAGGAAACATCCCAAGTGAACATACTTGTTTAACTGAAAGACTATGCTGAAGTCAGATATTGTGCTTTGATAATGGTTTTTCCGTGCTGGAACGCTGTCTTTGTTTAGGTAAATTTGACCTGCACAATGCCAGTTTAGCCAATTATAATTCAGCACCCCGGGTTGCCTTGTTGGAAAACAGCGTATTTCATTCATTCATTCCGAAAGGCTCTGAAAGCATGCGTCCATGACCAAAAATGCAACCTCCGGTGGACAGACAACAAAATGAGACAGATTCAGTTCCACATGAGGTTATTAATTAGCAAATAATATAAATAAAAAAATTAAATCACCATTTGTTCAGCAAACTGTACTTCTTCATGTAAACTAAGATTTGTGAAATACTATTGATCCACATAAAAATGTAAGTTATGTCAACAATATTCGCTAAAATCTAATGTCTACATGTTTAACAGTTTTCTGGACAAACTTTTTTTTGTTGAACAGGAATGTTCCAAAACTAAGCTTGTTTATCTGTTGCTGGAGAAGTAGTAGGACGGGTGACACAGTGGCTTAGTGGATAGCACCGGGTCGCCTCACAGCAAGAAGGTCGCTAGTTCAAGCCCCGTCTGGGTCAGTTGGTATCCCAGTGTTTGCGTGGGTTTCACCGACAGTCCTAAGACATGCGATACAGGTGTCTTAGGCCCTGTTTACACTAATGCGTTTTTGTTTTAAAACACATACATTTTGCTACGGTTACGCCATCCGTCCACACTACGCCAGAGTTTTCGAGCCCCAAAAACGGAGCATTTTGAAAACACTGGAGAGGCCGTTTTCATTCTAAAACGCTGCTGCTCCGTCTCAGTGTGGATGGGGGAAAATGGAGACATCTGAAAACGGAGGCGTGGCTGCAGACAATCGCTACCTGATTGGGGCTTTTGGATCATTGCGTATCCTTCCCTTATTTGTCAAGCCCCTATCACATGACTATAACGCTACCGGAAAACGGCAGACCAGTCTTCACTGTAAACAACAACATGGACACAGAAATGGGAGAGTTGTTTGCACTATTGTCCGTTTTAAGCACCATTGTGCAGTTAAACTCTGGCTTTTTTACTACAGCAGCTGCATATATTCGCAAGAGGCAAGCTATTGTTCGAGCACTCACTAATCGAGTGCGTTCATCATTTAACCAGCGTTTGTTGACTAACAATAACCAAATGCTGAGCGAGACACATGCTTCCTGTTTATACTTGGACGCACATGCCCAGAGTGCGCGAATGGTCACGTGATACACGTTTTTGGTGGGATAGTGTGGATGGAGATAAGTTTAGAAACGCTAGTGTGGACACAGATCATTTTTGATCTAAAACGCTGTTTCAAAGCGAAAATGCATTAGTGTAAACAGGGCCTTAGTGTGTGTGGGTGTTTTCCAGTACTGGGTGGCAGCTGGAAGGGCATTTGCTGTGCAAAACATATGCTGGATAAGTTGGCAGTTCATTCCGCTGTTGCAACCCCTGATAAATAAAGGGACTAAGCTGAAGGAAAATGAATGAATGAACGAAGTAGCAAGTTTGTGTTTGTCATTTGTAAGTAAAGTGATTAAAACAGGATGATATGCTAACTAAGTAATAAGTACTAATTACTTATTTAAAAAAAAAAATCATCCACTAAACAGAACAAAAAATTAATTGACTCAATAGCAGTAACTGTTGCTTTAGTTGATGTGACAAAAATATCTTTATTAGTAAAATACAATAATCAACATTGCATGAATAAACAAAATTATGTTAGCTGAACAAAACATTGTTACTGAGAAGAACTAAAAACTTATTGAGACAGCTCAAAGTTCTTACTGCATCAAGTTGCCTTGTTTTTTTATGTTTTCTCAACAATTTATTTTTTACAGCGTACCGAAACGGAATGCGTCATGCAAATGTGAATATTAAACAAAATTATTTCATGATAAGTCAAGCTAAATGATTGAGAAGGCAGAAATAGACAAAAATAGATGGAAGACTTTGTTAATATTTTCAAGACAAGTTGTCTCCTAATATACATACAGACATTATTTTTAGAGATAACGTGATATCGTGATGTCACGGTATAGCG
The DNA here is from genome assembly GCA_903798205.1 of Danio tinwini. Lineage (NCBI taxonomy): Eukaryota > Metazoa > Chordata > Actinopteri > Cypriniformes > Danionidae > Danio > Danio tinwini. Next base: position 12,660,703 of record CAIGQZ010032594.1, on the reverse strand, counting down.
CAGTGGGTAGCACGTTCGCCTCACAGCAAGAAGGTCCAACCCAGGCTCATACTGAAAACGTAGTCCCATGGACGTTTCTAGAGACCGCAAATTATGTAGCCGGAGGTACGTATGGCTTCATTTAGTTTTTTTTAAACGAATGCTACGGGGCGGTATGACGCCGTTCCTTTTCGCGCTTACCAGCTGACCGATCAACTCTGTCTGGAGGGTTTTCCCGCTGCAACCAGTTTGTCCCGTTAGCTCGTCATGTTGCGTTGGCGGACTTGAGAAGCAGAGAGGAGTTGACCATGACGAAGACGGGGTTCGAGTCCGGGGAAGATCGATTCCAGATATCAGGTAAGACAAAAACAGAATCCAAAAATAAAATGAACAAGTAAATAACAGGGTGAGAATGCAGTAAAATCCGAAAACGTGGTAAAAATCAGATGAGGGCTTTTCTTTTTCTGGACAGCTTTTGTAAAACGTTGGTTGGGTCCAGGGAAGTAAATGGGTTGGCGGGTTAATCGATAAAATTGGTTGGGTTTAGGAAAGGAGGAGGGTGGGTCAGTCAATTGATTGGTCGGCCAGCCATTCAGTCAGACAGACAATCAGTTGACAGTGACCTCTGGTGGATTTACACGAGAACAGCGGGCACGAACGGCACTCGCGAGAGAAATTTGAGATGTGAAAAAGCACACACAGCGGTCTCTCCTGGGACGTATTTTGCGGTCTCCAGAAACGTCCACGGGACTACATTTTCAGAATGAGCCTGCGTTGCAAAGGTCGCTGGTTCAAGCCTGGCTGGGTCAATTGGCGTTTCTGTGTGGAGTTTGCATGTTCTCCCCGTGTTCATGTCGGTTTCCTTCGGGTGCTCCGGTTTCCCCCACAGTCCAAAGACATGTGGTACAGGTGAATTATGTATGCTAAAATTTTATGCTAAAAATTAGTGTGAATGAGTGTGTATGGATGTTTCCCAGTGATGGGTTGCAGCTGGAAGGGCATCTGCTGCGTAAAACATATACTGGATAAGTTGGCGGTTTATTCATCAATTAACGTGATTTCATTTTTGTTATTGTTCAAAAAAAAAATAAAAGGTTTATCTTGAAGATGCAAAAAATTTACCTGTGATTTTTAATTCACCCATTTACTGTATACACAACACACACACACACACACACACACACATTTCTGTTTTGTCTTTTTCTTAGAAAAAAGTCCGATAAAATCTCAAAGCCATAAAATAAAAAGCATGTACATTTATACAATTCTACATTTAGGATAAATATTTTATGTGTGCACATGTAAATATGTAAACAGACTTCCAAAATACTGTGTTTAATGTTAGTATATTAGTATTAGTTTGAGCACAAATTCCAGCTAAAGTCAAATAGAATATTAATTGACGTCTCAGTTTGAACTAATTAAGTTACGCTTATATTTGCTTTATAACACTGCATTCTTAATGTAAAACAGCTTGACTTGTTTGTCTATGTTTTTGAGTCTCCCAAATGAATTTGAAGAGAAACAAACAAGAGCCGTGAGCCCCAGGTTATTAAACACTTTTTGTACTTGATATTAATTTTCACAGGTTAGGGGCTAGATTTACATTAAGGCGAGAGAAACTGCAAGCAAAAAAAAAAAAATAATAAAACATTTCATGCACCTATCAATTTTGGCCTCTTTTTTGGAGATTTATTTTCAGTCTAATAAAAAAAAGAAAACATCTAAATGACATTCTGAGTGTTTCTTTTGCCACACGTCATCAATTTGTGTCTACAATCTTCGATTATGATACATAAAGGCAGTTTTGTCCAAATTAGATTTTTCTTCTGCACTTCAGCAGCTTTGCAGTTTTAATCATACAGTATACTTGTATTCTGAAGGATTTTACTGCCTTTATGAAAGTATAATTTTGTGAATTATAATAAAAAGATATTAACAAAATCCTCTCTTTAAAAACCTTTGACTAAAATGTTAAAAAAAATGTAACCCGACTTTATCCGATGTTCAGAATTCTGTGCTAGGAAATATATTTAAATTAGCCTGTGTTTAAAAAAACAGCTCGGTTGCAAACTTTTCAAACTAAAGTTTTCAATTCATTAAATTCAACATTATTTGTATAGCGCTTTTCACAATAGGTTAATTATCATTCCAAAGCAGGCATTGCATTCATTCATTTTCTTCAGCTTAGTTACTTATTTTTCAGGGATCGCCACAGCAGAATGAACCACCTACTCTTTATGTTTTACACAGCCGATGCACTTCCAGCCACTACCCAGTACTGGGAAAATTACCTTTCATCCTAAATTAGAAAAGTTGAGGAGTTAAGGTTGACACTATATAAACATACGTAGTTACCCTTTAGTTATACAGTGTAGCCTGTTTAGTGTCCTTTCAAAAAAGCAATGCTCGTGTATAATATACGTTCAATGAAGTCTATTTGTGTTAAACGTAAGCTTTAAAAAAAAAAAAAAAAAAAAAAAAAAAACAGACGTTTGTCATTCTTGTCGACAACTACTAGTTAAAAATGTGTCCTAATCGCCTGTGGTGTTGTTCCTGAATCTATTCAGCATCGTGGCAGACGATTATGAAAACAGGCAATAGTTCCAGTCGATTAAAATGTTAGAGCGCGGGACTGCGAGCGGGAGCGCGCACCAATGAGCGCTGCTGTCCACATGTGTGGTGCTGAAAATCTCTCTCTCTCTCTCTCTCTCTCTCTCTCTCTCTCTCACTGTGTAAACTCAACTGCTTTCCACAGATCGTATCATTCGGCTTCCAGCTTCTCCACGCAGAGTCTTCGCGTGCTTTTACCTCAGTGACTCCAGCTGGACCCGCGCAGTTCGGAATATGACTTGAATCTGAAGACTACCCTGACAAACAAATAAAAATAAAAGTCAAGTCTTGTGGAAAGAGCCCAGCGTTAAGAGCAACTATGGGGGGAGTGTCTGATTCGATTCATCTCTGGACAGACTAGCCGAAGAGCTGCTGGACCCGATCCCGAACTGTCCTGTTTTTTTTCTGGAGCTATTTAAACGCTGGCTGGGAATATAGTGCTACTTGGATAAAAGCGTATATTGGGCTTTTGGAGAAAAATAATGATGGTGGTGTTGGTGATGATGGACGTGCTGAGTCTCCACGCGCTCGCGCTCTTCTGCGCGCTACGCACCACGCTGGCAGCCAATAACTGTGAGTGTATTTACATTCATTAACTGTGACTATAATGAAGCTTTTGTTTTTTAATTGTTTAAAAAAAATGAAAATAAAATGTAATAATTATTTATTAATTATTGATGAAACACACTGTAAATATGCTGGGTTATCTTAACCCCACGTTGGGGTTTTCCTGGGTTTTCCATATTTGATCCAACATTGGGTTAAGTTTTTCAAGTAAATTCAAATGACACTTTTTAACCCATGACTTTAATCATATTTAAACAGTCATTAAATGTAATGAATATTATATGTAGATTTGTATTAATTTAATTTTATCATTGTCAAATTAAACGGCCAGCTGACTCTTTTTATATATTATATAGAATATTTACTTAAAATGTGTGTATATTTCACGTTTTTCTGTTGTATACATTTAGATCTGTAAGAGTTTATATATTTATTTATGTTAAGTAAAAATGTATTCATATTTTATATGCTAATATTAGTTAGATTGATTTATTATTTATTTATTTTAACATAAAATAGCAACTAGCGATAGATAGATAGATAGATAGATAGATAGATAGATAGATAGATAGATAGATAGATAGATAGATAGATAGATAGATAGATAGATAGATAGATAGATAGATAGACAGACATACAGACAGCAGTTCATTTCAGGATCCAATTTGGCTCATTTAGTTACTGCAACTGTAATTGTATTGTTTATTAGGTATATTAATTTCAATACTAATTATATACAAAAGTTTGAATTCTCCAAGCGTTTTTTTAAACCTGTATTAACAGAAATTTTAATGCTTTGATACACTACGAATTTATGTATGCATCTCTGTGTTTAATTAAAAGCATATTTAAAGTGCTGCCACTGAACTAATGAGGGCATTAGAGAGAGAAAGCAACACTTCTTTCTGTCTTTTGATTTCTGCTTACTAGACTGTCTAAACGCGGTTTATGAGCATGTAATGCGATAATTAAATACACAGGAGCCTATAAATAAGTAATTCAATAACTCAATCATTTATTGATCACTAAATGTAAGGACAGACTTCTGCGGGTTGCGTTTTAGAGTGAAAGTGACCGCTAAGAGGCGCTGTTTTCCTGTGGAGATTAACGCCGTTGACATCTAAATGAGTCACAGAGCTTGTTCAAGGGCCTTAAACATACCATCAGTGGCTCTTATGAAGATTTATGTAATTCGTAGGAGGACATTATTCAGAAATAATAATAGTAAAAAAAAGTTAAGCAGTAGGAATTAATGGCTTGGGGAGAACTGAAATCATAATTTGAACAGCCATTTTTGTGCATTTATAACTGACTGCATATTTTAGTTTCTTTTAATTTATTTGTGTTTGATGGTTCGATTTTTAAATGGTTTGAAAAGCTGGAAAAACACCCAAAGAAGTAATAATATGTCTGGCAACGTGACTCTTGGCGCAGACTATTGTGAATATGAGTCATATATAGCTCTCTGTACAACTGAGATTTGCATCACTCTCTGAGGAAGATTGGGGTTGTCCGATATGAATATGCAAATCCGTCATGGCTCATTTGCATATGAGCTTAAACATAACATCGATTTGATATAAATAAGTAAATAAATGGAAACTTGGCAGGTTGGAATCAAGGCCAATTTAATGCTAGAGCATGCATCATTAAAAATTAAAATGTCGAAATTATATATGGATCAAAAAAACGAAATGCCACACTTTAGTATCTGCATCCAATTTTATGTACATAGAAAGAATATTAAATGCAAGTAAAGGACCTAACTCAACGTTTCAAATAGTTTCGGTAAAAATAATGTTCCGCAGGTCCGGATTAAGAATTCAGAGGCCCCTGGGCACAATGTCTTGTAGGGCCCCCTACAAGGCCACACCCCTATAGTTGAATTAAAAAAATAAGATTAATATAATAGTTTTTAAATTAAGTTAATCTATAATATTTTGCCCACATTTTTTAAATAAATGACAAAATACATATATTTATAGTCAACAAAGATTTACCTGATTTTAAAAGCATTTAAGCACACTTTGATAAAAAAAAACTTGTGAAAATTTTTAATATACTTTTTCAAGTTCACTGAAGCAGTACTAAAAATGTATTTCTAATGTATAACTTCTACAAACTAATAATGCATATAATTTGGATATAACACCTCTCCAGTCCAGTTCTATGAATCTGAGTCCTCCATAATACACACACTGATTAATGATTCCTACTGTCTCCCTCATGATGAAGAAAAGTAGGCAAAAAGCACTTGATTATAAAGCTGAAAGTATCTGAAATCACACACACTATACCAGTTTCTCCTGAAAAAAAAAACTCCTCTTCAAGGGCTTTTTCTGTCTCTCTCTCTGTCTCTCTCTTCATGAGGTCGGATAATATGGGTGAAGCAGGGCGACTAACATTGTAAATACATATTAATTGTATTAAGATGTCGCTAACATTTAACACCAGGTGGAAAATAACTGTTTAATATTTATTATTATTATCCTTATTAAATACCTTGTGACTCATTTTATATATTTTACATAATTTATTTAAATTTTTAAACAAAAAATTTTCCTTTCTATTGAAAATTTATTTATTTCCAATCTGATATGTAATGGAGGAAAAAAAGAACGTGTTCATCAGACGCTGGATTCGAACCGGGTTCATGATCAATCGCCTCAAAACATGTTACCATGCTCTTTATGAGCTGCGTAACTGACACTGATTGTTAGCTGCACTTTTTAGTTATGTTGACATTGTCGATCAAACAGCGCTGGCGGGAAGCATTGAATTAGCTTATTCCAAGGAGGTGCGCTATTTGCACTTGGCCTAAATAGACACTCCAAAATCAGCATTTTTTCCCCCCTTTGCAGGGGCTCCAAGTGCGCACGGTTGCCCACGGTTGCCCAATGCCCATTGGTTAATCTGGCCCTGATGTTCAGTCATCATTCATGGTTTCTCGTAAAAATTCAACACTTTTTTGGACCTATATTTATTTAAACATACTAAAATTTAAGGGATAATACATAATTTCTATTATATAGAGTGGAAACGTCTTGCTGGCAGATGGGTATAACCAAACCAATCTTCCGAGGAAACATAATTGTTTATGTAATGTCAGAAAACTGGCTAATTTGTATAGAATTACATTAGTTAAAAAAAGTTTGATATTTTTAAATGGAGGTGGGTTTGGTTTAGGCAAAAAATAAAAAAACACCCCTAAACCAAACCGTCATTGGGATGATAAGCAAAACATATTAAAATGTATGAATGAGATTGTACACATTACGCCAAAAAATCACAAAGTTACGAATTGCGTGGGAGTGTGTTTGTATAACAAAGGGGCTTGATGTAAAAGTTAAAAAATAAACTATTCGTTAGAAGTTATACAATGTTTTTTTATTGGCATTTGCATCACACTCTTACACAAACTTCTGTAAATTTAAATATATAGTTAAATGTTAATATTCGTTATACTGTCTGGTAACATTTTTTCAAATTTCGTATACAGATTTTGTTATACAGAGCTTTTATTTTTCAGAAAATGTCAATTGGCCACAATAACGAACGTTAACAAAGAAAAGTTAAGACATTGGTATTGTTTTGTCTAAAAATGAACACAAACATGTCTGAAAACATAGCAACTTTTAGTTTTTTTATTTATTTATTGTATTTATTTGTCATTTATGTAATTGACTGTTGATGCTAAATTTGTTCAAAGCCAATCAAACAGTGTTCATCGAAATCATAACCTAACTAAAAAATTTTTACGTTTTATTATGAACTTTAAATGACTCGGCGTCACATTCTGTGGTCATCGATAAACTCCAAATGGTCTCATCCTTGACTTGAAATGGCTTCACATTTGCGGCATAACTAGTAGCGCCTTTCCAGCCAAATAAATATTAGTGTTAGATAATAATTAGAGATTAGAGATCCAACAGAAGGCAGCAGGACTTTGCAGGCACGAAACCATCTGTGGTTAAGCGCTGATATTAATAACCGCACTAACCGTGGCGTTCTCATAACCCATTAGGTTGCACAAATTATAATTAACAAACTCTTCATACAACAGATTGCAGAAAGATAGAAGCGAGTCTCCTAATGAAATGCGGAACTGGAACGGGGCCTGGAAACGTGTGTCGAAAATAACAACGCCTCTGTATACTTTATTTACAGTGTTGATTTGGAGATATGGATTCTTGCGAGGTGGAAACGTTGCAGTCTATTAAATCTAATGAGGGGAAAGTGTCTTTGAGAGAGCCCGTGGTTGGTGGCCTAGATTTCCTCTCTCCGCTTTGATCGAACATGCCTGACAGCGTTCAGCTGAAAAAAGTCAATTACTCCTTTTAATTACCTGATCTGGAAGGTCCAGACTTTAGAAAAATCTGCCGGGACCTTATTCTGCGCTTAAATCGTTAAAATAAGGTCACAGAGTCGAGGTTGGTGCTTCAGGATCTAAAAGTGACGTTCATCATCAAGTGAAATTCAGTCATAAAATATATTGTGCATAAAATACGTTCACACTTTTTTTTTGTCAAAAACAATACACAGTAAGCTATTGTTGTTGCTTTATCGTAACTAACTTGATACATTTCTGAGGCTGGCTTGAGAAATTGTAGTTGCAAACATGTAACTAGCACATTGCTAAAATGATTTACCACATTTATGTGCTTGTTATAGCACATTGTGTGATTGATTTAGTTAGATTTTTTTTCTTTTGCTTAGCATATTTAAAACCTTGACTCCTTTTTAAGGCTTCGTAATAGATCAGATGTTCATAATTAAACAGTTTCCAACTGAAATCAAAAGTTTGAAACCATTTTTTTCTTTATATTTTGTTGTTGTTGACAATACACTAAACATTATTTAGCATTTTTAAAGTATTATTAAACTTAGCTAGATCAAGTTTGTGTGCACGTTGAAGTAGTTAAAGAAGTTTTTGAAAGCTTTGCTAGCATATTTAACATTCTGTTAGCATTCTGTTAGCATATGTGAGCCGTGCTGGTATGTTTTTCTTCATCGTTAGCATGTTTAAATACATTGCTAGCATGAATTAGGTTGCAGCTAGCATCTTTCTAGTTAACATGTCCTATCAATGCTACCTTTTAGGATATGCTAGTTATAGATCAGATTTTTGAAGACAGTTGGATTCACGAAATGAAAAAAAGTAAAAAATATGTTGACTTTTGACTTGCATATTTGATTTGAATATAAACAGAGATGGCAATAGTACACACATCCTTTACTTAAGTAGAAGTACAGATACTCATGTTTAAAACGACACTTTTGTACTTAAGTAAAAGTAAAGAAGTACCGCCTGAAAAATGTACAAAAGTAAAAAAGTAAAAAGTACTCAATTCAACCACAGTCCAAAGACATGCCGTACAGGTGAATAATAATTCAACTAAATTGGCTTTAAAAAGGTTTAAATATGGGTGTTTCCCAGTACTGGGATGCAGCTGGAAGTGTATTCGCTGCATGAAACAAATGCCGGAATAATTGGCGGTTTATTCTGCTGTGGCGACCCCTGATAAATCAGGGACAAAGCTGAAGGATAGCGAGTGAGATTGGTAGGTAATCATCCTGACGCAAACTCACAGCGTTCAGCATGTAGTTTTGCCGCTGTTAGATCAAAAACAACAGCTGCTATTCATGTTGATACACTCGGTCTATCTTAATAAATAATGTCTTACATTTTACACTGAATTCTGTCCAAAATATATTGATTTTTTCTTTTGCTAAAATAAATTCTTATCAGACATGACTGCAAACTATTTTTTTGCATTAGGCTAAAGCTGCTTATTCTCTTCTAAGAGTAGCTCTCATAGAACCTGCTATTTCAGTGCTTTTTTTAGGTATTGTGGTTATTTTTTTAATGAATGAACATTAATTCTGTTACAGTTTTTCTCAGTCACTTTGGTCCATTTCTCAGATCAGAATTTAAATTCTCAAAACTCCCTGTTCAATCATCAGATCATCATTGTGTCACTTATGCACATCAGAAAAACACTTTCTCTTTATGAACAAGTTGCAAATGCTTTTGTTCATCCATGCAAATGATTATGTTATATTCTCTGATGTTTCCAACATTATCAATTGCTTATGTCATGTTGATTAACATGTATTGTTTTATCTCTGTTGAATAGACTCACCCCACAACATTTAATCGTTCAAATGCCTGAACAAGTTGTCTTAATATTTAGTCATAAAGCATTTTTTACATTTCTCCCAGGTGAATCTGAACTTTTTCTAATGAAGGTCTAAAAGGAGGTTGTCTTGTTCACATTTCTACTTTTGTTTTTTCTTTGTGCTATGCAGTGCTCTCTTTTCCTTTTTGTATCAGAATGACATGATCTGGCAACTAATTACAGTACAAACAGCAAAAATATTGCCATAGTTTACACCAGAACAGCCCTCCAGAGAACACTGTTATTGACAACATGACTACTAAGTAATTAGAGTCTTATTCATATACAATGACACAAGGACATGCCATTCTGACGCCGCTGACATGTTCATTGACACAGAAATTTAGTTCTGAGAGATGAACTGAAGGATTTTGAGCAGGAGACTGGCTTTTGCAGGTAATACATGGTGTTTTGCTATGTATACGTGTTGTTTTGAGAAATGCACTTAAGCCTACTGTTCTACAAATTTCAGTTCTGATCTGAGAAATATGCTAAAGTGACTGAGAAAAACTGTAATACATTTATTCTATGCTAAAAGCAACATACACAGGTAAGACAGGTAACATACACATAAATTGCCCAGTATAATTACCTTTGTTGTTGTAAAATATTTGTTAAATTATTAATTGAAGACAACAGTATAGGTCTATGTAAAATCATATAGTCAATAAAAAAATCAATAAAAACTGAAAAAACAGCATAAATTCTGTATTAGGAAATATGAACTCAAAAGAAATAAAGGAAATAAACCGCAATGCAAACATTTTTTTTATAAAATATTTGATTGTTTTAGCACTAAATGTACTAATCTTTACAAAAAAGCACTATTTTTCACGGTATTAGATTGAAAGACCAGAAAGCCCATGCAGTATCGGAAGTGGACAAAAGGCTTAAGCATTTAAACAGCATGTTTTTGACGGGAATGTGTCTCGTTTACCTGTGATCTGATCGAGAAAAAGTTGTCTTATTACCGTGTAAACAGGGCAGCATTAGTCATGTTAAATTCGCAGACTCCCTCTGTCACTGCGTAGTAATCCTAGCCTTTCTCATAGTAATGTTCATGAACTAGGCCATGTACGGTGCGCGATAGCCTTGAAGAAGCGCGCGCGCTGCAGCACGCAGGCGCGCAATGAGGAAAAAATGATTGATTACATCAAAAATGCGCTTATATTATTGCGCAATGACAAGAAATAATATAGATCGCGCCACCAAACCCATGAAAACGAAAGTAACGACCGTGGTTTAAAAATGTAAGAAGTAGAAAGTACAGATATTTGTGTAAAAATGTAAGAAGTAAAAGTAAAATGTTGTCAAAAAATAAGTAGTGAAGTAAAGTACTGATACCAGAAAAAACTACTCAAGTACAGTAACAAAGTAATTGTACTTCGTTACTTCCCATCTCTGAATATAAACACACAGTAAAAGTGTTCTTCATTGTTTTTAAATATCACTTGGCTAAGCTGGATAAAGCGTGATGTTGCCTTTAGAAAGTGTTCAGTTTGAAGTATTGGTAATTTTAACACAATGTTGGAAGTTACAAAGTGCTAACATACATTTAGCATGTTTTTGAATGCTGCGAGCAGGTTTTGACATTGTTTGTATGATTTCACATATTGTTAGCATCTTTTGTTTAGCATATAAATGCAAATTAGCTTTTTCTAGTAATACATCAGATTGTCAAAGTGACTAAAATATTAAGTTCAACATCACTGGCAACTGAAGTCAAAAAATGACATTCTAAACAAAACACGCTTGCAATATTTAATGTCAAAAACAATACACACTTTCTTGTCTTTAAAAAAATAATAAAATGAGGCTAAGTAGAATAAGTTTGATATTGGCTTAATAAAGCCTGACCAAAACATTTAAACAAGTTTTAAAAGTTTGAATTTTACCTTCTAGTAGTAAAAGTAATTTTAACACATGGCTAGCATTTGCTATTGTCTTGTTCAGTTTAGTAGTTTTAATACATTGTTAGCATTTTAACACAAGCTAAAATGTTTTAGCATGTTATTAGCATTGTTTAAATAAATCTGGTGTTTTGCATTGTAGTTAGCTTGTTTCAGCACATTGTAAGATTTAGCAAGTTGCTGCTAGCATATTTTACTTAGCATATTGTGACAGAGCAACAGCAATATTAAAGGTGCATTAAAGTGTGATGTTGCCTTGAGAAACCAGATCAGAAATGCTTGAAGTTAAGGTCTTTACTTTTTAGTATAGCAATAGTGGTTTTACCGACACAATCTCTTGCAATGTGTAACTTTTTAGTGGACAATTCATATTAATTCGTACAATCTCATTCATACAATTTAGAACGATGTGCTCATACCCCAATAACGGTGGGGTTTGGTGCCATGCCTCCTCTTTAAAATCGTACAGTTTTATATGACTGAACTCGAGCAAATTCATACAAATTAGCCACTAAAATGACAAAATGTAAAATAGTTGCGTTTCCTTGTGAAATCAGGCTGAGTTTTACACATGACTAGCATTTGCTTTCTTGTTGCTAGCATGCTGTTAGCTTGTTTTACTACATTATGTGCAAGCACATTTGTATGATTTTGTATGTTGCTAACATCTGTCCCTCAACGTGGCTAGCCTGTTTTGCATCATTATTAGCATGTTTGAGCATAATGCTAATTTAGCATATTGCTAACATCTTTTGATGCAATTTGTCATCCTGTTTAACAATAAGGTTACTTCCAAAACCTTAATGACATACAGGATCGATGAAATGCTGTTAAAACATTTACAGCCAATCAGAATCAAGCATGTAAAGCAACAGATAACAAAACACTAATATACTTATCATTTCAAGTGCCTTTTAATTTTCTTGCCAATCGATATTTTGTTTGCCACCCCACAGATTTGATTCATTTAAAAGGTTTAAAATATAGAACAAAAACAAAAGACTGGCTAGTTCACGGACAGTCAGGATATCTCTTCTGGCCTTGCAACGCTCAAACATCTCTCTCTCCTTGTCTAGGAAAGAAAACCGCAGTGCTTGCACTGTACAGTAGATCATTGTCTAACTCAATAATTGCCTCGATCTTGTCAGCACATGTGTCAGCTGTAATTTCGGCCCCAAACAAGAGGCGGATCCATAGCCGATGTGAAAGCCTGACCTTAGAAGTTCAAGACAAACCTTTATCCACCTACAAACTCCCATCCTGCCCCTAAATGGCCTTTAACTCACGTACATTTGGCTGATTTTCACCGCCGGTGAGTGTTTATCACGACAGCGCCATTGGGTATTTTAAGGCGCATAATAAATGCCAGAAAATCTATTCTGATAGATGCGTGGGTTGAGGAGGAAAAAAATGAGAAGACGACGATGAAGAAAAAAAAAGAAAGATTCTTAGTTGTTCTGTGAGATCTGAGGAACGTCTCGCTTTTTAATAAGCAGCAAATTCCATAGGAAATTCCGAAGCGTTAATCAAAAGATAAGTAATCAAGTTTGAAATCATCTTCAGGGCCCCCTGAAGGTTTGGTTCGGTGCATGTAGGATGCTGGAAACAGTGAAATAACAAGATATGCAGTATATAAACTAGTTTGTTTTATTTTCTAATGATGCAAAACTTATATTGACAAACAACTGTTATTTTTGTTAGATTTTTATAGAAGCAGATTGTTAGCATCAGTGGTTCAAGTAGCATCAAGTTTTCCTAAAACTGGCAGCATTCCATTCACTAATGCATATTGCATGAAAACAATTCAAGTTATCATAATTTTACCACGACATGACTAAATTGTTCACTATGTAAGTATATACTAAGTTGTGTGTATATATATATGTGTGTGTATGTGTGTATATA
>CAIGQZ010032594.1:12631983-12647150 GCA_903798205.1 Danio tinwini | reverse complement strand
GGAATTGCTCTTCAGTGTTTGGACTCTCAGTAGTGATTATTAACCCACACTGACCTGAGCTAAACTGAACTGAACTTAAACACTGAAAATTGAACTGACACTGTTTCAATTCACTATAAACTTAGATGAGAAGCTGCTTTGACACAATCTACATTTTATAAGCGCTATACAAATAAAGATGAATTAAATTGAATTGAATTAACTGGTGATCTGAGAGACCTGTAGCGAGGACAGATTACTGTGCATATTTTTGATATATGACAATAATTATTTTTAAAAGTAAATTGTTTTTTAAATAATTTTTTTGTAAAATTTTAGTTTTTTTAGTTTCGTTAAATAAAAAGTATAGTATACAGCTATATTCAGCTTGTTTGACACATTTAAAATTTGTGGCTAAAAATAATTATTGTTTGCTGTGGTCAGAGATAAATTTGGTAAATCCTTAATTTTGAGTTCTGAAATGTCATATAAAATAAAAACTGCAGTATAACACTATGAAACCATGACCCATTTGCTCATACACGACACAAAACGTGAAATGAATGAGGAGGCATGTGGACAAAACTCAAAATCTAAATCAAGTAATTTTAGCATGTCAAAGTGATATTTATGCATATAAATATTTTCCCAACAACAAAATTGTGGCTATAGTGAAAATGCAGAGTGGCTAGTAACGTTGGAAAACTACTAACCACTGTGGCTGGTGATATATATATATATACAACAGTTCTGTCTGGTTCTTGAATCTGATTGGCTGATAGCTGTGTGATATTCTGCCAGTAACAGCACTCGACCAGCCTCTTCACCTTTCACTCTTGTGTATTACTCTGCCCACATACAGCAACAAGCAGAGGACACTATAGAGGACAATATTGCTGCTTTAGGGTAACATAATGCACTTTTTGAAGCTTTTTTTAGTCGAGAATGTAGTTGTTTAGAATGCAACTATGCAGTTTATTTAAAAGGATAGTGCTTATTTTAAAATATTTATAATTTCTGAGAGACAGCACGTTGGCGTCCACAAGATGGCGACAGAGACAGCATAATAAGACCTAAGAGAAAACCAGCGTAATTTTAAACTACAGCTGATCGAATCATTATTAAACAGTTAAATGTCTTTCTAAGTCTCTAAGTCGATCTTTTTCTTTTGTATGTTGTAGTGCTGTATTTATACCATTTACCATGTATTTTTCGGGGTTAATTATTGTGATATCCCGATTGCAACTGAAATACTGTATACTGTTAGACTAAAACTGTAAGGAGATATGTCTGTAAACGGATGGCATTTTATGTCACATTTAGCCTTATAATCTTAAAGAGTTAGCAAAATCAGCTGTTTTGTCATCACTTTAGACATTACGCTAGAGAATCATTCAAATACTAGCTCTAAAGTGACGTTGGTGAATTAATAACGGCTTCTGCTGTTCTGACGTCAGCTGCAGATGTGAATGAATGTAGGAAGAAAGTAGTTCCTGATACAAAAGGGTTTTCAGACTCTCCGTGTTTGATTTTCTTTTTTATTTACACGATTGTGCCGTCGAACTGTTGTATAAACACAAACTGTTGTATAAGTGCGATATGGCTGTATATCAGCACTGGTGGGACACATGTATATTTATGTGTGTTTTTTTTTTTATTTTAGAATTCATATTATATTATAAATTACCAGCTGAAATGCAAATATAGTATTTAACATGAGGACATTTTTTGCTAAATTAAATATTAAACAAACACATTTTAAGGCATATAAAATCAAAATATTCAAACAAAACTCCACACAGAAATGCCAACTGACCCAGACAGGGCTCGAACCAGCGACCTTTTTGCTGTGAGGCAATCGTACTACCCACTGTGCCACTGTGACGCCCTATATAATATTATATTATATTATATTATGTTATATTATATTATATTATATTATATTATATTATATTATATTATATTATATTATATTATATTATATTAAACAAGTAATTCCAAAGTTTCTATGCATTTTCCAGTTTGTGTTTATAATTAATATCAAGACTTTGCAAACATTTGATGATTTATTTAATTTTAAATACTCTTTTAATCTATCATAGTATACTCTTCACTAGAATATTTGCAAATACTATCCAGCTGCATTTCTGTGCGGCTCTGCTGTAAATACTGTAGTATACCAATGTTATATTGTGTGCTAATTAGGCTTAGTGTTTTTCAGATCACTGCATACCTTGTAAAGTTGCAAACCTTTATTCGAGATGTCGTTACGGTGCTCAGGGACGTGTTGTTTGCAGTTGAACATATCACCAGTCTAAACTAATTCAGTGGTTTAAATGTGAATTTTTTTGAACACAAAAAAGAGCCTAAAAGTAAATCAGCGTCAATGTCAGTGTAAATCACTTTGGAACAGTTTCCACTGCCTCCCAAAAGACGCTTAACTGTTTGTTGAAGTCGTGTTGCTACATCATTAGCAGGTTTGGATCTTTAAATTTGAAATGACTGTCAAGTCATTCAACTGGAACACATTCCCACTTTTTACACAATAAGGGCATAAAAAATGTTTGGACTGTTAAAAAATACTATTTCAGTCTTTCTTCTTAAAGATGCTGTGTTTAATTTAATATATTTCTTATTGTTTTCTAAAAATTTGGGAAATGTTCTAGCAAAATGTTCTATTTTGAGAAAAAATGGTTTCCCCTGTTGAAAAAAAAAACACCATTATGAACCATGGTTGCTGGTTTGAGCTGGTTTAGGCTTGTTTGTTTGTTTTACTTTATTGTCCACTTGAGTGGAAAATTGTCTTTGGCTCATCCAACACAACAAATTAATAATTAAATATGACATAAAAAAACAGAATCATCAATTACAAAAAAAAAGGAACACAATTCATGCCTGCCAGTTAAACATTGGCTGAATTAGTTATTTTTGTTCACATTTGGAAAGACTTTTAACACATTTTTTGTGAGGAACTCTATAAAGTCTGCCTTACTGCAAAAGTTCAAACAGGCAGAAGAGCAGGATAAGCGCCATCTTAAAGGATAACTCTCGCCTTGTTCATGCTGGTCATTTAAACTGGTCATCAACTGGTTTTATAATTTTTAATGAAAGTTTCATGGGACTAATGCTATACCAGCACATTTGGCATGCAACAAAGCTGCCACACATCACTTGATTTCATCAGGGCAGGGGCGCCCCCAAGGGGAGGCCAGGGGTGGCCATGACCCCAATATGATTTTGCTGTTGATATTATTCATTTAAATGTACTTGCGTAAACTCACAATATTTAAATAAATAAATAGCAGCCACTAAATTATTGTGGATTGATTGGTGTCACCGATGTAGCTGATTCACTGCCCTTCCCCGATAGTTGTTGACAGTACGCACATACCTTCAACATACAGCATCGTATGTATGTCATACTATTCCATGTTCTCTGTTAACCTTTCTAGTTAAATACTCAATGTGTTAACGTTACTTAACAGAGCTGGGAATTAGATCATTTTGCTTTGCATTGTTTAATGTTTTTGCTTTTTTTACAGAACGTTCGCTCAATTGAGGGTAAGTTCTTATAACATAAGTTGTTTAGTATTGTTCGACGGCGAGACACGAAACACAACTTAGGGTTCACAAGATTGTACACTTTTTATAAAGAAATTATTCTTTTCGAAATGAAAAAATGTGTTTATTAGATTGAAAATTACAAATGCGAAAGAATTAATAAATAAATGCATTTTGAAATCAGCTTTTTAGAATTTAGCTTATTTAGCACCTACTTTTTTTTTTTTTGCTGGTTGACTTACAAAGGCCAGAAATCTCAATGATTTTGTGCATGTATTTTGCAAAAAGGTACATCAATAGAAAAAGCTGTATTAATAATATTGTAGCTCAAAAAGGAATATGGATAAATAATATTATTAGAGTCTGTATAGTGAGTGTGTGTGTATGTAGTAAGGCTTTTTGTTCAGTTTAAAAAATTCAATAATCTTCAGTAATTTAAGACATGGCATAAACTGTACGCTGTACAATAAAATATGTGAAAATAACTGACCTGAAAAGTGTTTTTAAACTAAATATTGATGTTTATTTTGTTTGCATATGTACTTGCTGAATTATTTAAAGGAATAAATTGCAATATTATAAGAAAAATTAATGAAATAAATCAAAACCACATTATTTCATTTACCAGAAAAAAAAAAACATTACACTGAATTCACTTTTTTTGTGTATGTGTGTGCCACCCCAAGATTTGATGTGGCCTCATCTGGCCACCCCTAAAAAAAATTTCTGGGGGCGCCACTAGATTTCATCACTGTGTCTCGTGGTTAGGTCTGGATAGCAGTTTTCAAACAGAATGTAAATCACTGTATAGCTGTACTTTTTTCCTAATTACAAGCTGTGTTTCTCTTTTCATGTGTCACAGTAATAATACATCTACAGGTTATTTTATCATCTTTAAGTTGATTTTAAGTCTGAGGTTTTCTGTTTAAAAGTAAATCAGGTATAAATGACATGTAACTTTAGTCCCACTTTAAATAGCCATGCCATGTTTTTCCCTTCCACATTGCAGTGTTTCATTTGGATGTTTTATAAAAACCAATGCATACTGTCAATAATACAAAAATAATTCTAAATAATAACATTTTGTATTGTTGGGTTATTTTGAAACATTTGATGGAACTGAAATTTAACATAAACAAAATGATTTACTGTAATCACTTTTGTTTGCAGTTAAAGGAATAGTTAACCTACAAATAAAATGCAAAATCTGTCATCATTAACTCACCCTTCACTTGTTCCAAACTGTTTAAGTTTCTTTCTTACATTGAACACAAAAGAAGACATTTTAAAGAATTCTGCAACCATTGACTTCAATAGTATTTTTTTTACTATGGATGTCAATGAATTACAGCTTTTTAACTTTATTCAAAACATATTTTGTGTTTAACAGAAGAAATAAACTCAAAAAGATATATAACCACTTGAGGGTGAGTAAATAAAGAGTAAACTTTCATTTTTGGGTGAGTTGTCTTTTTAACATATTGAGGTCATAGTCAATATAAACAAGAGAGAGCCAGTAAATCTACAGTAGCATGTGTTGTTGTGTTACTTTTGACCTACCCATCTGTTACTTTTGTACAAACACACACACACACACACACACACACACACACACATATATATATATTTATTTATTTATTTATGTCTTAACTACTATATTCATATAGCGGGCTAAAATAACTGTGAAATGTAGGTTTGTAAGTGAAATTAGTTTGAAGCTGTTCTACATTTGTACAAACTGCCACAATCTCTATTGATAGACCACATCTAGGCGTTTGTTTCGGAACCTGGTGGGTTTGCCTCGTTAGCTTGGTTTTCTTGGCATATGTGAACATCGCAATCATGCTCTGATCCACGCCAAAACAATTGGTCTAGGATCGCCTAAATGAGGTGGTCTCGGCTCGGTTGAAACTATCTCTGTAGAGGATGGATTGTAGTGACTCTTGAAAAAGCAATGCGATCCAACGAACCATATATGGCTATATGCATTAGAAATATTATGAGTATGGCGGGATGTCATTGTTTCATGTCAAATACGAAAGTGAAATCATACTGAACTATTACTGAGAGCTGTTTATCTATTAGAGAAATTAACAGAAATTACCATATGCTATTTTTTCATATTTTAATCTTGTAATATTTTGTATCAGGCCCTTTGTTTTGTTCATTTCTGCACCACCTCAAAAGAAAGATCAACTTTGATCTTCTTCATGATCTGACTGCAGTCTCACTTCATCTGTTATTTCTCTTTATAAAGCCTATAATGCATAATTTTAGCCAACGTTTTTTAAGGTCATAATTAATAATAAAAATATTGAATGGAATATTACAAATAAATGACGGGGAATGTTAATTTTTTTTTAAATATAATTTTCATTGTCTCAACTGAAAATAACAATGAATGAGCGGAATCAACTGGAACTCTGACCAATGTGAGGAGAGTTTACTCGTACATGACTTTAGAAACTTTGCCGTGTGAAAGCAAACAGCACCAAGAACAAAAAGCAACATTCAATCATTAATTTTCCTTTGGCTTAGTCCCTTTATCCTTGGGTCGCCACAGTGGAATGAACCGGCAACTTATCCAGCATATGTTTTACTTCCAGCTGCAAGTACTGGAGAAACACCCATACACACTCATTCACACACATACACTACAACCAATTTAGTTTATTCAATTCACCTATAGGGCATGTCTTTGAACTGTGGGGGAAAGCAGAGCACACGGACAAAACGGTGAGAACATGCAAACGCCACAAATGCCAACTGACCCAGCCAGTACTCGAACCAGCGACCTTCTTGCTACAAGGCAACAGTGCTCATTGCCCACAAAAGCAACATTGTAACCAGTTTAATCCCTGTTTTAGTACAAAGCAATGGATCTACAGGTGTGAAAGCACCCGGAGTTACCACAGAAAAAAAATGAGGTGCAGGTTAAATGAGGACTTTTAGAAACTACTTTCATCCTGGCCAGTCCTGCCCTACTTTGTGACGTTTGAATTAGTATTGAGGGCACAATCAATCAGTTAATTAATCAATCAATTCTGATTGGTAACTTTTGGTGTCGATCAGATGTCTAATGAGATCGAAACAGTTGTAGCCTATTCAAAAGTGAAAGTCGCCGTCTTATGTAACACACGTGAACTCCAAAACATTCACTAAACAAGTAGACAGAAATAGCTATACAAAAATAACTTTCCCAGTTTATGAAATAATTTTATCATCCTCAAAACGCAAACAACAACTAGGACCCCGAGCCGCCAAGAGACCCGCAAGCTGATGACTGACAGTCCTGATCTATCAGAGGAATGAAAAAAAGCCGGTAAGAACAAACCTGAACCAGCCGACAGTATACCTTGAAAAGTCCTTAATGAGATGCCGTTCAGTCTGTGTTTGTGGGCGTTTAGCCTGCAAAACATATGCTCCGCGACTTTGCAGATATCACCCAAAAAGCACAACAAACTCTTAACAAGCCGCTAATGGCGCTTCACGTATATCGCGGGAAGTTTTGCCGCCGTCCAGAACTCGCTGATTTGAAAGGGAAGCGCTTGTGAAAACAAATCTCTCCGCTGTTTTGATGCTCACGTCTTGTGTATTATTGTTTATTTAAATCATGGCCCAATCGAAAGCCTTGATAACTTTATTTTCCCCCCTTAAACTGAAAGGGACTTGACCATACTAAGCGCAGTTTGTGGCATTGTGGGTTAAGTCCGTTTTGTGTAAGCTGTGACATTCTTCTAATGGCCAGGGATTTGGAGAGGAATTGAGTTTTGTATGAATTCATTGCATAATATAATTATATTAACATTGGTAATAATAGCCTAATAAAAATAATAATAATAATAATAATAATAATAATAATAATGGTGTTTTTAAATAGCATTTAAGTTTAAAGATTGCATATGTAGTTACGTACAATATTTAAAAGTCTATTATTTTTGATATATACAAAATTACAGTACAAAATTTCAGCTTTAAAATATTTTTCATATTTTTTTACATTCATATAGTGATTTTTATTTGAAATGTATAGTGTGTGCACAATATAATTTATTTGTATTTATAATTTTTAATAACATTTTTTACATAATGTTTATGTAAAATACTTACAAAAATTATACCCACGGAATCATTTATGCACATAAGAGACCTTGTTATTTCTATTATAACTCTGCTCTGTGAAAATTAATGTGGAAGGTTTTTCAATCATCCTCACAGTGCAGATCATCTACATTGCTCTCCAGTTCACTGCAGGACTGTAATGATGCACAGAAAGAGCCAAATCTCTCTCTCAACCGGTGTGTTACTGTATTAAGGGAACATTGAGACATCAAATCACGTTTATTAAGCTTTATGTGAAGAAGTGTACAAATTAGGTAAAAACATGTTTATTTGCTTTTTTCTGACTAAGAAACACAAAAGGAGCTATTTAGATAAATGTTCAGGCTGCTCCAAATGAACAGCAATACAAGAGAAAAGTTTCAAAATGCGTTATAAAGGCAGAAAAGTCTAAAGCGATATTTAGCCAAATGTCCAAGCTGCTCTGCCACAGAAACTGATGGTTATAGACTTTTAGTTTGACTTTTTGGTTGTTCACATTTTATATTATAATTCAAAAAATGTATTTAAAAAGCATTATAAAGTAGAAAGAAAAAAAAGATATTTAGTCATATGTTCAAGTTGCTCTACTACAAAAATGCAGATATTAAAACTCTATAAAGAATCGTAACGGGAAAGCACAAAATAGCTATTTAGAAAGATGTTTAGGCTGTTCTGCCGCTACAATGGACAGCAATACAACGTGTAAAGCTCTAAAAAGCATAATAAAAGTAGAAAATCTTAAAAAAGACAATTGTTTAAGCTGCTCAGCTCCAAAAATGAATGGTAATATGAAGTAAAAAGCTCCAAAAAGTTTCATAAAATCTGCTTAGTGAACTGGTCAGACTTTTCTGTCAAAAAAATAAAATAAACGGTGCTCATAAAGCTACTAAAAGCATAATAAAAGTGGAAGAGCATAAAAGATCAATTAAGTTCAATATTTAAGCTGCTCTGCAACAAAGTGAGAAGCATTTAAAAAGCTTAAAAAAGGCAAAAGAGCTATTTAGCTGAACGTTCATGCTGCTCTGCCTCAAAAAAAAAGGGGACAGCAACACAAAGCAGAAAGCTTTGAAAAGCATCAAAAAGTATAAAAGAGTCTCTTAAAAAATGTCTCTAAGCTGAATGTTTATGTTGCTCTACTACAGAAATGACAGTTATACAAGGGAAAAAGCTACAGAATGCATCATAAAAGTGGTTGTACCACAAAATTGGACTGCAGTACAAATGTTGAAGCTTCAAATATATATATATATATATAAAGCACAATAAAAGCGGGAAAGCACAAAAATAACTATTTATATGACTGCTCTGACTGCTCTGCCACAAAAAAATGACATTAATATGAAATAAAAATCTCCAGAAGCATCGACAACAAACAATAAAGTAGAAAAGCAAAAAATAAAATAAGATAAAATGCTTGTTAGCTGAATGTTCATGCTGCTCTTTAAAACAAATGAATTGTGATAGAAAGTGTAAATCACAAATAAAGTGCTGATATAGAGTAATCATCACAAAGCATGGATGTTAGACAAGCTGCTCTGACTAAAAAATGGATGCCAATTCAGAGAATAAACCTGTAAAACGTATTGTAAAGGTCACACAAAAAATGGAAGCCAATACAAATGTAAATCTCAGGGAATCATAAAAACAGAGAAGCAAGAAAGAGCTGTTTCGCCACAGAAATGCACAGCAGTACAGATTTTAAAGCTCCAAAAAGCACCGTAAAAGTATAAAAGAGCTATTTAGCCAAATGTTCAGGCTTCTCTTTTACAAAATGGGTTAACTGTACAGATTTTAACTCTCTACAATGTACACTGTGGAAAATGTTGGGTTGCACACAATCGATTTGTTTTGGAACAACATAGACAATTTAAGTTAACTTAATAGTTTTTACAAAATTAAGTGGACTAAGCATAAAACAATTAAGCTGTCCCAACAAAATCTGAAGAATTGTGTTTCAGCTCATTTTAAAGTAGTTTGAACAAGCAGCAAAATATTTTTATATTATAGGGTTAACTGCACTGTAAAAAATGCTAGGTTCCACACAATTTCTCCATGTTGTCCCAACACAAGTCTATTAGGTTACTTAATTGTTTTTACAAATTTAAGTGGATTGAACAACAATTAAGTTGTCTCAAAAAATTGTGTTTATTCAGCTCATTTTAAATAAGATTAAACAAGCAGCAAACATCTTTTTTTAGATTATTGTGTACAGATTTTAAAGCTCCACAATGCATAAAAGAGCTATTTAGCCAAATGTACAGGCTGCTCTGCTACGAAACTAGATGCTATGCAGATTTAAATGCTCTGCCAAATGGGTTACATATGGATATAAAAAATTTAAAAAGAGCTAGTTAGCCAAATGTACTTAAAAAAATGGACGCAATGCAGATTTTTATGCTCCAACAAAACAAAGCTATTTAGCTAAATGTGCATGTTGGTCAGCTATAAAAAAGGTGGTGGATAAAAAAATAAAGTGGCAAGAAAGACATTATAAAAGCTGTGTTCAAACTACTTTCGCCAAAATAATTTCATATTTTGGGGCTTCATTCTACAAAAACAACTGACTAGATGTACCTTATCATTTATCTACACTGTAAACATGCTGGATTCCACCCTATTCCTTCATGTTGTCCCAACACAAATCAATTAAGTCAACTTTTGACTTTTAAGTCAAAAAAATTTGGGGGGGGGGGTAACTTGTTTTATGTTCAATCTACTTAGATTTGTAAAAACTAATGACTTCACCTAATTCCTTGATGTTGTCGCAAACACAAATCTAATGTGTGGATGTGTGTACTTGCCACAAAACTAAGTAATTATGCACAAAACATTGATCTGAGCTGTAGTAATTTACTAATTACTATTATTATAATTATTATTATTAAGTCGTTAAATGGCACATTGTAAAAAATGCTGGGTTACGTAAAATCACTTTATGTCCTTCCACAGCAAATCGATTCGGTTAGCTTAATGGTTTGTACAATTTTAAGTTAATAGAACATAAAACAATGCAAAAAAAAAATAAGAATTGGTTGTCTCATGTCATTTTAAATAAGTAGTTTGAACAAGGTTTCCCAGTGTTGGGTTACGGCTGGAAGGGCATCCACTGCGTAAAACGTATGCTGGATAAGTTGGCGGTTCATTCAACTGTGGCAATCCCTGATTAATAAAGGGACTAAAGCGAAAATAAAATGAATGAATGAGTTTGAACAAGCAGCAACAATATCATTTTTTAGCGCATTATACTTTGGAATGTTGGGACTGACCAATCAGTATCAAATATTCCAGAGAGCTGAGCAATAACCCTGCATAAAAGAGCTGTTCTGTCACAAAAACAGACGCAAATATGAATCTCAAAGGAATCAAAAGGCAGTCCACATGACTCATAAAGTGCATTTAATGAGGTCACAGAATAGGTTTATGTAATATATAGACGGAACAAAAGTTATTCAAAGAAAGTATTGCTTTTTCTTCCGCAGAAAAGCAGCAGCTATCGATTCTTAGCACAAACTGCATTCAAACATTTCTAAGCTGACTTCAATTCAGTTAACATCTGATTGAGTTTAAACATAAAGCAGCATTTTTTTTTTGAAGACTGAGGTAGTTATTTTTTGTACTTTAAGTGTAAATACACACAAAAAAAGTATAATTCTCTCTCAGAAATAACATGTAGATTCACATTCAAGAACATGAGAGTATTTAAATAATAGGGATGGAAAGTTGTGCTTTTAAGACAAAAATCCTATATTAAAATTCCCCAGTGGATTTTCAACTTTTCAAAAATGTTATGTGCAAATATGCAAATTAGTCATTACATACAGTTTACACTAATTTGCGCAAATGAATTTTTTCCCTAGCACAAAAATCTGAATACTGCATTGTCTGATTCAAATTTCTGATTAATTTCTTTGACATGTTAGAGTTAAATATTTTTACAGAAGATATTTTGAGTCTTTTTATGATTTCAAAAGGGAATTACTGTGAACTATTCAATTCAATTCATCCAAGCACTGAAGAGCAAACCCATTATTGCGCAGCTTCACAAGTCTCAAGCCAGTGGCAACAGTGGCAAGGAACAAACTTCACTGATTGACGAAAGTGAAGGGAAAAAAGGGAACAGCCAGAAAGCAAATTAATTTTCATAAAACATAAAACTCTGCATGAACAAATTCATCCGGTAAAAAATTAATTTACAATACAGATATAAATAAAACTATAAAATCTGGTGTAAGGCCGAATCCTAATTCTATTTATGTACCCCTTCCCTTTGGCCCTTAAAACCGAGTGTGAAGGAGAAGGGCTTCAAAATTTATCCCTAAGAATTGGTCAACACTACAGTACCTGCACACGTCATCAGATGTCATCACAATCTCTTGCTTCATACGAGATCAGACGATCGCGACTGCTGTAGTTATTCCAGTTGTGTTATTTTTTGGTATTTATCTTCAGGAAATCACTGAAGGCATATATTATGTTATCATAACGATCTAATGTGGCAATAAGATCGTAACTATACTGCGCATTTATACCGTGGCCATATTCATCTATGTAAACACACCAACATTGTAGCTGACACCTATAAAAAAAAGCTCATTCTCAGCCACTAGACTTTTCCTGAATGTTGTAGGACCACTATACAGGAGTTGTTTCTAGGGGTTGTAGGTCGCAAAATTTATCGTTTTTTATATTAGCGTTTACAAAAAAAAAAAGCATGATGATAAAACACTAATCCTGTTATGAATCTATTAGAACATAAGCTTAAACTGAACATAAGCTTTTGCTGTAAAATTTGTAATAATGACAAAAAAATACAAATTTGTGGATCTCCTTACTTTCCGGTGCAGCTGTAGCTGGTGTATTCTGAGAAATTTTCTTACCTTTTGGTTTCGAGTGTGGTCCTGAAAAATTTTTATTCGAAGGGCTATCTACCCCTTGCCCTTCAAGCTAAAGAGAATTGGGACACCCCTACCCCTTCACAGGAACGCGCAAAACGAGGGGTAGGGGTAGGGGGAATTTCTAAGGGCTAGAATTGGGATTGGGCCTAAGTGTTGCTGAATTGGAAATTTATGACTATTTTTGGAAAAATTACCTTTAAAAATATGTACTGTAAATACAATCTACAGACACAAATTGATAAAGTGCTGTAAAGGAAACACAAGTGTATTTTGGCAGTTTCCTTTTAATTAGTCATGTATTAAGTGCATGAAAAAAAAATATTTGCCACAGTTTTGTGCCTTTAAAGTCAGCATGAAATCAAAATTTTTAAAAATGTTTGTTTTAGTACATTTTTTTTAGATATGGAGTGATTGCAGTGCTTTATTTGTGAATTGCAAGGTCCCGGAACAGATCGGGGTAACGGATCTGACATGTTACCAGAGGATGGAGAGGTGTCGCGCACAAAAAAGCATGAGCGAGGGGGGTGGGGGTTTGGTGGGGGGGAGTGCAGGGTGCAGTAGATGGCAGAGGGGTGTCGCGGGGATGAAAGTGAGCGGGGCGGGTGTGTCGCGGACGACAGTGAAGAGGGTTGGGGAGTCGCAGAAGAAAGTGAAAGTGAACAGCAGACAGGGGTGGTGGGCTGTTGAGGAGGGGAATCGGTAAAATGAGGTGCAGGATCAGATTTTTAGAGGTGCCGTATCCGGCGTGTTCAGGCACAAATTAAGCCCTGTGTGATTGTAAGAAAGTGTCTGGTGAAAGTGTAGGTTAAAGTGCCAGTGAGATGAATGTGTGTTCTCTACAGGTGGTTTGTCAAACCCACTCACCTGTGTGAGGCACACTCAAAATCCGCTTAAGTATGACGTCACGTGAAGCGCCTTCTGGGTCCAAGCACTATAATAAACTGTATCGAGAGACTCAACATATGGTAATAATAAACGTTTACAAAGTGATGTAATACTTTCAAAAATCAATATCGATATACAGTATATATATATATATATATATTAGAGGTGGGCTGTTATCGGCATTAACGTGTTGCGTTAACGCAAGACTTTTATCAGGCGATTTAAAATATAAATAAACAAATATCGCCATTATTATATACTCAAAGTTGGGTTGGGAGCTGGGACTATTCTACACTATGCTATGATGACTTTCACCTTAATATTTTAGCTCGGATGTATACCTGACCGAATTGCTCTGTAGGTGGCGAGGAGTCTTCGAACCTGTGTGTAATTCCTACTGTGAACTTACCACATCAAACGTGATGGGCTAACATGGATGCAGTTCACTAGAGTAAATCTGATTAATGTTAGCTCCACATCTACTGTATCTGTCAGGCACCTGTAGAGTTTATGCGTTAGAGTAAAACATATACAAATAAAATGGAGCAGGTGCTTTTTAAAATGAAAGACAGTGAATGAAAGTCAAACCGGTGAGCCGTCTGACAAAAAAAGTGCCCTTTTGAATCAAATCAGCAGGATGCCCTTGTGGATCTTTCACTTACTTTGAAGACACTACTGAGTACGTTTACATGGACATCTGTAATCTAGCTATTTGCCTTAATAGACAATAATATAATTTGCCCGTGACAAACTGGGGTATTAGACGCAAATAAGGAATAAGGACTGATGAGAGTGTTATGGAATTTAATAACGCATGCCAAATGGAAAGAAAAAAACTTCTGCTTTTCACGATGTGTGTGTGTGTGGTCCTTTACTGACAGCCTCGCTTGTGGATCTTGTCGGAAAATATGGCAAAAAGTCTAACATGAAGGTACATGATGGATGATTGAGAGGTTTACTTCAATAATGCCACTAATATATGCATACTCCACATCTTAATTCCATTTCTGTTTAGTTCAGTTATGACTTTAATCGGATTAAGGTCATCAAAAATCGCAGTTTCGAGCTTATGTAGGCCTACAGTTCAAAATTCATGTTTAACTGAAATAAACAGTTAGTAAACACAAGTACATCTTATTGAACATAATTTATTTTCATCACCAATTATCATAGTAGAACAGTTTCTCAAAGAGTTTGTGATGCATTTTGGAAACAGGAGATGAATGCCTTCGGCAGAATTCAAATGAGCCATTTTAATCTAGATTAATTCCAAGATGACAGTGGGATTAATCTAGATTTTAAAAAATTATCTATGCCCACCCATTTTTATATATATATTATATATTTTATATATAAAAAAAAATATATCATTTTAAGGTCAAAATTATTAGCCCATTTAAGCTATTTTTTTCAGATAGTCTACAGAACAAACCATCGTTATACAATACCTTTGCTTAATTACCCTAACCTGCCTAGTTAACCTAATTAACCTAGTTAAGCCTTTAAATGTCACTTTAAGCTGTATAGATGTGTCTTAAAAAATATCTAGTAAAATATCATTTGCTGTCATGTCAAAGATAAAATAAATCAGTTATTATAAATGAGTTAATAAAACTATTATGTTTAGAAATGTTTTGAAAAAAATCTTCTCTCCGTTCAACAGAAATTGGGGAAAAAAATAAACAGGGGAGCTAATAATTCAGGGGGGCTAATAATTCTGAGTTCAACTGTGTGTGTGTGTGTATA
>CAIGQZ010032594.1:12596660-12621983 GCA_903798205.1 Danio tinwini | reverse complement strand
TATAATGTATATATGTCCCACATTTGTCATCTTTTTAATGTTGAAAACTTTCAACCTTCCTAACTACCGTCTGAACCCCTGTTTTACCATTCGGCAACGGAAGCTTTTAATCCACAGAGAGGATTGTGTTCTGTGTACAAAGAGATCTGGGACACTCGGAGAGCATGCGAAACTCTCCGACAGGATTTAAATGAGTGTTCACACTTTTTCCCAGCATGTAGGTGTACATTCACAGGCGTCCAGGCATTCTGCGTTTTCCATTTCAACACTTATGCGTCCGTTGGAAAAAAAGTTTGTTGGAGGCACCAGACTCAATTCAATGTGGGAAAAGCTTCTTTAAAACTGCATTAGAAATGGCATGTTGTGTCACAGAGCGGATGCACTGGGACATCCTAGGTTTCCATTAAAGGTGCGGAGTCTTAAAAGCGCAGCTGGGGTCAGGAAAAAATGGACCGTCGTGCTGGGTTTACACCGGGCTGCTTTTACGTCTAATAAAGCGGAAGAATGCTACTCGGTATGAGGGGGGAGAGAAAATACATGTCTATGCTATTTCTTGGATTCATAGCTTCATATGTGTGTTCCAAAACCACATATGTTTAAATTTATATGTTATGCCCCATGCATTAGCTCAAAATATCTCACAGATTATTTATTATAAAATTGGGTGCACCATTTGGGTAATATTTTTGCTGCTTATTTAAACTACTTATTTAAAATGAGCTAAAACGGCACAATTCTTAAGATTTTTTTTTTTTGGCAACAACTATCTTCAATCCACTTAAATGTGTAAAAAATCAATTTAATAATCGATCTGTGTGGCCAACATGAACTAATTGTGTGGAACACTGCATTATTCAAAGTGTATTAGCAAAACACAACCTCTAGTGTTTGTCGCTTTAAATGCAAATGAGCTGCTGCTTGAGTGGGCGGAGTCTCTTCACATTAATCTGATAGAAACAACAAAACAAGCTGATTTCGTGCAGGTTCTCGTAATTTCTTTATTTAAATGCGCCATTTCTTGCGTTATTTTTCAGGGAAAACTTATACAGATTTACATATCTTAATTTGTCATTACATTGTTGATCTAAAAAAAAATCTTGACCTCTGTAATTTAACTAAAGAAAACATGAGAGAATCTAAAAGAAAAACTTGGGTTTTACATCTTCCTGCAGATTTCAGCTGCAACCTTGATCAAACACAACTTGAAGTGCTCCTTCAAGTTGGTTTTGTTGTGTTTGATTAGGGTTGGAGTGAAATTCTGTAGGAAGGTAGATCTCCCGGAAGAGGGTTGAGCACCCCTGATCTAAATAAACATAGCTTTGTCAAAATCTCTTCAACAATAGCATTATAATAATTTCGCTAATCACATTTATCAAATATTATGTATTTAATTCTTCAGTCAATCAGCTTTGTTGGCCTATTGAATTGCACTGTATAATTATATTACATAAAATTGCAAATCATTTGTTATAAAGCTAAGCATTTTAATGCATTTTAATGTCTAAATTTAGAATGATAAATAATATTTATATGCATTCTAGGAGTAAACTATTATGGAAATAGTAGTAAATCCTTTGCATTTGTTCACCAAATCTCTATACAAGTAAATCTGAGCTGCTT
The DNA here is from genome assembly GCA_903798205.1 of Danio tinwini. Taxonomy (NCBI): domain Eukaryota; kingdom Metazoa; phylum Chordata; class Actinopteri; order Cypriniformes; family Danionidae; genus Danio; species Danio tinwini. Next base: position 12,620,363 of record CAIGQZ010032594.1, on the reverse strand, counting down.
TATGTTATGTATTATCCTGGTAAATCAGATGGGCCATTAAAAGTTGCCAAAAGTAACAAAAAATCTGATAGTTTATATGCATATGTTAGAAATTTAGTGCTTGATACATTACACATAGTTCAAACTTTTTGCTGGATTGGATTAAAATGTCACATGATAAGGGTAACACATTGAGAAGTGCAGCACCACGTTTAAAAGCAGGATTTATTCTTTCGCAAGGTTCCACAGATATATTTTTTTACGATTTTCATCTAATTGATTAACATGGTGGTCCATTTATATGGATACACCTTAATAGAATGGGAATGGTTTCCTGAATACAGTTTCCTGAAAAGTGGATTGGTTGTCGTGGGCCAGTTGAATGGCCCCCAAGGTCTCCCGATCTGACCCCCTTAGACTTTTATCTTTGGGGTCATCTGAAGGCAATTGTCTATGTAATTTATTAAGGTGTATCCATATAAATGGCCCACCCTGTATTTTTAGATGTGTGCTGCCTCTCCACTGGTGGATTAATCTGAGCGAAATTCCACTGTGTGTTATATACAGAGAGCAATGTATATCAAAATGTAAATGTGCAATGTAGAGGCAGAAATGAAATGCGGCCTTGTAAATAAGATAAATAACATGAGGCTATTTTGTTTGTTTATTAAAATAACAAAGTATAGAATTGTCCTATAGGAACCTTAAGTGACTTCTGTTGTGATCTGGTGCTGGAAAATAACATCAAATAATGAGAAACACTCTGGTATTGATGGAGAGACTAAAGAGGTTACAACTTCTAGACTGAGCCAAGTCATTTCTGAAAGATTAATGTAGTTGTTGTGGAGTGAAATTGATTAAATCCATTGACTAGCGCTGCTACTGATCTGTTCAGATGTGCTGGCAAATAAACATTACACTATTAGTACAAGCCTCTTATCTTCTCTGTCTCTGTAAATACAATCAGAGACATTTGTAACATTCTCAAAATACAAAATATACCTCTTCTGGATATGACGTTATAACACAAAATGCTGGTATTGACTTATCCTTCAGAGAGAGTGACCTTTGTACATGAAACATGCAGATTAAGGGGTGTTAATATGTAATAAGTTTCCCTTTCGGTTTAATAGATGCACCATGGACCTGATTACAACACTTAAACAGGAAAAAACTCATATTCATGATATGTCCCCTTTGCAATCTTTCAAACCCAACAGCAAAGAGTACAGCGTTAACCATGGATCTGTTTACTGACATTTGTAAACAACAATTAACTCTTAAAATGCTACAATTTTACACTGCAAAACGGCAAATTAGGCAACCTATTCTCAAGCTAATACCAGTGCTGCTGAGTTGTTTTCCTCCCATAAACATTAATTTCGCAGCATGCATATGTCAGTAGAACTGGCTGTGCTGACTAGGAGAATTTCCAAGGTAAACATAAAAATTTAATCTCCCCCACCCCTCCAACCCGTCTTCGCATTCATGCCGAGCATCCGTCTGATCCCGGTAGAAACAATTATGTGTAACTTGTTTGTCAAATACAGGAAAAACTGTGTTTTATTTATTTATTTATTTTTTATTTTACAGTTTGGCATGCATCCCTTGGCCCTCATTCTTGTCTTGAAATGCTGTTTAAAACAAAAAAATAAAAAATGAGCGATGTTCTCGATTCGTTAAACAGTTTTATTAATTACATGAGTACACTTCATTTCCACTAATTAATAAGCTAAAGCGAGATTAATATTAGCATGATTAACCAATTAAGAATGCAGCAATCAGGTCATTGTATTTGATTAGAATACATTATTTTTGTGGCATTCCGCTGATTGGCATAAGTTCAGACGTTACGGCTTCAAAAAAGTTCTTGATTAACTGGTGTAGACCTACTGTATAGGAAACACTAACTATTCCTCGTTAGTTTCTCAATTCCACTTCAGATTTTGCTGGGCGAGAGCTGCTGTTCTGACAATTAACAATCAGATGAGCACTTTTATAGTACGTTTATTCTTGAAAACACAAGAATGATATCATATTTGTTGTTTTTATATCTTCAGAGGCCCTTTTACACTTGATAGGGTTTTTTTTATTCAATGACAAGTTAAAACGCAAATGTGTATGTAAATGGGGTCAGAAATACTTTGAGCTTGTCTACTTTTGACCATTCTCAGAGTTTATTGAAGGGAATAGAGGAAATGCCCCCTCTTTCCTTCTTTCAATGGCATCCCCACAAAGAAATTAGGGGGTCAAAAGAGAAAGAGGTCAAAAGAGGAAAACCTCACATGTAAAGGGAAAGTCTCTCCCTCATGTACACTATCTGACAAAAGTCTCATCTATCCACATTTTATGAACAATAAACAATAACTTGACTTCTAGTTGTACTTCAACATTGATGTGGAGGCTAAAATATGAGACATCATCTGAAGTACTTGCCCTCTCCTAAGGTTTGTATTGTAATGGGCAGCACACATGTCTTTCACACCTAAGGCTGTTGATGTTGCATCCTCTCTGCAGATCTTGCATGCCCCCATACTGAATGTAACCCCAAACCATGATTATTCCTTCCCCAAACTTGACCGATTTCTGAGAGAAGTCCATGTGGGGTCCATTAGGTCTTCTGCAATATTTGTGATGATTGGGATGCAATTCAACAGACGATTCATCTGAAAAATAGACCTTCTGCCACTTTCCCAAATGATCAACTAGAAGTCAAGTTATTATTTGTTGCTCTAACAACTGGGATTCATGACAAGACTTTTGTTAGGTAGTGTACTTATGTTCTGTTATACCAAAATGCATCTACCAAGGTTAAAACAGGTGCTAAAGGAAACATAGATGGATGACTGAGAAGTTCTCATTAAATCTAGAGCTGAGAAAGAGCAACACCTGAGCTTAATTTCCCTATTTTAGGTAAATTCCAAAGACATGAAGTTGTAGATAAAAAATTATATAGAGGATTTTCAGCCTCGGAATGTTTGTTGTGATCCAAATCTGAATGCTATTGTTTCTAATCCCCTTCAAGTGTTGGTCTGTTTTCACACTATTGATTCCGTTGATCTCTGGTGCACTTGTTCACTTTGCATCATCACAGACATGTGTGGCACATGAACGTAGGTCAGTATATTGTGCTGCTTTTAAATGAGTGCTTGTGCACAGTAGAGCCATGCAAGGACACTTACGTTCTAGCATTCTGCGGCTTGCAAACAAACTCTTGAGGATAAAGCTGATTACAGGCTATTCATTTTATGCACTCATTGCACTCCCTATGTGCAAATGAAATGCAGGCTCATTCTCATATCCAAGGCAAATCATCACTCCTATATTCGCTAATAGCATCAGCTCACAGGCAAAACTTGAGTTGCTTTCACATTCACACGAATTCCACGACAATTGCTACCAAAGTACTACATGTAGTCTAATCTTTCCCGCAGTTCCAAATACAAACACAGCATCAACAATGATGCACATTCAATAACTTTGTGAACCTACAACCACATCCAAACACATCCAAATTAAATGTGCTCATGGTTTGTGTGCCATAGTTTGTAACGATGAAGATTATGAGCAATAATAGCCTGTTCATGTAGTGCGTAGTGATTAGTACAAACAAAAAAGGAGAATAACATGTTTGTGCAGTGTGCTGAAATTTGAATAAACAGATAATAGAAGCAGTAATGCGTTCAGTATTTTTACAATGCTATTTCGGTTCATCTCGTTGGTCATGGTAACCCTGTCCTCAGCCCCTGACCCAAGCAATTCCTACTTCTAGCTCATCAATGTTTTGGTGCTACTTAGGAACCACTTTTCTTTGTTCAAAGTTGGTTCTTTGGGTGTTGAAAGAGAAAAAAAAAAACAATTGGGAACTAGACTCTGAACCAACCTGTGAACTGTTTTGGTGGGTAAGGGTTAAAAAAGTGCCAAACCTAATGGTGCAAGTAGCATGTCTTTATCATCAAGGTATGTTATGAGCAAAATTAAAACTACAAATTGTTTATGTTTGCAGTTGGGTCGCATTTCAGAAGGCAGGCCAATAAATGTGCCACTAATGGATGATGTCAAACTCTGAATGGGTCTTCTTGTGTCAATGTTTGATGCAACTTTATTGATATCTTGATACTGTTTCAGATACTATTTTCTAAGTTTTGATGCAAAAAAGAGAAAAAAGATTTCAAGGTTTTTTATTACTGTTTATTACCATGACCTCTGGGTTATTGTGTTTAATTTGCGAGTGTTAAGGATGAACTGTGAATGTGCAGGAGTCTCCCAGAGTTTCTGGGAGAAGCTTAGGTGAACCCGCACTTTTGACTGTAACGCTTTCAACCTAGCCTAGCCTAACCTAGCTGAAAAGATTTCATACGTATGTTGAGCAGGCTATTAACACCAAAGTATACAGAGACAATGCAGCACGAGTATCAATAAAAGTAGTCAGTCCTGAATAGGCATGGGCCGGTATAAGATTCTGACGGTATGATAACCTTGCATAAAAATATCACAGTTTCACGGTGTTATGATTACTGCTCTAAAATATATTCTTTTTAATTGTCTGGGTAAAAAACTACAATATATTTTATTTTAAGAAACATTTAAAATATTTCGGAAAAGTAAACATGTCAAGTTAAATTAATTATTGACTTCTGCTATTTGCATTTTTTTTTTACAATTTAAAATGGCATCTTTGGATATCTTTTCTGCTGAAGATACCGCTGTCCTAAAAAAAAAGGCAATAAAAAAAATCATACACATAACTTAGGAACGGTATTGCAGAAAATTGATGGTTTTAAACCTTGATTTTTCCAAACCGCGGTATACCTTGAAAATTATAATCGTCCCATGCCAAGTCCTGAAGTCCCCAATTGCGTACCTTTTCTCAATACCATCCCTAATTCTCATACAGCCTCACATTACGACAACTGAGATTTTACTGTGATCATGTTCGTACATTCAAACAAGCTATAAGGATTATTAAGTCTGAAAGTGCACCGTGTTTAAAATGATTGATTCTTTAATGAAATAGCCGACTCAGATTCGAATAAATGAATTGTGTTGAGTTTGGATTTTTTTGCCTGAACACGTAGACGTTGATACGGTACATCACCAAATATGAAGTGCCGGATCCAGTAAAACGTGAACGCACCTTTCCCTTCAGACACAAGCGGAGCACAGGGTATCACGAGATTAATCATGACACAAAGATGATGATCACTGACAGATAGAGATTCGACTGTGGGCAATAAAGTGTTAAAGTTCATTTTCACAACAACACTGCAGTATAGCCAACCTAGTGCTGTTTGTTCCTGTCATTTTTCTGATTATTGCTAAAATAACCCACGCTGCAGCAGAGACAATTATGTATGGGAATTTGTAAGACTTCGACAGGGACTTTGTCAGTTACTGTTACAGTTCATATAGACCAGTCTCTTCGTCCTCCGGATCATAACATCTAAGTGTAACTAAAAATTGTTGCCTAATTTTCTGTAGTTTCCCAAATATGTTTATAATTGTGTGTTGTAACTTAACACGCGACTTGTAATCACTTATCTTCTATAGATCTTGTACTGTATCTCTCAGGTTAAATCTTTATGTGGCTGTTCACATATTGTGTCCAAAACAATATTGTGTTTGTGCTTGCAATCTCTTGCTGTTTGTTGCTATGGACACCACCAGCTGTTCCTCACACACACATGGCACAGTCAATTTTCAAAACAGTTCAACTTTTTCCACTGTGTGGATTAATACTGAATGCATGTTGTTGCTATTTCTTGGAGTTGGGGTAAGAGTAGAGGAACATCCTGATGTTTAACTGCATTGTATCACTGAACGAATCATATGGGAGTCGTTGGGATAATTAGGTAAAATTAATGCATATTATAAAACAATGAAAGTGTTTTTTGAGACAACCAAAACCAAATTATGGCCTTTTTATAATGCAAAGTAGGGGCTATTTAAGATTTATTGGCTTTTAAATGACATTGTGCATTGCACATCAGTAAAAGAGCATGTTGTTTCTAGGATTCAAAGGATAATAGATTTGTTGTTGTTCCATGGGTGTAGTGAATCAATTTGTTTCTGTATCAAAGGTACAGATGGAAAAACATTCTGAAAACAACATTCTGGGATCCACCCGAAAGTTAAGACAATTTCAAAGTTTGCCTCAGCTCTGACCAGAGCAGGATCTAGTGGTGTTTTCAGAAAATCCCACTTGATATCAAACAGGCATTGGTTTTATCACCCCTTCAAAAGGGTCGTACACGTTCCTGTCCATCAAACGCTCCATCGTATCTTCACCTTGTGTGCCAATGCCCCCAAACATCTCAAGTAATGAAGCTTCTGGCTTATGGTCATGCTGTATCGATTCCCATCTCTTGTACCATCAGAACATCAGGTGCTGGGCAGCCACCAGGTCAATCTCACTGCCCTTCTGGAGTCTAATCTGGTTTCTTTCCGCCGGTGGATGCAATGCATGACCGTCACCGCAAGAAGAGAAAGCCCCTGTCAGTCATCCCCGTCATTCATATTTATGAGTTTCAAAAACATCCCTTGCTCAATTTGCTCACTTTACACACTGAAAGAAGAAAAGATGGAGAGATAGTCAGCAAGATAGACTCCCTGTTGAAAAATACATTGTGGGGTGGGGTTTTAAATGGCTTCATCTGGAGGAAACTGGCATTAGAGGTTGTATGTTCATTAGAGTTTTTCGCCCCATAAAGAAATATGCAGTTGAGCCTGAAAAAAAGTGTTTTGTTCCTGTCTTGTTTGTGCCATTTCTCAAAGCTAGCTACTAGCTGCTGGATTCTCTCCTTCCTACGACCTTAGCCGGATACTCACTATTTCATGTCTTTCCGTCTCTTTATCTCTCCCTTTCTACCTCTCATCTTCCCGTCTCACCTTTTGCCCAGTCTGGAATGCATTTGCAATTCTGTGAGTGATGCTATTTGATGTCAGGCTCATTCAGAAAGCGTTTGAAAGGTTAATTAGCTGAGAAATCGGTGCAGCTTTCTCAAACATTGAAATGAAAACCGTTGTCAGATTTCTCACTCTCCTTTTTTTTTCTTTTTTTTGCTTGTTGGTTCTCATCATCTTGCTCTGCACGTTAACCCAAGGTATGAATGCTAAATGTCCTATTTTGGACTGGTTGAATGAAGTTTACCCTTCTGAGTACAACAGACTGCTTTCTTCTGGTCCATTGACTGGTATCTTTAGCCATGTTTGAGGGTATTTACGATCACACTCACTAGCTTTACAAACATTCACAAGCCCTTTTATGTCTATAAGGTGACCAATTTTATTAAGGAATTAGAATATACAATGAGCAAACCATAAAAGAAGGGAAACAATCTGAGTCATTCACAGACCTTGAATGTTAAATCTGATTGACTAATGAGTGTTTCTTGCTGTTCCAGATCACTGCAATGGGCCGCTGGTCTCTGCTCTTCCTCCTACATCATTCCAGAGCTCCTCATCTTCCTCCGACAGCCAATCTCCATATTTCGCAAAACTCAACAGAAGAGAGGGTGAGTAATCTCTCTAGGAAATGTACAAATTTGTGGTTGATTACTTATAAAACATTATTAAAAACATTAAAATGTAAATTGAATATATTTTGGGACATAATCCATTGGTTTTAGCATGCAACCAACAGAAGACAGAAAATTACCTGTAGAGTCCATTAGAGTTTCCATTTAAAACCAATACAATTTTCATTGTAACACAAAGTATTCACCTTATTCTTCGCATACAACGGGTCTTTTTGGCTCGAGACATCCAGTCTCATTTACTTTCATTCATTTTTAGACTTTAAAAACAGCTTGCTATGCTGCTTGATGTTGCAAACTGATATTTTCTTATTATATTATTCTGCTTTGTCTGTATAGTCATGCTTATGGCTAATGGAGTGGTATGGTGCGGTATGGTTTGGTACGCTTTTATGGCCGTTTCCACTGTCAAAAGACGTACCGAACCAAACCGTACCATACCTCTTTTTCGGCACCCTTTCCAAAGGGTAGCAAACATGAGAAAGGGTAACAAAAGGCCAAGCTAGACGCGCAGCTGAACGCTATTGGTTTACAGAGTTACGTCACGAGCCCACGCTACAAGCCAGAATGACAACAAGGAAGCCGCCATGTTTTAATACACAGCCGAGAGATTACAGCTTAATGATATATACATATAATAACGAGCCCTATTCGACCCAGGCTTAAATGAACATTGTCATCGTCTTGATGAACAGCCACAAAGCCAAAAAGAAGAGCAGATTTTACCCTGTGTCCCATAGTTTTTTTTTTACAAGTTTTTTACGAGAGTGACGCGAGAAAAAACAAAAGGAGAAGCTGGAAAAAAAGGAGCACGTTATTTTTTCAGCAAACGTGAAGAAACTGACATGTTTAACTATTATTATTATTATTATTATTATTATTATTATTATTATTATTATTATTATTATTATTATTATTATTATTATTATTATCACCTTTTGGACTATTATGAACTTGGAATGATGGAATTACTTTCTAACAAGAGGCTACACGTGCTGCTGAAGATTAGACACATTTAATCATGAGGGGTTTGCACTGACTATGGGCTCTATTTCGTGTTGTTCATTCATTCATTTTCTTGTCAGCTTAGTCCCTTTATTAATCTGGGGTCGCCACAGCAGAATGAATCGCCAACTTATCCAGCACGATTTTACGCAGCGGATGCCCTTCCAGCCGCAACCCATCTCTGGGAAACATCCACACACTCATTCACACTCCTACACTATGAACAATTTAGCTTACCCAATTTACCTGTACCGCATGTCTTTGGACTGTGGGGGAAACCGGAGCACCCGGAGGAAACCCACGCGAACGCGGGGAGAACATGCAAACTCCACACAGAAATGCCAACTGACCCAGCCCAGCCGAGGTTTGAACCTGCGACCCAGCGACGTTCTTGCTGTGAGGCAATGTCGCCTATTTCGCCTATTTTGTGTTGTTTTGAACCTAAATAAGGGCTAAATGTATGCTGTGTGTAGTTTATCTGTAGGTGGTAAAATATCAGAGACTGTAAGGGTCTGTATGTGTTCATACATGTTGCATTTATTTATTTATTTTATATAATTGCAGATGTTACAGTAGGCGATTTCGCACTGTCACTGATCTGCAGTTATAATCAACTCATGTTCATAGAATAGTAATAAACATTTATACAGAAGTATTAATGTGTATAAAGCCTCTGTTTTGTGAGAAGTGCTTCTCATATGATATGTGAGCGACCCGTACAGCTTTACTTTAGACATTTTCTCGACCGAAAATGATGTCGACTGCAACTTTCTGTCGTACACCACGCCCACCAAAAGAGTACCATTGGCAACCTTTTAGCAGTTTTTGTTTTATTTATTGTCTGAGTCAAAACGATGTTTATTTAGAAAAATCTTTTATAAAGAAATCAAATTCTCTTGACTATATCTTGGTCACTTGAGTGCCAAAATTTAACCCATAAGCTAGCAAAATGAGTAAGAAATAGACATCTTTTGAAAGCTTTTTTGCATAGGGCAAAAGTCCCTTTGAAGGACCCACAAACTACCAAGGAATGAATCCGCAACCCATTTGTCAACAAATTAGGTGAATCCAGCATGTCTGTGCAGTAAGAAGACCAACTGCTGGAGATTGCAAATGATGGCAGCTTTAGGGGCTGTTAACATATCTTTTCGACACACAAGGACGTTAGTTCCAATGGAGACATGTGGATTGCGTCGCATAATGAGAGTAACGCGCGCCTTTTAGATGGACCCAGTTAAAAACATCTTTCAGAATACTGCGAGCACACTGCGAGTCACGTAGCACTTTCATTTTCAGTGGGCACTTTCTCACGCGCTCAAGCATCCAAAGCCCCCCTCTGCATTGATGGAATTTACACATTTTGGTAGACTAATTACTTCAGACAAACACAGAGCACATAAAACACTGCAGTGCTTTTCAATTTTCTCTATAAACAAATTTTGTATCAGAGTTACAGCAATGTTTTGTCAGCTTGACATCCTCTTAGAAAACATTGATGGTCATCTAGAATCCACAAAGAACCCCAACCCCAGGGCAGCAGTAAAAAAAATTTAACCTGTCCGCAGTGAAAAAGGTTGGGGACCACTGCCTTAATAAGTTCATGTTAAACACAACAAAACAATATATTTTTTTAAATATTTTATAAAACTCTAACCATTGACTTCTATAGCAGTAAAAAAACACTGTACTACGGAGGTGAGTGGTTGCAGGTTTACAACATTCCTCTGTTCATCTTCCTTTGTGTTCAATAGAAAAACAGGAACTCAAATGGTTGGGTAAATGACAAATTTCAGTTTTAGTCTAACTGTGCTTTTAAAAATGGAATGATGGTTTGTTATTTTGTCAACAGGGTGGAAAGACTTAGCACAGGTCCATGTCTGTTCATTAATCCTGCTTTCACAAAATGAAATTCCATTATATCATATGCTGCATCAGGGGTACATATCCCTTACAAGTTGTTATAGGGTATTAGCACGTATTACTTATTGTGGGTCAAAACCAGACCAAACTATGGATTACTGTCTGACAATAAAATCCATGATCAGTCTAGTTGTGTTAGTAGAGAAGTAACCTGTGTTAAGGCTAATGCAGGGTTAGCTGTTTGTCTACTTGCTCAGCCTTTTTACAAAGACAGTGCCAATGCACATTATGTTTACAGAGATAATGAGCGTGAACAGACAAGCTTAAAAACAGCTCACTTGGCAGACTCTTCAGAATTTGAGCCTTGGCTGGCTGCAAAAAATGCTTTAAATACCTTTTTTGTCTTTAATTAAAGTTTATCTTTTTGTTCATAAAAGAGTGTTTTTTAATTTTAACCACATTGTTAGGAGGATTCTTGCCAAAAGTAGCAGTGCTCCTATTAGCATTTTTCACTAGCACATGTTTTGAGCAATTCCATGCAAATGGTCAACCTTGCCATGAAAAAATAAGGTTTTCTCCAAAATAGAGTTTACACTTTACTTAGTTGATGATTGGTAATAAGCTTGTTTGGCATGCTGTCCCGGGAGAGAACCCTGAGCTCATAAGATCCTCGAGCCCTTGGCTCCCTCCCATTAGCAAGCCGAAAGGAAAGTTTGAGCTTAGGTAGATCTTGTTGAACTCCCCTGAATTATTTTAGGCTAATGACAGATAAAGGGATGGCTAAAAAGATATACGGTTTACTAAGAGTTTGGCTATGTTGCTAATTTAGAATGTTCAATTTACTTAGGCGTGTTTTTGGACTGTGGGAGGAACCCGGGGAAAACCCACGCGGGCACGGAGAGAACAAGCAAACTCCACAAAGAAATGTTGACTGGTTCAGTAGGGACCTTAACCTGTGACATTCTTGCTGTGAGGCAACAGTGTTAAACACTGGGCTGCTGTGTCACCCAATCTAGAAAGGAGGGGGAGTAAGGGTGGAAGGGGAGATTTTTCAGGGTATGAAATACTGAGGTATGAAACTCTGGTTATTTAGGAATCGTCTGATTGGAGAATCATGTATTGGCTAATGCGGGACCAGCCGTAGACAATCATAAGCAAGTGATCCTCTCAAAATTTGTTTATAAACTAACTTCACAAGTTGTTTGCATGGGGTTGTATTTCACAGTACTGTAAAAATACTGTCTAATAATAAATAATGTCTGTCAACATTTTTAAAAGATTTTATTTGATTTCCCAAAATCTTTCCACATCTTTTACATCCATAACAGTCATTAATGTTTATTTATAAAACACTTTTAAAAATAGCAAGTCTTTACCAAAGTGATGTACAAGCATACACCATCTAAAACAAAGGACAAATAAAAAAGACATAAGACCCTCATATGGTATTAAAAGCCAAAGAGTAGAAATGAGTTTTAAGATTTAAAAACAGAAGGATTTGAGGGCATGCCTAAAATAAAGATGCAAATTATTCTAAAAGTTTAGGCGCAACCACTGCAAAAGCACAATTCCCCTGGTATTTAACCTTGTGCGTGGAGCCGCCAAAAGTAACTGATCAGCACATCTAAGTGCCCTTGATGGAGTGTACAATTGAATTAATTTAGAAAGGCATCTTGGTGCTAGTCCATTCAGGCATTTAAACACCAAATTTAAAATCTTAAAATGTACCCTAAAATGAATGAGATGTCACATGCATAATAAAGCTTTTTTTTATATAACAAATACAAAAATGTCAAATATTTTTTGTTGTTCTGTAGAGAGCCAACACTGGGTTGTGCAGTTTAATTCACATAATTTCTACAAAGTTTATTAAGTATATATTGTAAACTCACTTTTTGGGGGTGGGGGTTTGGGGGGGATTTATTTATTAAAATAATATTTTAGTCAGAGAGCATCTGTAGAAATGGAAAGATAATACATTTAAATTCATGCAAAATATTGCAAAACAAATTACAAGCTACAACATTTCAACAAAGTTGTATATCTTTTTTTTGTTTTTGTTGATTTTTGCTATTTTTGAAAATGCTATTTAATATTTTTCAACATATAAATTTGGGCTACTAATTTTTGAACCATTATTGTAAGTTATTTTGTTAGATTAGCTCCAGATTTGGGTTCAGTACTGACTAGTGTATATGCACAAATATAATATTGTAAAGCATCCTGTAGAAAATAATAAGTTACATGAGAGATTTGTGAGGGGTGTATATGATGAGCACTGTACATAACGCATGCTTATTTCTCTCATTTCAAAAATAAAACCTATTTACAGATGATAATTTTTCTGATCCTTTAACTTTGTGGTTAAATGTTTTGAAAAATATAAACAGATATTTTAGTATGCTGTTAACATATGCATTGTCTTTGAATTTATGTTTCAAGCCTTTACAGCAAACGCCATATCCGTAAAGCTGGAATTGCTCACTCCTTCTCTCTTCTTGTGTTAGGAGGGGGTGGCTGGGCTCCAGAGCGAACAGACAGGCTACGATGGCTACAGGTGGACCTGCGAGAAAGGGTCGAGGTCACAGCTGTGGCGACCCAGGGTCGTTTCGGGAGTCCTGATTGGGTTACGAGTTACATGTTGCTTTACAGTGACACAGGGAGAGCTTGGAAGCAGTTCAGACAGGAGGACAACATAGGGGTGAGTTATTCGAGTACTCTTATAAATAATCCAGGCTTTTATTATATTTATAATGCATTAGTACTTCGGCCAGAGCAATAAGCGCCGTAAAAGCTTTCTGGATAATGTGGTTCAGGGGGGCTTTTATGACCGGAATAAAATGCATGCACACCCATAATCATTAAGCGTCTGTGTCTTTAACTAAATCATTATAATTTACTAGGATGAATTAATGCATCCACCCTGGCACCGTCAGACGCTGTCAGCACACCGAAAACCAGCCACCCGCAAAGCGTTCAAATTTTAATTACCGACTTGGATTTCATTTAATCGGTTAAAAGTAAGATTAAACGCACGCTCTATCTTGAGTGACGTGACTTTATATCCCTGGCAAAACTTATTTCATGGTCTCCTGACCTCATCGGTCAGCTAAAACCCTTGTCTACCCAACTCGAATTGCGTTTTCTTTTTTTGGGTGGTTTTATTTTGACAACTTTGGGATCGATCGGGACGGCCCCTTGCACCACAAGAGACAGCAGCTGCATTGCCTTCACACTTACAGGCAAACAAATGGGCTTCCCCCTCCTCTTTTGAATCAATACTCGTCATTTCAAAGCTCCATCATTCCCCAGCGTTCTTATTTAGCGGCAGCCTGAAGAGATCTAGAGTGAAACATTACTGAGATCTTACCTGCCATCTACGTCGTCTCTCATTATGAAGGCTTGGATAAGCTGCTAATGTAATCATTGGAGCTAAACAAACAGAAAGCTGGAGGCAGAGGTGCTGCGTGTGTGTGTGTGTGTGTATATATATATATTTTTTTTTCCCGTATATAAACTTTTTTTTTTTAATGTATTTATTTATTTATTTATTTTGTTCGCTGATGGCTTAATGTTCTGTTCTTTTTATCTCCCACCCAGCGGGAGGAAAAAAAAAAGGTGCTGATTAGTTTGAGAACAGAGTTTAATGGAAGCCTTTGAAGGTGTGAAGCATTTTAATGAGTGGAAGATTAAAAGACGTGGAATATTTTTAAAGAGCGGTAGGTGCCTCCTGGTTGTGCCTTTTTTTCTTCTTCTCATAGGCTCTACAGCTGGAGGTAGGACCCCCAGCTATTCTAAAACTGGAGGTTTAGATTAGCGGCGATGCTTTGAGTGCCGCTTAAAGAAACTAACGCTGCCAGGGGCTCCCCGCTAACTTTTCTTGTTAGCTTTTTAAATCTTAGGTAAATGCACCTTGGCAAAAGTTCAGCTCTATGTATAGATAGTCAACTCTTGACTTTGGAAGAGTTTGGGAGAGTTAAACCAAGATGCTAATTTAGAGTAGGAGAGCTAAAATACCTGTAAAAAGCTAACCCAGCAAACACACATTGTAATAAGATGTTATTATAAAGTTAGATTTAGGTCACAATATTATTTTGTCGTTAAATAATGATATTTTGTTGATTTTAGGTTGTGTTGGAAAGTGACTAAAATCCAACGTTGAGCCAACATCTTAAACTAACGTCATACTGACATCAAATACTGACACTTATTGGTCGGGTATGGCAACCAAAATTCAATGTCTGATAGACGTCATATTGGTAACGTCCACACAATGTCAAGCTATAACATCATTAGATGCTGATATTTTAATTTTATTTGTTTTTCAGTTGCGTTGGAAAGTAACCAAAATACAATGTTTGTCCGGCGTTGGACATTGATGTCGGCCTAACATTGGGTTCTGATGTCAACCCGATTTTCATTTTCAAACAAAATGCAACATTCCACGACGTTTGGGGTACAACGTTAATCTATGTCATGTTGACTATTCGTTATTCCTGGTCATTTAAAAGTCATTTTTTGACTGCCATATGCCAGCGCCTACTGAAAGTACCAATTAAGAGAGTCCTTGTAAACCTTGATTAAAGTAAATCCTGGGCAGTCACTTCATATTTTATACTGCTCATAGTTTACCTAGGTTTTTTATTAACACTGGGTATGCTTATGTTTGTTTCACACTGAGTAATCCTAGCCTCCAAAAACAGTGCTAATCCTGCTCCAAAAAATGGTTTTATGACCCGGATAAAAAAGTGGTGCTAATCCAGTGTAACACATCCCACCTGAAGGCTGATTTATGCTTCTGCGTCGAGTGATCGGCGTGACCCTTGCACGTAGTCGTGCATTTATACTTCTGCGTGCTGTTTGTGTTGCTCTGCAATAACACTTCCCGAAATGCTAACTGGCAGTAGATTTTTATGTTCCTCTGTGTTGAGTTTATTTGCTGGTGTTTTGTTTTTTTCTGAATGCTACTTTAATTTACAAGTAGCGAAAACTCGCTCAATCAGAGGCGGGAATCGGCGGACGTGCAACAACATTAATCATAAGGTAAACACAAAACAAAATTTTTCATCTGGAGCTACTTCACGGAACTCAACACTAGTAAACACTCGCTCCACAAGCCAACCTATCACAGAGCTTGTGCTACGCGTCGTTGAGAAGTGTAGTTACATATTTGAGAGGTCCGCATCTGCGTCAGCCACAGAGAGAACTATGTGACTGCGCGAAGTCTGTGCCAGACCATAGGCGTGCGCTTGACACAGAAATGGAAATTAGCCTTAGAACATAAAACCAATGTTAGAACATATTAGAACATAAAACCAAATTTAAATGTAGTGTAAAAGGCAAAAAAAATTAGCACTAGCATCTACTGGTTAGCCAGTTTTTTACATTGGCTACTATTGTTAACAATTGCTTCAGTTGAATAACTTGTTTACCAGGTCTATGACACAGAATGTAAATAGAATGTACATGAGAGTGCTAGTAAAACGTTAGCATTAGGGCACAGTCACATTAGCACATTTTGACAATGGGAACTGTATGACTCACTGAAACAGATTGCTAAATCTGTCTGAGAGGACTTAGCATAACAAACTTGAGCCACTTTTTTATAGATTTTTTGTGAAGGTGAAAGATTCCCTAATTTTTCCCTAAAACTTTGTAGAAATCCAACATTTCATAGATTCTTATTTACTGCAAAAAAGTGATTGAAATGATGACCGTACTTTCCCCTTGAAGTGAGGGGGAAAAAAAACAATGGCTTAACCTTAGACTTTCTTTGAGCAAAACATACATGCCAATTGTGTGCTAGCATTATCTTTAATTTGGTGTTTTTTGCACGAAAATACACATTTTTGCAAAAAGGATTTAAAATGTTTGACATGACAACTACAGATGTCAACAAGACCAAATCTTAAAGATTCCTTTTGTTGTTGTTGTTTGTTTGTTTTCATGCAGACGTTCCCTGGAAACACAAATTCAGATGGGGTTGTTCACCACAAGCTCTCGCACTCAATAAGAACACGATTTCTGCGGTTCCTGCCGATGGATTGGAGTCCCGGAGGATGGATGGGCCTCAGAGTGGAGGTCTATGGCTGTGCATACAGTGAGTACTCTGTGCATTTGGTCTATATCTTATACTTTATGCATTCTAAAGTAATCCTATCTGTTTTCTAAATGCATGGTATTGATCTTCTTGTAAATGATTCAATATGACACAATGGAAATTGTGCTTGCGTTTGCTGTACTATTGTGTTTGATAAACATCTTAATGATTAACAAATGTAAATGGATGTTTGAAAGCATAAATAGTATTTGACCTGCTTTAATGTTTGTTTTGTGGGTGTCAGGAATGTAAAGTTACAGTTTGTGTTGGCTAAAAATGTGGTTACTGTTAAAAGTAAATCTAAATTTTCTTTAAACCATTGGTCTGAATTAGGGATGGGCAATATGGCAAAAATGAAATCATTTTCTATATTGAACATTTTCTATATTGAACAAATAATGATATATATTTCAGTATAAGTTGTTAATGCTTCCAGATTTAAAAGAGGACCACAACAATGACTAAAGCCACAAAAATCAGAGGGTCCATGTGAAGTGAGAATTCATCCCACTTCTGACACCAACTGCGACACAGACACTTCAATCATGAACTTTGACGCTGAAATAACATAGTTTTTCCACTGCTGGTAGTGAACCCACTCTGGGAATGCTACGTTATTGCGGCGTCAAAGTTTGTGATCGAAGTGTTAGCGTCGCAGTCCATTAAATGGCATAATATTTTCGGCCGATACATGTTCGGTGGCCGAAAATTCTTTACATCTCCAATATCACTTTTAGATTCCCATTGTTGCACATTTCTGCTGTGTGATTGGCTCTTGGATCAATATATAGTAAAAAAAATTAAATAAAAGTCTAGATCTTATCATTGTTATTGACATAAATTTTATGGCAATTCGATTTTAATAGTTTACTGGCCCAGCCCTAGTCTGAATCGATAAATAGCATGCACCTCCTTTCATTTGAATTTTGGGATATTTATTTGTGTTGTACAAGTGCAGTCATTTGATAAAAATAACTATTGACATTTTTGGTCATGGATGTGCGAACATGGACATGTTTGCTAACCTGAATTCCGGTGAAGAAATAAAGAATGGAAAAATAAAACACTGAAAGGAGAGAGAGCTTTGAATGATTTTTTTTCTTTATTTCCCCCCTGGAGTTCAGGTTAGCAGACTTGTTCATATGCCCTTTGTGCTAACACAGAGCATCGCCACGTGAAGCCATTGTATGGCTATTGCATACTTGCACACGACGTAATTACCGAGCGCTAATACACAGCCTGATTCATTCACGGCTCCTTCGAAATGTAAGAGCACACCCGCAGCTAACGCAGCAGTCTGACTTTGAGAAAGCACTAGCGTCTCTGTTATCAAACCCTATTACTGAAATACTGTGTGGTCAGCACCCACTTATCATGTTTGATCAACGCGGTAAACCGAGTCGCCCCCAGCGGTGTCACATTCTGCCCTATCTCACGGAATTAAGGTTTAGAGAATAAACATGGCAGTGATAGGTCGCAGAGTCAAGCTTTGAATTGACAATCGGTTCAAGCTAGTACGCAGACTGCAAACACAAAGCACCTGAGGAGAGACTGAGAGAAATGAACAAGGATGGAGTGAGGGGGAAGAGAAGAAAAAAAGGAGAGAGAAAACGAGCACTAGCGAGCCTGTGTTATAAATATTTCAAGCGCAAGGCGTGTGGCACTGGCTACCCTTGAGGTAACCGATTGATTGTTACTCTGCTCTTTGATACTCAAGTCTAAACCAACTCAACCCGACTGCAGTAAAACAGCATTACAGAGACCTAGCTAAAAACAGACTAGCTAAACTTTTGAAACCATAACATACTTGTTTTTTTTACTTTCTTCGTTCCAACCACAACAGTGTGACTGCTGTGTATGTACGATATGCACAAACGATAGCATGATATTGAAATCACAAGTCATGTTGAGAGCTTGTCGGTAAAAAAACAAAAAACAACAAAAAAAAAACATTGTAAATATGGAAATGCTAATTGCTACTCAGGTTACATTTTACGAAACAACAGCATTCATATGGATGCCTGAAAATGGCAAAAAATGTTGTATTCATGTGGACCTGGCGTGTATTCCAGAAAGCAAGGTTAATTCACCATCTGCTAAACCTTGAACTCTCGGTTGATTAACCATAAACCTGCTTACTCGAGGTATGTTGGTTCCAAAATCACTCCTTAAATTAAGCTAAGCACAAAACACAAAAGTCCTTTTCAACAGAATGCCAAAACCATCTAAACATAAACAGTTCAGTTGTTTAAAGTGTTATTGGACTTTTGTTCATATACCAAAACCTTTCAAATAAAAGTGCGAAATACACCACTTTTTAAGCCATTGTTGAATTTTGCACCAAAGTATATACATATTTTAAATTGCAAGCAAGAATTATACTGTTTGTTTCAACACAGGCTCATTCTGAAAATGCACCCCTATATACATTTCTGGAGATTGAGAATTATGTAGCCAGAAGTACGTATGACTGCATTTTGTCTTTTAAATGAATGCTACAAGGTAGTATGACGCTGTTGCCTTTTCGCGTTTACCAGCTGGCCACTTACCTCTGGACGGCTATTCCATTGTTATCAGTTTCCAGCGGCTCACCGCGTACGTCAAAGGATTTGAGACACAGAGCAGAGTTGACTGTGACAACTGGGTTTAATTCCAGTGAAGAACGGTTCCAGAAAGCAGATAAGACAAAAAAAAAGCTAAAAAATAAAATAAACAAGTAATTAACAGGGTGAGAATGTGGTCAAACCTTAAAACATGGTAAAAACCAGGCTGCTGTGAGCTTTTATTTTTCTGAATTGCTTTTGAAAACACTGTCAGTTGAGTTAAGGGAAGTGGGTAGGTGACGGTCAATCTGTGCTTTTTAAAACACTATCGGTTGGGTGGGGGAATCGGTCTGTTGGTCAGTCAGTCAGTCGACAGCAGCCTCTGGTCGATTTATCTGAGAACAGCAGGCGCGAATGGCACTCTCTCTCTCGAAATTTTAGATCTCAAAAAGCATACACAGCAGCCTCTGGTGGATGTATATAGTGGTGTGTAATCAGAATGAGCCTGGGTTGGTTTATTTGTTATATGCTTTTGATATGATTACAGCATAAGTTGCTATGGCTATTCACATGCCCTAAGAGTTACCTTGCTTTTTAATCTGCTTACACATACTTAAAGTTATAGGGAACCAGTGTTTTTTTTTTTTTTTGGATTGGTACCTAATTGGGTCAATATCATACTACAGATAAACTTCTGGATAAGCAAACAAAAGTACTGGTAAAGATACTTGTGCTGTTTGCTCAGAATACTTCTGTGTTTATAGAAAAGTACAAGTTGCTGTTCATCATCTGATGGCCAATGTTTGTACAATGTACGTGTGATTATTCTTGTGCATGTTTGGGGTGTGTTTATGTACAGACAATCAGTCATGGTGAATTGGTTATGGCTCAGACAACAAATCTAAAAGACACCAGTGTAAAAAATAAATGCATTAATTAACATCAACAATAATTTTATCGTGGATTGATGCAGTTTTTATTATTTTAAAAGACCTTTGCTTACTGAGGGACACAGGAGAAGTGGGATATTGAACACTGGCTTGGGATGGATGTTGTCATGCATCTCAAACATTGAGAACATTTGAAATGGGCCTAATGTTAGGTTCACACCAAATATGGAGCACCGTGTGACTTGCTCTAGATAGTTTTTTCACTTCAAGCTAATTTTCCGCTCAAGTTATATTGCTTGAATTTGAGTGAGTAGATTACATGCATAATCAATGCAAATGTGTAAACGAGTGACGCATTTGTCACCAACGATCCGTTTGTCGCAAATGTGCGAAATTTGCCTCAATCACAAATTTTGTCCTGCATTGTCTGCAAATATAGACAAATTTCTACCAGTCGTCACGAAGTATGCATTTGCCGACAATGATTTGTTTGTGACCTATTTTGATCAGAAATTTCGTCTTGCATTACCTTTGAATGTAATCTATTCAAATACTTAATTTAGCTTTTGATTGTGAACCTAGCATATTATTATACATGCACTGCAGGCAGTGGTGTTGCACAAATCTGTGAATTAACGTTCAGAAGTGAAAAAAAGATTTCCTGTCACCAGCAGCAAATCGGGATTTCACCATTTCCAGATGCGAAAAGCTCTCGGGTAAAAAATTGTTCCTCACAAAAAACATTTCTGCCGTGTGCACTGTAGTCCACATGCAAGTCCAGCTGTGCTCTCAGAGCGGGATATGAAAACAAAATCTTTGTTGCAGCAAATTTATAAACACCACACTGACGACTCGTGTCTCCAAACAATTCTTTCGAAGCTATTATGCATGTTAATGAACTTGCACCTCATTCAAAAAAGAGCTCGCTACTTGGTTGAAACCCAGTCTTTCTCATGAATTAATGCTGCACACTCAGAGACGTCACAATGTACTCGCAGGTACAGACATCTACTCTCAATGCAAGAATATAATCGCCATGACGCAGCTTCAAAAATTTGTTTCAAACTGGAAGAACGAATTTGCTCGAAATAACGTAAAAACAAGAAATTTTCACTTGTTTTGTGACCCTTTTAAAAAAATGTTTGTGAGGAATTTTGAGCTGAAACTTCACATTAAAACATTTTAGTCACCAAACATATTTAGAAATGGGAAAATAATACAATTAAATTCAAGCAAAATATTGCAAAAAAAATTGCAACCTACAAAATTTCAACTAATTCATTTTCTCTTTTTTTGAATTGTATTTAATATTTTTCTATAACATGTATACATTTGGGTGTACTAGTTTTCGAAGCCTTATCGTAAGTTATTTTGTTAGATAAGCTCCAGATTTGCTTCAGTACTGACTAATCTAATGGATATGCACAAATACAATGTTGTATAGCTTGCTATTAAAAATATGAATTTAAAAGAGATATTTGTGAGGGGTGTACTTATATATGCTGAGCACTGTATTTTACATCTTGTAAAAAAGGGAAATAATATAAATAATGAGTCCCTTTTAAAATAAAAGTCCCAGCACTAATATTTTTATCTGATTGCATCAATTTATTAAGAATAGTAAAGATGACAGTATCAATAAGAATATCAATACACTGTATTAGTAAGACAAGGCAAGTTTTTTTTACATAGCACATTTCATACACAGTGGCAATTCAAAATTCTTTACATGAACAGGAATAAAAGAGACAAAAAATTATATAAAAACAGATTAAAATGTGTTAAAACATAAAATACATAATAGTGCAATCTGTTGGATGTAGCACAGTGCTCATTCAGTAAGGGCACAGCTAAACAGATGTGTTTTAAGTCTGTATTTTTATGTACCTAATGTTGGAGCACATCTGATCATTTCTGGAAGCTGCTTCAAGCAGCAGGGGGCGTAGTAGCTGAAGGCTGATTCACCCTGCTTTGACTAAACCCTTGGAATTTCTAGTTTATATGGTCCTAGAGATCTGAGTGATCTATTAGGTTTGTATTCAGTGAGCATATCTGTAATGTAT
Source organism: Danio tinwini (assembly GCA_903798205.1). Lineage (NCBI taxonomy): Eukaryota > Metazoa > Chordata > Actinopteri > Cypriniformes > Danionidae > Danio > Danio tinwini. Next base: position 12,598,388 of record CAIGQZ010032594.1, on the reverse strand, counting down.
TGAGGTCCTAGGCCATTTAGTGATTTATAGACAAGTAGTAATACTTTAAAATCTATTCTGAATGGAACTTGGAGCCAGAGTAAAGAGGACAGGTGTGATGTGCTCTGATTTTCTAGTTCTGGTCAGAACCCTGGCAGCAGCGTTCTGGATGAGCTGCAAGTTTTTTTATTATGTTTATTATTTTATATATTTTTTTTATATAATAAATAAATAAAATTAGTATTACAATTATTATTCTAAATTAAATTAATATGTAACTGGAAAATAATGTAAAGGCACAACTAGAGTGATATGCTAAGATCATTTAAAAAATCTTTAGCATGAATAATAATTTCACTTAAATGAAATTCTATAGGCAATTCTATAGAATACAAAAAATATGTTTAATTATCTGTTGTCTTAGACTTGACACAATGCAGAGAATTAGGTTTATTAAGTTTTACCTCCCTGACTGCATCCCTCCTGTGTGCTTCATAAAAAAAATCTATCAGGAGACATGCTTAGTATGATCACCATCATATTGTTTAAACTTTAGTTTTGTCGACTTGCAAAAATCACTGCGTGCCGTCACCTCCACATAAAAGACTGTTAATGCCGGTGTTTCACAACACATGAGTGGCAGGTGAGTAGCGGGTATTTTTTTCGGCTTGCATGTTAACAACCAGGACTCACACCGGGAGAAGAGCAGCGCGTCAGGGTCCAGCAAGAGTGGTGTGTGGGTGTGGTTTTTTGTGCACATGCAGAGATGCGTCAGTTTTCTTTTTGATTAAACTACACTGCTTTCACCAGCGTTGGTTCGGTTGCACATAGAGAATAACGTCTTTATTCCGGGATTACCACTTCTAATACATACACTTGCATTTGAAGTAAATCATATCTCAAAGCATTTACTGAGGCACTGGCATTTTTTACTGGGGCATGTGCCCCAGTAAATTGGGTCTAGCGATGCCCCTGAGTCCATTACAGTAATCCACCCTGCTGCTGATAAAAGCATGAATAAGTTTCTCTAAGTCCTCACTGGAAACAAAGCATCTAATTCTTGCAATGGTTTTGAGATAGTAGCTTTGTGGAATATCTGCCTATAGTGCAACATTTTTCTTTTGGTTGGGAAAACTAGAAAGAGTTCTGACGACGTTTTGTTCATTTGCATGATGTCAACACCAAAACAAATTAGTTTTTATAGTTTTAACATTTGTCAATAGAATTAAACCATTCACATAAAAGCCAAAAAATGATGTCAAACGCAGGCACTATGAACTCAAACAAGCATAAAAGCATGAAAATAAAAGACAAAGAGGCGAACTGCACACGTTCAAGATAGCGCATCCATTCTTTCTCAATTCATGTTTCTTTTTTCTGTGGGATAAAGCGGATGTCCTCAGTGGCGCAGTGGCCTTATTCATGCACTGCTGAATGCTCCTGAAAGTCAATTAGTTTTAAATCTGTCAAGCGCCTCTGCTGCTAACTGCAATTTAAGGCCGCGGCTTCGTGGTGTAAACTGTTTGTGTGTGTATGCCTGAAACGGCGAGTGTGTAGCAAGAGCGTTCATACTGTAAGTGTGTCTGCGTGTCCCTGTACAGTCATTAATTCACATCCGAGCACTGCTGTGGTGATGCCACCAGGAGACCCACAAATAAAGTGAGGTCTAATTCTGAGTTTGTGGATGACTTTGTGTGTGTGTGTGTGTGTGTGTGTGTGTGTGTGTGTGTGTGTGTGTGTGTGTGTGTG
>CAIGQZ010032594.1:12505639-12538083 GCA_903798205.1 Danio tinwini | reverse complement strand
TCAATCAATCAATCAATCAATCAATCAATCAATCAATCAATCAATCAGGCAATTAACCAACCAACCAATAAATCAATTAATCACCCAATCAATCTGAATTATGGAGTAATAAAAGATGATTCGCAAAGTTCATACTCACTGATATACTCTAATATTTCATTCAATCAATCAACCAACATAACCAACCAACAAATCAATCAACCAATCAGTCTGAATTGTGGAGTAACAAAAGGTGATTTGCAAAACTCATACTCAATGACATACTGTAATATTTCATTCAGTCAATCAACCAACAAATCAATCAATCAACTAACCAATCAATCTAAATTATGGAGTAATAAAAGGTGATTCACAAAATTCATACTCAATGATATATGTCAGTCAATCAATAAATCAGTCAGTCAATTAATCAATCAGTCAACCAACCAACCAATGAATCAATCAATCAATATCAAAGCGTGCACAGCATCATAGATGGAGTCACGCTAGCATTTGTTTGCCATTTAGCTTTTGCAGCTAAATCGGCCTCTGCTTTAGCTTTGAGGAACTCTTTATATTCCTTTACATGTCGGCATTTAAGTTTTGCAATGAAATAAGTTGTGTTAAAATGTGTAATAGAAATACAACTTCACAAAATTTTTACATAGCTTACAAATTGCAGTTTTGTTTACATTGTGACCTACTTCAAAGTAATTCCACAAAAGAGACATCTTTACACACAGCGCATCACATTCCATGCCCAATTTGATTGACAGGATATATCAGCACTGATCATCGGATGTTTTTAAACAATCGGCCGATGGTCGATAGCGAAAAAAAAGCTTATATCGACCGATACAGATTTTTGCTCGATAATCGGTGCATCTTTAGTTCTAACCCATTCAAAAAATTTGATATATACCTCAGTAAATCCATTGGATGCAGATATAATTTCTCCAGAAGTAGTTCTTTAAAGTTGTTTGGGTGCTTCTCGCCTACTGCTTTTTGAATACTATGAATTTGCATGTATTACTTGGCTCACATACTATATAGTGTAGAAGTGAAGTATGCAATCTTGAATGCACCCATTGAGATTTTTCTATTTTCTTTTTCTCTGCCTCAATATGATCCCCACAGCGCCCTCTGTGGTGACCTTCACGTTTGATGTGGGCAACGGCCCGGTGGTTCTGACGGTGAAGTCTCACGTTCCTCTGAATGACAAGCAGTGGCATTACGTTCGAGCGGAGAGGAACGTGAGGGAGGCGTCGCTGCAGGTGGACCAGCTGCCCTTACGCTTTCTGGAGGCGCCATCCGAAGGCCACACCCACCTTCAGCTCAACAGCCAGCTGTTCATTGGTAGGCACAGCCTTGAGTGACAGCGGGGCATCAGAGAATAATAGCCCTGTGCCTATACACAGATGTTCTTAATAGAGTTTAAATGCTAATTATTTTAATATAAAATCAAGCGTTGTTACTAAAGTTGCCATGAAATGGAAGTTTCAATGGTTGTTTGTTGTTGATATTTTGGTTAAACTGATTCTAGAAGTACCGAATGGGTTTTTTGTCATATTTACATCCGAAGCTTCTATTAAGAATGAACTATTTTACAATTAATATTTGAATGTCTGTTGTCATATTTTGACAAAGTCCTTACCCTAAAATTTGGAACTCTTTGTCTATTATAGTTTAGGGTTATGTACATGTCACTAGACCACCCTCGAAAGTGCGTACCTCACTTTATAGGGCAAGCAGGACAGCAATGTTTTTTCACCTCATTGAGAAGGTTTTTTAAAAGCCATAGAACAGGGGTCGTTCTAACAACGTTTCGACCTACAAGATCATCAGGTCACAACGAAATATACACACATTTGGGAAAAGTAAGGTTACTATAGTTTATATGGTTTTTCTTTACAATGTTTGACTATTGTATGAAAACATGATTTTGAGAAAACGGTGATGACCTTCCCTCATATATTACACATTCTGTCTATGAGTGCATGTTACTACTTGACAACCAAAACAACAATGGCAGACTACAGGGCTACGCTTCTGTGGCTCAGGGTAGTGAGTGACATCACCACCTACTGGCCTGGCATACAAAATACAACATTTTTAGTCATTTTTGCTGGATGTGAACAGGAATTGTTTTGAAAGCGTTGTCTATTTGCAAAAACATTACAAACCTTGGATGAATGCAAAGCAATTGCAACACCTTTAACCCTTTATAGAACACTCATTAAAATACTCGTTGGAAAAATCCTGGAGAGATACTGGAAGTAACTGCAAGACTTTATTACTTAAAAAATTAACTATTTTTAAATCAACGTCAATGAAGTTACCATATATGGTTTTATATATATATATATATATTTTTTTTTTTTCTTTTTTTTTCTGTAATCCGCAGGAGGCACAGCATCGAGGCAGAGAGGATTTTTAGGGTGCATCAGGTCATTAAATATCAACGGGATGACGCTTGACCTTGAGGAACGGGCTAAAATGACCCCCGGGGTCAGTTCGGGATGTCCAGGTCATTGCAGCAGCCAAAACAGTTTGTGCCACAACAGGGGGAAGTGTATTGAGAAGAGCAGCGGATATGTTTGTGACTGCACACATTCTGCCTATGGAGGACCCAACTGCAAAAAAGGTACACTGTTATTATTGGTGGGAAAATACAGTATCACTTTATTTGTTGTTGATTTTAACTTACATTGCAACTACATGAAATTTGCAAGATTATTAGCTTCAATCAAACACCTATCTGCCATCTGCAAATGAAGTCAGTTTGTAGTCCTGTACTTTTATGGTGATATTCAGAGATGTGAATACTTCTAAAACTACTAAAAATGCTCTCTGTCAGTGCGGCTATTTATCTGCTGCAAACGGAGGTCTGTGTAGGTCTACAGCACAAAGAATACAACCCGCCTCTGTGGGAGCTGAGAGAGGATTACGTAAGCTCTACTGGTGCTCCTATTGGCTATAGCTCAAGAAAGTCGCTCTTAAAGTTGAAAGATTCTTACCTTTGTTGCATCACTCGACATGCCCACCTTGTCGCCAATGGTCGCTGTCGATCGCACAGATGGAGGTCGCCAGAAGTTGCTCACTCTCCCAATAGTATCTGGATTCAGCCTTAATGATGCAAGCTGAGATTGCATTGCCCAGAGATGCAGTGTCAGACACAATGCACTTAATGGAGCTAGTGACGTCACTGTGGGGGGTAGGGTTAGGGGCTACCCAACAATTTTACTCAAGTAAATGTAACGAAGTAAATGTAATTTGTTACTACCCACCTCTGCTTACGGTCATACAGTGATAACATCAAATGCCTTTGTTATGCCTAGTTCTTACATTTATTGTTGTATACATTTCATCAAACCTAATTTGGTTATGGTTGTACCTATGTATTTGCAGTAAAATATCAAATTACATCTAAAACAAGATGCTAACTGACCATCTCAAAATGACAAACCCGTCCTTCGCCGACTATGACAATCTCAGTGGTTTCGGATTTTCTTGTTGCCCAAGGGAAAAGTTCATCATCAAAACAGTTTGAAAAAAAAATGTTGTTTTTTAACTTCAGCATCCTCCTCACTCTTCCACACGGAATCAAAGAGCCTTCCAGAAGGAGGACGTTTAAAAGCTGGGTAACCTTGATTTCTGCAGACGCCGCCGTGCCCACAGATTGCACCTGATCAAAGCTGATCAAGATAAAACATGAGACATTCAGCGCCGTTCTGCTCTTTTCTGTCTATCTCTCTGTCTCCATATGACTTGGGCTTTTGACCAGGAATTTCATTCAAAGGGCTGAAATCTGACCAATAGAATTGCGTTAAAATTTGGTCATTTTTGCGCTAACAAAACATTTTCACGTTTTTCTAGTTTGGTCATATTAGTGCTAACAAATTTAGCTGTCTTTGTTGTTATTTTAGCACTAATATAAGGCTTACTTTACGAGGGTTTACAAAGCAGCTTATTTTTTCTACTCAATTTAGTTTCAAGCAATTTAGCTTTACCAGCGCTAACAAAGCTTCCTATTATTTTTGCGATCACATTTCTGCTACTAGCACTACCAAAGCTTCCTGTTTTTGCACTTAATTTTGTTTTACTAAAAAGCATTTTGTAATAATTATTTTTGTACTGGTGCTAGCCAAGTGTATCTGACCTTTGGGTCACACTTTTCTTATTTTTGTTTTCCAATCACAAATGTTTTTATCTATTTGTGTGAAAATGTTGTTGTACTAGCACTCACAAAGTTTTGTGTGTGTCTTTTTTTAGGGAATAAGAAACCAAATTTGACCCCTTGAAGGAATAGTTCACGCAAAACGTGTCAAAAACCGGTTTTAGTTTCTTTCTTCTGTTGAACACAAAAGAAATTGTATTGAAATTGTTTGGTAACTAGTATCAATTGACTTCCATTGTGTTTTTTTTTCTATAATAGTCAATTGGTACCAGTTACCAAGCAATTTCATTGGTCACCAACTTTTGTGTTCACTTACTTTACTGTATTTACACTTGCGTAAATAGTGTGTTTATTTTTGGGTGAATAATCATCTTAAACTGTCACCTGACTTTTTGCGTTCCCACCTAAAAGTGATATGTAATATAGATATATCAAGATAAGTTCAGGGTTTGATCAAATGTATTTATTATTGATTGATTTTAATTAGTGTTGTCACAATACTGAAAATTTGTTACCAATCGGTACTCTGTATTTCACGCTAACATTTGAGCGCTGTGGAGCATGTTCTTAAACAGCACTGATTTGCCATTGTGTTCACGAGCTCAACAGAAATGACTGTGATTGGCCATGAAGAGGTCGTCAATTCAACAAACTCACTGCTGTTTACTGAGTGTAACCACAGATACAGGGACACTGGAGTGTTTTAAGGCAAGGCAAGTTTATTTATAGCACATTTTATACACAGCGGCAATTCAAAGTGCTTTACATAAACAAGAATAAAAAGGCAAGTATAAGAAAATAAAAAGCAAATAATAAGAATGATTAAAACAGATAAAAATGTGTTAAAACAGATTATAAAATAATGAAAAGAAAACAATAGTGTGAGCTGTCGGACGTAGCACAGTGCTCATTCAGTAAGGGCACAGCTAAACAGATGTGTTTTAAGTCTGTATTTTTATGTACCTAATGTTGGAGCACATCTGATCATTTCTGGAAGCTGATTCCAGCAGCGAGGGGCATAGTAGCTGAAGGCCGATTCACACTGCTTTGACCAAACTCTTGGAATTTCTTGTTTATATGATCCAAGAGATCTGAGTGTTCGATTAGGTTTGTATTCAGTGAGCATATCTGTAATATTTTGAGGTCTTAGGCCATTTAGTGATTTATAGACAAGTAATAATACTTTAAAATATATTCTGAATGGAACTGGAAGGCAGTGTAAAGACCTGAGGACAGGTGTGATGTGCTCTGATTTCCTGGTTCTGGTCAGAATCCTGGCCGCACCGTTCTGGATGAGCTGCAGCTGTCTGACTCTCTTTTGGGAAGGCCCATGAGGAGGCAGTTACAGTAATCCACCCTGCTGCTGATGAAAGCATGAACAAGTTTCTCAGGTCCTCACTGGAAACAAAGCCTCTGAATCTTGCAAGGTTTTTGAGATGATAGTATGCTGATTTACTGCTTTGACATGACTATTGAAACTCGCATTCACCTTGAGAACCTCATCTCTGTTCCCAAATGCAATGACTTCAGTTTTCTCTTTGTTTACCTAAAGAAAGTTTTGGCACGTCCAACTATTCATTTCATCAATGCATTGGCAGAGGGTGTCAATAGGGCTGTAGTCATTAGGCAGTAAGGCTAAGTAGATCTGAGTGTCATCAGCATAGCTGTGGTAGGAAATGTGGTTCTTTCTCATTATTTGGCTCAGAGGGAGCATATAAAGGTTGAACAGGAGAGGTGCCAGAATTGAGCCTTGTGGGACTCCACATGTCATGCCTCGACCTATGATCACCAATACTTACATAGTAACCTCTCCCTTCAAGCTAAGACAGCCCAGCCCAGTTTTCCAGCCTATCCAGAAGTACGCTGCGATCGACAGTGTCAAATGCAGCACTGAGATCAAGCAATACCAGCACTGTTAGTTTGCCTGAAAGGTTTAGTCCATATCAGTTGATTTATCAGTGGATCGCTTGTATGTCAGCTTATAAACAGACCAGCTGATCTTTGCGGCTTTAAAACGCAAAGTGTTCCTGTATCTGTAGTTACACTCTGTAAACAGCGTTAGTTAATTTCTGTTAAGCACGTGAACGCAATGCCAAATCAGCGTTATTTAAGAACATGCTCAAATGTTAGTGAGAAATGGACATTTTACAATTTTCAGTATTGTTTGGTATCAAATTCCAGTATCTCATTTTAATATGGACCAGATTATAAATCTGATATAGAGGTTTTTACCTATATACTTGGAATAAAATCTCAGATTACATCTTAAGCTTGCAAAACAGTCCTTGAGTTGAAATCTTTGTAACCTTGATTTCTGCAGACACTGCTGTGTCCACAGATTGCACCTGATCAAAGCTGAGCAGGATGGAACACGAGCCATTCAGTGCAGTTCTCGATACGACTCGCGTCCATGACCATGAACCGCGGTTGTTTGGATGAATTTCGCTCAAAGGGCTGCAACCTGAGCGGTCCCAGCAGAGCCTCCCTGCCCATCACATTCAATGCTAAACCTCTCGCCTGTCAATACAGCCTTTATCACATTTGATCCTGTGATACGCCTGACAGCCGAGCCATTCAGCGCTCCATGAATGAGGCTTTGCATTTTCTTTATTGGACTCCAGAGGGATGGTGTTTCCATCCTGATAATATTATGAGTAAATGAACACCATGAGATGCCCCAGGGGTCGGTTTCAGTCCAAGCATAATTTTGCATTAATTTAAAGTTTAAATGATTCATTTCCTCCGCATTTGTCCATTCAGCAGCTTGTCCTTGGTGTTCGACAGCGCATTAATATGCTGATATGGAAACAAAAACAGCAAAATCACAGTCTAGGATCTGCCCATGAGCGTTTGCGACAATGTTTTGTGTTTTTCTTCCTTTGCAGAGGTTTCCGTGTCATTTGAAAGCGGGTCCTCGGTGACCTACACCTTCCAGGAGCCGTTTTCTGTGATGCGCAACCACAGCCGTCAGTCCTCTGCGATCTTCGCCCAAAGCAGCAATTCACGAGAGAGCATCGCTTTCAGTTTCCTCACGACTCAGACGCCTGCAATGCTTCTGACCGTCAACACCTATCATCAGCAGTACATGGCCATTATTCTGGCTCACAATGGTATTTATAGTTTTATATTGATTTTAATGGGTTCAAGTCAAATTGATTCTCATCTCTTTGAAAGAAATAAAAGCAATATATATTTTTTTTAACAAAATTTTATTTTTTCTATTTATTTTTAGTATAAAAACATATTGTCAACATACAGTTGAAGTCAGAATTATTAACCCCCCCGTAAATTTTTTCCCTAATTTCTGTTTAACGGTGAGATTTTTTTCAACACATTTCTAAACATAATAGTTTTAGTAGTAACTCATTTCTAATAATTGATTTTTTTTTTTGCCATGATGACAGTAAATATTATTTTACTAGATATTTTTCAAGACACTTATATACAGCTTAAAGTTACATTTAAAGGCTTAACTAGGTTAATTAGGTTAACTAGGCAGGTTAGGGTAATTAGGCAAGTTATTGTATAACAATAGTTTGTTCTGTAGACTATAGGAAAACATATAGCTTAAAGGGGCTAATCATTTTTACCTTAATGTTTTTTAAAAATTTAAACTGATTTTATTCTAGCCAAAATAAAACAAACAAGACTTTCTCCAGAATAAAAAAATATTATAGGAAGTACTGACAATTTGCAGCATAGTTTATTGTAATATATATATTTTTTTAATCCTAATATAGTTTTGTTGTACAGTCTTAATTATTTTTATAGATATTATATGTATGGACTACAAAACTAGTTTTGGTACAACTGAAGAAAAATACAAAAATATTAAATAAAAAGTCAAAATTACTTCATTTGGTAATTGTCTAACATTTTTTTGAACCCTCAGATTCCAAATATTCAACTAGTTGCATCTTGATTGGACATTTTCCTATCACAACAAACCACACATCAAAAGAAACATTGTATAAAAAGAAATGATGTATAAATCTTAATTTTTAAAAATGGACATTTATTTTTGTGGTCCAGGGTCACATATTGAGTTGAGAAAGATTTATTCAAATAAAGATATAAATATATAAATATAAATATATATATATATATATATATATATATATATATATATATATATATATATATTAGTGGTGTAAGGGATCACAAATCTCACGGTTCGAATCACACTATGGTTTTTGAGCCTCGGATTAGACCATTTTTCGGATCAGTAAAAATGGGAGGAGACAAATGTCATTTGCTTTCCATTTATACAAAAAATATTACTGCAAAAACCTTAAACTTTTAACAAACATAACTTAGAATCTTTAGTTTGAGTAAAAATAAAAATCAAGAAAGCCACGTCACTTCCGGTGTGTGGTACATTCCCTTTCCGTAAGAATCTGTAATTGTACATTTGTTTCGGGACTGGTTAAAGTGTTTTGCATCTTGTTAATTTTTTTCTAAAATGTACATTTGTTTCGTCCTTGGTAAAATAGTTTTTTCTATGTCATTGTGTTTTATGATAGGTAAAAATGTTTTTCAAAATATAAATTTGTCCTGAGCTTTGTAAAAGTGTTTCACACTTTGTGATATTGTTTTGCACTTCCCGGCCACCATAACAAAGGATTAATAAACACATGCAAATCATTATCATTCATGTTGCGTGAGTTTGAATTGAGATCACGATCTTTTAATGTTTATTGTGCAGCTTTACACTAAATGCATTAATTAAGGCTAAACAAGTAGTGACAGAAAAACACCTTTATTTAATAATCTAAAAAAGCTTTTAGGTCCCACCACAGCTTTTTCCGTCATCATTATATTTTTCAGGGAAGCAAAAAGGAAGGTCTTTCTGCAACTGTTATAAATGTTGAGTTAACCTACAAGTTCAAAAAAGTTATTCACCTGCAGGTCACGTGTGTTTTGAACTGTGGGTTGTGATCTGTACAGATGATCTGTTACACCCCTAATATATATGTTGTAGTTGTTTTAATAGTTATATTTTAAATTGAGATTTAGATTTTTCTTACATTTTCAATACTTTTGGTGGTTAATTATTTTGCTTGATCATAGTTTTTTTTTCTCTTTTAGTTTTTATTTTAGTTATTGTAGTTGTGAACAAAAATAAGAAAATCTTAAAATTTAAGTTTTTATATAAAATTAAGCTGATCATTGACTGCATTTGGATTTAGTCAACTAAAACTATCTTATTTTCTATTGATAATTTTGTCCTGTTATGGACAAAATCACAGCATTGTATTGTCCAATCAGAGCTGTTTTATGATTACCTTCACACTGTCAGTAGATGATTACTACAATGATTGGGATGATTGGAGAGGAGCTTTTTTTTTTTTTTTTTTTTTTTTTTTGCTTTTCTAATATTACAAAACAGCGGTCAGGCCAGCAATTGCCCTCATCAGTGAGGAAGGAAATGAGCATTTGAGAAAGTTGTGCTGACTTGATTTTGTCTCACTTATGTCTGCCTGCCTTTTCCACATCTCATCGGCATCCTGCAGGGAGTTTGCAGATTTGGTATCGGTTGAACAGAGAGAAAGATCCTGACATCTTTACACCAACGACCATTAATTTGGCCAATGGAGAGCTTCACAGAGTCCAGATTCATAGAGAGGGACGGGACATGTATGTCCAGGTGAGTTGGGCTGCTATTTCAAATTATTGAAGAGCTAATTAGGTAAAAAAAAGAGACTATAGGATGTTCTGTTGCAGCTACTAAACTTTATAATGAATCTTATATTAATTAATAAAGATGTAGGTCATAGACATTCACCACTTTATGTGCAAATAGAATAAATTGCACAGAAATTAAATTGAGCTCTTTAGCTCTGTACATTTATGTTTGTGTGTGATCAGTTTTGGCTGGTTCCTGGTGTGTACAATCACACTGGTGTGATTAGGACATTTATTGCATCATGTGATCAGCTGCTAAATTTAAATCAGCTTTCCCTGGATGGCTTCTGTTGTGAGAAAGAAAGTATATCATAAGTAATGTCATAAATCAAAATGTATTATGAAACCAACATTCACATTAGGTTTTACACATTTAAATACAAGTACTAGCAAAACATGTCTATGGAGATGGTATAGTAATTATTTTTAAACATAATCGGACAAGGTTTTTTTTTTCACGTCAGATGAACACTGCTTATGTTACCAGAATGTTTATATATATTTTTTCAAAGTTAAGTAAAATTTTATAAACAAATTTTGAGAGGAGCATGTGAAATGATTGATCACGGCAGGTCTCTCATCTAATGCAATCATCAATAAACCAATCAGATTTATCCAAGCCTAAAATGAAAAGCTCATTTCACCCTACTTCCCTTATCTAATTTTTTGAAGAATCCCCCATCCACCCCATCTCCCTCTTTTTTTCTTTAACCAGGGTGAGCTCTCGAGAACTACCTGGTCTCAGACCCCTTACATGCTAAATGATCAGGCAGGAGCCCGGAACTCAATTATCTCTGACCTCAGGGTTCTCTTCCCGGACAGCATGCCAAACCTGCAATTAGTATTAAGCAATATTTAAGTGTGAACTCTTGAAACTTACTTTCGCAGATTTCAGAAGTTGATGAACTTACATGTTGTAAATCCAGCAGCTTTAATGTTTTCACTGAAGCATAAAACCATAATCTATTATAGATCAAACAATATGATCACTATTAAGGCTGATTTATACTTCTGCGCCAAGCGCACACATATGCTCTGGCGCAGTCTGCGTGTGGACGCATAGCCCTTGCTGTGGTCGTCGGTGATGCTGACGCCACAACGGTGCGTAGCCCAAGCTTTGTGATTAATTGGCTTGGTAGCGCTGATGAGTGTGGGTGGGACCGAGAGCCGTGCGAGCCCGATGGAGCGAATGTTTACAAGTGTGGAGTCCCATGAAGGAGCTCCAGATGGAGACAGTTGTTTTGTGTTTACCTTATGATTAAAGCTGCTGCTGGTTCGCCGATTCCCACCTCTGAATGAGCGAGTTTGAGCCACTTGTACATTTAAGGTACTTAAATGTACTTAAAGGTACTTAAAGGTACTTGTACATAGTGTTCACAAAAAACAAAACACCATCGAAGAAACTTAACACAGAGGAACATAAAACCTACTGCCAGCTAGCGTTTATTGCAGAGCAACAGAAACAGCACACAGAAGTATAAATGCACAGCAACGCGCAAGACATGCACCGTGGGTCATGCCGATCACTTGACGCAGAAGTATAAACCAGGCTTTAACTTGTTTAAAAGATGAATGCATATTCTTACAGATATTTAAAAATCGGAATATCAGATATTTCTCAATACAATTAGAGCTCAGAAAAGGGGAAAAAAACAAAAACAATATACTGTATACGTAAATCATGGTCCCATTTTAAAAAAAAATCACACAGAGGGTCAGCAGGAGTATTTAAAACATATGTGTGTGAAAGGGTCAAAAAGTTTGTCACATTTATGCAACAATGTTTAAAATTGTAAGAAAGGTATTATGATTAGATAGGTATGAATGTATAAATAAATTGTACTAAAAATCAATTAAAGACGTGGGGCATATAATGCAACAAACATTTAGGTTGCAGTCATGAATTATATTCTGTTTTATGCAGACATTTCACAGAAATGTAATAAAAAATGTCAGTCATGTTCACGCATCAATTTATGTATACAAAGTTTTACGAACAAATGTCACAGTCATTCAGTTAAAGATGTATGTACGCTCACAGCCATGCAACAATTTACATACCAATAGATTTATGAATAAATGCTTTCCTCTCAATTGAATTAGATCAGATTTGTTTTCAGTCAGAAGATAAAGTACCTTGATGTGCATGGCTGATGATACATTGAAGTTTTGTACCCACCCCGTAACACAGACTTTATGAGCAGTGCTTAAACTCAAGGATGTCATCAGTATTCTCCGTGTAGTGTTGCAGATTAACACAACGTCTTTTGTCTCACACCAATAAAATAGCAGAGTATTTGTAGAATCCTGCGAATGTCACGCCACATCTCTCTCTCTCTCTTTCTCTCTCTGGTTTTTCCCTCTGTATCCTTTTCCTTCTTAGATTGATAAAGATACCAATCTGAAATACAGCCTGTCCACGGACAAAGAGTTGATCACGATAAGGTCTTTGACATTGGGGAAAGTCACAGGTAGGCGGTTTAATTAAACTCTAAGATTAAAGCTGTGGGTGTGCAAGCTTGTGCTTAACTGACTGATTCACCACTCCAACTCACCTTGAGATAGTTTATGGCCAGGAATCTTTCATTTAGCACCATTTTTTGCTAGTTGCGGGGACAAATATTAAAGATCCTCCTGAGAGTCTCCTTGTTGCTGTCAGGTCGAGCTGGCGTTGATGAAGAGGTTCTGCAGGCGGGATCGAGAGGTTTCATTGGCTGCCTGTCTTCGGTTCAGTTCAACCATTTGGCTCCTCTCAAGGCAGCCATATTAAATCGAGGAAGTTCGTTGGTCAACGTCCTTGGTAACCTGGTAGAATCCAATTGCGGGGAACTTGCGGATAAGTCTTTATCCAGATCATTGTCAGGTTGGTCAAAATCTCATGTTTTTGCATAAATCACAGAATGAACGGGATCAGATTTCCCCCTAGACTGGTGTGTCTTTATTTTTAATAATTGCTGAGATCAGATCATGTATACACAATGCTGAACAGGAATCGCACACAGGTTCTTGATATCAAATGAAAATCCATCACTTTGCACCTTATGCCAGGATCCGATATCTCTTAAGCCTATTTCATTAAATTGTGCTGGTCTCCTAGGAAATTATATTACTCAGCAAACATTATCCAATACTTTTTTATTATAAGAATATATTATAGAGTTTTGATCCAAACCTAAAGTCTATATATGATCTTTATTAGTACTTAGGTACTTACTAAAAAATAGACAAGGAAACTAGGAGTGAGTTAAAACAGCATTCAGCCTACTGTACCAATATTGCCAGGTGAATATAAGGTTGACATTAAATATAAATTGCACATCTCTTTTTTGGTTTATTCACAGATTCCACAGATACAGGAAGTAGAGGAAAGAAACTCACGAATGCTCAAAATGACTCTGCAGTAATTGGAGGTAGGCGTCTCTCTCCTGCTCCCATTTCAAAAGCAAAGGTTCTGTAAAATTAGACCTTTAACGAGAATTCACATAATTATATCTTTCGGGGTTATATCTTATCAACTTTCGGTGGGGGGACAGTAGAGGTTCCGTCACATTAGCAACTTTTTGTAGACAATTTTTTTTTTGCTTAGGGAAACTTTCTCATTCCTAAACTTAAAATAGCACAAATCCCTTTTGGAAATCCTCCAATTTTGACAATGAATATTTATCAAGCAACAATAAATGTGAACACATCTGAATTGTTAATTGTCTGCAGTCCACATGTGGCACTTATTCTGTCTCTCACAGGTTTGATAGCAGCAGTAGTGCTCATTACCCTCTGTGCTGTGGCTGTGATGACCCGTTTCCTCTACCGCCATCGACACGACCGTACCCGGCAGATGGCCCCTGTCAAGGAGAAAGATCACCAACCCCGGCCAGAACTCAGATACCGGGCCGAGCTGGACCTCCACAGTGCCATGAGAGACAGCAGGAAAGAGTACTTCATCTGACCTATGGCATATAAACCTTGTGACCTCCACTGAGTCGCTGTGACCCTGCGCTGTGCGCCAACTCTGTGGACAGGGATTGGGGACAGGAAGTCAGCTGAGCCTTGTGGACACAGCCAGTGCCCTTCAACCCACCCAACCACTGTCCTTTAGCATCCAGGTTTCAGGGAACAGAAAGTACACACCACAGAAATGTTGAATTACGGCTGTATGCAGATGGATTTTGACAGCCTGGGTTCATATCGGTTGTTCTTTGCTGCGGTTTTAGACAAAGAGTTAGAAGATCAGGTGGCTTCAAAGCTCAGAAGCCGTACCCAAACATGGCCTTCAGCCCTTCGCAGAGGATGGAGAATCAAACGTTTGAAGCAACTCTTTTGCTTTCAGGGCTAATTATTTAACCAGACAACAAAGAGATTACAAAGATGTTTGTGTGCCACACATGCGAATCACTCTGGCAGACAAACAAACACTCAACGGTTTCCATTCTGTGGACTGTGACCAATCAAACGGCTCTGGTGCGGTACTAATCTAGCACGAATGGTCTTGTTCAGCCATGGGCGAGCACGATGTAGTGATGCAAATAAAGTGGGTGATGTTACCACTGGGGCTCTTTTACTTCCTCATTCCTTTGCTCTGTTTCTCCTACATACATTCATTTCCTGTTTCCTTTCCCGAGGACAACCTGAAAAGGCATTTGCAACGGATTTAACTTACCACTCATATGAAGAAAGGGGAAGAGCAGAAAAAAATTACTTGATTGTATCATGATTGGGCCATGACATATGGGCATTGCACTCTAGAATGCAGGTTGGTTTTGGAGTGGAGGGATTGATTATAATATCCGAAAAGGGGATGGATCAAGTTTATTTTGATAAAGACTCAGATTTTTGGTTTGGTTCCTTTTTTTTCATTTGGAATAATGTGCACTAGTTAATCGTTCAAAATTAGGGTGGAGGGGCTTTAAAAGAGTGTGTCCTTTAGTGGTAGTTGTAATTGTTGTTTGGGGGAATGGATTTGTGTGGACTTTATTGGACACAAATCCTTGTAGTCCAAGTTGATTTCTTAATCTTCTTGGGCTGTTCTGCTACATGGTCAAGACTATAAATTTTGTGGTGCTAAATGTTTATTTAGCCAAGTTGAAAGGGTGTTTAGCATATAATGGTCACAGAACTTTTAATTTCATGGGGTCTTGAAGGAAAGTTATCGGGTCAATTTTGATTTTTTTGCTGTCTTTAAAATCTAAGACTTCCTCATTCAGTGCATCTGTTTCTGGTGCTGTCGCTTTGCCACAAGCATTTACACTTTTACTGTTGGAAGTGCATGTCTGTTACGCCCTAGCAGGATGTTTCAGGCCCTAATGTGACCCCTACACTCTGATAGCCAATAGCCTTGTGGGCAAATCTGAGGTCAGTGATCAGTTAAAAGAAATGCTGTTCCAGAACCAAAGGAAAGGATGTTCTACTTGCATAAATCACATTAAGTAGGTCTCAACCACAAAAGCGTACATGCGTCTTATCCACTGACAAAAACAGATCTGCAAAATAGCTTTTTTATGCTATCCAGAAAGGATAAAGCATCCTCAAAACAACATTTAGGACAAGAAAAAAATAGACCTTGAATATACCATAGTTTTAATACCATATTGGATTTCATTAAATCCCCAAAAATATATATATACTCAACATTTTGATATAGACTCAAACCTTTGAGAGAGACAAGCCTGAAGGACCTGAAATAAAGCCCCAATGTCCTCCAAACTTTAATAACACACATTTTTCACATTCCCCAAATTCACTAATGTAAAGTCTTATATGCTGATCAGAAATGGCCATGATAGTTTCTTCTTCTTTTCCTAGGAACACAAAGTTTCCTGTAAAGCACGTAGATGGTTTCACACTAAAGTGCATCACACCAGTCCGCAATAAACTCTTAGACTGGGAATATGAGAATTCATTCTGTACTGGTGGGATCTGATTCTATTGCATTATATTCCAGAGGAACGGAGTAATGGAGTCAAAATATCATTCACATCCTTTTAAAGGTTGCCAGGTCTTTCCCGTATGAGCCTCAAATATGTCTTTGATCATATTATGATTTCTTCCTAGCCGCCATGAGATATAATCTAAGTATAATTGGTTCCCGGACTCAACATGATGCGAAAAATGTTCCGAACAGGATGGTGTAGGAAAGGGTCAAGGTGTCTAGATTCCTCAGATAATACCCACAACGCATCAGAGCGAAGCTTTGAGGCGGTATCTAATCATCGCCCCACCCAGCCCCCTCATTTGTCATTTTCAGTGGCGTCAGGACAAAGAATCAGTAAAGCTAGATATTTATCTAGCCGTGATCTATGTAAATGTCACTCCTGCAATGGAACAGAGATGATGGATCCTCTCTCAAACAGCCCTGGGCTCAGAACTGAGTCCGATTTACAGCTAAATCTATCTCAGCGTGGATAAACACTAGCCCAAATGCTGTACCATGATTGGGCCATTCCTCTCATTAGATTTCACTATGTCTTACTGAAATAATGAATCCTCAATCTCAGATATTCATGCTACCAAAATGGACACGAAACAGGATGCCTTCTCAGCAGCTTACAGAGTTTAAGATGTAATGTCGTTTTTTTGTCTAGCCTCTCATCAGTAAATGTACAAACATTTATGCATTTCCAGATTATTTACTTAACCCCAGCCCATCCAAAATGTAAATGATGTTCTCTCTTCTGCTGAGGAAAAATTCAGGTTTTAGATCAAAATCATCCAGGCATTTCCTCATTTCACTGCATGTCAATGGGGATTAATGTAGGCAATTATTGATGGCCCAAATCCATATTTAGGCAGCTTTACAATTACTCATATGACCCCAAACCCTAAAGGTCTTCTCTTTGTTTTTTTTAAGAGAAAGATATTTCATTTAGAATGAGAAGTGACTGTCACCAGACAAGTCATGACTTCTCATGCAACTTAGCGTGTGTTCACATTTGTAGTTCAATTTCATTTTTTATTTTATTTTTATTTTTTTGGACCAGACCAAAAAGGAAAACTACACAAATAATCCTGGTTAAAACAATTCTGGTCCACTTGATTTGCTCAAAACATGTTAGGCATATTAACGCTGTCGCTAGGGTGCTTCTTGAGATCAGGGGATCACTAGCTGGCATCTGTTACACTAATCCCCCAAAACTCACTCCCATCTGGGTCACGGCACCAATATAAACCCTCCGGTTCTATTTGAGGATTTGAGCAAGCAATTCGGTCATGGGAGGCAGGCATGCTAAAGATCATGACCTCTAGCATCTGTCACTTGTGCAACTCTTGAGGCCAGGAAAGGGAGATTTACTTTCGTAGCTTTCATTAGCTAGCCTCCGTTACACTTACTACCTTTCACCCAGGTCACGGCACCAATATAACCCCTTTGGTTCTACTTCACCCCACTCTGAGCAGAATTTGACCTGGTGATTCTGGTAATTGAGGTTGCAGACTAACATTGATGCTTACGTCAGTTGTTACTGTACCTCTTGAATTTATGGGAAGTGAGATTTACTTGCAAAGCTCTCACCAGTTGGCCTCCATTACATTAGGTCACTTAGCATCCACACTGTCATTTTTAAGAATAGATTCATATTTTAGTTGAACTGCACCAGAGATCTTTTGAAAGTGAACCAAGATCTATCTTTTCAGGATATTGGTCCACTTGTTTGTTCTGCACCAAGTATCCAACATACATTAATGACCCCCCTTAAAAAATCAATTGCACAAGTGTTTGTTCAAGCCAATCAAACCAAACCTGCCAAGTGTGAATACTCCCTTAGAAACACTGGGAAGGTCACATGTGACAATTTGATTAAGTATTGACTACAATAAAATGATTTAATTTACCTAAAATAAGTAAACAGATTGTACATGTCTTTCACCAGATCTTTAATATTAATGAAGCAAGGTTGGTTCAAATAAGATCTATTTGTTCATATGCCCTTGGGTAATTTCTGAAAAACCTGAGGTTTTCCACAAGAATGTGACCTGCTAACATAGTTTGTGAATTTACACCTGAATGCAGGGATATGAAGTAGTAGCTGCTGTTTTTGAAGGAATGTAGCCGTGTCAGTTGTGTTATGCTGTTTTGTAGATGTTTGGTTTTAGCTGAAATTCGCAGAATTCGCCAAGCTGCTGTCACGTATGGCACTCAGCTCACTTCCTCCGTAACAAGCCAGAATGCCTGGTACACTAGAAAGCACTAACACCTTTCACTGAGCTAAAATCTTTTGTTATCTGAACAGTCTTAGTTGCATTGCTTCTGCTGAATGCCACAGGTCTGCTCGGATTCCGATCGTTGCAAAAACAAAAAACATAAGGACAAAAAAAGTGTTCAGTTGCCTAAACAAATTTTTTGAAGTGCATTTAAATCTTTTATTAACATGACAAATCACTGACAATGTTATGGACTTATTTATTTTGAGCTTGTTTTATATATTGTTAGAATTCTAGAGGTGTATTGTAAATAAATGTATATTTAATAAAAAACAGAGTCATTTTTTATAGCTTTATGTGCTACATTTCTGTGTGTCTTGTTTTCTTGGAGCCACAGTGTTTATTAGCATGTTAGAAAAGATCTTGACGTGCATTGAGAATCTGTCTCGGTCCTGACAGGAACAAACAATGAGTTTTGTTCTCGTGGGTTTTTCCGTTCATTAAGCAAGTGTCAAGTGTAGAAATGGGTGCTTTGGAACTGTATGAAGACAAGTGAAAAACTTGGCTTATTTTGCGCAGAGTTACATTTTGTCCTAATGTTTCCTGCTTTTTTGTAGTTTGACAGCTGGTCAATTGCATGCACGTGCACATATTCATCATAATATCATCTTTTGTGCACCATCAGATGAATCACACACATCGTGGAACAACACGAGGGTGAGTAAATGATTCTTTTTTTTTTGTTTGTTTTTGTAAACTATTCCTGAACCCATTTCCTGTCTTTGGTATATCTAAAATAAGACAAAATAACAGCTAGCCGAACGCAAATTTAGGTCAAATACAAACCCAAGCAGATGGGGATAGGTATATTTTACCCTAATTTAGGTAGATTTTTGGATCGTAATTTGGATCAATGAGATGTAGTGAGAAGTAATTAACAAGTAGAAAACACTTAACACTGTTACAATGCTGACTGTCACAGTATTGACTTCCAACTGACTTCCTATGTACGGTAAGTAACTATCTTACACTCTCAGAAATAAAGGTACGTGAGCTGTCACTGGGGTGGTACCTTTGCAAAAGGTACACATTTGTACTTAAAGGGTCCATATTGGTACCTCAAAAGTATATATTAGTACCTAAACATTTTAAGAGGAACACTTTTGTACTTTTTAGGTACTAATTTGTACCCTTGAGGTATTAACATGGACCTCTAAGGTACAAATTTGTACTTTTTAAAAAGATACCAGCCCAGTGACAGTTTGCGTACCTTTATTTCTGAGAGAGTCTCAGAACTGACACTTTCAATTCACTATTATCTTCTATGTGAAGCTGCTTTGACACAATCCACATTGTAAAAACGCTATACAAATAAAGATCAACTGAATTAAATTGAATTGAAGTGTATTGTACCAAATTATGAATCTATTAGCTGGACTTAAATGTAAACTGTCAAAATGTTTTATTGTGTGGGCTAAGCTGGGGAACAGACAGGGCTGGGGAGTAAAGAAATGCATGCAACTCTGTTACTGATTTAAAATAAAACATACAGGTAACCATATTTCATTATAAATACATTTTAAATAGGTGGTAATAAAATGTAATTTATTAATTTAGTATTTAAGTAAATATGGGGATTTTAACCAATCTGATTTTGTGTTTTAAAAAATGACTGCAGTCTGTTCATTTAGCAACTGGAAGTACTACTGCAAGTAGTGCTCATCATCACATTATAAACATGCACGACACAGACAGCCATTCACAGAATGCATATCTTTCATGGAAATACAAAATGGAAAGATCACTGTTAACTTAAATCTGAAAAGGAGGCAACATCTCAGTAAAGTGTAACCAATGCTTAAATGTTTACCAGCATTGAAGGATTCAACATCCAGTTTTATCCAGCAATTCTTGCTTTTCAATTTTCAAATGTTTTTGAACAGAATGGTTATCATTACATTTCATACTTTTAAGTATTTAATAAGAAAAATCTCAGAGAATTTACAGAAAATTCACTTTGAATTCAGTTAGAACCATACATGAAATGTTTCTAAAGTCAAACAATAGCTTTGTGTGAATGCCACAACCATATCACCCTGCAGACCAAGACCGGTTACTCACTGAAGCTAAGCAGGGCTGAGCCTCATAAGTACCTGGATGGGAGACCGCATGGGGAAAACTAGGTTGCTGCTGGAAGTAGTGTTAGTGAGGCCAGCAGGGGGCACTCAACATGTGGTCTGTGTAAGTCCTAATTCCCCAGTAAATTGAAGGGAACATTATACTGTCAGTGAGTGCCGTCTTTCCGATTAGACTATAAACCAAGGTCTTGACTCTCTGTGGTCATTAAAATTCCCGTAAAGAGTAGGGGTGTAACCCCAATGTCCTGGCCAAATTCCCTCCATCAGCCCTTATCAATCATGGCCTCCCAATCATCCCCATCCACTGAATTGGCCCTATCACTGTCTCTCTACTTCACCAATAACTAGTGTGCGGTGAGCACACTGGGGCCATTGTCCTGTGGCTGTCGTTGCATCATCCAAGTGGATGTTGCACACTGGTGATGGTGTGGAGAGACCCCCTCTCATGGTTGTGAAGTGCTTTTGGTGTATGGCCATACACAATAAATGTGCTATATAAATACACATTACTTACTTACTTACTTTAAAGGTAAACTTGAAGAATGTATTCATTTGAAATGTTGGTGCAGTAATGCAAGTTCATGCATTCATTTTGTTTTCCGCTTAGTCCCTTTATTAATCTGGGGTCGCCACAGTGGAATGAACCGCCAACTAATCCAGCATATGTTTTACGCAGCAAATGCCCTTGCAGCTGCAACACATTTATGTGAAACATCCATACACACTCATTCACACACATACACTATGGACATTTTTAGCTTACCCAATTCACCTGTACTGCATGTCTTTGAACTTGTGGGGGAAACCGGACCACCCGGAGGATTCCCATGCCAACACGGGGAGAACATGCAAACTCCACACAGAAATGCCAACTGACCCAGCCGAGGCTCGAACCAGCGACCTTCTTGCTGTGAGGCAACTGTGCTACTCACAGCGCCACCGCGTCACCCCATAATCCGAGTTTATGGTCTTATTTGACGTGAACAGATGATTCTTTTGATTCAATCTTAAATTAATATTTATTTTTGTTTAACTAAACCAGTGTGAATAATTCACAAACTGTGGTGTGTTTCCCTAAAGCATCATAAGGTACCTGTAAATCTAACCACATTTGGTGTGACCATATATTTTTTTGGTCGTTAATTTGGACTCCGCAAATCTTTTTTTGCCGATCACTTCTCCTAAGAGGATTATTAGTGAATTGATTACCACTCAAAAAGTGGTTCATTCATTGGCACCAATAGCCTAGTGGGTAAGAGCGCCGACAGGTCCTTTGCCGAGCCTTCCTTGTTCCCAATACTTTCTTGTCTGTAACCTCCACTATCCTATTCAAATTAAAGATAAAAACAACCAAAAATATACTACTAATAATAAAAATAAAATAGGTCCATTCATTAAAACTAAATCTTTTGCAAAACTTAAAGAACTTTGCCAGTTCATTTGGCTATACTTTTAAGATAAGTTTGGTGAGTTTAGATTTATTTTGAAGCCTGAAATTCAGCATGAAACACCACAGAATCCTATTAATTTGTGTTACATAGCTAAAGAATTTAAAAGTATTACAAAGTATTTAGATTGAGTTACTAAACTTGAGACTAAAGTAAACCTCAAAGACATGACTAAGTACTTTGTTAAGCATGTACTTAAATACATTTAAAAAATAAAAATCTTCCCAGTCCTGACCTTAGACATGTACCCAGTTCGTAAAAGATTCTTTGTCTCTCAATCAGCTAAAATGCAGTCTCAAGCAAAGTTTCACTTTTATTGTTGTATCTCTTTTTAAGCCAAAGCTTCACGTATCAGCTTTCTCTAAATGAAAGTGCTGATCAACAATCCACTACTATGCCACTGAATATGATCTCTCGAAGTTGAACCTGGGACGACGGTCGTATTCGAGTTTCTTCATACCGATGCAACAAAGCTTCAGATGCTGATGTAGAAAGAAAAAATAAATAAATCAAGATCTTTTAAAAGCTTTTGAAGGGGAATTCAACATCCAGTGCGGGCAGCGCTTTCAGGACTGTATCGGGTATCCGAGTGTCAGGGAAAATAAAGTCCAGGTAAATGTAGTGAGGTAGTACTAAGTCCCTAATGCAGAAAGAGAGACAGGAAGGAATACGGTGTCAACAGCAACCATCTAACAACTTGTAGGACAAAAGGTTGAGCGTATCAGCTAACGGGGAGAAGAATCGAGGACTCCTTTTATTTCCCTTTTCGCCCTGTTGTGGAGAAAGATAAGGCGGGATTCATGTCACCATTTCTTGTCTCTTTCCAACAGCCAAAAGTAATATTTTCATACATTTTGTCATCTGCTCTCTCTCTCTCTGTTGTCCATCAGCATGGGTCTTTTAGTGGGCGTACGACTGCTGAAATGTCTGTAATGAGCAGATGAATAGGTGGAAACATATAGACTCCCACAGTTCCCTGTTTGCAGGTGGTCTCCAGTGCTATGGTTCAATTCCACCCCCTAATCTTCTAGTCACTTTTACATTTGAGTATTTTGGTTGTTAGTCATGGTATGTTCGCATCACTTTGATTTGATTTGTGTGATCAGGAATTGACTAGAAAACAAAAGGCACCATGGCTCTTACTTATTTTTGTTTTTTTAGTTTGGAAGTCTTTAGCCAAACTTGACTTTCATTATGTGATATTCAATTGAATTACTATACTAATAGTACAGTCTATCTATATGACAGCGTGATTGTGTGAAGGGGTTGAAGATAAACTTTGATGATGTCATCAAATATAAAAGTTTGATGGAGCAAGTTTGCAAATATGAAATCACGAATGTGTTTTTTGAATACATTTTGAAATCATTTGGCATTTGAGAATTTATTTGTGGTTTAAAGTACATTCTTTTGCATATTATTGTTTGATTAGATCCTATACAGTTTTAACAAGAGTTTAATGACATAATGTGAGGCTGAACCACAGTTAGCTGCTTAAAGTTTAAGCCAGATTTATATGTCAATGTCGAGTGATGGCCGTACGCCATGCTACCTTGCACTAAGCTGACAGCGTTGTCAGCATCTATACTTGTTTTCTGTCTGTGCTACTCTGGCAATAATAGTAATGATAATAATTCCTAACATTTTAGGTAGCACTTTTCTGAATAAACGATTTACACATTTTTGGAGGGAATCTCCTCATCCACCACCAGTGTAAAGCATCTACCTGAATGACATGACGGCAGGTGTATTGCGCCAGACTGCACACCACAGAGGAGACTGATGAAGCAAATTATGATATGGTTAGGAGGATGGTTGTCATGGTTAGAGGGCCATGATGGACCAATGTGGGTAAATTGGGCCAGGAAGCCGGGGTTAACCCAGCCTGATCTCACAAGGAAACATAAGTATTTTATGTTTTGTCAGTTTAGTGGCAAATTTGTACAAATTCGTATGAGTTCAAAAAGGAGGCGGGGCACCTAACCCCACCCCTAACCCCAACCGTCATTGGGTGATGAGCAAATCATGCTAATTTGTACGAATTAAATTGTACAAATTCATACGAATTAGCCACTAAATCAAAAAGTTATGAATTGCCATGAGATTGCGTTGGGTTAACCCATACTCTTATTCAACGATTTTTAACAACCACAGAAAGTTAGGACCTCAGTTTAATGTCTCATCAGAAAGACGGCATTCACTGAGCAGTATAGAGTCCCCATCAATATACTGGGGCGTTAGGACCCACACAGACTGCATGTGAAGCGCCCCCTGCTGGTCTCTCTAACACCACTTCTGGCAGCAACCTGGCTTTCCCATGTGGTCTCCCATTCAAGTCCGGTGCAGCCCTGCCTAGCTTCAGTGAGCAAACACGTGAGAGTTGCAGTGAGCTAGCTGCCAGCAATACTTCCGAAACGTTGGAATGCAGTGGGGTTTCTGTGTTTTAATGTGTTACGTTTCTTTGGCACTGTTTTGTGTTTTATGCCAGTGATGCTACTGTAGAAGTAGCTCAAACTCGCAGTCATTCAAGGAATAAAAAGGCGGGAAGCAAACATTCAACAACAATAATGATAAATTAGACAAAAAGTATCCATCTGTAGCTCTTCCATAGGACTTGACTCATGACTCCCACACTCCTCACCAATACCAAGCCAGCCAATCACAGATCCTGCGCTCTGTGCCGTTACTACACAGTTACACTTTATGAGAAGTGCGCCTCAGGCTCAGTGGTTAGCACGGTCGCTTAGTAGCAAAAAGGTCACTGGTTCTAGTCCCAGCCAGTTGGCATTTCTGTGTGAGTTTGCATGTTCTCCCCTGGTTCGTGTGGGATTCCTCCGGGTGCTTTGGTTTCCCCCACTGTCCAAAGGCATGTGGTATAGGTGAATTGACTAAACTAAATTGTCCATAGTGTAAGTGTGTATAGATGTTTCCGAAGGGTTGCAGCTGGAAGGGCATCCGCTGTGTAAAACATATGCTGGAATAGTTGGCGATTCTTTCCGCTGTGGCGACCTTTGAAATAGAAACTAAGCCGAAGGACAATTACTGTATAAACTGGCCTATTGGTTAACACATTTTAATATTTGTCACTTTTTTATTTATTTTTTTCAATATGATTGAGCGAACTCACTCAACATAATGACATTACTAGATATTCAACAGCTAAATTTTAAATAAATATTCTGATTTATTGATTTGTATAAGATGTAGGTTCCTTTTTATGATCTATTGGAGGAGACATTTCGCTAATCTCATGTTTTTTTCTTCAGGTTGAAACTCTTACCTGAAATCATAGACTGTCAATACTCTTCTCCACTCCTGAAACACGAAAAAGATTCTCAGTTAAGTAGTTTTTATGCAAAACCACATGGGAGCTCAGCGCATTTGCTAGAAGGTGTTTATTCTGAGCTGTGCAGCTAATAGCATCTCTTCCTGCTACAGCTAGAAAAAGGTTTTCTGTTTGTATAAAAATGACATTTGGGTCATTTTACTCATGATAATGCTACTAAAATGAGTGAAAAATAGTGCTGTTCGCAACTAAGGTATTAATGGCATCTTAGCTTTTGCATCAATGCTAATGTGTTACCATTTTCAGTGTGTTCATATGCAAAACTAGCTGTAATTTCGAGTCGCTTGCTAAGCGTGACATTTGTTTTCTTGTTTTCAAGCTTCATTACATGTAACACCATGTCCTAGCCTAACATATTAAAGCAAAAGAACAGGCTAGCAGTCTGTGTTTCTGTCACATTGTGAAAAACTAGATACCAACAGCTGTATTTTGATAACATGTATCAAGTTTTGCTACACTTTCCCTTTTTGTGCCTGTAGTGCTGTTAGCCTAAAGCTAGCTACTGTATGTGTTCAGCTTTATTTTAAAATGATAATTCAACCAAAACTGAAAATTCGGTCATTTACTGTTCTTTCACTTGTTTCAAACCGGTTTTACTTTTTTTTATTATTCTATTGAACACAAAAGCTGGGAGGAGAATCAGCACCTCCGAGTCCGAGGCCATGGTGCTCCACCGTAAAAAGGTGGCTTGCCAACTCCAGGTTGGAGGAAACTCCTTACCTAAGGTGAAAAAGTCCCAAGTATCTTGAGATTTTGTTCACGATTGAGGGAAGGATGGAATGTGAACTTGACAGGTATATTGGTGCAGCGGCAGCAGTAATGCGGTCTATGTACCGGTCTGTTGTGGTAAAGAAGGAGTTGGGCCGAAAGGTGAAGCTCTTGATTTGCTGGTCAATCTACGTTTCTACTCTCACCTATGGTTATGACCTTTGGATCATGACCGAACAAAAAAGATCTGGCATACAAACAGCCCAAATAAGTTTTCTTCGCAGGGTGGCAGGGCGCACCCTTATAGATAGGGTGAGGAGCTCTGTCACCCGGGAGGAGCTCGGAGTAGAGCCGCTACTCCTCCACATCAAAAGAGAAGTCAGCTGAGGTGGCTCGAGCATCTGTTGCGGATGCCTCCTGGATGCCTACCTAGGCATTTCCAGGCATTTCCCACCAGGAGGAGGCCTCGGGGAAGACCAAGGACATGCTGGAGGGACTATATCTCTTGGCTGGCCTGAGAACGCCTTGGAATCCCCTCCTTGAAGAGCTGGGGGAAGTGTCTGCAGTAGTGTTGGGAGATATGCGAAATTTTCAGATCGCCATATTGTCCCCCTGTGAGATCACCGATACATGATACTATCGCATGGGGGCACGGCAGTGTTATGTTCCTAACATAACAAATAGGACATCGTCGATACAATACTTTTGTCTATCAGCACAACCCTAGTCTGCAGAGAGGAAAGTCTGAGGTTCTTTCCGAAGACCCCTGACCCTGCAACCTGGCCCTGAAAAAGCAGATTAAAAATGAATGAATGAATGAATTAATTAACAAAATAAGATATTTTTAAAAAACTGAAACTGGTAACCATCAATGTTTACTGGTTTTCAGCTTTCTTCAAAATATCTTATTTTGTGTTCAACAGATTAAAGAAACTCATTACAGTTTGGAACTGCTTGTCCTTTTAATGCAAAGCACTGTAAAAATGTCAGTCAGTCTGTCTAAGAAATGCTCTAAAAGTATTACTATACGCTAGCGTCAGTGCTAGTTGGGTCACGCAGAAATAAACCATGTGCAACTAGCCACAGTTCCAATCATAAAACCTCCATGATAATCCATTTATTTGTCAGATAAAGAATTAAATTCGCCTTACGAATTGCATCGAACGCTTGGTAAAATTAAAAAGTAGCAACTCCTGCTGTGTAATAGAGTTTGAAAAATGGATGGGGATAAAAAAATAGCAGGCAGAAACACCCGACACCCGTCTGAGGGGGCGGAGGTGAAGTGTTACGAAGTATCAAACTCCCACTCGCCGCATATAAATGGGATTTAACCAGAGCAGAAGTGATGGCAGCAGTTGTGGCCACATATCAGCTTTTAATTTAAAGCTGGGCCTTCAACCAGTAATTTCATTAAAATGAGTCCAAGAGCGGAGTTGAACTCAGCCGTAACTATCTCGCGTCATCACTCAAACCTGCAGAAACACTCTCCCCTCGCTGATGTACGAGCCCTCTCGTCAAATCGATCATCTCTCCTGGTTTTCTGTCTCCTGCCTAAAACCTCTTGCCTCTCAGCTCTGATCAAACCCAACTAATGGCTTCACACCGCCATCATTTATAAATGCACACCTCTGGCATTTTTTCCCATCCCTTTTTTTCCCTCAGTGTTCCCTTCCCCCACTTAAGGTGAAGGGCATATAGTTCATGAATCAAAGCGTCACCCGCCTGTGACAGACATGGATCAGGAAGGCTTGATTTAGTGCTAAATTGCATGAGTGTTCAGGATTAGGTGAGTAAATGTTGACAAGACTGAATCATACAACGCTGTAAGATGTGATGGATGTGGAGGATTATGGGTAAATGCATGACGTCTGTTTCTAAATGCATTTTTCTAAAGGATTAGTTCCAGCACAATATAAATGGTCAACATTCCTATTCCATAGAGAGCAAGAGTTTGATTGGTTAGCATAAGGGATTACTGTACATCAAAGCTTATTTATCACTGTTATTTATTTGCTCATATACACCTACTTAATGGTGATTATTTAACTTTTTGCAAATGTTTTAAGATTTTATAATATTTTTTAAGTTTTTTGGCACCAATTATCTTTAGATCTTAAGGTTTCAGGATATGAGAACTACCTCAATCACATTTAAATGTGCTAAATTCTATGTTCTTTCAAGTACAGTAGATGCAATGGCATAAATGGAGAGCAAACTGAGATATTTTCCAATTTCTCAGAGGTTTTCTCCAATGATGCCCAGAATGACCCTGGTAGCCTTTTTCCTCATTTTGCCAAATCACAAAGAGAAAATGCTTCAATTATCTCTAAGGAAACCTCAACAGTGCCTCCAGAGTATAAACAAAAAAAGGTCTCAATAAACCTTGGAAATTAAAAAAAAAAAATCTCAGAAGATCTCAAAATCCACTTAGAATTGCAGAGACCAAAGAGAAAAGTGGCCCAATACTCTCACATTTATCTAAATTGTGCTCAAATAAGTCTAAATCAATGCAATCTCATGGCAATTTGTAACTTTTTGATTTAGTGGCTATGAATTTGTACAATCTAATTTGTACAATTTAGTACGATTTGCTCATCACCCAATGACGGTTGGGTTTAGGGGCAGGGTTGGGTGCCACGCCTCATTTTTCAAAATCTTACAATTTTGTATGACTCAACTTGTGAGATCAGGCTGGTCTAAATATAAAACAAACAGGTCCTCTAGAGCAGCGTTTCCTAATTGTGTTCCTGAAGGCCCACCAACAGTATAGATTTTCAATCTTTTCCTTTTCAAACACACCTGAATCAACTCATCAGAACATTAGAAGAGACTCGAAAACCTGAAATGAATGGTTCAGATATGGGAGACTTCCAAAGTATCTACTGTTAGTGTGTCTCCAGGAACAGGGTTGGAAAACACTGCTCTATAGATTTAGAAGAAACCTCAACAACCTCAGTCTCCCTAAGAAATTAAAAGTGGCACTGATAATTTCAAATATGTCTCATCTAGAGATGGAGGAATCTCAATTGTGTCTCAAAATGTGCTCAGATTTGCCAAAAAAGGAACCATACAGACTCCTTGGGTTCTGTCGAGTAATCTCAATTTTGTCTCATTTCAAGCTTCAGCAGAAATGTGCTCAATGTCTTAAATTGTGCTTGATTTGGCAAGAAACCAAAGAGTATAAGCTCCCATTAATCTTAAATGTGTCTCCTTTAGAGCTTTAGAAGAAATCCCAATAATGTCTCAATATGTGCTCAAATTCTCCAAGGAACCAAGCAGACTTCTCAGGTTCTGTTCTAAGAAAAGGCGATGGTGGAATACAATTTCAATTTAACCCTAACCCTAACCCTAATTTTCAATAAAATTCAGAAAAAAATGTGACTAGTGTCTCAAATAGTGCTCGATTTGACAAAAAGAGAGAAAAAAAGAAAAAAGCTCTCAATCCTTTAGATCTCTAGAAGAAATTAAAAAATAAAGTCCCAAGATGTGCTCAGATTTGCAGAAAGCAATAATTTCATATGACTCATCTGAAGATTTAGAAAAAAATCTCAACAGCGTTTCAAAATGTGGTCAATTCTGTCCTTATAAAAAAAAACAGTAACCTCAAATAGTGCTCAATATGCCGTGAAAACCAATGCGAAAAAGGTCCCAATTATCTCGAACTTGTCTCATTTCAAGCTGTCTCAAATAGTGCTCCAGAATAAGCTCAAAATGTGGTCAGGTTCACCAACGAACCAAACACACATCTCAAGTTCTGTCCTAAAAAAACGGCCCGGGTAACCTCAAATAGTGTTCAATATGACATGAAAACCAATAAGAATAATCTCCCAATTACCTCCAATATGTCTCATTTAGAACATTAGAATAAATCTCAGCAATGTCTCATATGTGCTCAGATTTGCCAAGAAACCATGCAGACTTTGCAGGTTCTGTTTTAAGAAAAAAGCCCCAGTCATTTTAAATAGTGCTCAATATGACATGAAAACCATTGACAAAAAGCTCCAAATTATCTCGAATTTGTCTCATTTAGAATGTTAGAAGAAATCTCAACAATGTCTTGATATGTGCTCAGATTTGCCAAGGAACCATGCAGACTTTGCAGGTTCCGATGTAAGAAAAAAGCCCCAGTAACCTTATATAGTGCTCAATATGCCATGAAAACCTATGAAGAGATGCTTCCAATTATCTCGAGTTTGTCTCATTTCAAGCTGTCTCAAATAGTGCTCTAGAATAAGCTCTTAATCTCAATAAGCTCTTAATCGAATTTGTCTCATAATAAATTCTCAACAATGTCTCAAAATGTGGTCAGATTCACCAAAGAACCAAACAAACATCTTAAGTTCTGTCCTAAGAAAACGGCCCGGATAACCTCAAACAGTGCTCAATATGACATGAAAAACAATGAGAATAATCTCCCAATTTCCTTCAATATGTCTTATTTAAAACATTAAAATAAATCTCAACAATGTCTCAATTTGTGCTCAGATTTACCAAGGAACCATGCAGACTTGCAGGTTCTGTTCTAAGCAAAAAGCCCCAGTAACCTCTAAATAGTGCCCAATATGACATGAAAATCAATGAGAATAAGCTCTCAATTATCTTGAATTTCTCATTTCAAGCTGTCTCAAATAGTGCTCTAAAATAAACTCTGAATCTCAATAAGCTCTCAATCAAATATGTTTCATAAGAAATATCAACAGTGTCTCAAAATGTGGTCAGATTTACCAACAAACCAAACACACATCTCAAGTTCTGTCCTAAGAAAAAGGCTCCAGTAACCTCAAGTAGTGCTCAATATGACATGAAAACCAATGAGAATAATCTCCCAATTTCCTCCAGTTTGTTTTAATTTAGAACGTTAGAAGAAATCTCAACTAAGTCTAAACATGTGCTCAGATTTGGCAAGGAACAATGCAGGCTTAGCAGGTTATTTTCTAAGAAAAAAGCCCCAGTAATTTCAAACAGTTTCCAATATACAGTAGAATGAAAACCAATGAGAATAAGCTCCCAATCCTCTCGAATATGTCTCATTTCGAACATTAGAAGAAATCTCAACAATGTTCCAGTATGTGCTCAGATTTGCCAAGGAACCATGCAGACTTTGCAGGTTCTGTTCGAAAAAAAAAAAACAGTAACCTCAAATAGTTCTCGATATGATATGAAAACTAATGCAGAAAAGCTCCCAATCATTACAAACTTGTATAATTTAGAACTTCAGAAGAAATGTCAACAAAGTCTCAAGATGTTACCAGATTTGTCAAGAGAACAAAAAGAAAATGTTTTCAATAACCTCAAATTTTGTCTCCTTGAGAGTTGAAGAACTAATCTCAACAATCTTAAAATCTCAGATCTTAAAATCTGGTTCCTTATGATTGCCAAGAAACCAGATAGAAAAAGACTCTAGATCTTGACAGTAGCTATGTTTCCATCCACCTATATTTATGCGCATTTTGGATATGTGCATAAAAAATGGTTGATGGTAACAGCAAGATGCACATAGATTTTGAAAATGAGCATAAAAACGCATGTGCATAACCGAGTAGGCTAAACTTTTTATTCAATAAGAAAAGATGCGCATAAACTACGATGGAAACACTTTTACTAAACAAATTCTAGTATGCACATTAAAAAAACTCATGTGATTTTGTTATAAGAGATCATGTGATGATAAAAATGTGTGTGAACGAACAAACCAGAAGGCTGACCACATTATAAAACATCTAAAATGTTGTTTTGGTCATTCTAAAACACTGCATCCATGTCAGTATTAGTGTTAATATATTATTAATGACCTCCAGAATCAAAAGTGTCTGTGCTCCATGTCTCACGCCTTTATAAGCCACCACATGTTTATTGCGTGTCGGCATACTGTCTTCTGAGGCGTAATTTATTAAATGAAGAAAACGTTCACGCAGCTTCTCCTACCTCAATGAATTCCATTTTTAATTTTGATATTTGCCGCCAGTTAATCAAGAAGTGACAATTTTGTTCTCTTAGACTCATTGGATGGAAACGCTGCTTTATTTGTGCATCTTTTATGCAATATTCCAGTTTTACGCATAAATTTAATTCGCTTCTTTGGATGGTAAAATAGCTAATGTCTCATTATATTATAAAATTTGCCAAGAGAACAAAGAAAATAAGGTCCCAATAGCCTTAAATTTTGTCTCCTTAAAAGTTGAAGAACAATTCTTGACAATCTCAAAATCTGCTCATGTTTGCCAAGAAACCAGAAAGAAAAAGGGTCTAGAGCTTGACAGTATCAAACTGTGCTCTGATTTGACAAGAGACTAAAGTCGGCAATGAAATGTCAAACCTTAATATGAACTCAGACATTTTTTTTCATTAAAGTGTTGCTATCTATTTTATACCTCAATATTCTAACACTCAGTGTTCCTTAGCACTTCAGAAGTAAAATCTAAGAGAACACTCAGACAATATAATCACAATCTTCTTTTACAAGTTTTCCTTATGTTTTTTTTTGTTGTTTTTTGGACAAAACAAACCTTTGTCAAAGCAAAAAATGCACAAATGCAGTTCATCAGGGAGCCATTCCAATCGACAATGTTGTTTTGATGGTCTTTTACCCTTTAAAACACTGTGTAGGTTTTGTGGCCTGACACATGCTGACTCGTTCAAACTGAGAGACGTTTCAGCAGAGCAGGTGGAAAAGAGGTAGAACATAACCCAATGTGTCATTGAAAAAGAGACAAACATCTGTCACAGTGCTATCTCAGCTCTAAACCACCTCTGCCTCACACACACACACACACACACACACACACACACACACACACACACACACACACACACACACACACACACTAGGG
>CAIGQZ010032594.1:12458801-12488104 GCA_903798205.1 Danio tinwini | reverse complement strand
CTCCGCAATGAAAGACAGTGAGCAATAATTAGCCAAAAGTGAAAATGCACTACATAGTAATAAAATATACATTCTGAATTTACTAAAAACTCAAGAAAACAACAACAAAACAATTAACATTAATGCAAAGATTTATTCATAAATAATAACAATAAGCAAATAATATAAAGTCTTGCCTAAATATATTATATTATATTATAATAATTATTAATATATTATATTAAAAATATTCATATAAAAAATAAACATTAAAAAAGGGAAGCAACAAATGCTGGGTTAATGTTAATATCCAAACTCAAACATTATTATTTCCTTCAGTCTCCTTCCCTATTCCTTACATTTGAGATGCAGTGTCCAAAGCTTATATTAAAGTATGATTAATTCAATTAGGACATAACTTTTATAAACATGTCTCAGAAAAAAAAAATAATACCAGTGTGCAAAATATGTCAGTGAAAGATGCTTCAATATTGCATTTCAGTAAAATGCGTTTTAGACTAAAAACGGGTCTGTAAAAGCAGGAAAAAACAAAATATTTCATACAAGTAGACGACTTTTACTAATCTGTAATTGCCTATATTTAATAAATGTGCTACTAGATTATGTCTTTAACATCATCATTAGCACTTCAAAGCGATGCTAAAAATAATTTTTGTGCTGTCTCTTCTCATCACCATTTCCCCCTCAATTTTTCTACGTTTGAAGAAAAACGTTAGTTTCGTTTTATGGCTGTGTCCGTGCACGGGTTCGAGTTCTTGTGGCGACCAGTCAGTCTTGCGGGTTTCCTCGGAAGAACAAACTCGAACCGCAAGAACACAATGCATATGAGAAAGGTTGTTGCTAGATCGGATACGGTTGCGGCCAGAAGTTAACAAGAATTATTTACATTAAATTATTAAAACTTTTAACGTCTACCTCCACCCCAACCCTAAACCCAACTAACACAGTAACATGAAACAGTTTTTGTACCGAGTATTATTTGTTATCTATTAAATTACCCAATAAATTGTATTTTTTTATGTCTACCCCCACCCCAACCCTAAACCCATATGAGAAATGAGGTGCTGCAAGCTAAGCTTCCTGTTTATCACGTGACTTTTACACAAAAACAATTTCAACTTTTATAAAGTTATGACTTTTTTTCTTTTCAGTGAAAATGTATAAACATTTAAGCGCTAAAGCACTGTCAATGCAGACAATTTGTAAAATGCAAATAAAAAATGATTTTAGCAAGAAAGCGGCTTGCACCACTAGCGGGTTGCGGGGGCCCCCTTGTGGCGGTGGAGCCTTAAGCAGCCACTTAGTTCGCTTATAGGGAGGGCCGGCTATGGACCGGTCGACCGGATGTGATATATTGCAGTGTTGTCCAAGCAGGTCCATCCGTGCGAGATGAGAAATAGTAGTTTTTTTGTTATATTTTGAATCTGAAAAAAATCTATATAAAAAAAACATTTATATTCATAAATGAGTAATAAAAATATGTTTTTTTTATGCTGTCTCCACGTTCCCTCCAAACATTTTTGTTTCTCGTTCATTCACCATGGTAAATGCAAGAAGAATAATGGCTCTTGCTTTTGCAGTCCTTTATTTCAGACACCACAAGAATCAGCTTCTCTCCCATGGTGCACGACAAAACTGAAAGTTCTGTGCGACTACCTCAAGGGGGCGTATTCCGAAAGTAGTGTCCGAATGTCGTGTGCAGTGGAAAGGCGGCTTTAGATCTCAAAAAGCATACACAGCGGATTCGCAAAACCAAAACTGAAAAAAACGTACCTCTTGGGACATATTTGGTGCTCTCTGTAATTGTATATAAATATGATATGTAAAAAAAAAAGGTCCTATACAGTATGTTATTTTTTTCCAAACGTAAAATCAAATCGTGAGAATGTTTCACAGTGGTCAGTTTTAAATGGTCTAAAAATAACTTATTACTTAGGTATTTCAGCTCTTTTCTTGTAACCATAAAATGGTGTTTCTGAAATGTTGCAGGGTGTTTGTTTTTTAGGTTATAATTTCACTAAACAAATCCAATAAAAAACAAAACATTTTAATTAAGTTAACTATTTCTTTTAACTCTGTATTTGAAATGAATACCAAATAATTCCTTAAAAGCTGCGCTAGCAGTCAGTTAGCTATTTTAGCCAGTAATGATTCCTCTTGAAGCATTCGTGTTAGCAAAATGACATCTTAAAATAAACAACACCTGAC
Source organism: Danio tinwini (assembly GCA_903798205.1). Taxonomy (NCBI): domain Eukaryota; kingdom Metazoa; phylum Chordata; class Actinopteri; order Cypriniformes; family Danionidae; genus Danio; species Danio tinwini. Next base: position 12,485,896 of record CAIGQZ010032594.1, on the reverse strand, counting down.
AGATTCATTATTCAGTTGTCACCTCTCTTCAAAACCCTCGCCTAAGATAACATTTGCTTGGCCTGGAGAATTGAGATGGAAAACACAGCTAGTCAGTCGACGCGAGCGACTGTTAACAACGCTAACACCAATTACTCACACCTGAGAATCAAAAAGAAACAGGGAACAACTAAAAATTTGTGATTGACTGCTTGAGGGACTGGACACTAATGAAACAATCTCTTCTTTCCTAGTTCGTGTTGACAGGCGGAGAAATGGAAGTGAAAAAGAAGACAGCAAATTACCAGGCGGCTTTATCTGCGCACTTCCAGGTTGGGTGTGATTGTACATTATGTGGCGTAATGATCATGACCGCAGGTGCGTCTTTATATGCTAAAGTGTCTCCGTCTTTTATAACCAGGCCTTCGTGGTCGGATGAGTGACTTTTATCCGGCAATCAGCTCGAAAGATGAAGAAAATGCCATTTTTTAACAGCCTGAGCTACAATTTGAGGGATGCAGCATGAGGTTTGGATGTTCCGTATGGATGTGACAGAGGCAGGTATTATAACAGGCTCGAAATCCTGTTCGGATAAGAAAAGGATAAATCGGAGTAGTTCCTTTTTTGCTTGGTGTAATCACTATTTCTCTGAATAAATTGCAGTTCTCAGACAACACGCATATTAAATGCCCATAGTCATTCACTCGAATGTCTGATGCATATAGCACTCAAAACTGGAGCTTGCCAAAAGTATTTTTTATAGATAGATATCTAATTTTTTTGTATTAAAAAGTGTACTCTGTATTTAATAATTGTGTAAAGTAAAAATAAATCATAATCATCAGCAAAACTAGTTAGTTTGTGGTTATGCCACCTCAAATTAACTATGCTAATAAATTGTAAATCTATAATTAATTTTAATAAGTATACATTTTCTATTTAAGCATTTTGAAACTCTATTTCAAGCAAAAAGCAAATATTTACCCTACACACTGTGCTAGCTAGCTGTCTGTTAGCTGTTTAGACTGGTGATGATTTACATGCTAGCAAAATTGCTAGTCAAATGAAAAGTTGTAAAAGAAGACAGAAGGAACATACAGTTGTCAGAATTATGAGCCCCCCTTTGATTTTTTTTTTTTTTTTAAATATTTCCAAAATGATGTTTAACAGAGCAAGGGAATTGTCACAGTATGTCTGATCATATTTTTTCTTCTGAAGAAAGTCTTATTTGTTTTATTTCAGCTAGAATAAAAGCAGTTTAAAATTTTTTTAAAAAACATTTTAAGGTTAAAATTATTAGCCCCTTTAAGCTTTTTTTTTCAAAAGTCTACAGAACAAACCATTGTTATACAATAACTAGTTAACCTAATTAACCTAGTTAAGCCATTAAATGTCACTTTAAGCTGTATAGAAGTGTCTTGAAAAATATCTAGTAAAACATTATGTGCAGTCATCATGGCAAAGATAAAAGAAATCAGTTATTAGAAATAAGTTATTAAAACTATTATGTTTGGATGTGTGTTGAACAAATCTTCTCTCCATTAAACAGAAATTAGAGAAAAAAATAAACAGGGGAGCTTATAATTCTGACGTCATCTGAACATATTGAACTTTATTTAATCGTGATTTATGCAGTCACACTGTTGTTGTTGTTGTTGTTGTTATCAGATATAATACAATCCTTATCTTCAATTTATCAGCCAGATTACTAGAGCCAATTTGTGTAGTTTAGCATGGTTATATTTGTGAAGAGCCAAAAATGCATTGTATCAATAGCTATGTTTCCATCCAAAAATGCAAATGACCTTTATGCGCAAAACTGGAAGATCGCATAAAAGACATGCGAATGAAGCATCTTTTCCATCCAACGAGACAAAGCGAACAAAATCGGCACTTTCTGAGGAACTTGCGCCAAATATCAACAGTAAAAATGAAACTTGCTGCGGTAGGAGAAGCTGCGTGAATCTTTTCTTCATTGAATGCATGACTTGCGTCTCAGAAGGCAATCCTGACACGCAGTGAACGCATGGTGACGTTTGAAGACGTGAGACGCGGAGCACAGACTCTCTTGATTCTGAAGGTAATTATTAATATAATAACACTAATACTGAAACGTTTAAGGCCTTTTAGAGTGACCAAAACAACATTTCAGATGTTTTACATTGCGGTTAGCCTGCTGGTGTGTCCATTCACACACATTTTTACCATCACATGATCTCTTATAACAAAATCACATTACCTTTTTAATGCGCATACTGGAATTTGTGCGGTTAAAGTGTTTCTTTTGCAGTTTATGCAATATCTTTTCTTATCGATAAAAAGTTTATCGTACTCAGTTATGCGCATACGTTTTTATAGTAATAGTTTAGTAGCTATTTATCGATTTTGCTTTTACGCCAACATTGTTAACCTAAATAAAGATTTAATCAAGATATTTAGTAAATTTCCCACTGTAAATATACCAAAACATATTTTTTGATTAGTAGTGTGTATCGTTTGTGCATTTTTTTTTTATTAGTAATGTAAATTGAATTGAATTTTGACTATTTTAAAGGAAATTTTCTCAAAATGTAGATTGTTGCTGTTATCATTATTACTTACTTACATTATTATTACTGCTGTTGTCATATATATTACCATTCTTAACTTCAATTTACCAGCCAGATTATTTACCATTTAGAGCCAATTTGTGTGATTTAGGGCGCTTATACTTGTAAATAGCCTACAATGCATTGTATCGATTATCGATTTTGCTTTGACGCCATAAATCATTATACTATTAAATAAAGATTGTGTTCCATGAAGATATTTTGTACATTTCCTACTGTAAATACACTGTAAAATATTGGCTGCCTTACATTTTTAAGCTGAATCAAATTAACCTTGAGTCCATTAAACATATATTATGTTAACTTATAAAATTAAGTTACAACATGATTAACTTAGTTTAATAAGTTACAATATACTAAAAACATGTTGTCATGACTAATTGATCATATAATTTTTACAGTGTATATCAAAATGTCAATTTTAATTAGTAGTGTATCGTTTGTGCATTTTTTTATTAGTAATGTGAATTGAACTTAATTTTAACAACTTTAAAGGTAATTTTCGTAAATGTAGTTTTTTTTACCCTCAGATTAGAAATGTTCTAATAGTTGTAGTTCAAGCCAAATAGCATAACAAACCATAGATCAATAAAGAAAGCTTATTTATTCAGCATGATGTATACATCTCAGTTTCCAAAAACAAACTACTTTCTACTTGTGTTTAGTCTTGTGTTATTATAGACAGTTTTTCAATATCTGTTGTGTCAGGTGCTGTCCTAACCGACCTACTGTAAACACAAACATGCAATTTTTCTGAATCCTCACAGTGGGCTCTCCAACAGAAACCAGGTAAAATACAAACAAAAGAGTACTGAATCTGTAATAACAGTAATAGTAATAATTCCTTGCTTCTTTCTTTAAATGTCAGCGTAAATGTCAGATTTAATCACGCAGGTGGCATTACTTCTGTCAGCATGCTGCGGTCGGACAATAATCTGTTTACTTGAGAATTCTTTCAGTCTGGACCAGACTAATTTAAAAAGATTTGGCTCGCGTTTCATGAGAGGCTGTGATAAGAAATGTCAACTGCAATTTGTCATATCTCTGAGGAAATCATTCTTTTCACCTTCCAACCTGACTAACAAGGTAGAATGGACAAACATGTAAATATAAATAAATACAAATGTCTCAGCGCTTTTGAATCGCCACTGCTTTTCCAGCTCTGCAGTCAGGTTACAACAGCATGGTTTAACATTAGAAGTCTGACATTTTGTTTTTATACAATATAACCATTAAAGTAGTTTCTTCTGAGATTGGGTTTCTACAATAACTTTTGTTTGATTTTGGAATTTGTATGATTTCATAAGAGGGCAGCATGGTGGCTCAGTGCTTAGCACTGTAGTCTCACAGCAAGAGGGTCGCTGGTTCGAGTCCCGGCTGGGCCAGTTGGTGTTTCTGTGTGGAGTTTGCATGTTCTCTGCATGTTTGCGTTGGTTTCCTTCGAGTGCTCCGGTTTCCCCCGCAGTCCAAAGGTGCACGTCATGATTTTGCCAAGTACGATGCAATTCTGGATAAACATCAAATTAATTTTATTTATTTATTTTTATGTTATTCATACAAATTCCCTACCCCTAACTCTACCATAACTGTAAATTATTTCCAAAATCAAAGGGCAATAATAGTTAAATAACACTCATGTTTAATTGCATAAACCTAACCGTAAGTCTAAACTTAACATAAACTATAAACGTATCCCTCAATTCTGACTGGCTGACTGGAATGTTGTTCCATGATCAACATAGATGTTAATCTAACTTGGTGAAATTAGGTTGGCGGTCTAAAGACATGCAATATAGGTGAATTGGGTTAACTAAATTAGCCTTAGTGTTTGAGTGTGGTTGTGGATGCCAGAGTGTATGGGTGTGCAATTTATCTAGCCGCAACCCAGCACTGGGTATCGGTTGCGTATAGCATATGCTGTGATAGTTGGTGGTTCATTCCGCTGTGGCAACCCCTGATAAATAAGGGGCTAAGCCGAAGGAAAATGAATGAATGAATAATTTCATAAGAACTTTTCCACAGCTGTAACTTCATATGAAGTTTTGATACAAATGTTTACAATATTAACATTGCGTAAAATAATGACGGTTTTCTGTGACTTCAGTTTGCAAGAGCCACAACAACTATTTTATAAGGTGCTGATTTAATTTGAATTCATATTATGAGAATTCTATAAACTTGTACAAAAAATGTATTACACTTGAGGTTTGGTTGCTAAAATCAATTACGTCGTGGCGATTTTGTATAATTTGTATGATGAAAATCGCATAAACTCAAATGAAATCACAATCTCGTAAAAAACTTTTTTGTTTTCCCCAGTAGATCAGGTTGCTGCAACCTTCATAAATATATAACAAACTGCCAAAATTGCATTAATTTATAAAATGAAAATTGGATGATAAATGGTGACACGGTGGCTCAATGGTTAGCACTGTCGCCTCAGAAGGTTGCTGGTTCAACTTTCAGCTGGGCCAGTTGCCGTTTCTGTGTGGAGTTTGCATGTTCTCCCGATGTTGGCATGGGTTTCCTTCGAGTGCTCCGGTTTTTCCCACAAATCCAAAGACATGAGCTATAGGTGAATTGAATAAACTAAATTGACCGTATTGTATGAGTGGATGAGTGTGTATTGGTGACTCCCAATACTGGGATGTGGATGGAAGGGCATTCGCTGCATAAAACATATGATGGAATAGTTGGCGGTTCAATCTGCTGTGGTGACCTCTGAAATAGAGACTAAGCTGAAGGAAAATGAATGAATGAATGGACAATAACTAAATTGCACTAGTTTATATACAGTTGTCACCATGTTAAAATAGTTTATTTTTCCTTTGACATCAGGTAGTTACAGCCACCATAAGTATTTTATGAGGACATTTCATAATCATATTGTACATATTCATAAATAATCACCATTATGTAAAGTGATTGTTTTCTCATTTGATGTAGTAGCAGTATACACCCTAAGGCAGTGGTCTCAAACTCAATTCTTGGAGGGCCACAGCTCTGCATAGTTTAGCTCCAACCACCTCCAACTCACACCTGCCTAATAGTCTCTAGTAGTCTTGAACACCTTGATTAGTTGATAAGCTGTGTTTGATTAGGGTTGGAGCAAAACTGTGCAGAGCTGTGCAGAGCTCCTCCAGGAAGTGAAGTTTATTTATAAACTAATTTCGAGAGGAGCACGCGCTTATGATTGATAGCAGCTGATCCTCGTTAGCTAATGCACGATCCACCAATCGGAAGATTCCTAATCACTATAAATAACCCCAACTCCTCCCCTTTCCTTGTCAGGGCAGCACAGAGGTTAGCATCATTGGTTAGCATCATTGCCTCACAGCAAGACTGTCACTGGCTCAGATCTTACCTAGCCAAGTTGGCATTTCTGTGTGGAGTTTGCATGTTCTCCCCGTGTTTGCGTGGGTTTTCCCTGGGCTCTCCGGTTTCCGCCCACAGACCAAAAACATGTAATATAAGTAAATTGACAAAACTAAATCGACATCATAGACAAGCTCAAATTCATATACACTCTCCATAGCTCTTTACAATCTACATTTACCATTATCAAGCAGAAGGAGTTCTCGAGACCTACCTGAGCTCAGACTCCCCTCTCGCCCTGCAACGGGAGGGAGCCCCGGGCTTGAGGATCTCACTAGCTCAGGGCTCTCTCCCGGGACAGCATGCCAAAATACACATTATAACCAATCATCAGCAAGGGCAAACTCTTGAATCAAGTTTGAGACCCATGCCCTATGGTATAGTAAATGAAATATCTGTCCTCTTTTAATCCTTCTTCCCTTATTCAAAAACTAATTGAGTTTGAACACAAAAGATGTTCTTAAAGTTTATAAAGATTTCAGACCACATGATGGAGACTAAATAGTGATGTCATTTTGGGGGGTATAATCTCTTTAAGTATAGTATGCAGTGACATTTATAAATAATTAAGTTTTTCCTTTAGTTCATTCCCAACAGAAAAAAGCTAACTTCTTTGTATCTTTTGCAGCTTCTGCTGGTTTGGAGACACTTCTATATATTTTTTAACTGGGGTCAGATGGTGCGCTGAATTGTGTGTACTATATCTCCACAGTGACCTCTGCCCCCTCCCACTCTCCCAGTCCGTGTGTGTGACCTGCAGGACGGGCATCGCTTCTCAGATATTGGGGTCAGCTGAGTGTGTCTTTCCTGTTTGCAGAGGATGAGCTACTCAGGGAAAATGTGCCACCTCAGGGACTAGAAACGCCACAGTTGCAAGTTCCAGATTACAGTCTATATTCCTCGGCTGGGCCTGATGGCTGTGTTGTTTTTTTTTTTGCTAAGCTTGTATTTATGTCTCACAGTTGGCGGTGGGCGCCGATCAATTTTTAGATCACCACAGCTACACGATTCTAATTTAATTCCCACCTGCTGTCTACAAAGCAGAGTAGTCTTTAACACTAATTATTGTTCTTACTAGCCTCAAAAAGACAAGTGAATGGTGAGTGATTTTAATTTAATTAATGAATTTTAATTATTAGCTTTTTCCCTGCGCAAGCATGTTTGTGAACCGCAGTTCCAGAGACGTTTCCATCTGGTACAGCGTCGGACTATGATGCTGCTCTTTTCTTTTCACAAATTGGGGCTTATAAAGCGTACGCTTCCATACGTACGAGTATCTAGGGGCTAGTTGGAATGGAAAGTAACTCTGAGAATTTCAACATCCCTTAATGGGATCAATGTGTCATTCAAATGGATTGTCAACCTGTGTGCTAATTAGGGTGACGGTATGTGCCATTATAAAACTCCTGAATGCGGGGTTCGCTCATGAGCTTTGCCTCGTTTGATTGGATCATGATTCCCAAATCCATTTTAATATATTCTAACCCCAAGAGTACATAATACCGACATGCTAGAGGAGAGCTGGGGGGGGGGGGGGGACACAGCACGGCTTTAAAATCTTCTTTTAAAACATTCACAGTCGTTAGCGGAGTGTATAGCGTGGTATCATTATCTAGCCGTGTCTGCTTTCAAATGTTTCACATTGTCTTTGAAAATCCAGACAGGGATTTTGTTCTCTGTATTGAAACCTTTGATATGTAGAAAAGAGTGAGATGGATAAATGGGATAGGTACAGTGGACGGATAAAGGGCTATGGATGGATATTCCGGTAGATGGATAAATGGTTGGAAAGTTATTTAGATAGACACGCACACCGACAAACTGAAACTTTTCAAATATATTCTATATGTGAATTTGCTATGCTCAAAGACCAATACTTGCCTCATATGTGACAGCATGCAATGAATAGACATCAAGCAACTGTCTAAAGGTGCCTACAATAATCCAAGGTTGTCATGGTGACATTTGCACATTGTTTCTATTCCGTACAGCTTGAAATGCACTCTGTTTGACCTCCAGGCAGCCAAAGCAACGTCGGATGATGAGCCTGAGTGAGATGGTACACTTTGATAGTGAGGACAGCCAATATACTCTGGCACCAGGCCAAGCATGCTGAGAGGAACGGATGACCTGCGTCAAAAATGGTGCTGGCAACCGTAACATCTGCGTAGGAGGCCGAACGGTTCTTTGCAAGTGAAGAGCCGCACTTTACTTTTCCTACCTCAAACCATAAATGGATAAGCATATGGACCCTGGCTTCAAAGAGAGCAAAGATTGCAGAAATTAATTCAATCATACTTTCCCTGGAATGGCACCAGAATAGCTGGAGGTTATTTGATGCTAGCCCACTACATCCGACCCAATAGTATGCATTTTCATGAGGATTTGATGCTTTGTTATTGCAGTTGTCCACTGGTCCTTGATTGATTCTGCCTTATCGGCATTCACAATTTCCTGTCCTTTTGTAATCGCCCTTAAATAGACTGCAAGTGTGAACTATAATAAACCATGTATTAGGATTACTGTACTTGAGGACGCAAACTTTCCAACCTAGAAAGAGCTTAGTGATACATGGGAAAAAAAGAAGGAAGGGTGGACAAAGGGATTTGGATGACTTCGATTGGCCTTGATGGTTTTCATTGACCCTGTGAGCATGTAAATGAGGTCCTGAAGGATATTTGATGGACATCAAATGACAGTGGAGTCTATAGTAATGATCACCATCACCTTTTATTTAATCTACTGCATTACTGAGCTTCTTAGTTGTTAGAAGCTGAGAACTTTTCTGACCTCCTGTTTCTTCCTAGACTTGTATTGATTATTCAATAAGTTTACTAGTCTTTCAGGTCAGGTCCTCAAGGAAACCTAGGGGACTTCAGGGGTATGGAGAAGGGGGGCAGAGATGTAATTTACACTCATGCCTTTTATTTTTAAATCATATAACTTTATATTATATTTAGTTTATATTCTATTTATATTGTATCTAGTTTAAATGTTTTTTACAGTTACATTTAGCGTCCACACTACCCCAGAATCTTTTGACCTGCGAAAAAATGGTCGTTTTGAAAATTTAATTTTAGTTTGGAAATGCTGGTGTTGTGTTTTTGTATCGACAGACTGAAAATCTTTGACTTGTCCTCTAGACTATTGCGTATTGTTACCTAATTTCTCAAGCCATGATCATATGACCATTACACAATTGTAGACAGAAAATTTGGATGCTAGCAAAATATGCCCATGCCCAGTTAGTGTGAATGGTCATGTATCATATGTTTACACTGTAAATTGTGCAACATAGGCTCATTCTGAAAACGTAGCCAAATATACATTTCTGGAGATCACAAATTATGTAGTCAGAGCTACGTATGGCTGCATTTTGTCTTTAAAACGAACACTATGGGGTGGTATGACACTGTTCCTTTTTGTGCTTACCAGCTGACTGCTTACCTCCTTATGGACAGCTTTTCCGATGTTACCAGTTTGTTCAGTAGCTCGACACGTACATCGGTGGACTTGAGACACAGTGTGTAGTTGACTGCGGGGTTTGAGTCCGGCAAAGAACGGTTCTAGAAAGCAGATAAGACAAAAACAAAAGCCAAAAAAAACTAAGGTGAGAATGGGGTAAAATCTGAAAACATGGTAAAAATCAGGCTGCCGTAAGGGCTTTTTGTCTGGATTGAAAACTTTTGAAAACACTGCGATTGGTTTTAGGAAAGAGGGTGGGCGGGTCAATCAGTGTGTTTTAAAACACTATTGGTTGGGTTTTGGGAAGGGGTAGGGTATTGGTTGGTTGGTCAGTCAGTCAGTCGGCAGCAGCCTCTGGTGGATTTACGTGAGAAAAGCAGGAGCGAGTAGCACTCTTAAGAGAAATTTGAGATCTGAAAAAGCATACACAGCGACAGCCTCTGGTGGGTTTATGCAAGTATAGCAGGCATGAATAGCACCCACGAGATAAATTTGAGATCTGAAAAAGCATACAGAGCGGCCTCTGGTGGATTTGTTAAAACAAATAAAAAAAGTAGCTCCTGGTATGAATTTTGCTCTCTCCAGAGATACATAGTATACATAGGGAAACTTAATCAGAATGAGCGTAGGTTAAATGTGTGGGTGGAGATCGTTGAAGGTAGGGGGTTTCTAGAAATGGACTTTTACACCGAGGAATACCCACCCCCTCAACCCTCAGAAACCTTTGAATCTATCAAATCCAATATAATAATAATCTACAACTAACAGTTATAATGTCTGGGCATTTGAACCACTATGTATTACACCTGATAGACAAGATCAAAATTTCCCCTTCATTAAACATTTTGCTTCCAATAGAAACATGTAAGTTTATGAAAGGAAAATGCACTGAAGACAGTTTTGTAAGTCACACATCTAAAAATACTGTATGATTTTCTCAAGGTTGGACGCTTCATCACAGTCATGCTTTCATAACCCAAAAGATGTAGCAAGGTCTCTTCAATAATGACTCCAACTCTAGCTCTGGTTTCTAACCCTTCACAGCTTAATTATCCTCTTTCCCGCCTCCAATCTCATCTCTCCTTCTGCCCAGAGCTAACAGGTTAAAGAAAGCTCTCAGTAACAGAATGATTCTGACATGGAGAGAACAGACTACCTTTGCTTTCATTTCAGGCCACGGTAAGTCTATTTTCCTCTGAAAAATGGGGTTACGCCTTCACCCAGACTTTCCAAATTACAGTAGTATATTCTGGAAACCAGACTCGGTCATTTTTTCCGCTTCCAACATTAGTCTGGAGACTTTCTCCTGCATAATGGAGATATGCTTATTTCACCCAGACGCAAATGAAGCTGTCTCTGGACTGGATGCGCCATTGTGTGGCTAAAAGATAACATGGAGTAAATTTATCACACATTTACAACCACAGTCAGAGAACTCAAATGCGAGTTTAAGAGTCACACTTGATCACCAAGACAGGACTGTGACTTTTGCTTGGTGTGGCACAGCAAGCAGGGAGATTTTAACAGGATTTCCGATCGCAGTTGTTATCACGAATGAATCACTTCATGTAAGACGGCTTTTGTTAAGCCTAAATTGCAGCGCTCAATAGACCGTGTCAACCCTCTCATTTAGATTTGACTTAGTCTCGGCCAGAGACAGTTTGATACGACAAGAAAGAAGCACATTTAAGGTTTGAGAGCTTAATAAATAAAGGGCTCTAGGCGTACCATCATTTCTTGTTTAAAAGGCAAAGCATTAGTCAGGAAAGAAATGTCAGAATGGGAAGCCAAAATACTCAGACAGCGCTTTAGGGATAACAGCCGTTATTGTTAGCAGGTGACATCCATTTGTACTACAATGGCTCGCTGACAATAGCAAGCCTTTCTATGCTAATAAAAACAGCTTTAAAGTCATGAATCTTCTTTAGGAAGAAAGGAATGAAGAAATAAATAAGGACTTGATGGATTCCCAACTATTCAGAGAATCTCTTTGCTACTTTTATTTAGCAGTAGTCAAGTCTTTACTGTCGCTTGTCGTAGGTCAGTTTGACTGTGCTGGTATTGTAGATGAAGTGATTTTAAGAGTCAAGATGTTTTTTTTCAGTTTGTGCTTAATTAAAAAATAGCATAGGTGGTATGCTAGGGAATGACATCATTACCATTTAACAGGCAAATAAACATCCTATTGAAGCCCTTTCGATCCAATGTGAACATTATGCCCCCACATCAACCCCAAAGTATGCAATTTAGTATAAGATAATATAAGGACATGTCCACACGTGTATGGGTAATTTTTTCTGCTTTTGTTTTATTTTAAATCTTTGTCTACATGAAAATGCAAAAACACATTGTAATGGATGTTAAGGGCATGTCGAACCAACAGGTGGCGATGATAATACTTTTAAGCTGGATAAGTTGGCGGTTCATTCTACTGTGGCAACCCCAGAATAATAAAGGGACTAAGCCGAAAAAGAAAATGAATGAATGAATGAATGAAACTTCTCTTTCACTATATAGCCCTATGCATCTAAGCAAAAGTGAATGGTACACCGCTACACCTTCACATGAACGTGTGAACCAAGGGGTCGGGTAGTGGTTCTCAATTCCGGTCTTCGAGTCCTCCCTACCCTGCACATTTTGTATGCCTTTCTTACCTAAGACACTTGATTCAGATCCTCAGCTTGTCCGTTGACTGTGTGCCAAATAAGAAAGACATACTAAATGTGCAGGGCAGGGGGGACCCCAAGGACCAGAATTGAGAACCACTGGGGTAGGGGTAAGTGGATGGACTAAGTGGTACAATTGGGATTAGACCCAATAATTATACCCTAGGGTGGTGGGGGGTCAGAAGTGCACTCTTTGGTGCCCTTTGCACGTGGTGGAGCCCCAGGCTACTGCCCAAATTCCCCTATGCCTAGAAATGATCCAACTTGGAAACTTGGATATATATATGGACTCATTTACTTTTTGATCATTTGGGATACTGTTCTTGATAAATCAATTTCCAGACCATTTCCACTTAGCATTGTGTGAACATTATCCAGTCTTCCAGACTATTGCTTCCACACAATGGAAAAGACCTAGAGACATGTCATCCAGCCAAGTGGATGAAATGGAAAACAAACCAACTAAAGCTTCAAACTCCCCTCACTTCAGCATTAGGGTGCACCTGGACCATCTCTGCTGGACAAGCCCGACTCAGCAATACTGAATAGCTGAGCTGAGCTGAGCGCTTTTCACACAGCACAGAAGTGATCAAAATATTGCCGTTTCCATGTACACTGTGGCAGCATTATAGATGAGGATGAGCAAACCTCCTCCATCATACTTATACACATGTGTTGAAAGGCAGAGAATAATGAGAAGGCAGGTTTTATGATTAGCCCAGGAACTCAACCAAGGACACTGCCGGAAGAGTACCTGTCAAGCAGCTTAAGAATAAAAAAAAACTGACAAAAACTGCCACTGACTGTCAGCTAAGCTAATCTTCACACTCAAGGCGAAGAGTGTTGACGAAAAACTGAAAGGCAGCTTTGGTTAAATTAGATGTGTTGAGGGCTATGACTGAATGACGTCTAATTTAATGAGGCAAGGTGGTAGACGAATGCACTATAATAACAGATTACAGCAGTGAAAGCTATAAAGTATCTTAACGTTTCTGATTAGGTGCATGTCAGCGTAGCCTATGAAGCATTTTTGAGCATTAAACATTATTTAACGTCTTAGCCCATCACTTTTTTCAATTTATTTATTTTGAGAGGAGTACTAAAGTACATCTATTTGTGCATTTGTCACAGGACGTCTTTGATTCACATTCCTGTAATGGGCGTCTTGTTTAAATGGCATGCAAGGTGCATTAGAACGTCCCATTGTTTGCCTCACCTCAGACAGCCCCAAAACAGTTTGTCTGGCTGTCAACGTATACTGCCTTCGTCAGCAATGATACCCCCAGCATTGGTCTAATAGCAGACAGATGGTGCTGTGCTAGACAGACCATTTGTCACCATAGAAAAAAAACTTAAAAATGGGTAGATGGAAAAAAAAAGCATATTACAAAACCTAGAATAGAAATAAAAGGCCTCTAAAGACTGCACACTTTCACAAATGGCTTACGCTATTAATCGTTTGCCTCATTCAGTGGTACACAAGGCAATAGCACCAAGATAGATAGCAGTTTAGTCTGGAAAACACATACAGTAAGTGTAGATTACATATGTAAACCTGGACACTGTTGCAAAAGTATATTTTTGCCTGTCAAAATTGACAGATTTTATTTTAAGCCAAAAAATATTACAATATTGAGTATATATCATGGTCCAGGGAGATATTTAGCAAATTCCATACTATATCCCAAGTTTTCCTACTATAAATTATGTATATTAAAACTGAATAGTTACTAATTTTAATTTTATCAATTGTTTCTAAACTTTTATAGTAATGTGCATTGCTAAGCACTTTACTTGGACAATTTTAAAGGTGATTTCCTCAGTATATATATATATATATATATATATATATATATATATATTGGGGCTGTCAATTGATAATTGATTAAAAAAATTTACTAATTACACTTTTTTTCGTAAAGTAATTTATCATAATTAACCATGATTATCACAAAATAAAAATCCAAAATACAGGCATTGCAAATATGGAAATTGGCAAATTAGAATAATAAAGTATGGAATACAAACAATTGCAATTATTGTAAAGTTGTATTGTGAGTTGAGAACATTAATTATAAAGTAGAAACTATTTTGCTTAGTCCTCCTCAACATTTAGCTAGTTGCTAAGACAGACAGACAGAGAGAGAGAGAGAGAGAGAGAGAGAGAGAGAACGCGTAGTACAGCGCACTCTTTTCAGGTGATGCGACTTTAATTGTTTTATACTGAAACGTTCCTTCTAAAAGCGCTTCCTTGGTCTTATCCATATTTCTTTGCACATTAAATACATGCAGCTGAAACTGAACTAGCACTCTAGGTGAACGGCAACCACGCTATAGGTCACTTATTATTTAAAAGCGGAATTTACCTTACGTCTTCTGCTATCATTCTCTAACTTGTCCGTCTTATGCCATGCTAGATGTTAGCACAGCTACTCACAGCAATAAATACTAACTTAAGAGCTAATGAAGAATTAAATAAGCTTAAACTTGAATTCATATTATTGTGACACCGTTCCTGAATTATGGATGAAAATCCCCAGGGTTTAAGTTGAAATGAATCAGGCTAAGTTTTGACATTCATTAAGTTTAAGCATCAATGCTACCAGAACCAATTAGCGTAATCTGCTTAGCAGAAAGGCTACCACACTAGAGCTCTTTAAAACCTACCAATAATAGGATGATATTAAACTGCTCTCCCCAAACAGACCAGTTGAGGATTTAGACACAAAAAAGCATGTTACAAATACTCTAATTGATGATTTAGTAATGAGTCATAAAATGAAAATTATGACAACAACACCATATTCAAACTGAGGAACTGGAGTGGGGAAGAGCTGCGCTGATTCATGTTTTTAAATTATTTTTGGGGGTAAATTAGCATGTGAGTTTTTACTTGTACGAGTTAACAAGTGCATTGTTAAAAGCACTATTCCTTTGAGGTCTGCTTTATTGATTCCTTACAGTGAAATGCTAAGCTAAGCTGACAAGTTTGACACATGGCTGACTCTCCATAGTAATCCACTGGACATACGTTTTAACATTATGGGGCCGTCGTGTATGGGTTTACGGGGACTTATTGATTTCAAACGTGCACCATTTTAGATGGATTGCCAATATAAACCGTACTCTCCAGCCAAGAGAGGACTCATTCAGCACTGTTTAACATTCAGCCCACGACTGCACGTATAATTAACTCTTGGGTAAAAATGCCCTCAGGAGAGTCGCTGTGCGGTCTCGACATAGGCCTTCGCTCAACTGCATGTGTGTGTGTGTGTGTGGCCATGCGAGTGTGTGCAGACTTTAGCAAATACCACACTAGTGTAAGTGAATTAGTGTAAATGAATTAGCCAATTAAAAGCAATAACACGGCCCAACAGGGAATTTCATATTGCAGACCAGCAGCATTAGGCAACCTTATGAAAATGAGCAAACCACATTTTCCCCACAGTTAGCGTCATTAAAGGCAAGATTGTGAAATACGTTCTCTCAACTTGAAGTTTCTTGTCCTTAATTCATTATGCTGGATTTCGAGCACGTTTTTGCCTCAGAGTAATTGTACATTTTTGCTCATAATTGCAACTTTTATCTGTCTAATGTGACTTCATGTCTTGTAATTGTGACTCTGTGTCTTCCATTATGACTCTTGGGTATCAGAACTGAAAGTTTTTACTTTTTACTTTGAAGAAGCAGGTTCTGTAGGCAGGTCTGACAGCTTAAAGCAACAGAGTTGTGTATATGATGGAAAATGAGTAGAATACTTTCAGTATCGAATCTGAAATGCTTATGTTTTTTTTCTCATGAGAATATTGTGTCCTACTTCTTTCCATATCTTTGTTCTTCTACAAAAACGCTGCAATATAAATCTATAAAAAATTCTGCTGTGAATAAATTGATTTCTAGATAACCAGTGGCAATGAGCTGACTGAAGTTTCCCTTCTTTTTTTTTTTCTTTGTGGCTCATCAAATATTTAACAGAGTTGAAAGGGTCCGTTCCCTGAGAAAATCACTTTTGTTTATGGTTTATGTGTATTCTATAAGGAAATTAACGGGGTAAATGATGCATTCTGTTCTATGCTGCCCCCTATGATAAATTGGTCCCAGAGCGCTTCTTCTATTACCGTCAAAGAAACTTGAAAAAATTGATTGCGTGGTGGTTTGAGTGTTTGTTTTTCTCTTCCTTTCATATATAAAGGTGATACTTATAGTGGAATTCCAATGGGCCTTTAATACCACACAAAGTACAATTTAAAGCATTATCATTTCGTCTTCATTAAAGCGAGGTTTAGGTTTGTTTGAGTTCAATTATGTTTTTCAAAATGATTGGGATGCCTGCTACCTAGCTCAAATGTTCTGTGGGCAATAAATGATTAAATACACAATAATGTATTGCAGAAATCAAGATGCCCAACTTACACATAATGTAAATTGTATTATTTTTTAGAACTTTAACAAGTACTATATATTTTTTGACCACACTTTAGCCTGTGGCCTGCTATTTTTAGTATGACATTAGTAAATATAAATAAATAAATATATTTTAAACTACTTTTTTGCCGATTTGGACATTAGTGTTAATGATATATTCCATAATGCCATGTTATATATTATACCATGGTGAGGTCACATGACAATTTAGCATGTAGCAGAGTAATACATTGTTTGAAATAATGTAATGACATCAGAATAGAAAAAGAGTTTAGCCTGTTTTTTGGACTGTTGTTTATATCTAATTGCACATAGTGTGGTAAAGGTGAATTGGGTACACTAAATTAGCTGTAGTGTATATGTTAATGTGATTGAGAGAGTGCATGGGTGTTTCCCATTACTGGGTTATGGCTGAAATGGCATAAAACATACTGTATGTGAGAGTAATTGGTGATTCAGTCCACTGTGGCAACCCCTGATAAACTAAGCCAAAGCATAGTAAGTGAGCGAGTGAGAACACCACATTTATCGGTGTCATTCAGGACGGTGACAAGTCTGCTTACAGACAGGAGGTTAAGGAGCTGGCTGTCTGGTGCAGTCACAACAACCTGGAGCTCAACACGCTCAAAACAGTGGAGATGATAGTGGACTTCAGGAGAAACCCTCCTGCCCTCCCCCCACTGAGCATCATGGACAGCATTGTGGCAGCAGTGGAGTCATTCAGGTTCCTGGGCACCACCATCTCTCAGGACCTGAAGTGGGACACTCACATTGACTCCATTGTCAAAAAAGCTCAACAGAGGCTGTACTTTCTTCGTCAGCTGAGGTAGTTCAACCTCCCAAAGGAGCTGCTGAAACAGTTCTACACCTCCATCATTGAATCAGTCATCTGCACATAAATAACTGACATAAATATAAATGCTGCACATAAATAATAATAATCCGACCTCCGAAGACTACGTTGAATAGTTCGGACTGCTCACTCTGGGCCGCCCACACCCAGCACACTGCCTCTTTAAACTTTTACCTTCTGGTCAACGCTACAGAGCACTGCGCACTAGAACAGCCCAACACAGAAACAGTTTCTTCCCTCAGGCAATCCATCTCATGAACACTCAATGATAATAATTGTGGAACCAACATCACTACCTGCTATACACTTTATACACACATACACTTATTTAACAACACACTTTACATGGCAATTTGCACATAACAGCTGCACATATAACGCTGTATATAGTAATATAGCTGTACATACACTTGTCAATTTGTATATTTGCATTCACTACTTCTTAAAATATATTTATTACCCATTTTTTTGTTGTTGTTTTGTTTTAGTCCTGTCTCTGCAATTCTGTTGCACTGTAGAAGCTCTGTCACAAAAACAAATTCCTCGTATATGTAAACGTACCTGGCAATAAAGCTCTTTCTGATTCTGAGACTTTCCTTCGACTGCGAATTGGACATCTATAATGACACCTATTTGCAACATGGTAAGAAAATGCAACTACAATTAGCATGTAGCAATAAAGCATACTGAAAAAAAATTACTGAACTTAACTTGAGGTACTCTTTTCATAATCCATAAAATAATAAAGTTTAAAATAGAGACTTTATATAGAGACTCATTTTATGATTGGACAGCCATGTTTATATCTTTTAGCAGCATTCTGACAATTGATTAGCATGTTAGCATGCTTAAAATGTTTATCATTATAAACACTCAATTCAAATACTATACATTTTGTTTTATCCGACAGCCATCTAATTGCAACACAAAGAAGTCCTTTGACGTTTAATATGTAGCATACTATATTGTTTGTGATAATAAGTGAACTCGACTTGCTCTGTGATTCATACCATTACATTAATTTAAAAAAATGTGCGTCTTATAGCAACAGTTTGTTTTGGACGGCTAGGTTTACACCCATCTGCAACCTTGAGGTTGTGACATATCCATTTAACATGTAGCATGCTACAGTGTACACAACAGCCCCTTTCACACAGTGATACCGGTATATCCGGAAAATTTCCAGAACGGCTTTACCAGTAAATTCATAATAAAGGTCTTTACACAGGCACAGACATTCTGGAATTTATCTGAAAAAGACCATTCACACATCCATTTCAAAATACCGGTAAATTCTGACATCATTAACCAGAAATGACCTCTAAACGGCTGCACTTGTATTTGTAAACATTTGACTACATTACTAACTATGTGGATGGATAAGTATTATGAACAACTTTGATGAAAACTTATAGAGAAACACTTTCACATGTCAAGATGTACATAATATGTGTGTGTGCTGGCGCTCACCGGCTGCTTCACGTGCAAGCGCAACGCGTCACGCAACTGAAGGAAGCAGAGCTTGAAGGTAAACGAACAACGGCTTACCATAAGCATCTTATCGACAATTATTTACACAGTTGGCATTAAAAAGGAACATAGAAACATTATCTGACTAACATCTAGCAGCTGAATGTGTCTGGAAAAATATTAAAAGGCTTTTATTTTCATAAACAACGTGGATGTGAATGCATCTGAATGTTCTGATTGACTAAAGTAGATGTCTCACGTCAGCGCGTTCTAGACGTGAACGCACTCTTTCCGGCAATCTTCCTTCTGCGTTCACACAGTGCAGCATTCCAGCAAATTACCGGTAATCTTACAACTCTTTACAGAAAATAGCCGAAAATTTTCCGGTATTTTAAGGGCCTGTTCACACATACAGACCTTTCTGGAAAATTTCTGGTAATTTCCGGAAAGGTCTGTATGTGTGAAAGGGGCTAATGATATATCCCATATGATGCCATGTTACTTCCAATTTTAACATGGCAATAATTTAGCATGTAGCATACTACATTATTTGCAGTAATGTAATGAACTTGACATTATTTTAAGACATCAGCAAAAAAAAAAAAAAAATACTTAACCTCACTTCATAAGACAACAATTTAGCATGTAACATATTATATTAAAGTGAACTTCGATTTTTACTGTGAGGAATATTTGATATGGAGCTTTAGGATACATATTTATTCATTGATTTTTAATCGATTTATTTTCATTTTAGAAATGATTTAAATATTTACAAAAAAACTTTATAAAATTTATGTTTGATCATTGGGCTAACCGATCATGTGAATGAGTGGCTCCTCCTCCTTTACGTGACACTACCACACTTCACTGAGCTAAACTGAACTGAACTTAAACTCTGAAAACTGAACTCATACTGTTTCAATTTACTATAATCTTCTATGTGAAGCTGCTTTGACACAATTTACATTGTATAAACACTATACAAATAAAGGTGAATTGAATTGAAAAATTGAACTACGCCACGTAAGTGCACATAAGAATGGACAGGCATTGTTTGCAGATGAAATGTTATTTGAATACAATCTCTACCTCCAGCAATGTTAAAGCTTTAAAATCAATAACACTATGTGAATCTTACAGTATTGTCTCTTTTCTATAATACCCAGCGTATTTGTGACCTTTTATCCATCACTGTGATCTTGCTTTAAGATAGATTTAAAGTGATCTTTGTAATTCATATAACCCCTTTTTATTTTGTTCTGTTGATTATTTTTGTTGTTATAGGATTAATAATTTTTCTGAATATTTTTGTAGTCTTGTCGAACGTTCCAATAAAAAAAGGCATTGTTTGCAGGAGCAGAGCGATCACATTTCAATCGATTGTGCCATTTATGTTCAATTTTTATCACCTTGGAAGCTATGTTTGTTATATTGGAAAGTAAACCAAAGATAGCAATTAATAAACCAAGTAGTTCTTTGATTTAACAGCATATCAGTGTGTGCTTAATGTTCATGTGATTTGAAGACTCCCCTGCTAATCTCAAGAGACTAATATGAAAGCATTAACCGCTACAGTAGCATACTACAGTGTGCACATTATTAGCTGCAATATGATGAGGTAATGTGAATACGATTAGCATGTAGCATTGTAGCATACTCAGCTATTGACAAAAACCCAGTGAACATGATTTTTTTTAGAATGACATCAATTGAAAGAAGCTTACCATCTTTTAGCGACATATTTTATGATTGGTCAGAAATTTTTTATATCTAATTGCAACACGGTGATCTTATATGTCAGTTAATTAGCATGTAGCAATATAGCTGTTTGATACTGTTGTAAACACAAATTCTAATACTACACAGCGTGTAGCATTAAATCTTTGCAAGTCAAGTTTGATTGGTTGATTGAAGCATAGCTTTTTTATTTTTTCACTTTCTCTATAATCTTCTAATCTTAGCCCAACACCTAGGTTTAAGCTTTCAGCAAATGACTCATACAAACTTTATCAACTCAAATTGCTCAATGCCAGAAAAAAAAAAACATTTATCTTTTTGAAGCGAGGCGAGAATTCTTTTCCCTTTTGCCTTACAGGAATAAAAATGAAGAAAGCGAGGCATGTTTTCTTTCATTTGAAATGTTTAAACTCCCGAAAACGAGATCACTCAGTCGCACCCATGGGATGAGGTGGATGGTGAGCACATAATCTGTCTATTACATTCTTTTCTTCTTTTGCCAAGTTTCTTTTCTCCCTGCATTGATTCAGGTTTGTTTGTTGAGTGTCACGTCCCAGTGAAAAAGCAGCGTGCTTTGTTTTATTTAAACCTATATTGCACTTTTCACAACACTGATGCGTGAGAGACAGATATTGTCTAGATATGCCTCGTGGTGCAGTTATTTATAGTTAAAATATAACATTTATTTTGATAAGCAGAGATGTGTGTGATACGCATTCGAGAATGTTCATATTGATCTTTACTCTAAGATTTTGAAAAGTTCAATGATAAAGAGTTGCACACATTGTAGTCATGCTTTTACAGTGCTTTTTTGTTTTACTTCTGGTAGTGTTACAAAGAAAGTTTTCATCGTCGACAAAGACAAAGCCGTTCTCGTACATAAATACTGTTCTTTTTACAGAGACTTTTTAAATGACCACTATTCTTACACACGACTTTGAAAAGCTTCGCCTTCTCATGCAGTCACACAGATTTGATTCACTCATCTCACTATATCCACCATGCTTGGTCGATTTAGCTCGATTGACAGGCTTTGTATTTTCTACATTGCTCTCATTTATGCATAACCAGACACAAAAACAGCTAAAAACGCTTTAGCTTTGAAGAGCCGAGCAAAGCTTCTTGTGGTATAAAAGTTATTTAAAATACTAGTGAATCTAGTGAATATATCACTCACCAGCCACTTTATTAGGTACACCTATCCAACTGCATATTAATGCAAATTTCTAATCAGCCAATCACATGACAGCAACTCAATGCATTTAGGCATGTAGACATGGCCAAAACAATCTGCTGCAGTTTAAACCGAGCATCAGAATGGGAAAGAAAAGGGATTTAAGTGACCTTGAGCGTGGCATGGTTGTCGGTCCCAGACGGGCTGGTCTGAGTATTTCAGAAACTGCTGATCTACTGGGATTTTCATGCACAACCATTCCTATGGTTTACAGAGAATGATCTAAAAAATAAAAGAAATATCCAGTGCGTGGCAGTTCTGTGGGCGCAAATGCCTTGTTGATGCCAGAGGTCAGAGCTTACAGAAAGGCAACAGTCACTCAAATAACCACTCATTACAAACGAGGTATGCAGAAGGGCATCTCTAAACGCACAACACTTTGGGGAGGATGAGCTACAGCAGCAAAAGACCACACCAGATGCCACTCCTGTGTGCCAAGAACAGGAAACTGAGGCTACAATTCACACAGGCCCACCAAAATTGGACAATAGAAGATTGAAAAAACATTGCCTGATCTGATGAGTCTCGATTTCTGCTGCTACATTCAGATGGTAGGGTCAGAAATTGGCATCAACAACATAAAAGCATGGGTCCATCCTGCCTTGTATTAACAGTTCAGGCTGGTGGTGGTCGTGTAATGCTGTGGGTGATATTTTCTTGGCACACTTTGGACCCATTAGTATCAATTGAGCATCGTGTAAACACCACAGCCTACCTATTGCTACCTGTTGCTGACCATGTCCATCCCTTTATGACCACAGTGTACCCATCTTCTGATGGCTACTTACAGCAGAATAATGTGCATTGTCATAAAGCTTAAATCATCTTAAACTGGTTTCTTGAACATGACAATGAGTTCATTGTACTCAAATGGCCTCCACAGTCACCAGATCTCAATCCAATAGAGCACCTTTGAGATGTGGTGGAATGGGAGATTCGCATCATGGACGTGCAGCCGTCAAATCTGTAGCAACTGTGTCATGCTATCATGTCAGTATGGACCAAAATCTCTGAGGAATATTTCCATACCTTGAATCTTTGCCACAAAGGATTAAGGCAGTTCTGAAGGCAAAAGGGGGTCAAACCCCGTAATATTAAGGTGTACCTAATGTGTTGAGCTATCAAAAATATTCTTAAACTTTATATTATATTCAAGGTATAATTTTTAGGTGTGGGACTAATTGCGAAGTGTGCATGTCTTCAGATTTATACTTAAATATAGTGTTATGCTGTAAATAGCCTCTGTAAGACATTTATGTCTAGAAAAAGATTTTTTATTATTATATAGGACTTTTTGTTATATACCTTTTATCTCCATACAAGTACCTTCTGTTCTCCCTCAGATTAATAATGCAGTCAATGAATGATTGTTTTCATTGTCAAGAAACATATTCAATTACTTTCAAGAACAACCTAAACTCAAAAACAAATACTATTTGCTTTCCAAATGAATGCCGTTTTCTGTGTGAGTGATTCATTTGTGCACATTAGATGAAATGCTTGTTGTCATAAAGCTTAACTGAAGCGTAGGAACATTCTCCATTCTCTCTATATTTTTACTGATGTAATCTAGTTGATGCTGAAGAAAAAGTAGGCTAATATCCTATCTGAAGTAAATGTGAGTGGTGCAAAAATGCTATGGTAGCATGTTTAATGTTTGCTATAGTCCAAGATGACAAAGATGTTTTAAAGGTTTATTCCGGAAAACGGAACGTCTAAGCTTATTAGCCCTAACAGCTCTGACAAAGCATTTCCTTTACCCAAAGTCACAAGCAGTCAAGTACAGATATCCTTGTAATGGCACGTTCACTTTGAATAATCCTTGAGCTCCTGAAAAATGTGGTGCTCAATCTTCTCCACCTCCCATACATTTACTGCTCTTGGTAATACAGACAGGTCTTCGCCCCTACGGTAATAAAAAGCCAATGAGATCTCAAAGGCAATCTTGAGTCTACTATAGGTCTCAGACTATAAACACTCCTTCCTCAGTGCCAGCCTCACATCTACAGTTGGGAACAGTTCTGTTAGACTCATTAAAATAACATGCTTTGTTCTTCCACACTTGCAGGTTCGCACTTTTTTTTCTCTCTCTCCACAGAGACGGCGGCATCTTCTGTTTGTCTGCTCAAAGCCGCTTGCAGAAAAATCTGCATGACAGCTTCTTTTCCCAGGAACAGCTGTATGAAGGGTATCTTTAATGCAAGCTCACAGCGATACAAATCCCTATGAAATCTAATGCTTCCAGGTCATCATATTTCAGCCCAGAGTTGGGGCTGTGAGATGTACTTATTCAGCGAATGCTGTGTCTGTGGAATCACCTCGGTTCTGATTGTCTGAATGTCGATACGCTCAGTAGTAGAGAAAAATGTAAACTGTGGTCTGTATTTCAAAGCAATTTCAAAGGGCTGTTTTTTATTACTTTTTTTACTCAATGGTTGCTCTTTCAGTTTAGGAGCTTAGGAGATTTAATATCATTTTCACTTTCATTTTTAGCAAATATTTGTTCAAAATTTTGGCTTGGTTGGTTAAATTTAACCCTTTTTCTCTGTTGATGCAGTTTAATTGAATACATCTGAATGTTGCCCTCAGAAATGTGCTAGAGATCAATAGTGGGCAACTCCTTTCCTGGATGACCACTGTCCTGCAGAGTTCAGCTCCATCCCTATTCAAACGCATCTGAAAAGTATAATCTTTTGGCCCATTTTCACTGAGTGGTACGATACGGTACGGATCAGTTCGGTATGCTTTTATGGCCTTTCCACTGTCAAAAGCGTACCGAACCGTACCGTACTGTACCACTTTTTCGGCACCCTTTCGAAAGGGTACCAAAGACGAGAAAGGGTACCAAAAGGTGGAGCTACACACGCAGCTGAACGCTGATTGGTTTACAGAGATACGTCACAATCTTGTGGAGATAGCCAGAATCAAAACAATGGAGCCACCATGTTTTTAAATGCACAGCCGAGACAACTATATGCATATAATAACAATACATGGATGACCCGGGCTCAAAACAAACCTTGTCGTTGTCTTGATGAACAGCCACAAAGCCAAGAATCTGCCGTGTTCTGTTGTTGTTTTACGAAGCCGTCTAAAAGTGCGAGCGGTTTTCGCTTTCTCCAGGGAGCCTGCGATTGCGTCTAGATTTTATATAGCAAACTTCTTGAGCTGATGATGATAACGTGTGTGTGTGTGTGTGATTAATGAAGCGTTTTCGACATCTGATCCATTCAGAAAGAAAAGGACAAACACGAGAGTGAAGCGCGGAAAAAAGGAGAAGCCTGAAAAAACATAGGAGCAAATAGTCTCAGCAACCTGAACCATCTGCCATGAACAAATCATGAACAAACTGCCATGTTTATCATCACCTTTTGGACTATTATGAACTCTGAATGACGGAATTACTCTCTAACAGAGGTTACATGTGCTGGTGAAGATTACAGACACAGATGAGAGGTTAGCTCTGACTGTGGGCTACTGTATATGTTGCGTGTTGTTTTGAACTCAAATAAGGACTTAATGTATGCTGTGTGTAGTTTATCTGTAAGTGGTAACATATCGGACTGTAAGGGTCTGTATGTGTTCATATATGTTGCATTTATTTATTTATTTTATATAATTGCAGACATTACAGTAGGCTGTAACACTGTCATTGATCTGCAGTTCATGTTCATAGAAATGTTAGTAATAAACATTTATAAACTGTTTATAACTGTTGGCTTAAACTGTTTTGTTAGATGAGCTTCTCATATAATGTGAATGACCTGTACAGCTTTACTTTAGACATTTATTCGAGCGAGAATGACGTCGACTAAAACTCTCTGTAGTACACCACGCCCACCAAAAGGGTACCCTTTGTAGTGGAAACGCAAGCTTGATAAAGGTGACCCGTACCGACCCAAACCATACCGTACTGTACCACTCAAGCCATATGTTCTAAGGATTGCTTGAACATACATGTTTGATTTATGTGTGATTTGAGATGAAGCTTAGTGATCTTTTAGGACCAGAGTTACCCAGCCCTGGTGCAAATCAAGCACACTCAAGAGGGGAACATCTAAACCATGATTGACCAAACTTGGTCCTGGAGAGCTGTTATACTACATAGTTTAGCTCCAACTTCCTTCAACACACCTGCCTGGAAGTTTCTAATATACCTAGAAAGCGATTGATTAGCTGGTTCAGGTGTGTCTTATTGGAGTTTGAACTAAAGTGTAGGACACTGGCCCTCAAGGACCAAGTTTGTGCATCCCTGATCTAAACTCTATATGTTATTTAACACAACTGAATCATATGGAGAAATAAATTGAACCATTTGTGTCTGGTAAAAGAGACATACAAAAAAAGTACAAAGTTCCAAAAGGGATATACTGCCCACTCTGAAGGGGGCTTTGGAGTAAACAAAATCATGGCCCCCATATTGAAATGGTATTTCAAAACAAAGTGCTCAAACATGGCTACTTAACTGACTGACTGAGGGGCTCTTGAATTGATACTTTGGGCCCTATGACTCCATACACAAGGAAGTAGTATGGTCTCTCACATTGCATTCCATATGAAAGGGCTTATTCCATTGCCCTAATCCCTTCAAAGCTGGCACTCCAAAGGGTAAATTCTTAGAAATTATTAGGGCACACAGAATTTAAACAAAATGCAGTGAGAATTTAGCTTCAACCCTAATTAAATACACCTAGAACAACTACACAATGTCTTGAAACTTATTAAATACTCCAAAAAAAGTATGTTGGAGCTAAACCTGGCATGAAATTGGTCCTTCACAAACAAGTTTGGACACCCCTGATCTAAACAAACCAAAAAGGACACTTCTCATTGGTGTCTTCTGTAACCTCTGAAGAAATTACAACTGGATGATTGTTGACTCTACCATAAGCTATAAGCTTATTGAGCTAATGACAGCAGCTTTCACTCCATTGTCAGCTGAAGCCAAGCAGCTTTGGGCCTGGTCAGTGCCTAGATGGGAGACCACTTGGGAATTTACATTGATCCTTGAAGAGGTGTTGCAGAGGCGGAAAGAGGGGATGCACACCCTGTGTTCTTTGTGGCTCATAACATGTCAAAAAAGGACTGTCCTTCAAATGAGCTGGTAAAGCTGACTCACTGTGTTCATATAAAAATTCCAAAAAGGTAAGGATTGAGACCCTGACAACCTTTTCAAACTTGGCCATTGGCCTTTATCCATTATCATGGTCTCCTAATCATGCCAACTTTCCTAACAGTTGTCACATCTTCCTAGTGGAAAATGGGGGTAATCAATGAGA
>CAIGQZ010032594.1:12435787-12446139 GCA_903798205.1 Danio tinwini | reverse complement strand
TATCTATCTATCTATCTATCTATCTATCTATCTATCTATCTATCTATCTATCTATCTATCTATCTATCTATCTATCTATCTCTGTCTGTCTGTCTATAAATGAATATTAGTATTTTAATGTAAAAAAAAAACAATTATTTAGAATCACTTTTAGTTCAATCAAATTAAACCTTAATGATTACATATTTACTCAAAAATATTTTTTATTTTGGTGGTGGGTTGAAATGTGACCTGTTTTTGTGAGTCTTGCAACTTAATGGTTTTGAGATTCCTCTGTCTGTTTTTCTCTTTGCTTTGTCTCATTGTCATTGTTTTTGTGAGCATTCTCGTAACATTCCCTGAAGAACGGAGAAATTAATTGCTTCGGAATAAGAAGAAAAAAAAGAAAAAAACACACAAACTCAACCAATTTCACGCGCATCGGAGGCCAGCCTTCAAGGTTTATGTGGCTCGTTTTATAGAAAATAATAAAAGAAAACTGATTGTAGAAGTCATGTTTTATAACAAACCAGCTTGCCAATCATCCGGCTCATTTCTGGTTTTCTGTCATATACGGTACATTGTTTTGCTGTAGCCTTTTTTGTTTGTATGTTTGTTTTTTAGTTCTTGCTTGGCATCCGAATGCCAGCAAGTTGTGCTGGTGAAGCATGAAATGCTTTTTTTAATTGTAATAGATTTGGGTTCAGCTTAGACATTGATTCTGGCACCTAACAGAATTCGTCTAGTTTTTATCTACCTGATTAAGTCGAGTTTTCAAGCTTCGCCGTTTGACTATGACATGGATATGGATCTGTTGGAAATCCAGCTGACATGGTTGTGGTTGTGTGAGGTTTCTGTGAGTGGAGATGTGGATGTGCTATTGCTGTTGCTGTTGCTGTACAAACGCTTTAATTAAAGCCAGTGACAGGTCATTGATTTCCACGTGTCAGGAGTCACACAGATTATAAAAGATTACAGATAGGATTTTAACAGCACGCTAATGTAGCTACTGCAGTGTGTGTGTGTGTGTGTGTGTGTGTGTGTGTGTGTGTGTGTGTGTGTGTGTGTGTGCCTTGTATTTCTGACATTGTGGGGACTAACTGTTCCCACAAGTATAGCAATGTCAGTAAATTTTGTCCTTGTGGGGATATTTCCTTGAGGTCTCCATGAAAAAAATGGCTCATAAATCACACAAAATGTATTAAAAGAAATTATTTTAAAAATGTAAAAATGCATATTGTGTCCCATGAGGGTTGAGTTATGGTGAGAGAATATACAATCTGCACAGTGTTCTAAACAGTTGCATTAAACATTAAGTCTATGGGAAGTCCCCAAAAAGAGAGCTGTACAAGTGTGTGTGTGTTTGTATGTGTGCAAATAGATTTCTGTCAAATATAGAAGAAACATTCAAGTTAATGTCATACTTCTATAAGTGTTGTTCTGCTTATTTATGCTCTCTAAACCATAGAAAAAATGTGCAACCCCTCAACATCAATGGTCTTCATGCTGGAGTGCATGACATCGGGTGCTTTTTTCTGCACAGTGTTGACTTTTCCTATAAAAATAGGCACTCTGAGTACTCCGTCAATAATGCGAAGCACAAAGGGCACAGACAAACACTGCTAATACAAAAAAAAAATATGTGATTGGGGCTTTAGTAAGCAGGAAAAGGTGTACATTTTAAACAAAGTAATTTTAATAGTAATTTGTTAAAACTTTTGAAAATTTTCAGTACTCTAACTGATTCTTTAAAATTTTTGGTCAAACTGATTAAGCTCGATTACACTGAGTGGTCCAGTACAGTACCACAAGTACCAAAATATCGACCCACACTGTACCGCTTCTCTTTTTGCGCATCTACATTTGAAATAATGAATTAAAGAATGGTTCACCCAAAAATGAAAACTGATTCATTGTTTCTTGTCCCTCAGGTGGTTCTAAACCTTTATGAGTTTCTTTCTTCTGTTGAACACAAAATATTTATTTATCTTAAGAAACCTGAAAAAATGTAACCATCGATGATGGTGACGATAGCATTTTAATTTTTGGGTAACCATCCCTTTAATGAAGTTCGCAAATGAGCAGCAATGATTTAGATTGCAACTTTTTTGGCCTAATTGTATTGAACTAAACTGAACCATACAACTCAGCGGAAATGAGACGTAACTAATTATTTTCAGTAGCAGTAATCAGCAAAATATGCAATTTACATTGAATTCATTGGCATTATGTTTGACTATTCAAATTGGTCAACTGATGACATGTCATGAAAACACTATAAAGCATAGGCACATAAGACATCAACTCAAGGTTTCTTTGAAAGTTTGCTTAACAAACATATGTTAATTGTTCTGTGGCTATAGTGTCCATCTACCCCCAATATAACACCACAATGGCTAGCTCTCACTGACCAAACCAACACTATTTCCAGTGCTCACCTTCTACTTTTATGTCCCTCATGTCCACTGTCAGTAAATCAAGTGAATGTCACTCAGCTGATTAATATTCATGACCCAGGCTGTTTCTGGCACAGCTGACAGAGAGTAAACTCCCTCCCGCTTTCAAATGTCATCTCATATCAGCATGTCTAAAGCATGAGGGCGTTTAAAGTGTCACACTTGTAGAAAATCTGATGAGATTTATAACCATCTTCCACTGAAGCTGCAGAAGCTCTTCTGAATGTTCTCTGATCAGCATCAGGTTTTTTTGCAATGTCAGATTCAGGGCCGTCCGTCAAAGCTAAATTTGACCATCTAAATACTGTGAATTCATATTTTTATAAATTCACTTGCTATTTATTTGAAGTATTTTCACTGGTAGACATAATGCTTTGAAATTTGTATTGATATTTTATGTTTGTTGATTAATTTGTTTGTTTAATATGTAACTTTGTTGTTGTTTTTGACTTTATCATTATTTATTTTTTGTTTGTTTGTTTAAATGCAAGACTATGTGGCTTTCGTCATGAATATTTTGTTTGTTTTAATAGTATGTGTTTATTTAATGTTTATAAATGAGACTACATGATGTTTATTTTATTTATTATACATTTTTATTTATTTATTTATAAGAAATACTGTGATGTTATTACTTATTTTTTTTCATTATGATTTTATTATTTATTTTAAAAGTATGGGTTTATTTATTTATTGTTTTAATTTATGACAACACTATTTGTCTTGAATTAAAGAATTAGTTATTTAGAAGCAACTTGCACTTTTTACTTGTTTTTCGACATCTATGTTGTTTTTTCATTTATTTATTAGTGGTAATATATTTTTGTTTAGTGTTTTTTTTTGCCAAGATTGCAGTTTATTAGTAATAATTTAGCTGTTTTTTGTTCATATGATGCCATATCATATTTATTATATAAGTATTATGCCATTTATGTTTATGAAATCATAATCATTGTTATTACTGCTATTATTTGTTATTTATTTAGATGTCATGTAGTTTTTATGCAAATCATTAAGGTCATTTTATTTATACACTGTAAAACCCAGCAGTGAACTTTAAAATGAAATGAGTGTAGTTAACTCAATTTATTAAAAGTTAATTTTACTCATTTGAAAAGAGTTTTGAATTCAGTGTTGAAGGTAATGAGAATTTAATACTTCATTAGTTTAAAAGTTCACAGTACTCATATAGATTAGTTTTTTTACTCAAATGGTTTGTAGCAATGGGTTTATTTAAATGGTTTGAGTTGCCATAACTTATTGAGTTTTACTGCGCTCAATTTGCTTCGTTAAGTTCACACTCTAACAAATATTTTTTTTGCTTCTTTAAACTACTTATTTAAAATGAGCTGAATCAACACAATTCTTGAGATTTCATTGGGACAACTTAGTTTTTTATGTTCAATCTACATAAATTTGTTAAACGTGTAAAGTTAACTTCAATAAAATCGATTTGTGTTGGGACAATATGAATGAATTGTGTGGAACCCTGCATTTTTTACAGTGCAGTACACCTTAACTTATTGGGTTTTACAGTGTATTTATTTGAGGGCGTACTCACACTATGTAACGTTGCCTTGAACTGGGCCAAAGCATGCTTGTCCCCCCTCCCGTCTCCCCCGACGGCCTGCACTCACATTACATTCAGGCCGGGGCACACTTATGTCATCGACAATGCGCTGTTCAGTAAGCACAGTAGAAATTTCTTTAATTATATCGTTTTAGTCGTTTAAAATGCGATGACACGCAGTCTAATATTTTGCCAAACATAACAGTCACTTTTGACGCTCATAAACAATCATAAAGTCCTCGTCCTGCAGGAATTAGGATGTTTGCTGAAGGCGCAGCTGTCGTGCTATGAGGGGTTTGCGTCTTTAATAAACTACGACGTTCATTGCGTTCATTGAACAGTATGAATGATTAATCAATCCATATCAAACAGTCCCTTAAAAGTCACATCTCTCTTTCAGTTTCGGCCTCAGGCACTTTTGCACTTACACTGCAAGCGTACTGCGTCTGAGCCCAAGTGAACCACGCTCAGGCCCACCTCTTCCAACCGGGCCAGGGCCGCCCAAGTGAACCATGCCTGAGCCCGATTCAGAGCACTCACACTTCTCAAACGATCTGGGAAATAGGCCTGGGCACGGTTTGGATAGCATAGTGTGAATACGCCCTGAATGTGTATCTGTGACGACATGAATTTTGTGCATTATGTTTTGTGTTGGTGGGTTTGATTGGGGGGATTCCAAGAGTAGCAACATTTACTTTCTATTTCATCATTATTTAGGGCAAAACAAGTCATGACTTTAACGTCAACTCTGAAAATGCCCTCATGAAAAACCTCTGTTGTCACTTCACATGAGCAATTCACCTGTCAGGAAGAGAAAGGCAGCGATTTCTGCCAATCACCTCTGCGACCTTTTTGCTCAACCGGTTTTGCGGCGGTCAGACTCATCAAACACGGCGAGATGACGGACTCCGCAGGTCATCGCAAGCGCGAGAAAGGTCTCAAACACACATCAAATTTATAATGGGCTTGATTTACTTTTCCCCCTCATTCCTGGTGGATAAATATGGTGTGGAATACCACAAAATAAGTAATAGTTAACTTTTTATCTCAGAATGTTTTTATTTTATCCCATAATCTCTTACTTGATTCTAAAAATTCTTATTTATATCTGAAAATTCTGACAAATCCCATAATTATGTTTTTTTTTTTCTTAGAATTCTCAGTGTGCGTTATACATCTTCACAATTCACAATGGCATTTTTGTGCCATCATAGGTTAATAGTCTTTCCTGCATTCTCCTAATCTCCTAATTTAGAGTTTAAATCTCACAATCACAATAGTTTGTTTTAAAAGGTTTATTTTTTTGAAATTCAGTTTATATTCGGCAATTCAGAGTTTACCTCATGACTCTGGGTTTACATTTAGGAATTGATAACATCTGATAATTCAGAAAGTTTACAAATTGCAATTCAGAGTTTAAATCACGCAACTCAGAGTTTACATTTCTCAATACAGTTTACACCTCACAACGCCTCAAGTTTATTTCTCACAGGTCAGAGTTTAGTTTTCGAAAGTTTTTGAACTTTATCTCTCGCAATTCAGCGGTTATATTTGGCAATTCTGAGTTTTTATTTAGCAATTCTGAGTTAGTCTCCCCATTTAGAGTTAAACTTTAGCAAATCTGAGTTTATATTTAACAATTCAGAGTTTACGACTTGTAATTTAGAGTTTACATTTAACAATTCCAAGTTTATATTTAGAATTCTGAGTGTACATTTAGCAATTCTATGTTTATATTTAGCATTTCTATGGGGGCCGAGAGAGCTTAACGTACTGCAATTTAAGAAAACGTGCAATTACAAAAATACAAGCAAATTGAGAAAAGATCTTCATTCGTTTGATGGCACACGTGCTGCAAATAATAAAAAACAAATGTGCTGCATTTTCACACAACACAAACATTAATAAAGTGTGCTGCAGTTTCCCACAACGCAAGCATTTTACGAAAACTTACTGCATTTTCTCACAACACAACGGAAATGTTTCAAGGAGACCCTAAATCGTGACGGACCTGGCTATTTAGGTTATGGTTATTTAGGCTAATAAATACTAAAGACACGATAATCTTGATATTAAAATAAATAAACAAAAAAACTCACCTTTCAAAGATCACCTACAACTCCAGTGAGTAATAGTCACAGTACAGTGGCATCCGTCATGTTTTTGGGTCCCCTTTAAACATTTCTGTTGTGTTCCGTTCTTTTTGTGTTATGAGAAAATGCAGCCGTTTTCGTCAATTGGTTTGCATTGTGAAAAAAATATAGCGCGTTTTAATAATGTTTGTGTTGTGAGAAAATGCAGGGCATTTTTTATTACTTTTTTTTTATTCATTGTGAGTTTATATTTAGCTATTCTGAGTTTACGCCTTGCAATTCTGAGTTTATATTTAACAATTTTAAGTTTACATCTCACAATTCTGAGTTTACGTTTAGCAATTCTGAGTTTACATTTTGGAATACTAAGTTTATATTTAGCAATTCTGAGTTTACGTCTCGCAAATCTAAGTTTATGTTTAGCAATTCTGAGTTTACATTTAGCAATAATTATTTTTTGACTAGCAATTTAGAGTTTTGGAATACTAAGTTTACATTTAGCAATTCTGAGTTTGTCTCACAATTCAGTTTACATTTAGCAATTCTGAGTTTACGCCTTACAATTCCGAGTTTACATTTTGCAATTCCAAGTTTACATTTAGCAATTCTAAGTTTTTAATTAGCAATTGTGAGTTTACATTTTAAAAATTCTAAAGGTGGTCAGACACCAGATGCGCCACGCAGCGCCATGCATTTTAGAATTCAGATCACACACACCGGCGCTGCAAGTTGGCGGCTGCCTGCGGCGCCCAGCTATGACTCAGTATACTGTTTATATTTGCCGCGCCACAGAGCGGTATCTGAATAGTTTCATTTTAAACAGCGTGCGAATGTGTGCGTCTGGTGTGCGATACTTCCAACTGTCATGTGTATGCTAAGTCGTAGCGCTGAGCGGCGGGTCCGGTGTGTGACCCTCTTAAGTTTTATTTAGCAATTCACAGTTTACGCCTTGCAATTCTGAGTTTATATTTAGCAATTCTTTTTGATAAAAAAAGTTTTCTTCTGGTAATTTCAAGATTGGAATTCTCATGTAAGGGTTTATATATCACAAAATAAGGAATATAAACTATGACTTTTTGGACTTTTTTCTTGAAATTTTCATTTACATCTCACAGTGCATGTACTTTACAATTCTAACTTTTCTTTTCTTTGTTTTTCAGGCTTGTATCTCACAATTCTGATTTAATCTTTTCAAAATCTCACAATTCTGATTTTGTCAGATTAAATCTAATGTTGGGTCAAATATGGACAAACCCAGAATTTAGGTTTAAACAAATTTATTTTTTAAATTAAATATATATGCACAACTGTTGCACTGTTGTTTCTCACAATTCTGACTGTACTTTTTTCAATTTTCCCCTCAGAATTGTGAGGTATTGCATTAGAATTGTATTTTTTTATATATATATATATATAATTTATAGATGTTAACTTACAATCACCAATTCGTAACTCAAAGTCACAAAGTAAGTTAAAGTTAAGATGTCTGTAGCTTGTTTTTTTTCTTCTTTGTGGCAGAATCAGTCCTCCATATAAATCCGACGTGTCACATTCGGAAACTAAAATAGCTTTCGAAAGTTGTTTCATGTCGACTTTGATGCACACAATCTCATATACCATCCTTCCACAAATAAATGCACACACAGCAGGTGTGCGCCGAAAAGTGTCATCGCTTGACTTCATTGATCCGTTTTCTCGCTCTTCGCTTTATTTCTAGAAGTCTTTAAGATCAGACCAGATCAAGACAGGCTTGTCAGTCAGCGGGGAAAGCACCTCATCTAACCCGGGATACAGGAGACGAGCGGCAGGGTTTATCTCTCCTTTCATAAATCCACCGATCCGGCTGAACTCTGACCTCTCGCTATCTGACGAGACTCACCTGTAAGGCAACTTTTGGTTCCGACTGACTGCCACAGACTCACGTTTGTTATCTAACAAGCTTGGACCGCAGGTTAGTGCTGCTTTCACCTCAAAACTGACAGAAACAAACTGACAGGAGAGATATAAAATGAGAAGAATTTCACGCTTGCGTAAACTAGTGCACAAACATGAAAAAAGCAGCTACACTTTATTTGAAGGTGTCCTCGCTAAGGTGTATCTACTCATTTAACTACTGGGTAACATTATTTTATTGCATGTACTTAAATAGTTGGGGTTAGAAGGCAGTCAGTTGCATGTAGCATGGAATACGTGGCCATACTTTATTTTAAAGTATACTGAAAATTTTGACAAAGTAATGACAACAAATGATTTTATGATACTGTAACTTATGTTAATATGTAAACCAGGTTTAAACTATTTTGTTTAAGTTACACAACGTTTAACTTAATATTTTTAGTCAGTTTGTCTGATGTAAGTTTAGATGACTTCATTTGATTCAACAAAAAAATTTAAGGCAGCAAGATTTATTTTAATAGTGTACAAACCACACTATTAGCAAACCATCAACTTAGACTTTTAGCTCAATAAACCACTATTTAGCTGCTTATTACTGTATTAGTAAGGTAGTAGATGGGTTTCAATATTGGGTAGGTTTAGCGATGGAAAAAAAGATCATTCTTTAAGCGCTAATAAAGATGGATATCTAATTAATAGGCAGGTAAATAGATTCGATTTTTTAGATTAGATTCAACTTTATTGTCATCACACA
The DNA here is from genome assembly GCA_903798205.1 of Danio tinwini. Lineage (NCBI taxonomy): Eukaryota > Metazoa > Chordata > Actinopteri > Cypriniformes > Danionidae > Danio > Danio tinwini. The sequence goes on along the minus strand of CAIGQZ010032594.1, from coordinate 12,437,391 downwards.
TGTACAAGTACAAGGTTTGCAATAGCAGCAAGTGCAGGATACAGGTATAAGTTATAAAGTGCAGTTATAGAAAAACTATGGTGATATTTACAAATGGATGTACTATGAACATTATATGTTTAAACATTATATTATAAATAGCCAGTAGTAAATGGTGTGAATTGTTGGTCTAAAGTGTTACCAAACAAATTAGTTAAATGCAAAGCTACTTATAGTTTATATATAATACACATTTTCAATTTTTGACAATTTTTAATAAGGTTAATGTTTAGAAAATTGTTTTGCTTTAAGTCAGTTTCAAGTTTACTTTTTATTTATTCATAACACACAGTTATGAACAACATCAATAAAATGTAGCACATTAGGAAAATGTATGGTTATTTTAATAACAAACTAATTATAATAATGAAACAGTTTTGAATAATAACAGAAATTATATCAAGTTATCTCTCAAAAATAATATGTGTATGTATACTCAGAGATGTTCACTTAAAAACTCCCACCATACTTATTTTTGACCATCTTTGCCTTCTAAATCTTATAATCATCTGTAGTTGTCATTTATTTAGCTTAATTTTAATATGTGTGTATGTTTACTCTACTAAAAACCTTTTGAACTAAACATATTCTCTCTATTATTTGCAATCTCATTCATTCATTCATTTTCTTTTTGGCTTAGTCCCTTTATTAATCTGGGGTCGCCACAGCGGAATGAACCACCAACTTATCCAGCACGATTTTACGCAGCGGATGCCCTTCCAGCCGCAACCCATCTCTGGGAAACATCCACACACACTCATTCACACTCATACACTACGGACAATTTAGCATACCCAATTCACTTGTACCGCATGTCTTTGGACTGTGGGGGAAACCGGAGCACCCGGAGGAAACCCACGCGAACACAGGGAGAACATGCAAACTCCACACAGAAACGCCAACTGACCCAGCCGCAGCTCGAACCAGCGACCTTCTTGCTGTGAGGCGACAGCACTACCTACTGTGCCACTGCGTCGCCTATTTGCAATCTCCATTATAAAAAAATAGATTTTCTGTTTGTTCCTGCATTCTGGTCAACTCTGTTGCATCTGTTATGTACAAAATGATTAGGATGCACTGATAGACTTATTATATGTCAACTACTGTTATATTTCATTTACTCTCTCTTTTAATTTTTAAAAACAATAATATGATGAAAATACATTAAATTTGGTTTTAGACATGCCATTTTGGCATTTGGTATGAGGTCAGCATCTTGAACTAAAGCAAAAAAAGAGTGGTTAACATCAACTCTGTTACTGTCAACCATCTTAGTGGTTTAATAAGTGAAAAAAAATACAACATTTAGTAAAAAAATAAAATGTTGCCTCATTTTACCTAAAATTATACATTTGCTGTATGTCATTCCAGGCAAAACGATTGAAAAATGCTTGAAATGTACCTGCAATTATGGAATAATGCATGTATGCTTTAGAACAACATTATGAATGTATTTGTGTGTGTGTGTGTGTGTGTGTGTGTGTGTGTGTGTGTGTATATATATATATATACACACACACAAATACATTCATAATGTTGTTTTAAAGCATACATACACTTAATAT
>CAIGQZ010032594.1:12409806-12420787 GCA_903798205.1 Danio tinwini | reverse complement strand
GTTTAACTGTTATTAAAATAGATTATTAATTAATCCTCTCTTCATACAATTTTTTTAAGTAAAATTAAATATTCAGGCCTGTAGGCAAGGGGTTCAAGTGGTTTGAAAAAACAAAAGTTGGATTAATATTATAATCACTTTTATTATTATTATCTTCAAATGACCAAATTCTGACTGAGGAAAGTTGAATGCACTGATCAGTTTGTTATTTGCTTATAGGCTTCATTTTTTAATTTATCAAGTACTAACATATTTGTTAAAAAAATATATATGTAATGATATAAGATAATAAATTTGGATTTTGAAAATAAGCATCTTTTTTTATTTGTTTCTTCAAAAATGTCATTATTTAGAAAACTTTAATATAAAACTTACAATTTAAATGTACATTTATAAATAAACTGCAATTTGACAAAATGACAGGACATTTTACGTCAAAAAATGTGGTTATGATAACCATCCGACAAGACAATGCAGCAAAAATTTGTTCTTATGTCAGTACAATGCAATATAGGTCATAATTAAATAGACAATCAGGCGAATAACTGCAAAAAGCTTCAGATTTTCAGAAAAAGATAAGCACCCTTTCTTAATAAGCTGGCCACGATTTAAATTAAAATAATGCCATTTAAAATAATGTTTATTAACTGATAAAGAAAGCGTTTAATAAAGACTTCCGTTTATTTTAGCCATAGTGTAAATGAAGCGTGTCTCATATATAGGTATATAAAAGATTGAGCACAGACTGCATTTTTTCTGACAATTTTTTTTCAACCGATATTGGACTATGACAGATTAGGAGAACTGGCAGGGATCGTATACTTTTACGTTTAGCTGTTTATTTAGCTGTTTAGTTGTCAGGGCATATTATGCAGACTTTCAGCCTGCTATACTGATAGATTGTGCGTTAAAGTGGGGAAAAACTGAAGCGGCATTATTATGATGGACTCATTCCGTAGCGAACTTTATGTGCTTGACTTACACTTTTCATTGAAAAAAGCTCCTTATGTGATTTAAATTATTGGTGAGGACATTTCAATAGTTGATGGATATTGGTGGGGACACGTCCCCTCTGTCCACCCTAAATCTACACCCCTGGTTTGGTGTTACATTCAGTATGGGGGCATGCAAGACATTTGCAGAGTGGATGGCACCATCAACAGCCTGAGGTATCAAGACGTGTGCTGCCCATTTCATTACAAACCACGGAGAGGGCAAATTCTTCAGCAGGAGAGCGCTTGTTCTCATACTTCAGCCTCCATTCAACATTTCAGACAGCACTTTTAACAGAGTTCTTTGCATCTCAACTCTTCATATAACTTTAAGTTTGGAATAAGTTAGAAAAAAATCCATTTTAATGCAAGTTTTTGTTGCATTTACACAATGTTGACCAGCAAATTCCTAAGAAGTGCTCCAGGATTGGCAAGTCCAGTCACCAGAAAGATGAAAGAGGAGGCATTGAAGATGAATCCAAAGAATCTTGATGAACTCTGGCAGTCCTGCAAGAACGCTTTCTTTGCCATTTCATATGACTTTATTAATAAGTAATAATAATAATAAGTACTTGCAGAGATTTATGAATGCAGTCATTTAAGCTCATGGGAGTCATACACAATATTAATTCTTTTTCCAATGCACCATGACTTTATATTCTATACTGTACATTATTTCTGTTAAGTGACAAGACTTTTGTCTAAGCAAAGTCAGACCTCTACAGGCCTTTGCCTTTTATATAAGCCATTTCTGATACCAAATGATCAACTAAACATTAAGTTATTATTTGTTGTTCCTAAAACTTGGATAGGCAACAAGACTTTTGTCAGATACTGCACTAAAAGTCAAGCTTTAAACAGGAGAATTATCAAAAGATTTAGATACTAATAGTCTAATCCGATTGAATGATCTATGCTAAGCTAAGCTAAAAATCTTTCTGTCTGACCCGGAGATCAGCTGAATAGGTTCAAAAACGGTCATTGTAAAATTTCGAAATGAGCTTGTTTATGAAAAAAAAACGTTCCTTTGTGGTCAAGATAATACAATTTTCACTTACTTCCCTCTTCGAAATCCCACCTAGGCAATGGCATCAATGTAACCACTCTGGTTCTATGAGCGATATTTATACTGGCATTTCTGGTTTGAGAGGTGAGTGTGCTAACAAGAACACCATAGACCACAGACTCAGGAAGTGATGTTTACCAGCACAGCTCTTAATAGCTGACCTCTGTTACGCTCACCTCACTGAACCTCACTGCCATCTGAGTAACAGCACAAATGAAAGCCCTCTGCTTCTACTCACTCTACTCTGGTCAAGATTCAAACTGACATTTTGGCCATAGAATGAGAGTGTACTAACAAGGAGGCTAAAAACGACAGCAACTAATGTTGGTCGCTAGTATGCCTGTTGAGACCAGGTAAAATTATTATCACATCTCTAACTAGCTGGCCTCCATTACACTCACTCGCATTTGAGATAGCACAAATGTAAACCCTATGGTCTTTACTCACTCCCAGTAAGATTCAAACTCACATTTATCCCATGGGATACTGTTGTGCTCACAAGGACACAAAAAACTACATCTAGTCAGTAATTTGCTTCTTCAGGCCAAGTAAGTGATGTTTATCTGCAAATTTCTTATTAGCATGCCTTTCTAATACACTCACCCCTCTAAATATCTAGTTCTACTCACTCCACTCCCTGCATTTTGACCATGGGACATTGGTGTGCTAAAAAGACCACAGTCTCTAGCATCCATCGCTAATGCACCTCCTGAGGCCAGGAGAATGTTTACCTGCACAGTTCTCAGTGGTTTTGCTATGAATTCTGGGCCTTATACACCGGTTTCTGCCCTTGGACACCATGGTTGAAATTGTGTTCTGAGGGTTTCGAGGCAGGTGAGGGATTTTGGGGATTATAAATTATGTTTCTATTTACTCCACCCTGAGCCTGCTACTGGTGAGTTTTCATTTAAACCCTTGTTTTCCTGACTGCCGTTTTTTATTGGATTTCAGAAAAAGGATCTCTGTCAAGACTATACAGCTTAAAAAGCATGATATGTGACCATTCACTATTGGGCGTGCGCATATTTTGTCGGCATCTAAAATTCAGGGTTCCCACGGGTCGTGGTATTTCTGGAATATCATAGATTTTTGAAAGATCTATTGCAGGCAATGAAAGTCTGGGAATCTTTGGATATTTATTTGTCTTAGTCATTACTAAGTCATGTCTTAGTTTTCATTTATTAAAATGTAAATTTCTATACAAGATTTTTTATTGTGCCATTTCTTGCCTATTGTTATGGTTAGGCTATTTTTCTACCCCATTTTATTCCATTAACTGCTAGTCAGTTAAGTCAAATACAGTCACCAGATTGTACCTGTTAACTAAAGCCATAATAATATCGATTTTAGGAGCTTTGGCTGTAAAATGAGCACTTTAAAGATTGGGTGTTCAGTTGTAGACGACAGAAAATATACAGTTGCAATCAGAGGAGAGAAGATTTTTTCAACACATTTCTAAACATAATAGTTTTAATAAACATCATCAGGGCGACTAACATTGTATATACAGATTAATTATATTAAGATGTCGCTAACATTTAACACCAGGTGGAAAATAACTGTTTATAGAATATTTATTATTATTATTATCCTTATTAAATACTTTGTGACTCATTTTATATATTTTATATACTTTATTTACATTTTTAAACAAAAACATTTCCTTTCTATTGAAAATAAATGTATTTCCAATCTGTTATGTAATGGGGGAAAAAGAAGAACGTGTTCATCAGACGCTGGATTCGAACCGCGTTCATGATCGGTCGCCTCAAAACATGTTACCATGCTCTTTACGAGCTAAGCCACACCCACCTGCTGACTACTGCGCTCTTAAGTTATGTTGTCTCTGTTGATCAAACGGTGCTGGCGGAAAGCACTCAACTAGCTTATTCCAACGAGGTGCGTTATTTGCACTTAGCCTAAATAGACACTCCAAAATCAGCATTTTTCCCCCCTCGCAGGGGCCCCTATGCTTTTAATTGCCCCTAATTGCTTTTTTTGCAACGAGTCTTACCCTGGCACCTAGTGGTGACTAAAAATACACAAAATATGGGTATCTTATCGATTATCGGCCGATCTTAATTTGTAATCTATCAGTTACTATTGGATATTTAATTACACATGCTTCTTTTCTTAATTTTACTACATTTAATTACATTTAACATCATATAATGTTCACATAGCTTACATGGGTAGTTTAAAAAGATCCACAGTGGCAAAGCAGTCTTGGCTGACACGTCTCTACAATATCGCATGAACATCTGGGACAGTACCTCTGGACTGGGCAACTGGGGTGGTGGTTCCCATTTATAAGAAGGGGGACTGGAGGGTGTGCTCCAATCCTAGGGGTGGATTACACTCCTTAGCCTCCCTGGGAAAGTCTGTGCCAGGGTACTGGAGAGGAGGATCCAGCTTATGGTTGAACCTAGGATCCAGGAGGAACAATGCGGATTTCGTTCCAGGCCTTGGTATGCTAGACCAGCTCTATACATTCACCAGGGTGCTTGAGGATTCATGGGCGAATGCCCAATCAGTCCACATGTGTTTTAGAAGGCATTCGACCTTGTCCCCCATGACACTCTGTGGAGGGTGCTTTGGGAGTATGCGGTCAGAGGTGCCCTGTTAAGGGCTGTCTCATCCCAGGAGTTTGGTTTGCATTGCCGGTAATAAGTCAGACTTGTTCCCGGTGCACATTGGACTCCGGCAGGGCTGTCGTTTGTCACCAATTCTGTTTGTCATTTTTGGGCAGAATTTCTATGTGTAGCCTTAAGCCGGAGGTTCAGGGAGCACAGGATTTCATCTCTGTTATTCGCAGACAATGTTGTTCTGTCAGCTTCATCGAACATGGACCTTCAGCATGCACTGGGGTGGTTTACTGCCGAGTGTGATGGCTGGGATGAAAATCAGCACCTCCAAGTCCAAGGCCATGGTGCTCCACCGGAAAATGGTGGTTTGTCATCTCCAGGTTGGAGGAAAGTTCTTACCCCAGGTGGAGGAGTTCAAGTATCTTGGGATTTTGTTCACGAGTGAGGGAGGAATGGAACGTGAGATTGACAGGCGGATCGGGGCAGAGGCAGCAGTCATGCGATCAATCTACTGGTCCGGTGATAAAGAAGGAGCTGAGCCTCAGGTAAAGCTTTCGATTTACTGGTCAATCTACGTTCCTACTCTCACCTATGGTCATGAGCTTTGGGTCATGACCAAAAGGACAAGATCTCGCATACAAGCAGCTAAAATGAGTTTCCTTCACATGGCGGCAGGGCGCACCCTTATAGACACCTTGGGATCCCCCAGAGAAGCTGGAGAAAGTGTCTAGGGAGAGGAAAGTCTGGGCTTCTCTCCTGAGACTGCTGCCCCCATGACCCGGTCCTGGAAAAATGACTGAAAATTAATAAGCGAATAATGCTCGCATACTTATTTTTTAATAATGTAAATGTGAAGTAAATTTGCATGCTGATAGTTTTTAAATTATGATGCATAATTTAATTGTTTTTTTGTTTTGTTTTCCTAATTAGAATATTTATCATTTTTAGCACTGGCCTAGCAGTGTTTATTGGCCACAATATACAACACTTCCAAATAACATATAGATTGCAATGTACACAACTTGCCTGCTGCTGCTACATAGCTAGTCTGCCAATTCTAAGTAGATCTGAATGACTTATTGATTAGACTCTCTTTTTACGCTAAGTGAGATGTCAGCAGCACTTACCCACTGTTATTTTAGTCAGAAAGTTGGCAAAAAGTTCCAAATCCATAATGAAAGTTCAGTCAAAATTTGGCTGTTTTCACGCTATTCAAAGGAATGTCCGAATAAATTAGAAGAAGCTTTGTGAAAATGCAGCGAAGTGTATAGGATTTCTCTGAGGATGCTTGAAAAGGACAAATATATTTTTTTACAGAAATTTGAAAGACTTCAAGAGCTAAAATCAGAAAATTATAACATAAATTCACTTGTTCTTGTCAGTTTAATCCTCTCCTAAGCCATGCAAATTCTAAATTAGTTGGGGGATGTCAAAAATGAGACATGTTTTGGCGTCAAAATCAATAAATTCTGTCTCTAAAAAACCTCTGAAGTCATCCATAATCTTTATGTTGTTAATTTGTATTCTAAGAACTTCTTTCCTCCTTGATATTTCACTGAACATCCTTTACAAATTGATATGGCATGTCTGCAACATTTAAATGCCAAGTACTTTAGGGGTCATATTATGCTTTTTAAGCTGTTTTATTATTATTATTTTTCCAATAAAAAAGTTTTTAAGGCAATTTCATGTTCTTCAAAACTTTTTCTTTAAAGTTCTTTGAAGAAAGAACATCATGGAGTGTTTTAATAACATCAAGGTGAGTAAAATATGACAGTGTTTAAATTTTTATTTTAGAAAACATTCGTAATGCAGTATTATGTTGCTTACAGAACTTGTTTTTTTGTGTCCTGAAGAAGAAAGAACATCTTGTAATGACATGTAGGTAATTTATGACAGTGTTTTCATTCTCACACGAATCCTTTTCTAACGTTCTTCTGTATAGTCACACATCGGAACATTGACTAACTATTGCACAAGAAACACTTTTCAGCGCTAATTAATTTCCTTTCTTAATACGTTTGTTTGAAAACACAATTAGCCAAGACTGCGCTAAGTCATAAATAATGCAACGAGTCACTGCGATCATTGTTTTCCTTTCCGTTAGCCATGCAGGATACAGCAGGTCATTGCGTGTGTTTTCGCGGTAATTAATATCCTCGCCCATATGATCCAGCTGTAGCTGGCGGGGGGTGTCTCGGTCCCCTTGGTCTATGCGGCATCTGTGGTTTCTGACAGCCGGCATCAGTTCATTTCTGAGCAGAAAATGGGCTGTAATTAAAAAGCCATTCTGGTTCCCTTAACGCCTTCCACCCCTCGTCGCCAAGAGCTTCCCCTTTGAGGGAAACGAGGTGGATTAGCGGTGTAAACAGAAAGTTGATGTCAACTTCCATCAGTTTTTGGAGTACATTTAGATACTGCTTTAATATGCTTACCGTTAGAGATAGACCATGTACAGTACCTGACAAAAGTCTTGTCGTCGATCCCAGTTGTAAGAGCAACAAATAATAACTTGACTTCTAGTTCATCATTTGGAAAAGTGGCAGAAGGTAGATTTTTCTGATGAATCGTCTGTTGAACTGTATCCCAATCAATAGAAATACTGCAGAAGACCTGTTAAAACCCACATGGACCCAAGATTCCCACAGAAATCAGTCAAGTTTGGTGAAGGAAAAATCATGATTTGGGGTTACATTAATCATGGGGGCATGCAAGAGATCTGCAGAGTGGATGGCAACATCAACAGCCTGAGGTATCAAGACATTTGTGCTGCCCATTACATTACAAACCACAGGAGAGGGTAAATACTTCAGCAGGAGAGTGATCCTTCTCATACTTCAGCCTCGACATTAAAGTTCCTAAAAGCAAAAAAGGTCAAGGTGCTTCAGGATTTGCCAGCACAGTCACCAGAGATGAACATTGCTGAGCATGTCTGGGGTAAAATGGAGGAGGCATTGAAGATGAATCCAAAGAATTTTGATGGACTGTGTGTCCTGCAAGAAGGCTTTCTTTGTCATTTCAGATGACTTTATTAATAAGTTATTTAAATCATTGCAGAGATGTATGGATGCAGTCATTCAAGCTCATGGAAGTCATTCTTTTTCCACTGCACCATGACTTTTGTGACAAGACTTTTGTCTAAGCGAATCAGACTATCCTAATTAAATAATTAAAAATCAAGGCATGATCATATTTTATTTCAGCAAAATAAGCAACCCAGGCTCATTCTGAAAACGTAGTCCCATGGATGTTTCTGGAGACCATGAAATACGTCCCAGGAGGTACGTATTTTTGCAGTATTTGTTTTCATGAATCTGCGAGAGGCCACTGTGTGCACTTTTTCATGTCTCAAATTTCTCTCACAAGTGCAGTTTGCACCCACTGTTCTCGCGTAAACCCACCAGAGGCCGCTGTCGACCGACTGTCTGTCTGACTGAAGAATGACTGAATGAACGAGTGACATGCCAGCCGACCAATCGACTAACCCACCCTCCTCCTTCCCTAAACCCAACCAATTTTATTTATTGACCCGCCCACCCACTTAATTACCTAAGCACAAAGCCGTCCAAAAAAAGAAAAGTTCTCGTCTGATTTTTACCACGTTTTTGGATTTTATCACATTCTCACCCTGTTATTTACTTGTTCATTTTATTTTTTGGATTCTGTTTTTGCCTTACCTGATTTCTGGAACCACTCTTCCCCAGACTCGAACCCTATTGTCATCGTGGTCAACTCCTCTCTGCGTCTTAAGTCCCCCAACGTACACAGCGAGCTAACGGGACAAACTGGTTGCGGTAGGAAAGCCCTCCACACGAAGGTGAGCGGTCAGCTGGTAAGCGCAAAAAGGAATGGCGTCATACCTCTCCGTAGCATTCATTTGAATGAGCCTATGTTGAAAATAAGTATAATCTTAGAGGCCTTTGTCTTTCATATAAGCCACTTCTGATACAAAATGATCAACTAGAAGTCAAGTTATTATTTGTTGTTCCTAAAACTTGGATAGGCGACAAAACTTTTGTAAGGTAGTGTAGAGAACATCCACAACACTTTCATAGTTTTGTTCAGACAAAAAATGCTTTAAGTTAATATTGACTAATGTACAGACATTGTTGTCAAAATGGGGACCATGTTTAAATGGTTTCACAATAACATTAAAATTGCCATACTATGCATGCCAGGCCAGTTGGTGGTGAAATCAGTTTGTTAAGAAACAAAACGCATATGCACTAATTGTGTCCTGATATTTTTGTTACTGTATAGTTGCCTATAAATGTATTTATTATGCATTGTATAAAGTTCACATTTTAGGCCCCCAAAATGCCATTGTTGTGTAAACGACCAGCCAGAATGCATACCAATTATTATTTTTTGATTGTTTGTTTTAAGATGAAAACAGTGTTGTGTATTTTTTTAAATATGAATCATATGGAATGAATTCAAACAAATTCACCATTTTGTTTAATAGTTTTTGTTTGTGTTAAGAATGTATTGTATAAGTTTGCTTTAACGACTATTTTAGTATGATTTAATTTCCTGATTAGAAACAACACAAATTTAATTGAGAAGCAACATTATGTGCGATATTATGTTGCAACTTTTTGCAGCTTTTTAAAGTTTTGGCTAAATCATATAAATTGAATACAAGATTTTTTTTTATGCCATTAAAATATGCTACAACACAAATGCATGTTAGTAGTTTTCATCCAAAAATGCGAACAAACTTCCAGTGCAAAACTGGATTATCGCATATAAGACGTGCAAATAAATCACTTCCTGATTAACTGGCATCAAATATCAACAGTAAAAATGGAATTTGCTGAGGTAGAAGAAGCTGCGTGAATTTTTTCTTCATTTAATAAATTATTTGCGTGAGACGCGAGCACAGACACTCTTGATTCTGGAGGTAATTAATAACAAAATAACACTAATACTGAAATGGTTAAGGTGTTTTGGAATGACCAAAACAACATTTTAGATGTTTTACAGTGTGCTCAGCCTGCTGGTTTATCCATTTGCTCACATTTTTATGATCACATGATAAAAATCATAACAAAATCAGATGATTTTTTTATGCGCATACTGAAATGTTAAAAGTGTTTCCATCATAGTTTATGCACATATTTTTTTATCTAATAAGAAATTTATCCTACTCAGTTATGCCCATATACATTTTTTATGCGCATTTTCTACATTTATGCGCGTCTTGGCGTTTCCATCAACCGTTTTTTTATGCGCATATCCAAAATGTGCATAAAAATAGGTGGATGGAAACGTAGCTAGTTTGTAACTATACAACTTACTTTGTACAATTTTATATTATGTTTATGCTTTACTAACGCAACCTCATGTCAATTTGTGACTATTTTATGTTTGGTTTGTTTTCGTACTTCATTTTTTTATTTTTTATTTTTCAAAATTAGCTTCAAAATTAGCTTCTGTCACTTTGTAACTATTTTATGCTGTGGCAAATTAGTCATTTATATTCATTCTTACACTAAAAAGGATTATGAGTAAAATGAGAAAACCTGTTATAACCTTTTACTGTTGAGTTGACTTAACTTTTAATTATGCACAAACATTTTACTCACTTTTTAAAGTAAAGTCAACTAATCACTTTAGAAGCAATGTCTTTTATTACTTAATTAAGTGTTCAATCAACAAATCAGTTTATTTCTGCTTTACTAACAAAATCACAACAATTCCTACTGTATTTGACTGTATTTCTACTATCAACATTAAATAAATAACAATTAAACTGTATAAACTTTGAAACGGTATTATAATTTATAATTCTGAGTGTTAAAGCTGTTTGCTAGAGCGTTGAGACTGTTCTGGGAATAATTAGTGGACGAACAACTGAAAGATGATGTAACTCAAGTTGAGATCTTATTTCAAACCCTGAGATTCTTTCGGTCTTTAAATGTGTTTAATGTTATAATATTTTCTCATTCTCACTCTTTCTATGACAATTTCTTTTAAAAATAGGCCTATTCATATCAAGCGTGCTGCTTTGTACTTTATATGAGACAGTGTTGAGTTTCTATTCCCCTGCAGTGCAGATAGAAACGGATAAGGTTTGTACTGTACTGAAATGGCAAATTTAACTTTGTACAGCCAAGTGTTTTGACAGGAACAGAGGGATTGTAAAAGAAGAACACTTGATGAGAACTTGGATCCGAAGACTCAGGCTGTCAGAAAGTGTGAATGTCTGCATTAAGAGATTTTCTTCTCTTTTTTTTTTTGAAAAAGACATTCAGTTGATGCTTTATGGAGATAGTAATGATATATAGATGAAGCTTCATTAAAATCATCAGGCTCAAATGTTAATATATATATAT
>CAIGQZ010032594.1:12352504-12384019 GCA_903798205.1 Danio tinwini | reverse complement strand
TATTATTATTATTATTATTATTATTATTATTATTATTATTATTATTATTATTATTATTATTATTATTATTGTTACGATCACCAGCTATCTAATTTTTCTTTAATTATTCTTACAGGGGCTTATTATCCCCTGAAGCCTGCAATGAAAGTTAACTTTGTTTTTAATCTCATAATATAACCTCTACTCCAGCAAGTAGCTTTGATAGGAATTGCTAAAAAAAACAAAAAAAAAAACACTCTGACTTTTTCAAGTTAAACCTGACAACACCAGCCAGACATAATCCTAAAATACAAAAAAAAAAAACACCTCAAGCATCCTCTGCCCTGTTCCCCTCTCTGCCTTCCATTCCAATACACCCTACTGAGGGCACATAGACAAATCAAAGCCTCAAGCGCATGTCAGCACTGACAAAAAACGTCCAACTTTTCAACCCAACCAAGCATTTGATCAGCACGTTTGATCAGCGTGTACGCTAGCATGTGAGTGTTGAATGAAAAAGAGAGAAAAAAAGTGTCCGTTCTGTCAGGACAGGTGCTGCGTGCCTCCTTTTGAGACATCTTGTGTTTTCTTGCCAGACTGGAAAGGTTTTGACGGGTTGAATACGCTGATTTTGTGAGTGATTTTGCGATTAATCATTGAAGAGCACTGTGTCAGTCTTAAAATAACAGTTCAGCTGGTTTTGATCACCCTTGAGTTTGATACAAGCTTCTATTAGATTTTTATGTTTGTGTGTTTGTTGAAAACATTTATGTTTACTGAGTCATTTTAATTGAGTACTTTGAATCATTCATTACAGCATTGATGTGCTAATCAATGTAAGTAATTTATTAATGTCACATTGAATCATTTTAAATGGTCATTTGGAATCAGTAGTTATGATCACTTGTATTTGAGTATTTGAGTAATTTAATCATTAGTCATTCACGTAAGTCATTAAAAGAGGTTACTGAATCTTTTCATATGTTTGCATTAAATCATTTAAGAAGCCGTTTTGAGTCGGTTAAGTAATTAAATCAATTCACCTTTATATTATTTTTATAATCCTTTTGAGTCATCTTGTGTTTTCGTGTATGACTGGAAAGATTTTGATGGATTGTTCGCATATTTTGCAAATGATTTTTCGAATAATCATAGAGGAGCTCTATAATTGAGCAATACTGCATGTCAGTCTTAAAGGAACAGTTCAGCTGGTTTTGATCACCCTTAAGAAGTTACAAGCTTCTGTTAGATTTTTATGTGTGTGTGTCAGAAACATTTGGAAACAAGTTGGTTAGTGAGTCATTTTAAGTGAGTATTTAGAATTATTTATTACAGCATTGGTGTGTTAATCAATGTAAGTAATTTAATAATGTCACATTGAATAATTTTAAATGGTCATTTGGAATCAGTTGTTGTGATCACTTTAAATCACTTAAGATAATGTATTTGAGCCATTTAATTTGATTAGCTGAGTCACTAACCTGAGTCGTTGAAAGAAGTTACTGAATCTTTTCCTGAAAGTTTGTATTAAATAGTTTAAGAAGCCATTTTGAGTCAGTTTAGTAATCAAATCAACTCAACTTTATAGTATTTTTATAATGCTTCTGAGTCTTGTGTTTTTTCAAGTATGACCGGAAAGATTTTGATGGGTTGAATATGCAGATTTTGTGAGTGATTTTGTGACTATAATTGAGCACTATTATGTCAGTATTAATGGAACAGTTCAGCTGGTTTTGTTCACCCTTGAGTTATTACAAGCTTCAGTTAGATATTTATGCTTGTGTGTGTGTGTTGGAAACATTTAAGTTGGTCACTGAGTCATTTTAAGTAAGTACTTTGAATCATTTATTAAAGTATTGGTGAGGTAATCAATGTAAGTCATTTAATGATGGCACATTAAATGATTTTAAATTGTCGTTTGGAATCAGTAGTTGTGATCACTTTGAATTACTTAAGATAATTTATTTGAGCCATTTAATCTGATTAGCTGAGTCATTCACATGAGTCATTGAAAGAAGTTACTGAATCTTTTCAGATGTTTGTATTAAATCAATTTTGAGTTAGTTTAGTAATCAAATCAACTCAACTCAACTTTTGAGTATTGTCTTGTGTTTTCATGTACGACTGATAGGTTGAATATGCTGATTACATGAGTAATTTTGTGAATATTCATAAGAGGAGCTCTATTTTTGAGCACTACTATGTCAGTCTTAAGGAAACAGTTCAGCTGGTTTTGATCTTAAGTTTTTTCAAGCTTTTATAAAGTTGTTTGTTGGAAACATTTAAGTAACTGAGTCATGTCAAGTGAGTACTTTGAATCATTTGTTACAGTCTACTATTGGTGATCAAGATAAGTAAATTAACAATGGAACATTGAATCATTTTAAATGGTTGTTTTGAATCGATAGCTGTGATTACTTAAGCTTTAAATCACTTAAGATAATCGGTTTGAGTCATTTAATCTGAATAGTTGAGTCATTCACGATAGTCATTGAGTCATTGAAAGAGATTTCTGAATCATTTAACATGATTGTGTTGAAACATTCCCAGTTTGTGGCTATCAGATTCAGTTAGGAAATTAACTCAACTTTAGAGTCATTTTTCCAAAGACTGAACAGAGTATAGAGAAGAATGAAATGTTGTTTCTAACGCAAGTATGCATTTAATTCATTTAATTTCATTAATTTCAACCATTTTAGGTGGGCAAATTAAGTTGTTGAATATGTTTGTTTTAAATCATTTTTGAGAGAATCACTTACAATAAGGTGTTACATTATTTTGAGTGGTTACTCGCGTTGAGTAGTTTAAGCTTGCTATGTTGAATCAGTTTGAATAAGTCACAGAAAATAGTTCTTTTTGTCATTTAATATGGGTGTTTAAGTTATTCAGGACAGTCACAGAGTTTTTCAAATGGCTGCTTTGATTCATTAAACATGATTACATTGATGCAAGTAACTCAATGTGGTCAGTGAGTTGTCCACTTTTAATAAATTTAGGTGGTCATTGTGAGTCATTTTACATGGTCACTCTACTCATCTTTTTCTTTTAAGTATTTTAAAGTTAACTTTGAATCATTTTACTGTAAAGTCAATTAATGATGGCCCATTGCCTGATTTTAAATGGTTAAAATAGCTGTGATTAATTTGAATCACTTAAGGAAATCAGTTGGAGTCATTTGGTATGATTTTGAGTCATTTACAATAATCAGTGAGTCATTAAAAAAGGCTACTGAATCATTCGAGATGTGTTGAATCATTCCCAGTTAGTGGCCATTTTCAGAGTCAATTAGGACTCTGAGATCAACTCAAATCAACTCATCTTTGTAGTTAATTCTCTTAAGATAGACAGTGACCACAATATACAGATGAGTGAAATGTTTCTGACACAAGTATTAATTTAATTTATTTTTATTAAATGTAACTATTTTTGGTGCCCAAATTGAGTTGTTTAATATGTTTGTTTTTAATCATTTTGGGAGAATCACTTACAATAAGGTGTTTAACCGTTTTAAGTGGTTACTCACTTTGAGTAATTTAAGCTTGCTTTTTTGAATAATTTTGAAGTCTTTCAAAGTTAACTTTTAATAATTTTACAGTAAAGGATCACTTTGTGTAATTTTAAGATGTTGATCGTTCAGTTAATCATCTATATTTAGTAAATAAATAAATTGCTTATCACAAATTATGTCCAAAGAATGTGTCATATAACAAGTCCTGAACATCCTATACTTGAGCATTCTACTGAAATAGCAACACACGCACACTTCTTGCACCTTTGTTGCCAAACGTTTGCACAAACCTCAGCATGTCGGTGTGGTTTATCTGCCGACCACAGCATGGGTTCAGACACTATTATTGCAGCCCTCACAGGTGTGGACAGGAGGTGTGATTTTTCTATAGCACGCTCGCTTCACATACGCAGCCGCACTGCAGGTTTCGACAGGAAATTGAGCGGGAACAGTATCTGCTTGGAATAAGTGGCCAGGCGGTAGGCATGAAATTAACTTATTTTTTTGAACATGTTGAGATATTTGAGGCTTTTCAGTTTTTTTAAACCGGCGCTTCTAGAAACCAAACATGTTCTGACTAAAATGGGCTTGTATTGTACTGAAGCATTTTCAAAACATTACAGACTAATATGATATTTGTCAAATGTACTTTCCTTTAATTTTTCACTTCAGTAAGTTCTAAGACTCTTCGAAAGAGCTGAAATATAAAGTTTTTACCCAGAGCACTAAGGGTGTATTCAAACGGTAATGATTTCAATAAAAATGTCCAGTTGTTGACATGTTTGGGTAGGTTGAAAACACAAACTTTTTCGTCTTCAAAGTGCAAGTTATTGTAAATATACTGTTTTAATTTCAGTTTAAGCAACAAAAAACTTGATTTTATTGAAACGTTGATGTCATGTGATGAGTTTTATATGTTCAGTGTCTATACTCATAGTAGCAAATGGCATGCTAGGCTAGTTTTTAACAGCGGAAGACATGCGAGGCTACATTTTAACAGCAGACACGCGCTAGATTAGTTTTTAACGGCAGATGGTGGTCTAGGCTAGTTTAAAACAGAAGACAGTGCTAGGCTAGTTTATAACAGCAGATGGCACTAGTTTAGATTTTAACACCAGATGACATACTAACTGTAAGCTAGTTTTTAACAGTAGACAGCACGGTAGGCTCGTTTTTAATAGCAGACAGCGCGCTATGTTTGTTGATAACAGCAGACAGCGTGCTAGGTTTGTTTATAACAGAAGACGGAACTCTAGGCTAGTTTATGACAGCAGATGGCACACTAGATTTTAACAGCAAACAACACACTATTTTTTAACAGCAAATGGTGCTGTAGGCTAGTTTTAACAGCATATGGCATAATAGGCTAGTTCTTAACAGCAGACAGCATGCTAGGCTAGTTTTTAACAGCATATGGCATGCTAAGCTAGTTTTTAACAGCATACGGCATGCTAGGCTAGTTTTCAACAGCAGACAGCACGCTAGGTTTCTTTATAAAAGAAGTTGGTGCTTTAGTGTACTTCATAACAGCGGATGTTGCTAGTCTAGTTTTCAACATCAGATGACGTGCTACCTGTAGGCTAGTTTTTAACAGCAGGTGGCATGCTAGGCTAGTTTTTAACAGCATACTACATGCTAGGCTAGTTTTTAACAGCAGACAGTGTGCTAGGTTTGTTAGCAGACAGCGCTCTACAAGACGGAACTATAGGCTAGTTTATAACAGCAGATGGCACGCTACGCTAGATTTGAACAGCAAACAACACACTAGGCTACTTTTAAACAGCAGATGGCACTCTAGGCTAGTTTTTAACAACATGGCATGCTAGGCTAGTTTCTAACAGCAGACAGCACGCTAGATTTATTTATAAAAGAAGACGGTGCTCTAGTCTAGTTTTCAACACCAGATGACGTGCTACCTGTAGGCTAGTATTTAACAACAGGTAGTGCGCTAGGCTAGCTTTTAACAGCAGACAGCACACTAGACTAGTATTTAACAGCATACGGCATGCTAGGCTAGTTTTTAACAGAAGACGGTGCTCTAGGCTAGTTTATAACAGCAGATGGCACACTGGGTTATTGGATTTTAAAAGCAAACAACACACTAGGCTAGCTATTAACAGCAGATGGCGCTCTAGGTCAGTTTTAACAACAGATAGTGATCTAGGTTCGTTTTTAACATCCCAAACCAATGCTTTTTGTGCAGCGCTATTGCATTTTAGAATTCTAAACATTGATTTCTATCAGGCTACAAGTTGCCAGCTGTCCACGCCGACCATCTACTACTCAGGACACTGTTTATAGTTCTGCCGCACCACAGAGCGCCATCTGAATAGTTTAATTTTAAATAACATGCAAATGTGCGCATTCAGCAAATGTTACTTCAAACTGTCATATGCACGATGCATTCGGTGTGCAACCAGCTGCAGAAGACTGGAACCTCAGGTTTAAGGCGGCACTTATGTCTCATCACAAAGGGGCAAACAAAACTGACATTTAGCCTACAATCTTTGCACAACCTACAGTCTCTTTTGGGTGGTATCCAATTTAAATGTGAGATTTTGGAAACCAGATCTACATATAGTGGAAACGGTCAGGTCGGGTAGAAAACTATTCTAAGCGGGCAGCAGGTGAACAAAGACTGAATATACAGTGGGAGTGATCAGGTGTGGAATAAAACTTGGTGGGAGTGGGACAAAAAAATCTGTCCTCTGCAGATGTCTATGACATCTGCAATTAATACTAAGCTCAGAATTTATTCAAGAAAGAATAGAGATGCATTTTGAACATATCTGAATCTATTTATAAATACTGACAATCAAAATAGCAACTATAGGAGCATATGACCATAACGTTTACTTTTTTTTTCTCGTCACCTACTGGACTGGCATAATGAATTAATTGTTTCCATAGTAATTAATTAATTAATTGATTATAAACATAGTAGACATTACAACATACAGTAGTCATTCATTCATTTTCTTTTCGGCTTAGTCCCTTATTAATCTGGGGTCGCCATAGCGGAATGAACCGCCAACCTATCCAGCACGTTTTACGCAGCGGATGCCCTTTTAGCTGCATCCCATCTCTGGGAAACATCCATACACACTGATTCACACTCATACACTACAGACAATTTAGCCTACCCAATTCACCTGTACTGCATATCTTTGAACTGTGGGGGAAACCGGAGCACCCGGACGAAACCCATGTGAACGCAGGGAGAACATGCAAACTCCACACAAAAACATCAACTGACCCAGCCAAGGCTCGAACCAGCGACCTTCTTGCTGTGAGGCACCAGCACTACCTACTGCACCACTACAGTAGTCATCTGTGTAAAAAAAGTATGTTTTTCTTGCATAAACCTACCTTTAAAGGAGCTGTATGTAAGTTTTTGACTTTTAAAGTAAAAAAAATACCATAATATATTTGCAAATATTTAAGAAACATGCTAAGTGAACATTACTAAAGTCAGATATTCTGCTTTGAAAATGTCCATTACGTGCTAGAACGTCTGTCTTTGTTTTAGGCCCTTTAACCCACCCTGGGTTGCCTTGCTGGAAAACAGCGTATTTGATTCATTCTGTCAGAAAAGGCTCTCAAAGTGTGCATCCGCAACCAAAATGTGACCTCCGGTGGACAGTAACAGACTCTGAAATGAGATGCAGATTCAGAGTTCCACATGAGGTGGTTATTAATTAGCAAATAATATAAATACTACAAACCTAAATATTAGGGGAGCCGGTTACATTGTAACCCCATGTTCTAACAACATGTATTTTGGCTGTTTGCTCCAGACGAAACAACAGAAATTTAAAGGGCACCTATGGTGAAAAATGTACTTTTCAAGCTGTTTGGACAGACGTATGTGTAGGTATAGTGTATAGACCGTCATATTGGAGTGATTTAAACACACCCAGTCCTTTTTTTTTCAATTTAACAACATAAAAACGGTGGACCAATTGGAGCTGTTTTGAGACCAACCAAAACTTGACGTAGGAGTGCGGTCCCCCCGCCCACCGAATTGATTGACAGCTGCGTATTAACATGTTTCCGTAGTAACGTGTATAATCATATCAACCACAGGACCAGGACGTGTGCACACTAAGCAACCGTAAATACAAGTCTGTTCAGTTTGCTAGGATCATCAATCATCATCAAATGTGATCAAGAGTGAGTTTTACAAGTTTAAAATGTTTTAAAACAGTGCATGTGTGTAATGAATTACAGCGATTTACTTCAGATTTACTTCATTAACACAGCCGCGTGTCAGAACAATTATAAAAGACGCTTCAATCCCGGTTTGTGGATGTTAAATCAGGTTTATTTAGTACATTAACATAACACATATCCACACAGCAGTGGAGATTAACCCTGTATCCTGTCGCATTTGCGTGCAAAAACAGTGCAAAGCTAACCTCGTGTTGTCTGTGTGTGTGCCTGTCAGCGCTGTGTGTGTGTGTATTTGTGTGTGTGCGTGAACTTTGTAACGACATTGTGTGTGACTCATCCTTGCAACTCAACAACATGCATCAAACACTCATTGGTAAAGTTCTTACTGTAGTTTTCCCGCACAAACGTTACGTGAGATCGTATTCCTTCATGTTTGTCTGTTGTCTGACACAGCCGAGGGAGCCGCTGCCAGGCAGGTAGAAAGGGTAGGCATGAAGGACTAGCCTTAAAGGCGCAGTACACAAAAACCGCTAGCTGATGCTAAATGCTACAAAATAGAATCTTATAAAAGGTATAATAAAAAATCTGATGAGTGTATTGAGATGAAACTTTGCATACACATTCTGGAGACACAAAATACTTATATTGAATCTGGAAAAAGTGGTAACCTAGGTGCCCTTTAAATAAAGCCATTTAGAAGCACAGAATAATGCACTTACTGCACTCCAACAATTGGTAAGCTTTATAATCAAATTAATATATAGGAAACCTCTTTAACATAATTAAATGTACATGCTGAATCATTGATATTTGTTGGCTTGCAGTTCTATTTTTTATTTTTTTTTTCAAGATCTGAGGTGAACTATCTGCTGCTGCTTTCAGTAGTATGGCATTAAATGTCATGTAAAATGGCATTCAAACTTACATTATTAGCATTTAACACTGAATAAAGCACATGAGGTGTACCTGAGGTGATCATTGTCAGTTTTCTGTTGTTCAGTCGAAAGTTATATGATATTTAAAATATAAATTTCAGGTCTTAGTTAGAACAAAAATTCCTTTTAATATGGAAAATATTCCTTCTATCACGTGCCGTTGCTTTTATTTTAGAACACAACTTAAATCAGCCTTTAGGCTCGATAGTCAAGCACCTGATTGTGTCATCAATCTGGCAACCTGCTCTAGCGTGTGTTTTGAACCAGGTGTGCAATACCTAGTTCAACCACTGTATGACAAACTTACATATTGCATCTTCGATATGGGGTACTTTTGCATTTGTATTGTATAAACACAGCATCATTTCACAAATTTTATTGGTACAAATAATTTCAGCAGCAAGAGCAGACTATTAAAATTAGATTTGATTTACTTTCTGCAATATGTAGTTAGTAAACAGTGACATATACTGTAATTTTAATAGTCTATGTTTGCTGAGTTTTTATGCACTGTATTGACATTTGAGAAATGATGTACTGTTTGTAGCACTCTTTTATACTCAGATATTTCAATCCTAATAATTTTCACACCATATTATTAAATATGCAAAAACAAAATTCTTATAAAAGCTGTTCTTATAAAAGCATACATCTAAGAAAAAACAGTATGTCCAAATAAAAGCTAAAAGCCAAAAAAAAAAAAAAAAAATTAACAGCGATCAAGCAAAATCCTGATTGACACTTCCATTCTGTAAAAAAAAAAAAAGAAAGTGGCCTCAAATACAGCCACTTCAAAAAAGCTCCTTTTCACTCATGACATCACCAGAACACAACTGTTCACTTAGCCGAGCAGGAAACCATGACGTGTGCCAGAGCTGCGGAAAAATGTCTTCAGAATGACATACTGCACAACGACTCCTGCCTAGACTGCAGCTGCTGTCAAATATGACAATATAATATTCCTGTCTATGTCGACACTGTCAACAGACCAGCCAAAAGATACAATCACAACAAAACCCAACCCAACCCAAGGAACTCAGAAACTGAAATCCTTAGGTCTGATCTGCAGTGATATGGCACTCGGCATATCGATATTCAACTGCTTAAAATCTACAAAAATATGCAGATACAAATAATGCAGAAACAAAACTTGCCAAAACAATACTAAGATGTTAATTGTGTGTGGTTGGCTGTTTCTTGTGGTTCCAAGCTGCCATCTTGATATAAAAACAACATTAAAAAAACATATAAAAAAGCTAATCAATTAGTTGACACATTAGCTGATACATTAGCAACTGCATAGTACTTTGCTAACTAGCGACTATCCTGTAATTGATTTTTGACATGATTTTGACACCAGTGTTAGATGTCAATATGATGTCATTTTGACATCAAGGTAGTTTACATGCATTGTAGAGATGCAAAATCCAGTGTTGGGATTGAAGCTTTCAGATAACCAACACTTTTAATATGTTATAACAATTTTTGGCTTTATTTTGGTGATCAAAGAGCATCAATGTGTCAAATAAACGTCAAGGTTTTGACATTTAATCGATTCACATTTTTCAAATGTCAATGTCAGTTTGTCATTTTGACACCAATGTTCCTGGGTTATTAGCCCTGAAAGGTTTAAATGCCTAACTATGCAATTGTTAGTTTTCTGAAGGGGCTTATGTGTTATGTATGAATGCAAATATGTACTGATAACATTTTAACACATTGCTAATGGATAGTATGTTTTGAATGATTGTAACAAACACTGAATGGATTTAGAGCATTGCTATAATGATGCTATTGTGTTCGGATCATTTGACCTTTTTTGTCTATTTGTGTCCGTGTTGTTTTGGAATAACTATGTGTGACGTGTCTTATTAGCACATTGGTTTGTTTGCTAATGCGTGTAAAGTGGATTTAATGCATTGCTATATGGTTGGTAGAAGTTAGTATTTTGTTTTAGCATGCTGTGGGTTAACACATTGATATGTGCTAGCTTGACAATTCCGAACTGTACTATTGTGACACTGTCATGTAATTTCCATTGTTTTCAGAGTAGTTTTAGCAATGCTGAAAATGGAAACTAAAAATATTTCCAATTGTGTTTCAAGTTATTTTTATATATAGGCTACTGCTAATGGACTTAGCACATTGCTACATCATGTGTTCTGATTATTGTTTTGATTATTTTGTGCAACAACTTTAATCATAAGGTAAACACAAAACAAAAGTTTCTATCTGGAACTCCTTCATGGGACTCCACACTTGTAAACATTTGCTCCACTATGTGACGTTTGCACTCCCTGCTGAAAAATCCAGCTTAGACCAGCCTAAGATGGTTGGCTGGTTTTAGCTGGTCGACCAGTCTGGTTTTAGAGGGGTTTTGGTCATTTCCAGGCTGGTTTCCAGCCATTTCCATCCTGGTCTTAGCTGGTCAGGCAGGGAGTTGACCAGCTTAAACCAGGCTGGTCAAGCTGGTTTTAGCTGGTTTAAGCTGGTCAATTTCCAGCCTGACCAGCTAAGACCAGGCTGGAAATGGCTGGAAACCAGCCTGGATATGGCCAAAACCCCTCTAAAACCAGGCTGGTCGACCAGCTAAAACCAGCCAACCAGCTTAGGCTGGTTTAAGCTGGATTTTTCAGCAGGGCTAAGCGACGTTTAGATGTGTAGTTACATTTTTTGAGAGGAGCGCATCACCATCAGTCACGGCGAGGGCTATGTGACCACGTGAAGGCTGCGCCAGACCATACGCATGTGCTTGACGTTGAAGTATAAGTCGGCATTTAGTATGTACATGTAGCATTCAGAGTTGTAGCATATGACACTGTCATGTAATATCTAGCATTTACTGATTAGTTTTAGCAATTTACATCTGCAATTGTGTTTGAAGTTGGAGAGTTTTTCATATTTTTACTTTATTAGTAGATCACTGGTGGTATTAGCAGACCGTTAGTCTTATTAGCAAATTACTATGCAGTTGCTAATGTATCAGAGCGGATTTAACTATTGTTAAACAGTCAGTGTGTTCTCACTGTTATCATCACACTGCCACACAATTGCCAGGATCATTTGAGGAGATCTATTTAGCACTGCAAATGTGTTCTAGGTGCTTTTAGCATGTTGCTAGGTGATGGTCAGAAAAAAAGAGCTTAGAAAAAGTTTTCTCGTTCGTTATGTAAACTGTTAAAACAATTCACCATATTCTTACTGACGAGTGCTCTTTCTGAGAACAGTCCCTGAGCATCAACATGTTTGAGCGTCGCGAGCACAATGTGCCATCGCTCCGAGATCTAATTTAACACAAAGAGCTGCGGCAGGAATCCATGTTCTCAGGTTCACGACTGCTCGCGTTATCTAGCGCTAACAATGACTGTCGCCGCTATGTTTTGACATTCTTAAATGGGAAATGACAATTAGAGCGAGCTGGCAAACGTTCTCTGAGTAATGAGCTGAATTTGAGACGACGCAAGCTCTGGAAGATTTCACATCTTCCCTTTTGAACCGTGTCCCATGATTCCACACGACTCGAAACCGCTAAGAATCAATGAAAAAGGGATGTCTGACTGTGATTTCACACAGATATGAACTCGAAACCATTGGCATCATGGCTCTTGGAACTAGTTTCTGCCTGTTTTGTGCTTTAAAGATGAGTACAGTATGCTTTTAATAAAGCATATAAGCTCATCATACGAGACATGGCCTGATTTAGATGGAGCATTCTCTTTCTTCTTGCAGTTTATTAATTTATCTGAGCCATCATTTTCCCAGCTGTCATCGTAGCACGCAAAGGAGTCTCATTGGCTCTCTGAGGGCCCTATACAGTGTCACTGTGAGCCAGAGAAGACCTTGAAATCTACAGCTGGTCTTATTTGGGCACAGGCAAACCTACTCATATACACACATATATTGGCGGTAATTCTGGGGCACAGAGTTTCACATATTTGACAGATGCTCTCATTTTTTTCTCATTAGCTCTGGCACAATGTAAAAGAAAGCGACAGAATTACTCACTCAGGCTTTTTTAAGTGGACTTACTGTATATTTGAGGCCAGAATCAGGACGATTATTTCTGAAGTGGTTGGTTCAATTAATGATAAGACACAATGGGCACATTCTCAAACAAGCAGATGTGATGAGGGGAAAAAGTGTTTGGGTAACTTGCTATAGCACCTCAAAGTGACCTTAAAACAAAATTGTTAAATAAAATGGCCCAAACTGGCCACTGTTGACTGAGTAAAAAGACATTTGAGTCTGTTGAGCAGATAACCTTGATGTACTAAAAGAGTTACTACTAGTTTTTATTAAAATGATGATTTAATATTAAGCAAAGTGTCTGATGTTTTAAATAAATGTGATAATAAAATGTTAAAATTTGGGTTGAATAATATCATTATTCAGCATAACAATAATAAAAATAATAATAGTTTTAATGACCACAGAGAGTCAGGACCTCAGTTTAATGTTTCATCCGAAAGATGGCACTAACTGAGTAGTATAGAGTCCCCTTCACTGTACTGGGGTGTTAGGACCCACACAGACCACAGGTTGAGCGCTCCCTGCTGGTCTCACTAACACCACTTCTGGCAGCAACTTAGCTACTGTACACTGAAAAAGGTACACTCTGACCGGACAGAGCCCTGCTTAGCTTCAGTGGGCAACCATGTGAGAGTTTCAGAGAGCTAGCTGCTAGCTTGAAACTATTATAGCTATTTATTTTATTACTTACACATAAGCAGGGCACTTACCCATGCTAAAAGCTTGTAAACTTTTGTAAAAATTATATCTGTTATGGAGTTCACCTCTGTTGTATAAAACAATTTATAAAAACATAAAAACTAAGATTTCAATGCAAGTAAAGTGCCTTATATTTCTTATATCTGGTAAAAAAATAATGTTGCATTGTAATTCAGTGTAACATATTTATGTCAATATTAAACAATGTATTCTGACCTGTACTCTATTACTATTAAAATAATATATTATAAAAATTAATGCTAAGAAATAGGTAAATCCTCAGAGTATAGACTACCTGACAAAAGTCTTGTCATTTGATCCCAGTTGTAAAAGCAGCAAATAATAGCTTGACTTTTAGTTGATGATTTGGGAAAGTGGCAAAAGGGATTCATTTCCAATGAATCATCTGTTGATCTGCATCCCAATCATCACAAATACTGCAGAAGACCTGTTGCAACCGCCAGGGACCCAAGATTCTCACAGAAATCAGTCAAGTTTGGTGAAGGAAAAATCATGGTTTGGGGTTACATTCAGTATGGGGGCATGCAAGAAATCTGCAGAGTGGATGGCAACATCAACAGCCTGAGGAATCAAGACATTTGTGCTGCCCATGACATTACAAACCACACAAATTCTTTAGCAGTATAGCACTCGTTCTCATACGTCACCCTCCACATCAAAGTTCCTGAAAGCAAAGAAGGGTCAAAGTGCTCCAGGATTGGCCGGCCCAGTCACTAGATATGAACATTATTGAGCATATCTGGGGTAAGATGAAGGAGACCTTACTGTCCTAATTAAATAATTAAAAATCAAGGTATGATCATATTTTTAAAAATAAAATAAGCATAATCTAGAGGCCTTTGCCTTTCATAGAGACCACTTCTGATACCAAACAATCAACTAGAAGTCAAGTTATTATTTGTTGTTCCTAGAACTTGGATAGGCGATAAGACTTTTGCCAGGTAGTGTAAAGATATACAATTAATTAACAATTGTGGCTATGACATTTAGTGCCTTCAAATTATTCTTACACCAAATGTCTTCTTATCAGGTGTATTCTCTAAATCATTGTAAAATGTTTTCTGTTAAATAAAACAACACAAGTAAAATTTTCTCTAGGGAAAAAATAAAAAAATAACTACTTAGCATACTTAGCATGTTAGCATAAATCTAGAGTCACTTCAAGATATTTCCATATTTACTGAAACCTATATAATTGCATGTTTCTGAGTAGGAATAATTATGTATGAACATCCTGTATGTATGTTAGCTTAGTCATTTTTTCTGTTTATGTGCGCTAGAAAAGAAAAAGTCACTTTCATCTCTCTGAGGAAAATATTACAGCCTCTTTAAGCTTTTTTACCCCCCAACCAATCATCTTGTCATTGTGATTTATCTGAAGTGTGTATCTCCCTGCATGTGTTTGTGTGAGAGACAGAGTGAGAGACTATTAGGTGATGGTTTTATGAGGAGAATGGAGGGGGTACAAATGACTTCCACGGGGGATGAACTTAAGGCTCTGTCTTATGGCTCTATTTAATTTCTCACTGTCTCTCACGCTGGTTGAGCGAGAGTGGAAGTTACACATTAATACACTTTAAATCATATAGGCAACTTCAGTAAAGACCCCACAATTACCACACGCGGATCTATTTCTCTAAGATCAACGCTAATGCTAATATAAACATTTACTAACTGGGACTTTAAAGATCGCTATACAGCCAAAACACACTTTCATTCAGCAACTTAGCAGAATGTTCCCAATTTGATTCACTAAGCTTAATTACCACAGAAAAGCATTTAAACTGTCTTGAGTTTTGTACCTCAGTTTACTGAGATTAAACAAAAATCATGTTTAGAGACTTCGAGGTGCAGAATTTTGTCAGGTTAATTGATATTTTTAGAGTAGATCTCTAAAGTCGTTGTGATACCCTCTACTCTCTTGAAAAAATCCAACTTGTATCTCTTTCCAACATGAAAAACCATCAACAATCAAGAACACTAATCATATGGTGTCATAATCAAAATTATATGTCATGGCTTAGCAATCAAAAATGTTATAATGGACGTCAAAGGGGCAAAAACAGTCCCAAACATAACGAAAGGGTAAAAAATTTACCCAAAATGGATATGTGAATTTTGTATTCAATTAAGATTTAAAATCAACTCAGAGTGGATGAAAACATCTCCAACAGCATATAAGGGTTAATTAATAAAGTATTATACAGAGAAAATTGACACTGGTATGCTATTGAAGACCAAATAATTACCCCACACAGGTCTATTTTTTCAGAGACTAACACTAATGGTAATATAAATGTTTACAAAAGGGCATTTTCGAGATCGCTATACTGCCAAAAATGCTTTCATTCAGCAGTTTAGCAGAATGTTCCCAATTTAATTTGTTAAGCTCTATTACCACAGAAAATCATTTAAAGGGCACCTATTTTAACCCTTTTTTAAGAGGTAATATTAATATTATGGTTCTTCTGAGTGTGCCAGTTTAGGTTCAGTTCAAAACACAATTCAGATTTTTTTATTATGATGTGTTAAAAAGTGTCATTTTGGGGGCGTGTACACAGTTTGCTGTTTTAGGGGCGTGTTGCTTCACATGAAAACTAGTTTCGACTTCCCGCCCAACTTAACAAGGGGGCGGAGCCAAGAGCTCCCCCGCTGTGTGTATTGCAATAGACAGGCAGACAGAGAGAAGCAACATGAGAGTACCAGCATTCAGACGTACATGTAGGACTCAGACACAGACCAAGCAGAGAGTACAGAATCATGTGTCTTTGTATAGTTTTACAGCCAGCTGTGTGCTAGTTTAAAGCTCCGAACTTGTAGCCTACACCGAGACTAATAAAGCACAGTGAATTAACTGTGACTGAAGGGCATCACACACCGGATGCACCGCGACACGGCGCGCACATGACAGTTGAAAGTATCGCACACTTGCAGCGCCGGTGTGTCACCCGATAAAAACTTATGTTTAGAATTCAGAAATGCATGCCGCTGCGTGGCGCGACGCTGCGTGTCTCCGAGCGGCGCTTCTGGTGTAGGACCTGCTTGAGGCTATAACTAAAGGGCGTCATACACCGAATGCGTCGCTCAGAGCCATGACGCGGCACACCAGACGCGCACATTCACATGTTATTTAAAATGAAACTATTCAGATTACGCTCTGTGGCACGGCAGAAATATGAGCAGTGTCCTGAGCAGGGCCAGCGCGTCCATAGATGCGACCTAGGAGGCAGAATAGTGAGCAAACCCCACGGTCGTCACTTTCACCCGCGACAACGCGAAATGCATGGCGCTGCGCGTCGTTAGTTCGTTATTTCCAATGGAGGGACGCGCACGTGAGGCAACATGCTCGCACTTTCCAGCTGCACCTAGTTAAGATGACAGAAGGCTTCTGTGACCACGGGAAATGCAAACCGCTGAAGTTTAAGGAAGACACAATGAAAAGTACACATGTATGCAAATACACCAAAACTCACAAACACTGTTGTGGAGGTGAGCGCTAACGTGGTGAATGTTGAGCCCAATGAGCCTTACATCTAAAAATAGAGCAGAGTGTTTCTTTGGTGATGTCCCTTTGTCTCACACGCTGAAAATGGCGGACGTGAAACAACATACTGAGGAGATGGTAATGCACATCTGTCAATCAATATTGGTGGGCGGGGAGACCACATTCCTACGTCAAGTTGCGGTCAATCTCAAAACAGCTCCAATTGGTCCACCGTTTTTATGTTGTTAAATTGAAAAAAAAGGACTGAGTGTGTTTATATCACCCCAATATGACAGTCTATACACTATACCTACACATATGTCTGTCCAAACAGCTTGAAAAGTAGATTTTTCACCATAGGTGCCCTTTAAGCTGTTTTGAGTTTTGTACCTCAGTTTACTGAGATTAAACAAAAATCATGTGTATAGAGTCTTTGTGGTGAGCATTTTTATCTAGTTAATTGATATTTTTAGAATAGATCTTTAGAGTAGTTTTGGTTCTCTCTAGTCTCTAGAAAGATCTTTACCTCTTACCAATAGAGAAAACCAGCAATAATCAAGAATGCATGATTATATGATGTCATGGTGGCAAAATCAGCCACAAACACAATGAAAGGGTAGGAAATTTACCCAGAGTGTATAGTTGAATTATTACAAATTTTCAAAGCATTTTTCCAAAAATATGTATTAAAAGAAGATGTCAACAAAAATGATTTCATTTGCTGAAACACAGAGAAAGTTGTGGCCAAATTAAGACTCAAAATCACCTCAGAGTGGATAAAAATATCCCTAACAGTACATAAGGGTTAATAAAGTATTGTATACAGAAACCTGAAACTAGCATGCTAGTGAAAAAAAGACACACGTGGGTCCATTTCTTAGAGACTAAGAAAGAGGCTAAGAGGGCTAAGCTCTATTACCACAGAAAAAAACATTTAAACTGTTTTGAGTTTTGTACCTCAGTTTACTGATATTAAACCAAAATCATGTTTAGAGATGTCGAGGTGAAGAATTTTGTCTGGTTAATTGATAATTTTAGAGTAGATCTCTAGACTAGTTTTGATACTCTCTACTTTTTGTTTCTTTCTACCCTTTAGAAAACAAATTCCAGCTTGTATCTCTTCCTAACAGGGAAAACCAGCAACAATCAAGAATGCTTGATAATATGGTGTCATGGATTTGTAATAAAAAAAGTTATAATGGAAGTCAATGGGGCTAAAACAGTCCCGAACAAACAACAAAACAAATAACAAAAGGGTAGAAAATTTACCCAGGGTGTATAGTTGAATTTTTTACAAATTTTTAAAAGCATTTTCCCAAAATATGTGTCAAAATAAGATTTGGCACCAAAAATCGTTCCATTTGCTGAAACACAGAGAAAGTTGTGGCCAAGTTAAGACTCAAAATCAATTCAGAGTGAATAAAAACATCCCTAATAGCACATAAGGGATAATAAGGTTTTATATACAGAAACGTCCTACTATCCTAGTGAAGACCAAATAATTACCACATGCAGGTCCAGAGACTAACGCTTATGCTAATATAAATATTTACAAATGGGCACTTTCAAGATCGCTATACAGCCAAAAAAAAAACACTTTCATTTAGCAATTTAGCAGAACGTTCCCAATTTAATTCACTAAGCTCTATTACCACAGGAAATCATTTAAGCTGTTTTGAGTTTTGTACCTCAGTTTACTGAGATTAAACAAAAATCATGTTTAGAGACTTCGAGGTAAAGAATTTTGTCTGGTTAATTCCTATTTTTAGATTAGATCTCTAGAGTAGTTTTGGTACTCTCTACTCTCTAGAATAAATAAAAATTTAACCTCTTCCCAACAGAGAAAACCAGCAACAATCTTGATTATATGGTGTAATGGCTTTGCAATCAAAAACTTTATAATGGAAGTCAATAGGGCAAAACCTGTCCTGAACACAATGAAAGAGTAGAAAATTTACCCAGAGTGTATAGTTGAATTTTTTTATATTTTCAAAAGCATTTTCCCAAAATATGTGTCAAAATAAGATTTGTCAACAAAAATCATTCCATTTGTTGAAACACAGAGAAAGTTGTGGCCAAATTAAGACTCAAAATCACCTCAGAGTGAATGAAAATATCCCCAACAACACATACAGGTTAATAAAGTATTACTGTAGTTAGAGAAAATCGACACTAGCATGCTAGTGAAGGCCCCATAAATATCATATGCAGGTCCATTTCTCAAAGACTAACGCTAATGCTAATATAAATGTTTACAGATGGGCACTTATAAGATCACTATATGGTCAAAAATCACTTTCATCCAGCAATTTAGCAGAACGTTTCACTTTATTTAGTTAAGCTCTATTACCACAGAAAATCATTTAGACAGTTTTGTTCCTCAGTTTACTGAAAATAAGCAAGAATCATATTTACAGTCTATGTTATGTTCAATGGTTAACCTCATTAATGAAGCATTATGTAAACTTGACCTCACAATTACCATCTGCAGGTCCATTTTCTCAGAGACTGATACTAATGCTAATATCACCGTTTACAATTGGATACTGTTAAGAATGGCCATTCACCCAAAAACACTTTCATTCAGCAATTTAGCATACTTCAGAAAATCATTTAGTTTTGAGTTTTGTACCTCACACCACACAACAAATATGTTTCCACAGCTATTTTCCTGTAAAATAATTGGTGTTTATTTATTTATACATTCATTTATTACTATTTCGGTATTAAAATCCATCACATTTATCTAAATCATCTCCATTTAACAAAATCATGAGCTGCGAACTCGTAATTGCTCCAACTGCTCATCTATAGCAAACATATGACTGCAATCTTTGTTTGTTTTCACCAATTAAGTGCTGAGTCATAATCGTTGCAGATGTTTAACTTGTATTGAACCCGGAACATTCTTTCTCAATGCAGTCAAACACATACAGTCTTTTCCTTAATACACACGCTCATTAAAAGTCTCTCGGTGCTCCTGATGGGTGATTGTTAACTTCCATTACCCTTGATGGCAGTAACTGCTGGTTTCCGACCCGTGTGCCAGAAAGCTAACGCTAACATTGCACGCTTCCCATTACACACGGTGGCCCTCCACTCATTAAATGAAGTCTCTGCCTTAAACTAAACAATTAAAAGCAAAGAAACGTTGTACTTTTGGCCGACCTGAAGCATCACAGTTTGATATTACGCAGCTTCCAGTGACTGTAAGTCCTTTGTTTACTTGTGTGTAAACATCTATTAATTGTAATTACCCTCAGAAGGAACTAAAACGAATGACTTTCTTTGCCAACTCAAACAACTAGTTAGAAACAAGGTTGAAAAGGGAAAATATTCCAAATAGTGCATTAAAAAGAATCTAGCTAGCTAATTGACTATTTTTATTATTATTATTATTATTATACTTTGCATGTTTGTGTTTCTTTATAGGTTAACTGTCATGATTTTGCTTAGTTTTTGGTCCTCTGCTTTTTGTTTACTCTCTTTGATATGATTTGCTTTACTTGTTTGCTTTGTTTTTATTGTTCTGTCTCTCTTTGCTTTTTTTATAGTTTTGTTTGTCCTTTTTGCCTTAGTTTTTATTATTCATTTATTTTTTTTTTTGTTTAACTTTGCTTTGAAATTTGTAA
The DNA here is from genome assembly GCA_903798205.1 of Danio tinwini. NCBI lineage: Eukaryota > Metazoa > Chordata > Actinopteri > Cypriniformes > Danionidae > Danio > Danio tinwini. The sequence goes on along the minus strand of CAIGQZ010032594.1, from coordinate 12,363,559 downwards.
TTTGCACTTTCGACAGACTTGAATCATCACAATTCAATTTTAAATGGCTTCAGTTGACTTTAAACCCTACATTTACATTGGTATAAACGTCTATCTGCTTGTTAAGTGGTGACATGTTGGTGAAGTATGTAATACTGTTTCCGGGTTCAAGCCGCCACTCATTTGAATGGACTAAATATTCGTTTATGATCACTTTTTATTCATATCACACATTAAAGTGAATTTTATATAAAGTCATGGTGTACACAATCACTGGGCTTGCTGCATCACAAATACCAAAATTAAAAAAAATTCTAAAAAATGTATCACTTTCTGGCCATCAGATATTAGGCATGGACATATATATTGCGATCGTGATTTTCGAAAGTATTACATCGCTTTGTAAACGTTTATTATCAGCATTTGATGAGTCTCCTCATTCAGTTTCATAGAGCGCTTGGACCTGGAAGCTTCTTTGCGTGACGTCACATTTAACAAGCGGATTACAGTTTTTTTCAAGCGCTAACAAGCGCTTACCCATATTTCAGATACTTTTGCTAAACTCTTACCTCACACCTACAAAACACAATTGGCCAAATGGATAATTTTCTTCTCAAAAATGCATTTTGTTAACTATATACTCTTCATTTTAAAATAGATTGCACCTTTTTCTGCATACACTGACTTTACCAAAACACTGAAAATCTGACTCAAAATGAAATGATTCTGTCAAAGAATAACACTTGTTTTTACTTCACAAGGTACATGCAGTCAATCAAAATACACCAGGCTTCAAAATACTAGCTATTGTTTATTCATTCATCAATTCATTCATTTATTTATTCACTAATTCATATATTCATTCACCAATTCATTCATTCATTCTCTAATTCATTCATACACTAATGCATTCAATAATTCATTCATTCACTAATGCATTCATTAATTCATTAATGCACTAATGCATTCGTTAATTCATTCATTCACTAATTTATTCATTCACTTATTCATTTATTTATTTATCCACTAATTCATTTATTAATTCACTAATTCATTCATTCACTAATTCATTCATTCACTAATTTATTCATTCCCTTATTCGTTTATTTATCCACTAATTCATTTATTCATTCACTAATTCATTCATTCACTAATTCATTCATTCATTCACTAATTTATTAATTCCCTTATTTGTTTATTTATCCACTAATTCATTCATTCACATATTTATTTATTTATCCACTAATTAATTTATTCATTCACTAATTCAATCATTCACTAATTTATTCATTCATTCACTAATTCATTCATTCCCTTATTCATTTCTTTATCCACTAATTCATTCATTCACGTATTCATTTATTTATCCACTAATTCATTCATTTAAATCATTCGTCCATTCATTCATTCATTTGTTCATTCAGTCATTCACTAATTCATTCATTCATTCATCTGTATATCAATTTTGCTTTTTGCTTTGTTTCTCTTCGCTTTGTTTAACCTTTTTATTAGTTTTTATAAGATTTAATTTTTGTCTTTTTTTACTTTTATTAGTTTTTTGTTTTACTTTGTTTTGCATTTTGTTTCTATTTTTTGTTTGTATTTTGCTTTGTTTAGCTTTATTCATTCATGTTAGTTTTGCTTTTTTCTGTCTATTTTGTTTTGCTTGTCTGTTTGTTAATAGCTAAATGTTTAAAGAATGTTTATTTATACACACAGTAACTTTACCAAAACTCTGGAAATGAAATAATTCTGTATAAAATTATTCTGTCAAAGAATAACACTTGTTTTCACTTTGCAAGGTACATGCAGTCAATCAAAGTAGACCAGGTTTACTGGCTATTGTTGACATTACAAAAACTGCTGAGACTTTTATGTTTCAGTTGTACAGGTGTTTGCATGCAAAACATGCAATCCACCGTTTTGACACTACATTTCTTGATTGGGAACTGTATGTTCGCATGTACAGTAATGTTTACATTCGTAAGCATTCCAGTAAAAAGCATTTTTTTTGCCCTTTTACTACAGGAGATAAAGTAGAAACACAATATGATAGAACAGAAGGTTTACAGTATTGCTTTCAGTAAACAAAATATCCATGAAACACACAAGAGCATTCTGAACAAACAAAAAAAAAACAGCAAAGAGCCCAGATAAAAAAAGGGGATCTAAAAAAAAACTACTGTTTCTAATCTCTGCCATCTTCAGAGTTGGGCCACATGTTTTCATCAACTTCACTCCTCAAAGTCGTACTGTAAATGTAATCTAAAAAAAAAACTTCTGCCACTGAGTCTAATCCAGACTGGAATCAGCTGTAGTTGGCCTAATTTACCCAAAATAAATCAGCTGTGTGTCATTTATTTAATTGTTTGTTTATTATCAGCTGAGATATATTTTTGATATTGTTTTTGAACTGATATCATTGCAGAAGCAGAGGTTTTTATACTGTATCTAAGGTTTGGAATATTGTTTTTGCTATTGTAGGATGTTGTGTGTTAACATTCGTAAATACTACAAAAACAATCCATCATTTTGTTGGGAGGTATAACTCGTCACTGACTGCATATTGTGTGAAAACAACATAGAATGTGTGAATGATATGGCCACAAAAACCAATGCTGGGCTAATTGTGTTTAGAGTTTTGAATACGTGACTACTGGTTGGACAAACGCTTGTCAGTGACTGAAAAAAAAACTGTAATTGTAATTATCTTCAGATTGAAATAAAACTACTGATTTTCTTAACAAATCCAAAAAGCCAAAATCTTGCTAGTAATAAAAAAATTAGCAAATAGTGTATGAGAAGGGATGAAACTAGAAGGCAAGAACGCTCTCTTTTTTTTTTTTTGGACTCCATACGGGTCAACAGTCCCAACGGGTGATATTTTTATGTTAGCGGCAGAAACTCCTGTGTACTCACGACTTGGCCACTGTCACTCTCATTTCTTACATCTATCAATTCCTACTTCACTTTATAAATAAGAAATATGTTTTTCTCATCTTTCCATTTCAACTCTTACGTAAGAAATGGAATAACCAGAAATGGAAAGACGACGAGGCTTAAAAGTCATTTGGAGCCATTTCCCCCACTAAGGGGAAAAATACATCAATAATACAACAAAGCCTTAAAAACCAATGCTACCAATTCCAGCACGGAGGATTCGGGTTCTGTAAATGTTGGGACATTTTATATTGATGGGCTGTTAAAAACAAAAACGTCTTAGGAAAAAAAACGACACAATGCACTATGGAGGCCTGAGTTTGTAGATAAAAACATCTAATCTGTGTGGGTTTTATTCATTAGGGATGTATTGTTAGGAGACAATCCTCACTTTCTTGTCTTCAGCTTGTCTTTCAGTCATTAGACTGGTCTGCAGAGTGAGTGCTGTATGTGACAGTTATTTGTTGTTAGACCTTAATTATGTTTGATAAACTAACATTGAACATACAATTAACCTAGTAGATTTGCTTTATTCCCATTTCATTCATTCATTCATTCATTCATTCATTCATTCATTTTCTAATTCATTTATTCACTCATTCATTCATTCACAAATTCATTTATTAACTAATTCATTCATTCAGTTATTCATGTTTTTTTCCACTAATTCATTCATTCACTAAATCATTTATTTATTCATTCATTCACTTATTTATTTGTCCATTCACCAATTTATTCATTCACTATTTAATTAATGCATTCACCATTTCATTCATTTATTCACTAATTCATATATTAATTCACTAATTCATTAATTCATTCACTAATTCATTCAATTACTAATGCATTTATTCATTTATTCATTAATTAATTTATTCACTAGTTCATTCATTCAGTTATTCATTTATTTATCTACTTATTCATTTATTCGTTCACTTATTCATTCATTCACTCATTCATTCATGTATTTATCCACTTATTCATTTATTCATTCACTAATTCATTCATTCAATCACCAGTTCATTTATTTATTCACCAATTCCTATATTAATTAATTAATTCATTCACTAATTCATTCACTAATTCATTCATTCACTAATGCATTCATTAATTCATTCACTAATTTATTCATTCACGTATTCATATGCTTATTCATTTATTTATCCACTAATTCATTCATTTATTCGTTCACTCATTTATTCATTTATACACTAATTTATTCATTCATTCACTTCTTTATTTATTTATCTATCCACTAATTCATTCATTTACAAATTCATTTGTTCATTCATTCATCCGTTTGTTCATTCATTCACTCACTAACTCATTCATTCATCTGTATTTCACATTTGCTTTTTGCTTAGTTTCTCTTTGCTTTGTTTAAATTTTTTATTAGTTTTTATTAGATTTAATTTTTGTCTTTTTTACTTTTGTTTGTCTTTGGCTCTGTTTTGCTTTTTGTTTCTATGTTTTTGTTTGTCTTTTGCTTTGTTTGGCTTTATTCATTTGTGCTTGTTTTGCATCACTCTTGTTTTGCATTTTTTTTTAGATTCAGTTTTGTTTTGTTTCTGTCTTTTGTTTTGTTTGTTTATTTGTCAAAAGCTAAATGTATAGAGACTGTTATTTTGTGCTTATTTGTGCAATGCAGTATATAACTAATTTAATTGAATTAGAGCAGATGTGGGTAAAGAGCGGAAAACTTGTTTAAACACTTGAAAACCACTTACAGTACCAGCAACAGAGTTTAAAATCTGTCTGTCTATTGTTTTTTTTTTTTTTTTTTTTTTTTTTGTTTTGTTTTTCCGTTTGTTTTGTTTTACTTATATAGTTTTTGGTTTCAATTTGGATTCACTTTGCTTTTGTTTTGTTCTGTTTTTCTTTTTTTTATTCACCTTCTCTCTTGTTTTTCTTTGCCTTGTTTTGATTTTTTTTTATTTACTTGTTTGGTTTGTTTCTCTTTTGCTCTTTTGTTGTGCTTTTCTTTTACGTTCTTTGAGTTTTGTTGTTTCTGTTAATTTATTTTGCTTTTCTTTATACTTGATTTCTGTCTTTTTGATTTCTCTGATTTTTGCTCTTTTGCTTCACTTCACTTAGATTTTTGTATTGCTTTTTGTTTCTCTCTGTTTTGTTTCTATTTGTTGTCAAATATTATAACATTAACATTTGTAGAAGTTTCATGCTCTACCTTCTTCACCTTGGAATCAGTAGATAATCTAGTGAAACTTAGCTTATAAAGTCTGCCATGTAAATAGTATATAGTGAATTCACTATTGCATGACCATATAGTAGTTTAAAAAAAAAAATGCCAAAAGTTTTGTCCCCCCCCCCCCCCCTCGCTCTGCCAGTGAGTGAGACTGATTGAGTTTAAGTGTATCAGCTGAAAAACAAATGAGAAGCATCTTGAAGGGATGGGGCATGTCAGATACTAGAAAGCATTTGATTGGTCTGAAGTTTTGATGAGAAACTAAAGTATGAGGTAATGTAAAAAAAAAAATGTTGATCCATTTAGGCAGAAGTGACAAACTGCAAACTGACTAAAATGTGTCACTGTTTTGGAGCACACTAGATTATAGATAACCTTAAGACAAACATTGTAATGTGAAGTGACGCTGACAACAGGGGTGCGGATCCCAACGCGGGTTTATTGAGAATGGTCAGGCAAGCAACGATCAACACAGGGGCAAACAGATGTACACAGGAAATCCAGAGTCATAGTCAAATATCAGGCGAGTTGTCAGAAGGCAGGCAGCAGACAGGAGAAAACAATAAAACAAGGCAAGGGTCTAACACGGCAAAACAAGATGAGGAAAATGCATCATAATGTTCACAATGACAGTATAACAAGACTCAGCCACAATGTGTGTGGGTATTCTGTATCTATAGTCCATCTAATGAGACTTTGAGCAGCTTCCAGCTGTATGAGTGTAATCAAAGGAGACTTGGAACAGGTGTGTGTGTGTGGTACCTGACAAGACTTGTAGTACAAATGGAGGCAGGATTGTAGTTTATGTAAGTGTAAATGTTCTACAGAAATCTATGAAGGTTTGACCACTGTTGATCGTGACAAATACACTGATACTGACATCTAAAAACTATTTTAATTGTCACAGGTCCTTAAAGCTGCAGTCGCACTAAAGTTTGAGCTTGTGAAATTCTGTAGTACGGTGCTGTGAAAAGGGGCGGGATTAAACAAGATAATTAGTCATTTAAAAAAGCAAGTGATTGGTCCATGTTTCAAATTTCTGTCCAGAAAGGTCATGTTTTGATCTTCGATTGATCTCACATAGTCAAGTGAAGTTGCAGGTCAGAGTTCACCAAGCTTGAACTTTGCAACAAATCAAACTGCGAATCTTGTCGCATGAGCTTGCGTTTTCGGTCTTACGCATTCGCGTGCATATGAATGGAAGTCTATGGGGAGAAAAGTGCAGTGAAACCGCAGCTTTAAAGAGAATGGGAAGTGAGACTCTGATTGGTTCAATGCACATTATGTCCAAAACACACCCATAACTCCTTAAGAGAATAAGGAAAACCATTTTTGACCATGTGACGGGACCAGTGTCTGTTCAGTTTTTAATGTTTAAGTTCAGTTTAGTTCAGTTCAGTTCAGTGTGGTTTAATATTCACTGCTGAAAGTCCAAACACTGAAGAGCAAATCCATTAATGTGCAGCTCTACAAGTTCCGAACTATGCAAGCCAGAGGCGACAGCAGCAAGGAAAAAACTTCACCAATTAGCGAAAATAAAGGATAAAAAACCTAGAGAGAAACCAGGCTCAGCTGGGCACAACCATTGCTCCTATGGCCAAACATTTTGTGCAAAGTAGCAGTCTAGGCGCCGGGGGCTGGAGAACGCTGGACATCAACGAAGACTCGTCTGTCTCTGGAGTCTCACAGGAATCAGCCTCATGCTCTCCACTCCTCCATGACCACCACAGCAGCTGCTCAGGATACGGCCTGGTCCAGGATTATGGAAACCTTGGGATCATCTCTTCACAGGTCTTGGATTGCATCAGTGGCGCTGCATAATCTCTGGGGGCCTCGGGATGAGTATACCCAGATGGAAATAGAGAATAAAGCGAATAATTAGTGTAGCTGCTGTTCATAGTGTATATAAACGAGATGCAAAAACCTGCGTGGAGTCATGCATCATACTGCTATGTGATGCACTGAGTGTATGCTTTACTAAAAAGATAAGTCTTTAATCTGGTTTTGAACTGCGAGAGTGTGTCTGAGCCTCGGACATTATCAGGAAGGCTATTCCAGAGTTTAGGAGCCATAAATGATAAGGCTCGACCTCCTTTACTTGACTTTGCTATTCTAGGTATCACCAGAAGTTTTGAGGTCTTAAAGTGTGGGTTTGATTGTAGCAAGACAGGAGGTTGGTTAGATAAACAGGAGCTGGATTATTTAAAGCTTTATAGGCAAAAAGCAATATTTTATAATCAATACGACACTTAACAGGCAGCCAGTGTAAGGAGGATTAAATTGGGGTGAGAGGATAAAATTGGGGTGCACTCCATTATAGTGCACCTGTAGCATGTGCTTTAGACCATGTGCTTAAATCATTAAAATAAAACCCAAAAAGGCAAGTGCAGAAGCGTTACTAATAATCCTAAAACCACTGATACCATTTGACAGCACCTATTTGTCCAATACAGGATGCAACATAAACATTTGCACTAAAAACACCAATTTAGTTGTAGAAGATAGCAGAGTCAACCAAAATGGGAGAACTTGTTTCTTCCTAGTTAAACACTTGTCAACTGCCCCTGTTCCAACCCAAAAGGCTTTAAAATCAGAAAACTGTCTGTCGGCCATCCAAAACAAGTACCGCCTCCCGGATCCATTAATCTGGCAAAATCCATCAGAGAGCGTTCATCAGGACCCAAGTGGGCCGTCTGTCAGCACGCCTGTCTTAAAGAGACAAGCGCTGTTTGAGACCGACAAACAAAAGACGTTATTTTGACAAATTGCCCACAGATTAGAGACCTTTTTTGAAAACGGGGGCCCCTGGAGGAGCGCGGGAAGCGAAACTGCTCCAGGTGTTTATTTGTTTGTTTGTTTACTCTGGCTGAATGCGGGGCAGGTTGGAGTGATGGAGCGACTGATGGAACGAGGGGCCCCAGCTCTATGGGGGACTTGTAAAGATCAACGGTGACTGTGTTTGTCGCTTTGCATTAAAGAGCGGTTTCCAAAACGACTTAAACAGACACTCAGATGAGAAACGTTCAGTTTGTTAGGCCTCCCCTTGTTTTGAGTTAAAGTCTCCATGGATTTGAGGCTGTCCACATATGATTGTTTGGAGTTTGTATGTGTGTGTGCTTTAACATAAGCCTTGTTTTAGAGACAAGCATCGATGGCAAATATTGTATGTGATAATTAGACGTAATAATCTTTCAATATATTTTTTCTTATGGAATAATATAAAAAGTCCCTCTATTGCTCATTCTTAAATTCTATCTATCTATCTATCTATCTATCTATCTATCTATCTATCTATCTATTTATCTATCTATCTATCTGTCTATCTATCTATCTATCTATCTATCTATCTATCTATCTATCTATCTATCTATCTATCTATAAATCTATAAATCTATCTATCTATCTATCTATCTATCTATCTATCTATCTATCTATCTATGCATCCATCCATCTATCCATCCATCCATCCATCCATCCATCCATCCATCTATCTATCTATCTATACAACAGTTCTTTCTGGATCTCGAATCTGAATGGCTGATAGCTGCGCATTATTCTGCAATAACAGCACTCTTACAGTCTTCTCTCTTGTTTATTACTCTGCCCACATAGTGACAGCAGATCAATAGACACTACAGTTTGAAATGTTGCAGCTGTTGGACAACATCATGTACATTTGAGACTTATTAGGTGAGAATGTAGTTGTTTAGATTGCAACTATGCAGTTTATTTATAAGGATAGTGCCTATTTTAAATGTTTATAATTTTGGAGATCGGCGGCCATCAGCTTGTCATAATGAGCAGAGCAAAGAAGGTTTCGTCACAAGATGACGACAGAGACTGCATTATAAGTCCTTAGGGGAGAAAAACTCAGCGTTTTCTTTTCATATTTCAAGCTACAGCTGAACAAATCATTATAAAACTTGTAAGTAACATTCTATGTCGATCTCTCTCTTTTGTATGTTGTAGTGCTGTATTTATACCCTAGAAATCTGGTAGTGTTTACTTTGCTTTGGCTTTTTCGAGGTTAATCGAGGAGAAATACTGTGAAATCTCTGTAGATTGATGGCATTTCATGTTGATCAGCTTTATAATCTTAAAATGTGGGCAAAATCACCTGTTTTCTCTTTACTTTAGACATTACGCTTGAGAATTATTCAAATACTAGCTTTAAATTGACGTTTATGAAGTAGCAACGGTGTTCTGACGTCAGTTGCAGATGTGAATGAATGCTGGAAGAAAGTAGTTCCTCATACAAAATAATTAATTTGAGACTCTCTGTGTTTGAAATGTTCTTTTTTATATACACAATTATGCCATCAAACTGTTGTATGAACACAATATCACACTGGTTGCAGTGCAATATGACTAAATCATTACTGGTGGGACACTAAGTGGTGGGACACTGGTGGGACACCAAGGCACGCCTCCAACAAGTGCCAATATACAGCCATATTGCACTGCTATGAATGTGATATTGCTATAATTATATATATATATATATATACATAAGAGGTGTGAACCTACACTGGTCTCACGGTTCGGTTCTGATTATCATGCCATCAAGTCGGTTCAATTTGATATCTCGGAGCATCACTGTGCATTGACAATGCTTTCCACACACAGTTTTATATTTTCTTCACAACACAGCAATTCTTGTAAAAAAATTAATAAATATATGTATATTTATATACTATTTGTAATACTATTTTGTTCTTTAATACAAACAGTCATATATATAAACTGTATCATTAAAAACTCAAGTACATGCACAGAACAACATGAACATTTATAGCAAATAAACAAATGTAAATATCCAGCTCGCTTCATGAGCCCTGTCAAATGAGTTCTTTCTTACACCTGGAATTGACTCTAATGCTCTGGCAATGTTCATCTATGAGTGACACTGATAAACGGCAGCGCCTATCACAGCTGATCCATGATAGACGCGGACGAAAAATCTTGATATGCAGAGAAGCTCTTACTTTCAGTTTCTCCATAACAGTGAAACAGGGGTAAGTGCTGTAAGTGTCAGTGAAAGACTGTCCAGCAAACACACAGCAGTAAATTGTGCACAGTTTCTGCGTTTTTAAGTAGTTGGAGCGTTTTAAATACTCTCACTCGCCTCCCTCGCCATAGTAAGCTACTGCGACATAGCGCATATGAGATAAATTACGTCAGTACGTAATAACTGGTTATGATCTATTACTGAACTGATACCAAATTGTCCGCGTCTGCATCACAGTGCATCAAAAATAACAAATAATTTTGACACCCCTAATATATAATATATATAATATATCCTTAATTAATATTATGTATTTTTTACAAAAAACAAAATATATATATTGTTTATATCTTATATGTAATATTTGTCTTTGCTTTAAGAATAGAATAGAATAGAATAGAATAGAATAGAATAGAATAGAATAGAATAATAGAATAGATGGATCATTGTTACGTATATTAACACATTTTAAATAAACATTCTATTATTCTTTATTCTTATAATCTGAATAAAATAAATGGGACATTCTACATTAATGAATAAACACTATATTCCTTTGTTTTTTTTTATTTTTTAATAATATATAGTCTTAATTTTATTATAGCATTCATTCATTTATTTTCTTTTCAGCTTAGCCCCTTTATTAATCAGGGGTCACCACAGGGGAATGAACTGACAACATATCCAGCATTTTTTATTATGCAGCAGATGCCCTTCCAGCCACATCCCAGCACTCATTCATACTCATACACTACGGCCAATTTAGTTGGCCCACACCAACACAGGGAGAACATGCAAACTTCACATAGAAATGCAAACTGACCCAGCTGGGGCTCGAACCAACAAACTTCTTGCTGTGAAGCGACAGCGCTACCCACATTATATTATATTATATTATATTATATTATATTATATTATATTATAT
>CAIGQZ010032594.1:12327658-12338852 GCA_903798205.1 Danio tinwini | reverse complement strand
TATATATATATATATATATATACAGTTGAAGTAAGAATTATTTGCCCCCCTAAATTATAAGCCCCCCTGTTTATTGTTTTCTGCAATTTCTGTTTAACAGAGATAATTTCGTTAACACATTTCTAAGCACAATAGTTTTAATAACTCATTTATAATAACTGATTTATTTTATCTTTGCCATGATGACAGTAAATAATATTTTACTAAAATACTAAAAAGATATTTTTCAAGACACTTCTATACAGCTTAAAGTGACATATAAAGGCTTATATAGGTTAATTAGGTTAACAGAACTAATGATGGTTTGTTCTTTAGACTATCGAAAAACAATTTTGCTTAAAGAGGCTAATAATTTTGACCTTTAAACCGTTTAAAAAAAAAATTACTGCTTTTTTTTTAGCCAAAATAAAACAAATAAGACTTTCTTCAGAAGAAAAAATATTATCAGACATACTGTGAAAAATTTCTTGCTCTGTTAAACATAATTTGGGAAATATAAAAAAATTATAATAAATTCAAAGGGGCGCTAATATTTTTGACTTCAACTGTATACAGTGAAGATTGAAATTAGTGAACAACCTAAACTTTTCATGTTTGGATTTCAAATATATGAAATGTATGTGTTATATTCAACATGTATGTCAAAATATTGCAAAATTGCCATTTCAATCATTGCATTGAAATTTTTCCATCATTGCAGCGAGGAAAATATGTATTGAATACTCTGCGTTATTTCTTCGGAATAACATTTCTAAAGGCGCTGTTGACATGTAATTGAACCAGATTTTGGTAAAAACCCAAACATAAAAATAAAACAAAAAAATATATATCTGAAAAATGTGTTATGTGTAATAGCAGTGGAATGACAGACTTCACAGACTTCAACAGGGTGTAAAAATCTTGATGGTTCTGTGGGTCTCGTCTATCAAATCTGATCTTTATTTAGTATTTTCTATTGGATTCAGATCAGGTTATTGGCTTGGCCATTCTACAGCTTGACTTTCTTTCTCTGAAAGCATTTGAAAGATTCATTGGCTGTGTTTTGGATCATGGTCTTGCTGAAATCTTCACCCTAATTTGATCTTCATCATCCTGCTAATGTAGATGTTGGACTGAAGCAGCTAATATTAATTTACACTAATGAAGGGCAGAGAGTAACTACTGAGAGATTTCAGCTGCTGTTCATGCTTTCACTGCCTTTCTAAACTTCTCTTTCTTCATGTGTTCAATACTTTTTTCCTGTGTCATTTCAGTTACGCATAACTTAATTTGTAAACTAATTAGAATTGTTTTCATTGCATATATGGATTTCTTTGTTTGCTACCAACATCCGGGTAAAAATTTAAAGTCAGCGGCACCTTTAGAAATATGTTTTCTGAGAAAAAAGGTGTCATGTTCAATACAAATATATGAAACAAATAAATAAATAATATATATATTTATACATAAATATATATATATATATATAGTTGTCTTATTTGGAACTCCACTGTGTACAACTATTGACCTTATGAATCAAAGAACGTTCTTGTATTATTTCTGTAGGCATTTTGTCTATTTAAACTTTTTTTTTTTTTTTGGGGGGGGGGGTATTTTAAGCTGTGTTTTGATTTATAATCTTTAGTTGTGATTTAAATTTTCGAGCAAGTTGTACAAGTATGTTTAAAATAGATCTTGACAAGTTTTGCAGTTCAGAAGATGCATATTAATATCCTTGTAAAAATTAATTCAAGAAGTCTTTGACAGATCACGCCGCTGTTGCCAATGAGCTCAAAACAAAGCTAATAATAGAGGCAATCCTACACAGAGTACTATTTTTGTATAGGCTTTTTAAAATTCCAGAAATATAAATGTTTCAGTGTAATGTTAATATCAATAAAACTTGCTTGAATTTTGAATCCTGCTTGATATTTATTCAACCAGATTCGCTTGCGATATCTGTTTGCTGACCTTAATGCAGTGTGGATACAGTAATACTGCTCTAGAGCTCTAAAAATACATATTTTAATACATGCTGCTAATGCTAATGTAAACAGGCATTGGTAGTCCACGCTGGAAACAAAAGACAAACAAACAAAGACTGCAGTTGTAGAGATTCAAAAATAGCCAAGCACGCAAAATCAAAAGCCACATCCCAGAATGTGAGGAACAAATCAAACATCCCGCTCTACCCTTTGTCTACAGCAATTTGTGGAAACTGGTACATCTCGCTATTCGACGGAAGCCAGTGACCTGATTAGGGCTGGATGAAAACAGTTTCTAATTAGCGGTGAACAGCGTCACCTCCTCAGAGAGTTGAGCTGAAATAAAGTGTCAACAACAGCAGGAAACTTTCAAAGAAAAACTCCAATATAGCATGTGCGCTAGGGGAATTAGCCCGTATCTGAGTTTGGGACGATTATACGACCATGCAAAATACAATTTAGCAGGGAGAAGCTCATTTACAGAGTGAATTGGCAAATACATTAAGGAAATACTCCATTATACAACTTCCCTAGAGTTAAACAGTTGATTTTCACCATGTTTTAATGCATTTAGCCAATCTCAGAGTCTCTTAGCTTAGCTTAGCATAAATCATTAAATCAGATTAGGCAATTAAAAAAAAAGTTAAAAAAAAAATTTATTTAAAGCTTCTGTAGTTACATCATGTCTATATTTTACTGTATACGAACAATGACTGGCCATTTTATTAGGTACATCTTACTAGTAGCCTACCGGGTTGCAACCTCTTTTGCCTTCAGAACTACTCTAATCCTTCGTGGCATAAATTAATTGGAAATGTTCCTCAGAGATTTTGGTCCATATTGTCATGATAACATCAATCAGTTGTTGCAGATTTGTCAACTGCACATCCATGATGCGAATCTCCTGTTCCACCACATCCCAAAGGTGCTCTATTGGATTAAGATCTGATGACTGTGGAGGCCATTTAAGTACAGTGAACTCATTGTCATGTTCAAGAAACCAGTCTGAGATGATTTGCATGTTATCCTGCTGAAAGTAGCCATCAGAAGATGGGTACACTGTGGTCATGGATGCTGGATGTACATGATCAGCAACAATACTCAGGTCACTCAGAAAATTTTGAGTGAGATGCTAATGGTCTAATCCGATTCAATGATTTATGCTAAGCTAAGCTAAAAAGTGCTCCCTCCAAATCCAGAGGTCATCTGAATGGATTAAAAATTAGTAAAACTCATCTATTTCATTCCAGTAGGCATTAGCCTTTCAAAAAAAAAGTGGGGTGCTCTTTTAAAGTGGTTAATTCTGAGTTTTTACTCTTTGTTGCGATGCTACGCCGTACCATTCAGTAAACCAAAAAGCAGGGTCTAATCATCCCAACTCATGTTTGATCCAGTTGAGTTGATTTGATGCCTCAAAAATATGTCAGAAACATAATAGCTTCGTAGGATGTGAAAATTAACTTTTAATATGTGTTAGCAACCGATTTGTTTATTTGTATTAAATAGGTTAATGATATCCCCGCCAAATAGAGCATCAAGCAATTTCCGTCAATTTTCTGCTTCGGACGTGTACCAAACTAAGCCTTTTTTTCCTTCCCTGAGAATTTGACACGATAGGGCTGGTTTGATCCAGCTCTGTTTGGACAGGAATCACCATCAAAAGCGTCAATTCGCATTGATTTCTCATTTCGGTTGAAGCCATTATGGGGAATAAGAATGACAGATATGACAGAGTGAGTTTCAGCTCTCTTTAGAGAGGTCGACCTTTGTCAGAAGAGTCTGAATCAAAGCTATCATCTCTCAAATATCAAGTAAATGTAGAACGGGGGTGACGCATAATGCTGCACATCAATAGCTGCGTAGCGACACAAAGAAGTGTACTTATTTTGCTGCCTTCAAGTCATTTGTCAAAAGATTAAAGAAATAGATCAGCTGAATGGGAAAACTGTGAGTACACCTTTGGTGTCCTTTGTTAGGTGGAAATGAAAAATAGTTCTTGGTGCAGGACTTTGTTGTATAGAATTTGCTGGTGTGTTTATGCTAGGTGTTGTTGTTGGGCCAACGTAGCATCATAAATTCATTCATTAACATTTTTAAATACCATTTTATTGATAGACGAAGTTCACACTTTCAGCTGTTGAGATTTTCAGACTTTAAATACTGTGGTACAATTTAATTTATCAGGCATTGCATTTAAAAATGCAAACATAATTATGTGATGGAGACAAAATGATAACAGAACCAATTTTGGTAAGACTTTAGTTTAGGTCACAACTAACACTACTAGCCTAATAAACTACTGTTAGCTGTTAGTTAATGGTTATTTAATTAGCTTTAATTAGCTGTTTATTTATGGTTAGTAAGGTAGAAGTTATGTTAGGTTTTGAGTGGGATTAGGGATGCAGAATAGGATCATACTTTGTGACTACTATTAAACAGTTAAATACTTAATAGGCCAATAGGCAGGTAATAAGCCAGTAGTTAATAGCAAGAATTGTGACCTAAAGTGTTACCCCAATTTTAAATAACTTTTTATGTAATAACAAATTAAAATAGCTCAATGCAGGATTGTTCTGTACAGCATTTGTTGTTGCTTAGTGTGGTTTGGCTAAAGTGGCACATTGAGTTCACTTGCTAGCATCTGAAAATGTTTAATTTTTCATATTACTGAGAGAAGAACTTAGTTTATTCATCAGCACATCTGGATGTTTAGGCTGTTGATGAGTGTAAATGTGTAAATCTTTAAATAAAGTGCTGAAATGTGACATTTGTTTGAGAAATTTAGAAAATTGCAGCCATTTTGTGATTTAAAATAGGGTTGAAGCAAAAGAAGGAGAGTAAATGCTTTAAAATAACAATGTTAACCTTAAAGGTGCAGTATAGGTGATTGTAAAAAAAATTGTTGTGTTGGTTAAAAGTCTCTTTACATTCCAACAGTAGTGATTAAAGTAAATGATCTAAATGTATTTATATGTATTTTTATATTCTGGGTAAGGCATAAGACAAAAAAATGTTCATCCAATTAAAAATCGTCAAACCGACAAATAATTAAATTACAACGTTACTCAAACTGTCAGTCAACAAATTCAAATTTGTATTACTACGCAGCCTCTTTATGCAGACAGATACATCATTTGCATTTGCACGTGAAGCATGGCCACGACAACTAACAAAGAGTGACATCAGGTAAACTCAGCAAGCATCAACCTGAACTTCTTTCTGAAAGACCAGCATGTCCTTGTATTGTCAGAAATGCAGAATCAAAACTTTTCTAAATCCTGAATCAGTATTGCAATTACTTTTGTACGCTGGAGGGAAATGATGTTATGCAGTTCAAAACCACAATCTGAAGGATGATTTGGATGACTTGATTTCAACTCTCCTCGACGCCCACACCAGCGAAGACGCGCCACGCTGCTTCTCGTCGCTTACCGTTGCTGGCTCCCATTGAATATGAATGACTTCCGGCTACTTTGATGCTCTCGCCGCTTTCGGTGTGAACGTACAGTAACGCTACTTTGAATATTCCAACCCAGGCTCAGTCTGTAAAAAAACGTAGTCCTGTGGATGTTTCTGGAGGCCACGAATTATATAGCCAGATGTACATATGGCTGTGTTTCATTTTTTAAGCGAAGGCTACAAGGCGGTATGACGCTGTTCCTTTTGGCGCTTACCGGCTGACCGCTTACCTCCGTGTGGAGGCCTTTACCGCTGCAACCAGTTTATCCTGTTAGCTCGTCTTGTACGTCAGCGAACTTGAGACGCAGAGAGGAGCTGACCATGATGACGACGACTGGGTTCGAGTCCGAGGAAGAGCAGTTCCAGAAATCAGGTACGACAAAAACTGAATTAAAAAAATAAAATGAACAAGTGAACAACAGGCTGAAACGTGGTAAAAATCAGACAAGAGCTTTTCTTTTTCTGGACAGCTTTTGTAAACCGTTGGTTGGGTTTAGGGAAGTATGTAGGTGGGCGGGTCAATCGGTAAAATTGGTTGGGTTTAGGGAAGGAGGAGGGTGGTACAGTCCATTGGCCGGTCACCTAGTCAATCATTCAGTCAGACAGACAGACAAACGATCGACAGCGGCCTCTAATGAGTTTACGCGAGAACAGCTCGAGCGCAAATGGCACTCGCGCATGAAAAAGCGCACACACCGGCCTCTCGCCGACTTGTGGAAACAAAAGCTGCAAAAATATGTACCTCCCGTGACGTTTTGCGGTCTCCAGAAACGTCCACGGGACTAGGTTTTCAGAATGAGCCTGGGTTGGAATATTTGGTCTGAAATAGCATGTACAGTAGGCTTGACTTTAAAACATTAGCACTGTTTTATTGACTGTGAACAATGTTTTATTTTATATTCATTGGCTGATTATATGATTTCCCTATTTAGAATTTGCAAACACTACTTTTTTGAAATGATATTATTAAGGAGAAAGTTCGAATGTGCGAATATAATACCAACTTTACCCCAATGCCAGTTTTAGGGAAATATAATTCCTGCACCCGCTGGCCTGTCAACAACTATGCTGGACAAAGTGTGTGTCTCCTTAGAGTTTTCTAACTGGTGAATGGCATGATCTAGTGTTATATAAGGTTGTCTATCGTCATCAGATCATTATCTATTAGGTGCGCCTTTATGACCTAAGGAGGCGTGGCTTTGGATAGCAAGGGAGGGATGTAAGCTATGCTAACATTAGCATTCTGGCAGATGACAATTCTGCACCTTTAAATAATGTGGTACACAGAACAAATTTTGTGATTAGCTACAGGCATTAAATGTACAAACATTAAATGAATAGTGAGTATATGTTGTCAAAACAGATTTTAAATCACTTTTATCATCAGTTATAATATGTTAAAACAGCTTAATACAAGACTTTGCTTGCGTATACTGTGCTTTGTGTCTTTGGTTAAAGTTATATGATGAGTTCATTTGTAAGCATCTGAAAATGTTTAAACATTCATTTTACTGAGAAGTTGTTTTATTTATATGAACATCTGGATGTTACTATAGATGTTGGTAAAGATAAACATTTTTTGCCTTAAATAATCTGGCATTCAGTTACGTGTTTTTTAGGCACTTAGATTTTGAGAGTGATCCTGTTTGGCACTTTAAGAAAAAAAGTGACAGAACAAATTTTCAACAGCATTCATGCAATTTTATGTTATAATGGCTTACTGCAGTACTGTGTTGGATAGCATTCATTCGTGTTCTTATGCTAACTGTTGTTTGGCTAAAGTAGCACTAATTCACTCATTAGCATCTGCAAACAGGTTTAAATGTTCCTATTACTTAGGGAGGAAGTTGGTTTATTCATCAGAACATCTGGATGTTTGGGCTGTTGATAAGGGTAAAGGTTTTTAGCCTTAAATAATGTGCTAATGTGATTTAGCAAAGCAGCTTAGCTTGGATTTGAGTCTTTTCTATTTTCACGATGCCAGAGTTGCATGCACGTGTGCGCGCTTATAAGTCCAGAGGGCAGTTGTGAGTGGCATGAATTTAATCCAATTTCTCCATCTCCAGCAATGCAGAGCTGTAATTCACCCCCCTAAAATGTTCTCTTCCAGTTGCCATTACACTAATCAGAAATTGGCGCAGGTTAAGTGTGTGTGAAGATATTAATCCCATTGTTTCATTAACTGATTAATGCCAATGGTATTCCCATGATCCTGATATTTGTGTCCAAATTCCCTCTCTAGGGTCGAGCAAGCCACATATCCGCTTTTAAATGGGATAGCCAGAATTAGCGATAAAGCATTAGCGTAGGCCACCATGGAAACTTCTTAGCTGGTTTGTAATAAATTATGCTATTTCCAGACTTTAAAAAAACACTTCTCAACCATGTTGTCATAAGCCCTGGACAAGTTTCCAGAATAGTATGAGGACCTATACTTTAGATTTAAAAAATTCTCACAGAAGTTCTGATTTCCACAACAAATTACATTACACACCATCAGATTTTAAAACGCTACTTTTTAATGGTTTCAAATGAGTTTTGAGACATATTCTATTAGGATTTCATAGTTTAACATGCAAAGAGAAAAACAATACCAGTGTAGACCCATAGGGCTCTTTGATATATGCTTTTGTTTTTAACAAAGGTACAGATCATTTTGTAAACTTCAGGCTGATTTAAATGACTGAGGTATAATGCAAAAAAAATGTCTTTAAACATCTTGAGTCTTAAGGGACTTGCTGTCTTTACAAAAACCTGACTCTTCTTATGGAACTACGTTTAACGTGAGGTGAAAAAAAGAGGCAAGGTAAGAGTTGCTAGGTATAGTCTTATATTCTTGGCTCCCCTAAGGGTTTGAAAAAGTGGGCTAGAGAAGAGCCGCTCAGTGTTACGTCAGCTGGAAACAATAAACCGAACAGAGCCATCATCCATCATGACCGTTTGATTCTGCTGACAGCACGTCAAGTCCCGTTGATCTCCAGGAAAACCTTCAGGATCGCTGACGGGACTCCGGCGGTGCTCTGATGTGACAAAAATTCAGGTTTACCTCGTCCTGGCAAACTTTTTATGACATGCCCCCAAAAATTATGTAAAATCCTTGTGAAATCTTACGATGATAATACTGGGAAGAATGTTTTTTAACCGTAGTTAGGTCAGCTTTCAGTATTGCATATGAATAAAGAGTTAAGCACATTTAGACAGTGGTAGACTGGGACAGTATTTCCACCCAGCAAAGATATTACCTCAAGCCACCTGAGCTGTGGCAATCGGTAAATGAATAGCGTGTGGGGTGGGGTTGTGCGATCGGTAAGGGTAATCCTGTGTTTACACCAGATGTGGAACGCACAAATAAGTTGTGCTATTCACATGTAAGAAGACGCATGAACAATTTGAGTTTACTCGCTTCATTCGTGCGTCAAATTCACTTCACAGTAGATGCAGATTCGCATCATGGGCAGGGCAGGGCTTCTGTCTGCTCGGTGACTCTAGCTTTGTTGCTAAATGGCTAACATGGACTTTATTGAGAGAATAGTTTATTTGCTTTAGGAAGGCTGAAAAACAACGTATATTTGTTCGACATCGTGCCTAACTGCACTAGATCTTCCAGAGGTACACCCAGCTCTGTGAGTTCATCAACTCCTCCAGAAACTATACCTGGATGATGGAAGCTTTCAGCAGTGCTTCAGACTTAGCCCAGCCCAGTTTGATGAACTGTTGTCAGGTGTCAGCAAGCGTTGGCGTCGGCAAGCACTACGTCATAATCACTCTCCTACAAGAGCAAGCTCATTATTGGTTAACACGGCACAAATGTCCACCACAGTTCAGATTTTCCAACTCGAGTCATTCACACAAAACGTCAAATGCTAAATTCGTGGCACTTCATTCGCGTGAATCACGTCATTAGCGCGCCTTATTTGCGTGAAAAGCCGCAGGATGTCTATTCATGGCTTTGTATTGAATTAACATGGAAATCACTCATGCTTGACACTTTATCCATGTCTGGTTTGAACGCAGCATAAGGAGGCCTGGATGCATCTGTAAATGAAGGGGGGAGGGATACGATTGGTAAGTGAAGAGTGAGGGGTGGATGGTGGTTGGTGGCGTGGGGGTGTTGGTGTAGTTGGTCTGTTGCTGTAGTTTTACAGTAAAATGTTGGCAGCAATAATTCCAGCTATTTCTTATAATTCATCAATTTTAGCTGTTGCAATATTATGAAACTACAGTAAAATTACAGTTTAATTTTAAATAATATGTATAAGTCTGTGATGAATACACACAAATCTATAAAATCTAAGTAAACATTTTTTTGAAGAATGGATTGCTTTACTCATGTTAGATTTCTAACAGTGTGGAAATAGTTTTTATTAATGATCATAAGGGCAAATAAAAATGGTAAAAATAAGTTTACCCTCGAAACTACTGTAATATTAAATAAAAATAAAACGCTGATAAATCTGATTCCATAATTAAAAAATTAAGAAGAGTATGGAAATACTGTAATATTTAGTTAAACAAAGAATTGTGAATTTTTGTTTCATAATGACTTTTTACCAGGATGTGTAAATGACAACAAAATCTCTTTTGTGTGAAGGAATGTAAACACCTTCTTTGTTCCAAAAATGTTTGAGAGCACAATGGCCATTTTGCTTTCTTTGTCCTGTAGATACTCCAAGTGCATGGTTTGGAGGGGGGGACATAATTTCCCCTGCATTCAGTGCTTTGTGTCACAGAAATTATTTGCCTTCGATCCCTTTATGGGATTTTCAAAATGTCATTTGAAATGGAAAGGTGGTGTATGTTATGAAAGAACAACAGTCCTGTTCCTTTTCTTCCCCTCTGGCCTTTCTTCACAGTGCACATACCTTTATAATGCAAAAATAAACCAGGCTATTAAGGCTAGAACTCTCCAGGGTTTAAAAGTTTTTATTACTGCTTAAAAGTACCACCCTGTCTTTGGCACAATGCGGAGAAGAGCCTTTCAGCATCCATCTTGGAAATCATAGTTATTGAAAGATAGGTCAGGAAGAATTTTTTGAACGTATGCATCAATGTAATGATTATGGCTCTGACCTTACACTATATATGATTTTACATCTCTGTTCCTGCACAGATCATTATAGGAATTTGTAATTTTTGTCAAATTATTTTATTGATTGAAGAAAAATTTATACATAAAACGCGCGCGCGCACACACACACACGCGCACGCACACGCACACAGCCTACACATAAAATTGGTTAGTTTGTCCTGTTCTATCCACTGTTCTCCAGCGTAATTGCAGGCTATGCTCATATGCTTTTCAAACATTTTTAATAGCCATATTTTATTTAGCCTCTTTTTAGATTATTGCAGAAGAAACAACGTTTGCTGTGGTGTCAACTGAAGCACTTGAAAAATAAATGGGGAAAAAACAAATTTATGAAGAAGAAAAAACATTACAATGTGGTTTGAAAACAAAAAGAATAGATTTTATATTATTATTTTCAGTCCCATAATTCAGCTGTTGTTGTCATGCTTTTGCTCTATGGTCACTTGTCACGTTGTCACAGTGACATCCAATCATGTCATTCTACATTTTGACGAAGACTATTTTCATCCAATGGTATTTCCATAAGGAACTTGCGGTTACTGAAGGCGGGATCAATGATATGCGTCGAGTTCAAATTGACGTCAAAGCGATTTACTTCAACACGAATGACCATCATAAGGTATGTTGAAACGAGCTGTGCAGCTTACTGAAAAGTATTGTGTCAAGGGTAATCGCTAAATCA
>CAIGQZ010032594.1:12281696-12323363 GCA_903798205.1 Danio tinwini | reverse complement strand
GATAGATAGATAGATAGATAGATAGATAGATAGATAGATAGATAGATTATTTTACTAAGCGTATTTAATAATATTTAGTGATAATACAGACTGCCCTAACACAGTCGAAGTTTCATGTACACATTAATAAAATATTCCACACAACATACAATACATCATTATGTAGGTGCATCTTCCTTCCCCCTGGACTCATTTAATGACTTAATGGCCACCCTTATAAAATAATTTCTAGTTCTGTTTGTCCTGCAAAACGATGTTTTGCAGATGTCCTGATGGCAGCAGCTGAAACACAGAGTACAATGGATGATACAGGGTGCATAGGATACCCTGAGCTCTCTTTAAAACATAATTATGGTAAATCACCATTGGACCAGTTTGTTTAAAACTGGTCAACCTGTTCTTACTTGACACACTCAGATTACCGTACCAAGCTACAATATACACCAAGCTACAAAACAGATTCAATAAATTGAGGTACAAACCTGAAACGATTTAAGTTTCCTCAGAAAAATAGGAAGGTTGAAATGTCAACATATTATCAGTAACGACCCCTAGATATTTATGTTTGTCAACAGTTTTAATGTCCAAGCCTTTAATATTTGTTATGCTGGGGGTAGGAGAACTCTTCTTGTAATCTATGACCATGTCTTTTAATTATGAGATTGTTTTGATAATTACCTTTCTATGTATTCATTTTCAATTTATTTATTCCAATCAATAATTAATAATAATTAGAATCTTAATAAGTTAATTATTTTTATGTTTATATAATTCTTTAGATTTTGAACTTTATATTTATATATTATTTTAAATGTTATTTATTCTAATCAAATTTGGATTATTAATGTAATCTTATTAAATCCTATTTTGTAGTATTTATCTTTTACTGTATTTTTTATGTTTTTAATTATTATTTAATTTTATTAATTAAATCATTCACAAATTGTCATCTTGGGAATAACTTAATTTAAGAAATATTATTGAAACCGAAAAATATAAAATCGTTATTTTTATATTGTAACCATATACTGCCATACATAAGAGACCTTTCTCAAAAACATTTGTACAGTAGTGCACATGAAACTTTACAGAGGACTTCATTAAGTTTTGAAGGAGCAACGTCTGAGCAATAAAATTTTCATCCGGACTCCGATATTGGGAAATAGCAGCAGAAATTCTCAATCAGGCGGTTTCCTTCAAGCAGTTCCTGAAGGAATTACCTTATTACTGGGATGTTCATGCGCCCCATTCTGAAGCCAGCCAATAAACTTCCCTCCTGCAAAAAAAAAATGCCTCCATTCACGTTAGTCTGAAATTTATTTAGTCCTTCCAAATATGTCTGAATTCATCTCAGTCAGAAGTGAGCCATATATGACATAAATGAGAAGAGACGGACTTCGTTTCGAGCTGCTCCATAGCGAGCATGCCTTTCTGATAGAGCAAATCCATTTCAATTCTATTGAAAGTATCAAAAGAATAGATATGTGTTCATTTCATACTCCACTCGAGAGCTCAAAGTAATCTGGGCTTAGCGAGTCCCTCTCATGAGAAGCGCGAGAGGGAGGGCGAAGAGGATAGAAACTGTTCAAACAAAGTGAAGTGGATGAGACATTAAATTAGAAATGTTCTATTTGGCGGCCGGGCGGATTTCCACTGACGTGAGTGTGAAAAGGGCTTTACATAATCGTGAAACAAAAGGTGAAAGACTGGCGAGTTGTTTCACGCTGGAATTCGTGTTGGCTGGCTTAATGAAGACATCCTCGGTGACATTGTATGGCCGCGGAGTCGCTAAAGGTTGATCGGACACTACTTGAAAAGCCATTTCGTCTCTTATATGTCATGGCCGTGTGAGGTTCTGTAAGATAAGCAGTTCTCATCGCAAATTGAACAACTGAGAGAGAAAGTACTCGCTGAGTACTTTGTCTGCTGGACTGTAGCCACTAGGGCACTAGGTTAGGAAGTTTAATAATTTTGGCGGATGTTCAAGAGAGAATAACTTAAGAGAAGACGGATGCTAGGCTGCTACTGCCAGATACAAATGTCACAGAGAACAAGTGTGGGCATTTTAGTGGGCAAAACGTCTGAGTGTTAATTATTGTTAGGGGGTCAGTGTTTGGTTAAATTTGCATGTCCTCTATGAAAAATAAACAGGTTTTTATAATAAATGTGATTTAGCGTTTGTATTGTTGGCATTTGTTCTACTACAAATACTATAGATAAACTGGTTGGTGTAGTAAAAGCATGATTCATTTGTGGTTACCACGATTTAACTACAGAAACTATTATTATTATTATTATTTTTTTTTGCCAGTGTTGTAAAACCATGGTATTTTTTTGTTAGAGTTAGTTCTAGTGTTATGCTAAGACAATTTTAGCAGGGATTTTGTTCACCGTATTATTACAAATTAGTGTATTTTTATTCTTTGTGCATTCTCTTTTGCTTGATTGTAGAACATTTTGGCTGTGTTAATACAATTTGCTAATTAGTCAAACATATATACATATATAATATATAATACAATAATATACATATATTAACATGTTTATGTTCACATTTGGGTAAAATATAAACCAGAAAACCCACAAAAATGCAAATTTATGATAATGGTGACATCCATACCTGTCAACTCTCCTGTTTTTCCTGGGATTCTCCCGTATTTTACAGTTTTATCCCGCTATCATGCCTTAAAGATATTTTCCCGTATTTGTCCCATATTTTCAATCTGTATATGAAGGGTGGCAATAAACAGTTAAGATTTATTTTAAATACAACTAATTTTGTCTTAAATGAGCATAAAAAGGAATACTCGGATGAATGCTTTTATTATAGATCTGTGCCTTTTTAAAGTAACATCTCTGCATTTTAATTGTAAATAATAATAATAAAACATATTATTGACAGTTTATTTTGATCATTTTGACTAGTCATTTGTATCACAAACTTAAAAAAAAGTTAAAACTTTCTCATTTTGTTATACGTAAACAAAATCTAAAATAGCTTTGCTTACTCATGTAGCATACATGTAGCCCTACTAGCCTATTTCTTATGTTAACTACAACACGAAATTGTGGTTATATGCAACAATTTTAATAAGCAATTTATTTAATCAGCGATTTGAATAAATCTCCACTACTAGAAAATTTGCTAGGTTTTAGCTAAGATTTTTTTTTACCATGTGCAATTTCTTTCAGTTTTTTTTTTTTTTTTTTTTTTTTTTTGGAGGGCTAAGTTAAGGCTCATAATAGCCTATAGTCTAGTTTCTTTCATTGGAGCAAAAGTTAAAGCCGCTTTAAAAGAAGTGAACAAAAGACAGACAATGCAGATAAATGAGCCTGTAGTTTTAATGAATACCTTTGTTGTTCTTTTGAAATTTAAAGTAGGCCCCATCCCTCGTTCTTCAACGTGATGAAGAAAACAGGCTGCCATGCTCAAAGCCGAGGCGGAGTGATTCGTCTTCATCGAGTCACCGTGGAATGCTTTCCTCTACGGGGGAAAGCGCTAATTGCAGTTCAACTTTTTCGTTAAAGTACCGTCTCGGCGAACAATCAGTTGCAGACAATGGAGACAAATCAAGGTAAACTCAACCTACATAAAACAATTAACTATCCACACATCAGCCCTGCGAGCGGAGGGGATTGTCTGTGGTGATGAATACTCGACTTGAGGTAAGATGTGAAAAGAGTCTCAATAGGTCTTCTGAGTCTTTTTTTTTGTGTGTGTTTCTTTGTTTCCATATAGAAAACTTAACAATGCTTTGTTTTGACTTTTTACTTGCGACATTGATTTTTATCTGTATTGTAGCTTATTCTGGTGCTGATTCCACTTTTAGGCACTATTTTTAAACTCAAAATGGGCAATTCTTATTGGAATATTTATATATTTTTATGTGGAATATTGCAACATTTATTCTCAGTGGTAGACTAAACAAGTTCATAAACGTACAAACTCCCTACTAAAATGTTACTCTAGTAAAAGATAACAACATACTTATTGATTTAAATATTTGTTTAGCAAGAAAAGTTTTTTTTTTTTTAATTGTTTCATACACTGCACTCAAAAAATTACCTTTTGCTTTTTTAAACTACTTATTTAAAATGAGTTGAAACAACACAATTCTGTTTTATGTTTAATCCACTTAAATTTGTAAAAACTACAAAGTTAACTTAATCAATTAGGTTGCAGTCAAACGATTAATCATATTAATCATGATTAATCACATCTAAAATCAAAGTTTGTATTTGCATAATATTTTCAATTCATGTTTATTATTTCTATAGCGCTTTTACAATGTAGATTGTCAAAACAGCCTAACATAGAAGTTCTAGTAAATTGAAACTGCGTGCATCCAGTTTTCAGAGATGAAGTTTAGTTCAGTTTAGTGTGGCTTTTCCCTGCTGAAAGTCTAAACACAGAGGAGCTAAACCATTGATGTGCAGCTCCACAAGTCCCAGACCAAGCAAGCCAGTGGCGAGGAACAAAACTTCACCAGTTGGTGAAAGTGAAGGAAAAAACCTTGAGAGAAACCGGAGTATATTTATTATGTATACATACACAAAATTGTGCATATCTATTTGATACAATTATTCATATTTAGATATATATAAAAAAATTGGAATGCAGTGAAGTAATTTTTTTCCTAAAATTTACTTAAGTTTATTATAATATACACAACTAAATTTTATTATAAGTTATTTGTCAGGTATATGTCACAATAGAGACAAGCTCAACTTCTTTTTCCAAATTTACCTACCCTTTAATGTCCGCATGAACCAGAAATTCCAACACTATCTCATGCCAATTCTCAGTTTTTTGATTTAGTGGCTAATTTGTATGAATTGATACGATCTAAATGAGTAAAATTTAGTATGATTTTCTCATCTGCCAATGACTGTTGGGTTTATTCGACAAAATGTAAAATAGTTACATATACAGTAGTTACGTATAATACTTCATCATGATATCAGGCTGGAAATTCCTACCCATTTCATTATTTATTA
This sequence comes from Danio tinwini, assembly GCA_903798205.1. NCBI lineage: Eukaryota > Metazoa > Chordata > Actinopteri > Cypriniformes > Danionidae > Danio > Danio tinwini. Next base: position 12,318,365 of record CAIGQZ010032594.1, on the reverse strand, counting down.
TTCAATTTAATATTGGACATTTGGCGGATGTTTAAAGGGCAGCTATAAGAAAAATCATCTTTTGAAAGCTGTTTGGACAGAACTGTGTGTAGGTATAGTGATATAAAAACAATAAGTCTTTTTTTTAGTTTCCTTAGTTAAAATAGGATCCAAATCCCTCCCATTTTGAGGCCCACCGCAACGTGGTGTAGGGGTGCAGTTTCCCTGCCCATCGAATTGATTGACAGCCACGTATTAAAATTTCTCCATAGTAACGCATATAATCTTATCAACAAGACAAGACGTGCGCAAAGCAACCGGAATTAAAAGATCTGTTCAAGAATGTGAACAAGAATGAGTTTTACAAATTTAAAACATTTTTAAAACAGTGTATGTTTGTAATAAAGTACGTTTAAGATGGTAAAATGGGTGGGGAGAACTAGCACGTTTGCATTAAAGGCACAGGTAACAAAAGCAGCTACAATGTGTTCAGAGCAGAAAATTTCCAATATTTTGAAATTAAATAATTTGATGGGTGTTTAGAGCTGAAATTTTACAGACACATTCTGGAGACACAAAAGACTTATCTTAAATCTTAAAAAAAGGGGTAACAGTTGCCCTTTAAAATCATCATATGCAGTCCACCAAAAGTATTCAAGACAAACAATTTCCGATTTGACTCCAACACTCTTAAAAACTTGTTTCCTGTTTGAATAATAAAGTTTGAATGTAAAAGGTTTTTTAAGCTCCCGGCTGTCAGAGTACATGCGCGAGTGCATATGTTGTTGAGCGAGTGTACTCCACACCGCAGTTTATCAATTTACACCTTCAAGGTCACTATAACAGCACAGCCTCTCTCCTACTTCTTCCCCTCTCTCTCTCTCTCTCTCTCTCTCTCTCTCTCTCTCTCTCTCTCTCTCTCTCTCTCTTTCCATTTCCTCTGGAGCATTTTTCAGTTGTGCTCTGTTTTCTCAATGAGATAACGTGCCGCTTTCCCCAGCTGTCTCCGCAGCTTTAAATGCATGACTACCCCATCCAATCTCCCTATAGGGGAACAGAATGAGTCTGCTTTAGTTCAGTGGGGTCTGCCGCAGGCCGGCGAGCCTCTCCTGGGTACGACGCGTTTAAACACAGAGCATCCTCACAAACCGCAGAGAGCTCATTTCACAAATCATCATATCACGAGCAAAAAAACAAAAAAAAAGTCATGATTCACTGTCATTTTTCATTACACATAGAGGAATAGATATATTCAAATGGCAGATGATGTAAACTGAGCATTTATAGCATTTAGGATTTTTAATTATTCAGAGGTAATCATTAGGTGTTTTTTGTATCAAACCGCACTGTTTAATGTGATGTGCTGTTTATTTGTTTAGAAATTGTAACGTTAAATTGTTCGTGTCACCAGCCTGCACTTTGTCTCCATTTCCCTAGAGGTCCCTGTGTCCCCTCTGCCTTAGGTCTTCCTTGTGTGTTCTTGTTTACTTAATTTTGATCACCTGTGACTTGTTCCAGCCTGTTTATTTAAGTTGTCAATTTTCTCAGTTCCTTACTCGGTTTCTGAGTTAGTACCTGGTGTATTTACCTATCATTCTTTTGACCTCATGATCTACATCTAGTTAGTGGTGGGCAAAGCGAGGCTTCATGATACACCGAAACAGTCGAAGCAAATGTGTCGAAGCTTCGAAACGTTTTGAAACCCTACTCTACGGTGACACCTAGTGGTCATTTTTTTCATGTATTGCACTGGAACAGCTTCAGCAAAGAACAGTTGAGCAAGTTGAGGTATTAAACCCCACTTTGTAGGATTGAACTTTCGCGTAATTTAGTGGAGCGGTTAGGGTTTTTGACTACCATGCGGGGATAGTGGGTTCGAATCCAGGCTGATACAGCTATTTTGAAATGCTTTAATATAAGTTTGAATTGCTCTGTACTTAAATCGTTTTGTTTGAACATTGGTCTGACATCCGAATAAACACTTTGTGAATAAATATGTCTTGTTTTGGTCATAAAACAGGGTTGCTGCTAGATCAGACATGGTTGTGACCAGAAGTTAACAAGAATTATTTATATTATTTATTAAATTTCCCATTTATTGTATATTTTATTAATGTCTATCCAAATCCTAAACCCAACCATCACAGTACTGTAAAAATATTAACTATTGTTTTACAGTGTTACAAAAATGATGCTAAATTGATGACGTATCCGCAGCTGTATCCTATCTAGACTACACCATAAAAGAGTAACATGATTTAAATAAAATCATGATTTCGGAGTATTTGTACAAGTCAGGATTCGAACCCAAAAGTCATTTGAAGCACAGTAACAACATGCACATGCACGGACCACTAGGCTATTTGAGACAGAAATCATTTCTGAGCCTGTCAGTCAAATGCAGATTTGTCAAGTCTCGAAAGGCTTCTGAATTGATCGAGGCTTTGAATCGCTTTAGTCGCATGACAAGGTGTTTCGTCACGCTTTAGTCACGTGACCTGGGTGTTTCGGATCATGCTTCGGTGCAGTCTTTCGAAACACTTGCTTTTCGGGATCTCTGCACTATGTCGAAACGTCAGTTTCATGTCAGCCATCCCTACATCTAGTAAGCCTTTTGTTTTCCCCCCTGTTGCTTGCTACCTTTTTGTGGACTCCCATTGTGGAGTTTTTTTCCACTAATATATATATATATATGTGTGTGTGTGTGTGTGTGTGTGTGTGTAATACTGTTAAAACCTTTTGAATACCTCATCTGAGAAGAACATTTGTTGCCTGTTTTGTTACCTCATCCTGAGAATCTTTCCCTCCCCCCCCCAATTAAGTTAATCTTTATTTCTATAGTGCTTTTATAATGTAGATTGTGTCAAAGCAGCTTCACATGGAAGATTATAGTAAATTGTGTCAGTTCAGTTTTCAGAGTTTAAGTTCAGTTCAGTGTGGTTTAATATTCACTGCTGAGAGTCCAAACACTGAAGAGCAAATCCATCGATGCGGTACAAGTCCCAAACCATGCAAGCCAGTGGCTAAAGGTAAAAAGTCAAACAGTGTAGGGGACATTGGGTCATATCCATAACATGCATAAAGTATTGATTTGGGGCTACGTTTTGAATAAATCCTTGTTTTCTGGATCCCTACTTTAAGTGTTTTGTTTGGGTCCAACGCAACTCCCCATGTGGCTCAGTGGTTCAACTCCCCAGTCTCCATGCCAGAGACCCTGGTTCAACAACCATTCATGACCCATTATTTTTTTTTCTGTAGAAAGCTGGAAACCTGTAACTAACGACTTCTCTAGTACTTGTTTGTCCTATAGTAAAAGTCAATGTTAGCAGGTTTTTAGCTTTCTTCAAAAAAAGAAAAGTGTTTTGATACTGTTTGGAAGTGGTTTGAAACCACTCGAGGGGGAACCATCCCTTTAAGGATGCTTATACTTACAATATCAATGTCTTTCTGATTGGTCAACTTCAGATAGATTAACAGGTCAGCTCACTCAACCAGACACACACCTCACAAATTCAATCTGACAGCTCCCCATCCTTTTTGACTTGTTTAAAAAATATTTTTACTGCATTTTTTTGGACTGTGAGGGAAACCGGAGCACCCGGAGAATACCCATGCCAACACGGGGAGAACATGCAAACTCCACACAGAAATGCCAACTGACCCAGTTAGGATTTGAACCAGCGACATTCTGGCTGTGAAGGAACAGTGATAACCACTGAGCCACCCTGTCGCCCCAACTGTTAATTACAATAGTTTTGCAATGTATAAAAGCTCTCTCAAATGTATATTTTTGTCACGTATTAACATCGTCTGTCTGTCAATGACACAAAAAATTAGGTTTAAAAATATATCAAAAGGGAAAAAGTCATACAGTGTAGGGGACATTGGGTCATATTCATAACATGCATACCGTATTGATTTGGGACAACATTTCGAATATGTGCATCAGGCATTTGAGCACTAATGCACCTGAGCCACTGAAACAGGATGCACGATAAAAATAATCCTGCATGGAGCCAGCAATGTTAATCGATATGCTTCCAGACTGCTAACATTAGCTTGGAAAGCTAAAGTGGCTAGATCTTCAAGATTAAATTCGTTGTGTCGGCAGGGACTTGTTTTGCTTTTGCTTGCATTTGTATGTAATCAAACAGACAGGTAGTCCCAGTCGACTCATTTAGTTCTGTTGTTGTTGTAGTTTAAGTGTGTTCTCACTATGTGTTCATTTTGTGTGTGTGTGTGCGCGCATGTTGCCATTTTCTGCTCATTATCTCAAAGGGCTGCTGGGAAAGATCCACCTGAGTCTCTCACAACCTCTTTGCCATTTTTGTTTGTGTAAATGGAGAGAAAACACAGCCCCTGATCAGGCTATCAGTGCTCCTTCGAGCATGAGAAAGCCAACATAATGAATGATCAAAGGGAAACAAGCTAACTTGCTAATGCAAGGCTGTACGCGGTTTGTTGCTACTGTTTTAGAAACGCATACACACACTAAAACTCTGTTTAAGATATTTATAAGCATCGTGTGTTGGTTTTAAACTGCTTTGCACTATTATAGTTTAATGTGCAGAGAGTTTTGAAGGTCATGGAGTCTTTGGTGTTAGTTGCTAATAGACTTTTCATACTCAAAACACTGTGGTAAGATGGTATAGATGTATGAATTACTAAACATTATGTACATTGTAGACTGTACAAATATGCATTAATTAACTGTTGTCCTTTTCTTTTTTGTTTGATTTTGAGGGTATTTATTTGTGGTGCAACGGATCACAAAGCTCACTGTTCAAAACACATTATGTTTTTTTTTTGTCACAAATCAGACCATTTTACTGCTGCTGATAACGCTAAATGTATAAATCTAACATTTCAACCCATCTATTTTAGTCTTATTTTCAATAAATAATGCAGTTATTCACTCATAAAACTTTGTTTCATTGCTAGATGGATCATCTTTGAAGAATTATTTAGTGGCATATTTTTTGATGGCTGGTTGTCATCACCTATTGGTTAAATAATTGAATTGCTGCCTGCAACTTTCTTTTTTGAGCGTCGTTAAATGCATATGATGGTAATTTTATTCCCTACCAAAAACATCAGTATAAACCGTTATCCCAGTACTTCTGTGTTATTTGATGTTTGTAACTTCATTACTAACTTTAAAAGACTAAAGACTGAATCTCTTTCTTGGGTTTTTGTGTTTTTCAAACACAGATTTAAATGCAGTGATTCGAAGGATTAATAAACATATGCCAATCTCAATCATTTATAACTTGTTGCGTGGGTGTTGATATTCTGATATTTTAATGATTCATTGAGCAGCTTACATGGAAAAACAACAATGGCTAAACAAGTAGTGGCAGAAACACTGATAATAACCCACAAATTAATAACCATCACCTTCTAAAAAACCCACCACATCCTGAATAACCTACCACGACTTCTTCCGTCATCATTATATTTTACAGGAAAGCCTAAATGCTTTCATACATGTAATTTGAATGATGCATTGAATGATGATGAATCTCTTTGCGATCGTTACAAATTTAGGATTAATCTACAAGTAAAAAAAATTATTAATCTGTGGGTCACTGTTCCAAACGCAGGTTGTGATCCATACAAATCACTGATCAACTGTGACACGTTACACCCCTAGTATTTTATTTTCTGGTGTTGAAAATGTAACAAAAATAAAGTGAAAAATTGTTTTGTTTTTTTGTTTGTTTTTTTGTAGTTCTAAACATATTGCATCAAAAAATATATAAATATATATTGCATCTTGGGCAGTATGCTCGGGTATTCTGTTTGAATGCAAAAACACTGAATACCCTAATATTGCTTGTCAAGCTTACGATTAAATTTCATATTAGGAATCCCCAATACAATTAAACTGTCTCTTTAGTTTCATTTCTAAATGTTCAAATTACACAAAATCTGCAGAAACTCAGGTCTGGTCCGAGCACCTCCTGCTGAGAATCGCTGATTAGCTCCCGTACTAGAAGGTGGGTCTTCATTAGCCATATTGACTGTTGCACTTTTTCCCATTCAAAATTATACGAGTGACTCATCTTATGTATTCCATAGTCTTTGGTTGTAGTAAAAATTGTGGCAAAAATGTGAACAATTGAGGTAATATTTAAAATTAGTTTATTTATTTTGAACTATTAGCTAAATAATAATTAGTTCAAGCTGTGACCTTTTTTCCCCACAGTGTATAATTAAAATATGCACAATGGCTTTGAGGCAAAAGATGATGAATTTGGTATTGTTTAATGTCAATGTTATATTTAAGAGTTAATTATTTTTTGTAAAGAGTGTTTTCCGAATAAAATACATTTTTGTGATCTCATTTGGGGCTGTGCAGAAACGCACTGGAGAAAGTATTTTCTTTTCCAGAATCTCTCCAAGGCATTAACGGCTGTTTTAATTATAACACAAACAGCCTAAAACAGTCAGTTGACCCTTTTTCAACAAGTACACAAGTTATAGCTCCCTAATTCAGTCTCGCAGTTCGCTACAAGTCTCTATATTATGTTAACAGAACTTACTGCTATGGTATGACCCAATTTAACAGGGAAACTCCCAGAAGCATGATCTATTGTTGCTGCCACGTTTCTCTAGCTCATCTCATTATGAATTTTTATCAGCATGAGGGGTTTTCACAGTATGAGAGTGTGAGATAAGGTTGGGGTTTAAAATCATTTTAGGCCTGACTATTGTGATAAAAAAAAATTTAACCTCTCCACTTATCTTTCAAGAGCAAGAGAGGAATCATCTGATGTAAAGGTATGTTTTTGTAAAAAATCTGCTTTGTTATTGGTTGAACTTTTACCTACTCTGCTGTAATTGGCTCACTCATTCCATGCTTTTCTTTGATTGGCTCACAGGTCGCCAGGTCCATATCGACGACTGTTTGGGATTACTGGAAAACCACGAGAGTCGCTGTTTACATTTAGGCAAGATACCCTCAGGTCTCCGTTTACCTCAGACACTATGAATCCCCGCAGTGATGTGTCCTTTTCATATTTTTCTTCTTTTTTATGTGTGGCCTTGGGCTAGTACCGGGGGTATTATTCACAGGAAGTTAAATTACTGATAAAAACAACATGGAAAGAGGGCATATGTCTCTTCTGGCCTGCTTTATGGTGAGTGACACTTCATATTAGCCCAAAATGAGGCGTCTGATCATCAAATAATTGGAACAAAAATGGATTTATGGCTTCAAGGGGGGAATATATATCTATACAAAACTATTAAAATACAGCGTTCTACATTTGAAGTGGATCAAACAAAAATGTTTATCAAAATTGTCAAGAATAGGTCAGTAGTTTTAGGACTTTGGTAAAAGGTTTTGAGCCACTTTAAATGTTTTCTACTGTAAATATAAATATACTGACACAAAAATATACAATAGCCATTGTTCACCTCATTAAAATGCACAATAAGTTATGTTTAGATCAATATTAGATTGTTTTTAAAAAAAAATGTATTAATATTAGATTATGTAAAGATTAAGGGAGTTATATTCATTCTTTCAACAATGTCATACTTAAAATACATTTATTAAATATTTATTCAGGGTGTCTGCGGAGTCTTAAAATATCTTACATTTCAAAAAGTAAATTTTAGACCTTAAAAAGTCTTAAATTTACTGAAATATGCTGTTGTAGGTCTTTTTAAGCAGGTCTAAATTTGTCTTTGTTTATGTAAAGCTACCCAATCGGTACAACCAACAAATCCATCTAATTAAAACAAAAGTCAAATTTATTAACTGTTTAGCAATTATCTTTTTTTTTTGCATCCTTACAATAACATTTGTTTAAAGGTTCTCCATGTATTTATGCATACATTTGTTGTACCTGTAACCCACCAGTCCTTCTGCACCCAGCCCGGTATGAGCTGGGATCGAACCAGTGATTCTTTGCATGGGTGTTGGTTGCTCTAAAGCTGGATTTATACTTTTCAGCTGGAGTTGCATTGCGCACCTCCACTGACTGCGCACGCACCTCACAAAACGAATAAGAATTTTATATTTGACACATTTGCCGTTGTGATATTCTTTAAAACGGCTGGGGGCGGTCAAAAGAAACTTACTGTAAATTCAGACGGATACAAGTAGAAAGTTTCCGGAACTATGTCATATCATTAATATTGTTGAAGTTTTTAAAACAAATTATCTTTATAAATTTTTACAATTTATTAGGATTTTTATAACCATTCAAGATTTTTGTTTTTAATCAAACTTTGATGCATCACTTGCTTTTGTTCAGATCTTGGACAGTTCTACCTATTAAAGTTCATTAAAATATTATTGACAACAGAACATGGGTTGCTCCACAAATGTATATGTATGTGTGTATATATATATATATATATATATATAATATTATTATTATTATTATTATGGCAAAAATAAAAGCAAAAAAGTACACTTACTAAAAAATACTGATGTTTTTTTTTATTATTATTATTATTTTATTTAGCCCACTCCACAATTCACACATTTACTGTCTGGCTAGTTTCTGTCCTACTTATGCTACAAAGGAAATAATGGTCCAACATTCCTCACCATTCTCACTAATAAAGCCTAGAAATAGGGCATTAGTATATTGTAAACCGATAGCTTTAAATATTCCTTTCAAGTTATCAAAGAAATAATTTGTTCATTAATTATAGTTTTGTAGCTATCAAATTGCTTTAAATTCAAAATTGTAACTTATACATCAGTGTAAAACCCATGAATGGTGGAAAAACATATTTCTGTAATTGTGTATCTGGGTCTCCACTTTTGCCATGTTCTCTTTTGGCTTTAACAAACTTATCCCTCAGGTTTTTCCAAACTTTTTAACAAAAACTTTCCTCCTTTCCCACGGCTGTTGCAATTTCTTGCCAAGAATTATTGGTCATCTAGTTATCCCTATGATCATGGATCATAAAGATTATGTGATCATAAAGTCTGTACAATCGTACTGTTTCAGACAAAATCTCTTCAAAGTGATTCATATTCAACTCAAATCAAATGCAATGCCGCGCAAACTGTTCTCTTGAGTCTAAAAAAAAAAATCATGCTCTCCGCCAACCGAAGTCATGTCACACGCACCCAAAATGAACATCCCCAAACTCCGCGATGATGTCACAGTCGCTGCACGCACTCAAGCAAACTAGCAGACGCGTTGAGTATAAACCAGGCTTAACAAGGAGGCTAAAGAGAATGGCGTCTATCGCTAGAGCCCCTTTAGAGGTCAGAGGGGTGAGGTTTACCTGCATAGCATTTCGCTAGCTGGCCTCTGGTACATGCATACATTTGGTTTATTATAGCTTTTAAAACTTGTTTAAAAAAGTTATGCTAATAAAAAATATCGGCATATGACTAGCGTTTGCTTGTTTTGACACATTATTTTAAATATGTGGCTAAGAAATAACAATTTTTATTTTAATGGGGCAGGTAAAAAAATTCCATTGGCCATTACAAAAAAACCTTAGCGTTTTGCCCTTTGAAATCTGAAATTTCATTCATAATGGTTTTAAAAGTTCTTTAAAAGTCTTAAATTTGACATGACGAAACCTGCAGAAACCCTATTATTATGCAAATTCTTTGTAACTATTTGTGATTCTGATTTTGTATTTCTGATTTTATTTTTTTTTGTAATTATTCAGCAAATTCACTGTCCTCAAAACCAAAACTGAACAACATAATTGTATTAATTTAATTGTAGTGTTTCTTAGTTCAAACAAGCCTTTTTAGATATTTTTCAGAGTAGCTCTCATAATTAAACAGATAAAATGAAGATGATTTGTAGTTGCTAAACAGCTTTTTTTCATGACAATATGTTTGTATAAATTTATGAAATTTTGTTTGTGAGCATTAAAATGTTTCAGTTGATTTATTTTAAATAAAATTAATAAATTACATTTTAGACTTTTTTTGGAAAAAGAAACATTTACATTAAAATCAATGATTTGTTTTGTGAAAACTGCAATTTTTGCACACCCCCCAACATTTATATTATACTGTGTATGTTGCATTGAGGTTGATTTTAATGAGCAAAAACAGTGTGGTTGCTATCTATTCTTGCTGTTTATTTATTTGAAGTCAAACTACATTAACTTTCAAAATGATGCAAGTATTAATAGCATCGCCACAGTGTTATTTTCTTTCCGCCAGTTTTTTCTCTCTCCTTCTACTCCCTCACTTTCTTCCCACTTCTTAGTGTATGAATACATACAGCAAAATGTTAAGTGAAGGTCTGTCAGGATGATGCTAAGGGTACATCGTTGAGGTGCGACTTCCTGCCCCAATCTGCTAATGAGCAGCAAGCCTCGTGCTCTGTCAGGTGCGGTGACAAGTTCTATTAGTTTTCTTGCCTTTAATTAAATCTAAAATGGCCCTGCACTCTAATGCGTAATTGGACGCTTGGGTTGCGAGTTATCGACCCCAAAGTTCATCACAACAAATACAACTTGTTGGGCAGGTTTAATACTCTGCTGTGGAACTGTTTCCTGCATGAAAACTTTTTACAATTAATTTCCTATAGGTGGCAAACAAATTACAACCAAATATTCACGTTTTTTTTTTTTTTTTTTTGGACAGAATAAGTTTCACTGAGAGCAGATGTTGTGGTTTGACTTTTTATTTTTGTAAAATAGCATATTTAAAGAAATTATATTATATTTATGTAGTTTGATGATGTTTGAAGTTTGATGTTTGAATGATGAATTTTCTATAAACTGGTCTATAAACACCCAGGGGCGATTATTATTATTTATTTATTTATATATATTTTTTTGAATTTTCATTTTAGGGGGGCTTAGCTAATTATGAGGTTAAAATACAAAAAGAATTGAGTTCTGAATGAGCCAAATAGGATCAACATACCTGTTGTAAAAAACTCTTTCTATATTCAAGTACGTTTATTTGTTTCCATGTATTAAATAAATAAAACTGCAACTTTTCTAATTAGATTGCAAAAATATTATTATTTTTTTAAACCTACAGGCTAATTCACATATTTCATGATCTGAATCATAATAAGAAATAAGACTTTTGTTTTAATTTTTTTAAATACAAGATGTGTTTCTATCTCTGTCAGTGACTGACAGTCAAAATAAGTACATTCACTAAGTGGTTCTGTCATTGTGTTTAATCTTTTCTGTGCAAGACTGTGGTTTTGTTAACGCCACATGCACTGTAATGTGTTTTATATTCGTAGTTCATTTTGAAATGAAAATAGCGAAATGTTCGTTAAAGTTACATTTTTGGCTGTCATAATGAGATGAGTGCAGAGGAAATGCGATTCCTCCATGACATTGGGATACAAGTGTATCTATAGCAAAGAATTGCAAATAAGCAGATATTATAACAATTTATCAATAAACACACACCTTGCTCTCTCGTTCTGTACAGCTGTGGTTTCAAATAAAAAACTAAATATGGGGAGGAGCTGAATTCTGCCACCATTTTCATATCAAATGTAAAAGGGGCTGAGGCGATAATTTAGTCAACAGTTTATGAGCTAATTGCAAAAGTTTTAGGGGGGCTGAGTAGAAATATAGGGGGGCTACAGCCCCCCTAAAATAGGCCTAGCAACGCCCATGGTCACACCAAAGGACAAGTAATTTTATTAATGGTTCCAAAAATATTTCAGAGACAACTGTACACATCATGGGCTTCACAGGGGGCTTCAGTCACATAATCTTAAATGGTGTTCTTCAACTAATTTAAGTTTTTAATTCAATTCAATTCACCTTTTTTTTATAGCGCTTATACAATGTAGATTGTGTCAAAGCAGCTTCACATGGAAGTTTATAGTGAATTGAAACAGTGTCAGTTCAGTTTTCAGTGTTTAAGTTCAGTTTAGTTTAGCTCAGTTCAGTGTGGTTTAATAATCACTACTGAGAGTCCAAACACTGAGGAGCAATTCCATCGATGGGCAGCTCTACAGATCCCGAACCATGCAAGCCAGTGGCGACAGCGGCGAGGACAAAACTTCACCAATTGGCGAAAGTGAAGAATTTAAAAAACCTCGAGAGAAACCAGGCTCAGTTGGGCACGACCATTTCTCCTATGGCCAAACGTCTTGTTCTTGTTCTGGTCTTGGATCGCATCAGTGGCACTGCATAGTCTGAGGGTCTTGAGATGAGTACCCCCAGGTGGAAATACAGAATAAGGAGAATAATTAGCGTAGCTGCTGTTCATAGTGTATATAAACAAGAAGCAAAATCGTGTGTGGGGCACATCATGCGTCATACCGCTATGTAATGCACTAAGTGTATGCTTTGCTAAAAAGATAGGTCTTTAATCTAGTTTTGAAGAGTGAGAGTGTGTCTGAGCCTCGGACATTATCAGGAAGGCTATTCCAGAGTTTAGGGGCCATAAATGAGAAGGCTCGACCTCCTTTACTCAATTTAGCTATTCTAGGTACTACAAGAAGCCCTGAGTTTTGAGATCTTAAAGAGCGGGTTGGATTGTAGCGAGACAAGAGGTTGGTTAGATAAACAGGAGCTAGATTATTTAAGGCTTTATAGGTAAGAAGCAATATTTTAAATTCAATACGAAACTTAACAGGCAGCCAGTGTAAGGAGGATAAAATTGGGGTGATATGATCATATTTTCTAGACCTGGTAAGAACTCTGGCAGCTGCATTTTGTACTAGCTGAAGTTTGTTAATAGAGGATGCTGGGCAACCAGCAAACAGAGCATTACAGTAATCCAGCCTAGAAGTCATAAAAGCATGAACTAGCTTTTCTGCATCTGAGATGGATAGCATACTTCGCAATTTAGCAATATTTCTTAGATGAAAGAAGGCAGTTTTTGTGACATGGGATATATGATTTTTAAAGGTTAAATTGCTGTCTAATATGACACCCAGATCTTTTATAGTAGAGCTAACTCTAACTTTGTATCCCTCTAGTTGCAGGTTGAGTTGTGAGAACTGCTGTGTACAGGATTTAGGCCCAATAAGTAATAATTCTGTTTTGTCTGCGTTTAAGCAAAGAAAATTGTTGGTCATCCAGTCTTAAACATCTTTAGTACACTCAGTTAGCTTAGACAGTTTAGACATCTCATCCGGTTTAGTTAAAATGTATAATTGAGTATCATCTTTAGTTTAGTTTTTAGTGGAATTACCAATTTAAAATTAGCATATAGTTTCACACCAGAGAATATGGTTTTGATTGACAAGTTTTTGGAAAAATATGGATTAACTAAATGATTGCCATTTAATAAAATGGAAATTAGTTGACCAAATTAGGCTTGAAGGTATTTATTAATGATTTTCTTTTTAAGAGCTGTAATTTATTGAACTATGCTTGAGACAGTCACACTATGGGCCCTATCATACACCCGGAGCAATAAGGTGCAAGATGTGTTTGGCGTGGAGTGTTGCTATTTTCAGACCAGAGCTGCCCTAATTTTCCCATTTTGCTCCACGTTGTTTAAATAGCAAATCCATTTGTGCCACTTTGTGGACTCATGGGTGTGCTGGTCTATAAAGGAGGTGTGTTAAGGCACATTGTTGGCATGTTGCTATTTTGAGGAACTGAAATTTGTTTTAATAAAAATAAGTTTAGATTTGTCCTTCTGTCAGGTTTTGGAGACGTATGCATCACCATATGGAGCATAGGCATAGGACGCGTGTTTGGATATAACTCTTTTTTTAACCACACTTCGTTATAATTGTTCATTTATTCGTTTGCTGGAAATTTAAAACTTAATTTAAAAATAGTTTTGAAAAATCTTTGTGCTAACAAACTAAATAAAATATGTAGGCTAATGGATGTCTTCAGTAAAGTGCGTACAACACTATTTCCTTATTCACAAAAGTAAAGGAGTAAAGAGCTAAAGTAAAGAGAAAGTAAAGGGGTCGAATTGAGTAGGCTCATTCCTTATCCTCGCGCAGATGATCTGTTTAAATGTTTTTTCGCTAGTGAAGCATTCAGTTTTTTTATTCAGTTTATCCACTTACAAAGTCTCCCATGTAAATAGCAAATGTGCCATGGCCTGATGTAACTGACTCCTAAAGGGAATGGAAGATGAGACTCTGATTGGTTTAATGCACGTTATGCTCAAAACACACCCATACTTCATTAAGAGCATAAGCACAACCCTAATAGACCATGCACAGCGTTGCAAACCGTATATTATATTCATACTAGTCTTTAAAATAGCAAAAGTGGATTTGGACACGCTCTTAATGCTTTTGCACCTTGTGCTTTAGACATTGCGCCTAGAACTTTAAAACAGAGCCCTTTAGGACAGTTTTGAGATTTGCCTCAAAGAAATCTACATTTTAACACAGCAGTCTTTATAACATGAGGTCCATGGAAGACAAAAAAAAATGTTTAACCATTTACTGCATTTTAAATAATGTCAATATAATTAATTAATTTTTGTCATGTGTGACTGTGAAAATCCAACGTCATGTCAGCAACCCAAAGATTAAAGGCGCAATGCTGCAGAACCATGCAATTTCTGATCTCCATTCAGTTTTCAGTTAATGTGATGAAGATGGATGGGTGCCTTTATCTTCAAAGTGTGTCTCTTGTGTTGCTTTTTAGGGGCACATCTTTATCTGCAAGGCTAATGTCATCTTGAAGTTGGTAGATCCTCCTGAGATATAGACAGCAGAGAGAACTTGATGTGTTGAATATCTGATGTCTTCCTCTTTCCCCGCTGTGGCCATTACTCACCTCCTCGGAGATGATTGCAGAAGCCACAACAGACGCAAAAGAGACCGACACCGAAACGCTGTGTGAGTTACATCTCAAAAATACACACATTATGAATGATTACTTCCACAGGATGGATCTTAGCGTTCGCTTTCCGTCTCTGTTTTGTTCCTTCCTCTGTGTCGTTTGAGTCTTGTGTGTGTCTGGGAAAGTAGAAAGGAAATCATTCAAGCGAGAAGTAAAGAAAGAAAGGATATTGCTAGAACTTTAAAGTTAACTTGAAACTGGGCCAGTTTCTTTTTCTCAGCCTTAATGATGCACATTATTCCAAAGACAGAAGTATTTGTCTTCGTAATCTTGCATCGAAACTAGCTTTACCTCGGAAACGTTTTTCATTCTGAGCTGACATCATCAATTGCTCTTATTTTAGCCCCTCCCATCAAACCAATTGTCAAATAGCTTTTCACCATCCAATCAATTCTCAACAGATAAAAGTCCAGCCCTTTTTTTATGCAGTTGTATGTATTTTATATATTTTTTAGTTTATCTTATTCATTTGTGTATTTTTTACAGGAGACAAAGAAAAGCAGTAGGAATATGTTTATCTTTAAACTTAGTTAATTACTCCCAGGGCTGTTTATATCGAAGTTGATATTTAGCTGCACCATGTTAGTGTTTCGTAACATCAAATTTTTTTTGAGGTGGGTCGTTAGCCAGGGTATATGCAGGAATCCTTAAGGTAATTTTAATACCTTTTTAAGAATTTTTAAAGACCTTCTCAGAATATTTAAAGACCTCATCGCCACTTTAAGTTCTAATCAGTATCAAAGCTTTATCTTTATAAACAGTTGTTAATAAACAGTTGTAGTTAAATAAATCAATAGAGCACAGCCATTCAACAAAACTCAAATAAGCTCGGAAGAAACAAAGCTTTAAATAATAAATTACGCAGTTGTTTTTAGCGACAGGCTTCAGCCACTGTTTAAACTCTTTTTTTTTTCCAACCAGGAGTACACAACCTTACATTTTCCCAATTTGGCATCTGTTTCGCTCTATGGTTTTGCTACGTGTAGAGAGCGTCATATCACCTTTCTGCGTTTCTTGGCCACCCGTACCAATCGCATGGACAGAGCACGCCATTGTTAATATTTGGAGGAAAATAAATATATTTATGCTTTTTTTGGAGTCAAACACTTTGGACAACGCTTGAAACAAAAGAAAGACATTGTAAAAACGTGATTAAGACTTTTTAATGTACCTTTTAAGGGCCTTAATTTTCTCATAATTGATTTATCAACCTTTAACACTTTTTAAGATCCCACTGACACCCTGGTTAGCCCAACGCTCAACCCTCAACCTGGAGGACCAGGACATACACACATACACTTTAGACAATTTAGCTTACCCAATTCACCTGGAGCACCCGGAGGAAACCCACGCAAACATAGGGAGAACATGCAAACTCAACACAGAAATGCCAACTGACCCAGCCGGGGCTTGAACCAGTGACCTTCTTGCTGTTAGGGGACAGCGCTACCCACTGTGCCGGCCGTCTTTAAACCTAAAAATGTATTTCTTTAAAAACTAAAGACTAACTAATGTTTTACACTTTGGTTCAATTTACTAATTAATATTTAGTTGAAGACCTATTACTTGTGATAACTGCTGTCAAAAAAAAAAACTTCTGAAACCCAGAAACGGATATTTCAGCCCATAATAAATTATATTCCTTATGAATTTTAGGTTTTATTTAGGAAACATATTTTTTATGTCACCTCACAAGTTTTCAATTGGGTTGAAGTCAGGGTATTGAGCAAGCCACTCCATTACCTCAATCCTTTTTGACTGAAACCAAGATGTTGCTTTCTTGTTTTTGTTTTTATGAGAAATTTCCTTGTTTGGCAAAGGGCAGCATATTTTCCAAGTATATTTATGTATCCAAACTGATCCATGATATCTGTTACACAATAAATAGACCCAACACTGAAGTATAAGAAACATCTTTAGTATGTCTTTAATGAACTGAGACTTGAGTTGAGTGCACAGGGCTCGTCCGACACTGTTAATGAACGCTAGATCAGAAAAAATATAAAATTACTCATCATTTATTCCACTTTGCGACATTCAAAATGTTTCTTGGCACATTTTAACCAATTCTGCATAAGCTGTTTTTTTTATATATAATGGTGCTTTTAATGTTACCCCACAAGTTTTCACTTGGGTTGAAGTCAGGGTATTGAGCAGGCCACTCCATTACAGTACCTCAATCCTCTTTGCCTGAAACCACGATGTTGCTTTCTTTGTAGTTTTTGTTTTCATGGGCCATTTTCTCTTTGGCAAAGGGCAGCATAATCTCTTCCAAGTATATTTATGTATCCAAACTGATTCATGATACCTGTTACACAATAAACAGACCCAACACCAAAGTATAAGAAACATCTTTAGAATGTCTTTAGTGAACTGAGACTTGAGTTCAGTGCACAGGGCTTGTCCGACACTGACGATGAACACTATATCAGAAAATAAAATTTTTACTCTCATCATTTATTCCACTTTGCGACATTCAAAATGTTTCTTGGCAAATTTAAACCAATTCTGCATAAGCCGTTTTTTATATAATGGTGCTTATGCGGGCTTCTTGCTGACAGCTGAGCTTCCATCAGACGACTTCTGACTGTCACCGTAGTTACAGGTCATTTTAGATCATCTTTGATCTGTCTGGAAGTGATGATTGGCTGAATCTTTGCTTTTCTGACTATTCTTTGATCCATTTTAATGGTAGGTGCTCATTTTCTTGAGTTTTTTTTGTTGTTGCCATTTTAAAGTATTTGGAGATCATTTCAGATGAATTGCTTATAATTTGCTCCACTTCTTTGTACGTTTTCCTTTCTCAAGTATAATTTTTAAGTACTTAAATTACATTGTTCTTCTAAACCCATTTTACATCCCAATTTGAAAAGAAAGATACTTCATAATGTGTGACACATTGCTGACCTTCTTAATAATGGACCATTAATGACTGTAATAATAATCATCAGATTTCCTTGCTGAATACATGAATTCTCTCATTAAACTCCACACTACTATTATTTTGAATACACCCTTTCAATGCTGTAGCCAATTACTCTGCAGACAAAAAACTGCAGACAGGGCATTACAGTTGGATCTGCTGTCTTTCTGTTGCACTGCTGCATTCACAAATAATTCATATGCAATGCACAAACAATATAAACAATTGTTTGTTTGTTGAATATCCTGTTTTAAAAAAGTTATTTTTAAGTTATTTCAGGTTCTTATATTTCAACATTTAGTTTGAGGGAGTGAAAAACTCAAGTTCTTGAATGCCTACTGAATGGCAAATAGGCTGTCAGATAAACTCAAAGTAAAAACATGACTGCAACAGCAGTGTAAATGCCCTGTCCTCCTTCCCAGTATTTCTTCAGTTATACATCCTTGGGTCAAAACAAGCTTTTCTAGCATCTTTTTTCTGTACTTTTCCTATATCAGTTTTATATCAGTACTATGAGAGGATGCAAAATGTCTTTATGCGTAATTTAAGGAATTCCCCAAGGATCTGTGTTTACTGTTCAGTGTGTGCGCGTTTGTTTGTGTTACAATGTAAAAAGCACTAATAGTCATAAAAATATGCTTAAATTCATTTTGATTACAGTTAGATATGTGACCTGTGCATGTTTTCATAAGATTAACCCTGAGGCTCGTAATAACCTAATCTAATTGATTGGCTTTGGTCAGTCATGATTGCATGTATTTTCTATTAAATGTAAAAATGAAAAAAAAATTAAGCCAACAAAATGTATTTCCACTCATTACACCCGTCTCACTAAGACCTGCATGATCCCTGTGATGTCAATTATGATCATCTCTCTTTCATAACGTACAGAAATCATGAGTCAGGGATTACAAGGAAGGCAGAAAGAGCGAGAGTGCCGACTATATGGCCTCTAAAGACTGCAGAGGTTTTAGGATGTATTATAAGCTGTGTCCCTTGCCACAGCTTTAATTGGCTCAGTTTCTCTTTTGTGTCAGATATCACAATACCATGAATTAAGGGCTGCTTTATTACCACCCGCATCTCAGCCGCACGAGCTCTCCCTGACTAATTGAAAAGTGGTGGAACAAGGAAAGCAATTTACTCACCTAGAAATTACTTTTCATGATAACAATGCCATTTTTCAAAGCCAGGCACTCCCGTCCACAGTCCCACTTCTTAAGAGGGAACCATTATTTGTGTCGGAGGGAAGAGAAAAGCCTATTTGCATTCCATTACAAGTCCAATTGGCACCCGGCAATGAGGAAGAGTATGGAGCAAAGAATTGGAGAGATACATATTTCACTCTGTCTTGGGAAAATCTTGCACTTTGTGCTTAAGTTGCGCTGATGCGGTGCTATTGGGGGAAAAAAAATCGTTCTAATTCAAATTTGATTTTCCTCCAAATTGTTAGCTTAGTGCTCTTTCTATTTATAGGAGCAGAAGAAGAAGGGCATGATGATGCAAGTTAAAAGTCACATTGCCGTATAAAAGGTTTTGCAATCTGTTTGTACTGTTTTAATAATTGTAAAACAAAGCATAAGAATAATGAAATACTAATTGGTGACTATTGCAAGCAAAACCTGTGATTGTGTAATGTACTGTCTAAAATTGAGACAATCTTTAAAATACCCAAAGTTTGACAAAAATGGTCTCTTTTTTTATTTATGAATATTTACATAAATATTTACAAAACGTATCTATTCGAGAGAGTTTTACTCCACAGACCATTCTAACACAATTTCATTAGGTGTGTTTAATACGGTTTTGTAGTTGGTCATAATAGTGAACGGTGGGAAACAAAATAGAAAACAGTTACTTTTTTGATTTGTTAAAGGAACAACCTTACAACATTTAAAAACATTTCAAATGCTGTGTAATATTATTTTGCTTGCTGCAGCCATAACATGGCAGAAAAGCTTCTTGATGAATTAAATATAGTTCCATAAACTTTTACAATTTTACAACAGTCGTAGTACACACATTAACTACAGAAAAGTCAAGCTTCAAGTAGGAAAATTACCTAAACTCTAAGGTAATTTTTTAGGAGAGATGCAAATGATTTCCCCAAGTAGTACATGTTCCTTGATTTAACATCTATGTTGATCCTGGAAGAACATTTCAATCAGAATTAGGAATACGTTTACGGTTAAGCTTATGGTTAGGTTTATGCACTTCTACTTGATTGTTATCCAACTAATATTCCCCTCTGAATATGGGAATAATTTACAGTTGTGATTGGGTTTGTGGATATAGGGAATAGGTATGGTTTACATTTTCAAATAAAAATAATGTTCCAGGATCAACATGGATGTTAATCCAGTATTGCATCATACTTGGCAAAATCATGATGTGCAAAATGGTTTCCAATTCTTTGATCTTTGCTAAGTTAAAAGTGTTCCCCTCATACCTGAAGATCGGATGGTTGGATTAAAAAATGCTCTAGGGGAGTACTAAAATCAGAGTTCATACGGTCATGAAAAACCTGGAACAGTCATGGAGTTTTTACATGGCATATTTCAGGCCTGGAAAATATTTGGAAAAACAGAAAAACTCACAAAATTTTGGAAAAGTCATGGAAAACATGTTTTCTTGAATTATAGGTTACCATGTTTCGTCTAGGATTTTTTCTAGCTGTGGCGGCAGGCCTTTTGCACTGATCTACCAACTACCTATGGCGTTATTTCAATGACAAATGTAATGAGCGCAATATTACAAGTCGAGATCGCATTTATGTAATGCATGAGCATGTCAATGTCTTTGCTTGCACGCTAATTTCCTCTGTTTGTGCACAAAATTTCTTGCACGCCCCCTTAAATAAACGCTGCTCAAGTGCAGATTTTTCTGTGTGCGCTCATAAACGCTGCTGAAGTGCAATTTAGCATGTTTATGTAGTGAGTATGTCTCCAACATTTATTAGATTGGCTAGGAATATTTATGAATGTCTCCAATAAACCTACAGAGCGGCATTAATGCGTCCTGAAGTAAAGGGAAACGGCTATAAACTCCAGCAAGATAAAGACCTTTATGTATAAGGTATAATTATGAAAATGGTGTTCATCTTAACTGCAAGCTACATCGTGTTTGCTGGCCTCACACATCACACACCTGTCAGTCAGTCAGCATGTCACCTTAAAGGGTTAAACAAATAATGCACAGCACTGCTACGGTTACAGAAAAGTTTGCGCTGTTAAAATTCATCTACATTTTAATACGCTTTAGTGCAATTTATAACCCGCTATATATATAAAAAAAAAAACAACAACAAAGACTGAATGTTTTGAATGAGAAGCTGTAATGTAGTCAAGGCGGGATGCATTTTGTTGTGGCTCCCCGCCATGGAAGAATGAATGTAGCGGAAACCATGGGTTAGTTGTCTTGACTTCTACTTTGTCCTTGGCCAATTACATACTCTCACATTACTAGTGCAGTGTAAGCATTATCTAAATAAATTTATATAGATATAAATATAAATTTAAACTAAATAGATTGCTTTTCCCTGATTTTTCCAAGACTTTCAAGTAAACTTTAATGACCTAATATTTCATGCAATGTCTACATATTTGTGGTAAAAGAAAAACAATGCATGTTTATTAATCAGGGATCCTGACCAGCGGAACGAACCACCAACCTGTCCAACATATGTTCTACACAGCGGATGCCTTTCCAGCCGCAACCCAACACTGGAAAACACACATACTCTCATTTACACACACACACACACACACCTACACTAGGGCCAATTTAGCTTGTCCAATTCACCCATAGCACATGTCTTTGGACTTGTGAGGGAAACCAGAGCAACTGCTGAACACGGGGAGAACTTGCAAACTCCACACAGAAATGCCAACTGGCAGCTGAAGCTCGAACCAGCTTTTTGCTCTGAGTGGAGCATGACACCAACTGTGCCACCGTGACGCCCTAACAATTTTTAAACTCTTACTTTTTTTGTATACTGATCTGGTCATGTGACATTGATTTATTTTAATCAAACAATACATTTATTAATTTACAAGAAGAATTTCTTTACCGAAGCCAACTGGAAAATCTCTTTCCAGAAGTAAGAACATGGTCACAATAGTGAAATCAGCAAGGGCATACTGTCTAGACTTGTAATTCCAATTCAACAATTCATTCCAGTACACACAATATCATTTTTCATTTTATATCACTTCAAAAGTGACATTATAGTAGGACTTTAATGCCCACAGAAACCAAACAAACTATGTATGTGACACAGTTTTCTTTCCAAGCAGACTAATAAAAACGGCGCACCTGGACTACTGGAAGTTGCATAGTAGTGATGCAATCTGTTTGCAGCTTGTGATTTTTACAAATGTGTTCATGTTTTTGTGTGTGTGTGTGTGTGTGCGGCAGTTCAACATACTGGCTTAGTCCAAATCTACAAATGTCAGACAGAGTATTTGAAGTTAATTAATTTTAAGTAGAGCTCTATTGTTCCTTTTATATGAGCTTACGAAACATATTTACAGCATTTCATTCATCCCATCCAGTGCTTTGTGTCATTAAGATCAGACAGGTCAGGGAGTGAAAGGAATTAATTCATGAATATATTAGTCAGTTTGAGCTCATTAGAGTGATGAGATGCTAATTTATGACGAGTGAAGGTTTATTTATAGCCATTGAGTGGGGTAAGCACATCTCTTTAGAGTTCGAAGAGAAGGATAGAGATCTTATATCATCACTTTGCAAGCAATAAGAGGCTGAATGTACGTAGCAAAACCCCAGAACTCATGGCCCATTCTGGTGCTTAAAGTTTAAGGCCCCGCAGCGAAATTGTTTGCTTGGAGAACTCTTGTTTAATTCTTCCATTGTGGACGCGAGTGGAATTGTATCCGTCCAACGTGGACTCAAGAGGGAAATAAAGAAAATAATTGGCTTTTTGGTTTCCAAACAAGAAGCACAACTTCAGCTGAGCAAGACAAATCCGACCTATCCCAGAGCTCATGGGACAGTTGACTAAAGTGTTATAGCCAGAAGTTTATTCTCAACCCATAGACACAGTGTAAGTAAAGAACTTTTGATATTGCGTTTTTTGAAAATACCATCTTGTCACTTCCACATTTCAGGTCCGATAACTTCATAAAAGTGTG
Organism: Danio tinwini; assembly: GCA_903798205.1. Taxonomy (NCBI): domain Eukaryota; kingdom Metazoa; phylum Chordata; class Actinopteri; order Cypriniformes; family Danionidae; genus Danio; species Danio tinwini. Next base: position 12,295,559 of record CAIGQZ010032594.1, on the reverse strand, counting down.
ATTACTCTGCACTTTCGACGGAAGGAAGAAGTGCTTCAAAGGTCGCCGGAGGTTGAGTGAGTACATGTACATTTCTCCTTGGCATTCCCCATGGGATCGCTACACAAATATTGAACTTCACAAGATTTTCTAGGTTTCTGGGTCTTGAAACAAACTAACACTTCAGCACTCAGTGGAAGGTCATGTTTCAAGTAAAAGCCTTTGTGTTCTCAAGGTTGTTGAACAGTGTAATTTGTACTTCTATTGAGTCCCACTCCATAATTTGGTGAGGTCAGTCACCTTTGCCAAAAGACACAATAACACATCAACTCAAGAAGTGGCGCACAATTCTGTGGGATACTCAGCTATGCATAGAAACTGCAGTTGAGGTGACCTTCTACAAGACTATCTCTAAAAAAATGTCTACTTGTCACCCCATTGGTTTCGATTGCAGTGCCAGTGCATGGACCAAACACAGTCTCCTCATTATTTAATTCAATTCCAGTTCTGCTCCTGGAGGGCTACCATACTTCAGTGTATAGCTCCAACCCTAATCAAACACAATCATGGTGTTCTGGATTACTCAGAAATAACCAGCAGGTGTGCAGAGGTAGAGTTGGAACTGTAGTCTGCAGGAAGGTAATCCTCCAGGAGCAGGATTGGCTGTCTCTGATCTAATGCATATTGCACTCAAATGAACAGCATCAGATGTGCCTGACAGTATCACACATATCTGGAAATTAAAAATTCTAATCACAAAGTGTCTGGTTGCAAGCATTTACAGGGACTGACTTATTTTAAAATAGTTTCTATTGTGGATCAATCTACTTCATATAACCCTGCTGCTCTTTAGCTTGTCCAAACAGTATAACTTCATACATTATAGTATTCTTTATCAATTCAGCTACCTGATTATTTATTTTTTTGTCAGATATAGTACTATTAACAGATGATTTTTCAGATTCATAAGTGAGTATCTCAGATCATGGTAAAATGCATCATGTATGCCCACCATAAAGGTGAAATATTTTTGTGTGTATGTGTCTGAAACCCAATCGTTCTAAAGGGAATCTGTTTGCCAAATTAACTTGCATGAAACTGCTTGGTTTGATTGTGGTTAGGGTTTTTACTGGAAACTAGGAAAGTGATTGTGTGAGTTGTTGTGCTTTTTAGGTCTCTATTTTGATGGATTTTTTTTATTTTATTTTTTGTAATTTACAAAAAAAAATTCCTACATATTTTGTTTCTAATTTGTCACACCTCAAATGTAACTGTTACTTGTCCAGAATAAGCCACCAAGTGGTTTCCTTGTTTTCTCTCATAATAAAAGTCTGCCTATGTAAGTGTAAGGCCTGGGACACACCAATCCATCTGTTTTGTCTGCTGCATCTGTACCAAAATCCTGTGAGTGATCATAAACCAAACAAACTAAAAAAGTATGTTCTACAACTGCGTAAGTGGATGTATTGTATCTTTCAAGACTTGCAGGTGGCAGTATCTGTGTTGTCACTACATAAAGGGAAACCGGAACTAATCCTGCAAACAAACCATAAAAAAGCAGTATTTACATGTCCCTCTGATGTGACCCAGATGAGAGGTAACATGTGGAACACACCCAACCAGCATTTCTCAATTCCAGTCCTTGCACCAAACCGATCTGCATGTCTTTCTTATTTAACACACTTTAGATAACATGCTCCATGCATTAACTTTGTTCTAATCAACACGACACTACACAGTTCACATGTTCTCCCTGTGCTCGTGTGGGTTTCCCCAGGTCCCCTGGTTCCTCGACCATCCAAATACATACAACTTAAGTTAATTGACTAATCCAAATCAGCACTATAGATGTGCTTCTAGTAAGTATTTATATCTTCATAGCAATCCCTATTTGCGCACTAGATTTAAACAGCTGGGCAATTCTCGAGATCTACCTGAGCTCAAACTTCCCTCTCGCCCTGCAAACGGGAGGGATCCCTGGGCTCGAGGATCTTATGAGTTTAAGACTCTCCCGGGACAGCATGCCAAACATGCTTTATAATCAATTATCAACTAAGTGTGAACTCTTGAAACCTTTATTTTACTTTGGAACGTTTATTCACGGATTTGCACAACAGCACTGCCTGATTCGTCTTACTAGAGAAGTATGAAGTGTGGCATAATATACTTCCGTAAATAAATACAATAAAATGACAGACCATACACTAAAATGCCATTTGAATAAAACATATATGCTCCCTTAAAACTGAAATATGGTGGAATATCCTGTGGAGTGCACTTTGCAGGGTACTTATTTTCGAGTTAGAACAAAAGTCTGAAGTAAAAATGGTAACATACTGTAGATTATTAGAGATTGAGAAACAATGCACCAAACAATCCAGCCTGACAGATGGTAACCCAACACTGTCCAATGATTGTCCAATGATACTGATTGTTTGCTTGGTGTGACCCGACCTTATGGTGTAGTTCAGGGGTGTCAAACTCAATTCCAGGAGGGCCGCAGCCCTGCAGAGTTTAGTTCCAACCCTGCTTAAACACCCTTACCTGCAGGTTTCAAACAAACCAGAAGGTCACAATTAGTTTGATTAGGTGTGTTTAATCAGGGTTAAAGTTAAACTGTGCAGAGCTGTGGCCTTCCAAGAACTGAGTTTGACACCTGTGGTGTAGTTGATCTCCACAGTAGGTTCTATTTGAGTATTCATGGGCAGTTTGTTTCTGTGGAGGTCCATGAAGTATGTTAATCCAATGTGGTCATGGTACATGTTTTTTGCCAGTGTGCACAGGTGTTTCAGCTATATGGGTCTCAAATGTTGCCAGGAACAAATTACCTGAAGCCCTGCAACTATGGATCTAGACTGAACGCTATTACACATGAATGTTTTTAAACCTTTTCCAATGCACCATTAAGCCTTGGCAAAGCGGCTCAAAGGTAATTGCCACTCATTACATGTAAAATCCCAAACACACTTTGGGTTGATTGAAATTCAAGTGGCTGAATTTGAAAGTCATCTTTTATTGTAAATGGCTTTACTGCAATAGAGATCCACTTGTGCATTTCAAATGAAAGATTCAAAATGAAGCATTTGTCCAAATCAGACACTGTTAGGTAAATTTCTATAACAGCCAATTCATAACACGCAGATTGTATTTTTTTGTTGTTGTTTAAAACAATAATAATGTCTGCAGAAAGTATGGTATTACATAAATCATTTGAATTGATTAATTTACATAAGTGGACTGAGTATTTCTTTCCTGATAATAATGTAATTACAGTCCAGTTTTCAAGAAAGGGCTTAAAAGACTCATATTGGAGTGAAATTCCCATGGTGTCCTGCTTTGTTTCTTCCTTTTCACTGCTACAGTGGATAAGCATTGATCTGTGTCCAGAACAACATGCTGTTTTAACCTCCCTACATGAAAAAAATTGAAGCACGCCGCTTACTGTGGCGTCCATATTTATGAACCTGGCAATAATAGAAGAAATTTGAGTGTCTGGTGGATTTTCTGTAGAGTATGTTGGTTGTGTTTCTGTGATGACCAGGCATAGCAAATAGGTAACAAATTTCAAGAACAGGAAGTCAAGATTGAACAGAACTATGACCGCAGAGTAGGGCTGGGATACACCAAGCCACCACCAAACAACTAGCGCAGACGATAACCAATTGTGTTGTCACCTTAAATCGACTCATGTCTGGCCTTGTCCAAAAATCTTTGCGTAAACACACTGTTCTGCACCTGGGTGAGACGACGTGTCTTTTCACACCCAGCAGTAACTTGTTTTCTCATTCAAATGGAAACCAGAAAATGAAAAGCGCACAGACAAGGCATAAACAAAGCATTTAGTACCATTATCACAGTACTTGTCACTCACCATGGAGGGATTCGCTCATGCAAATGTCTAATAATCTAGTAATCCATATAATTTGCAAATATTTAAGAAATGTAGCCAAATTACAGCCAGCTTCCTTGTGTTCCTTCTTGACTTAAAACTTGGGTTTACTTCCGTTTTTGTTCTCGCATTCTGATTCATTGCTAAATAACCAATCAAATCACTCTCTTAAGCTGACGCAGATTCTGCATCCTGAATCAGGCCAACTTGATCTGATGTAGGCCACCATTACATTTGTTGTTTTAATGATGGGATAGTAACAATATATACACATATTTGTTTCTCTTTACTAATATAAATAAAATATACAGGTTAGAGTTTGATTTTGTTGTCTAATTGTTTAAAGAGCCTCTATTATGCTTTAAAAAGGTAATATTTTGGTTTTGGGGGTCTCCAACAACAGTCTGATATGCATGCAAGGTTAAAAAACTGTTTTGATGGTTTATAATATGCATATATTTTTACCTAATTATCCCAACGACTCCCATATCATTTGTTCTCAAACCCCTCCTTAGCATGATGCTAATCTGCGCTGATTGGCCCGATGAGCCAGTCTGTTGGGATTGGTCGACTGCGTTCAGTGCGAGACAGTTAGAAACTTCCACCACTGCTTGTCAACAATTTTGAAGTAGTCAGAGTGCACACTATGTGTGAGCCCAATGCAGGAATGCATTAAAGCAATGCAGTTTAACACCAGCATGTTGCTCTATTGTTAACCATGACACGCATTCAGTATTAATCCACAAAGTGGCAAAAGCTGAACTATTTAGAAAGTTGACCGCCGCACATGTGTAGGAACAGCTGACGGTGGCCATAGCAACGACAAAGGGCAGAGGATCTTGAGTTCAGAAACACGTTTAAATCTGTAAAATAAGTTGCAGGCGCAGCATTTTTAACATGGTTTTGGATGTGATATAAGAGTTAATCAGATACAGTACAAGCCACGTGAAGCGGTTACATGAAACAAAACACAATTAAATACACATTTTGCAAGTTGGAGAAAACAAGGAGGCAGTACATTTAATTGCACCTACGTACACTTGTGAAATGGAGGAAGAAACTGGTCCATGAACTGTGTACTGGCAAGTTCCTGTCAAGCGCTGACAAAGTCCCATACATCTATAGTCTTTTCAAGAGTTCACACTTAGCTGATAATTGATTATAAAGCGTGTTTGGCATGCTATCCCGGGAGAGAGCCCTGAGCTCAAAAAATCCTTGAGCCCTGGGCTCCCTCTCGTTTGAAGAGCGAGAGGAGAGTTTGAGCTCAGGTAGGTCTCGAGAACTCCCCTACTTGTGAACTGCTGAGATATATCTGATTAAGGGTTGCCTTAGAATGCTATTTTGGAGTTTTCAATTTACTTATGGTGCATGTCTTTGGACGGTGAAAGGAAACTGGAGAACGTGGGGAAAACCCACGTGAAAAGCGAGGAGAACATGCCATCTTTGCACAGAAACACTGACCGGCTCGGAGAGGGCCGAACCAGCAGCGTTCTTGCTGTGAGGCAACAGTGCTACCCACTGGGTCACCGTGCTGCCCTGTCATAGAAAGGGAGGAGTAGGGGTGGAAGGGGGATTCTTCAAGATTATGATGACGGGAGTAGAAAGCTCTGGTAATTTATAGTGTGTCAGTATTCATAAGCACGTGAATTAGTTTATAAATAAACCACACTTCTGATCCTTCCTTTAACAAACAGCCGATGAATTCCCTTGTTGTAAGCGTGTAGATTGCTGAAGCACTCGTCAGAAAAATGAATGGAAAACAAAACAAGGCTGGGGCTATTGACTTTATTCTTCAATGCGTAAGTGCGCTCGTTTTGTCGATTGTTTTACTTCCGATTCAGTTGCTTATGGGAGAAATGACTAGGAATAATAAACGGCAGAAAACGATCAAATTACTTGCTCTACAAACAAGTGTGTCCATGATTATACAGACAAAATAGAATAATATAATAAGAGAATATCAGTTTGCAACATCAAGCAGCAAAACAAGCTGTTTTTAATGTCTAAAAAATGAATGCAAGTGAATGAGACCGGAAGTCTCGAGCCAAAAAGATTCCAATGGCTGCGCCCGCTCGTACGCAGAGAATAAGGTGAATAATGCTGAGGTATTTTTGCAAAAATAAACTTCAACCCCTGACACTTCACAGCCTCATCTTTGGGTAGAGAAAATAACACTAACTTTCCCTCACACTTCAGAGCACAGCGTCTTCGCGGCATGATTCAACAGGGATCTGCTACAGTGTTTGTAGCTGGAGTTTCAATTTTCCTAGGTCTGCTCGCAACAAATAGGCAGAGCTTGAGTTCCATATTGACGTCACGCCGACACAGCTTTAGATTCGTTACCCTGCTCATTAATTTAAACCACTATGAGTTGAGTCTTTTATAGACGAATCAATAGTTTTAAACATGGCACACTTTCAGATTTAAGCCTTAGCTGGATATTTCACTTCACTTAGAGCTGTGCTACACACTGCATGGAACGTCATTTTCAAAAAAAAACATAATAGGGGCTCTTTAAGACGTGAGGTACAGAGAGCTTGAAGAAAGAGTCTTCAGTGGATCACGGTTTGGGCTGCAGTTGTTCCAGTGATGTTGGCAATACTATCTGATTTTAATTGGACTGATTGTGAATTCTAAAATGTACAGATGAGTTTATTTAAATGTATTATGATGTTACTTTTGGAGAGAACATCATTCGTAATAGTTTTATTTTTTGGTAATGTTATGATTTGAAAATCATCGGATAAAACACAGACAGTTATGAAATGGCCTCCACAGAGTCCAGACCAGAATGTTATACAGTAGAGGCAGTATGGGATCACCTACACAGAAAAGGAAAGATATGATGGCCTAAATCTAAAAAAGAACTCCGGGAAGTGCTCAATAAGACATTATTTCAGAAGGCTTTCTGACAGTCTCGTCAAAGCAGTTAAATCTGTGCTTGGTGGATAGTCATATTAAATACAGCCATTTGCTTTAAGTAATTTTGCTATTTACATTACATTTAACCCTTTAAATACAAACCTAACTAGTTCAAAAATAAATATGGACTAACAGTATATGGCGGCCTTTATATGTAGATGGTAGCCTACGACGTTTGCACAGTATTGCACTCGAATTTCATATGTATTGTAATTAAATTAAATTAGCTATTTTAGGCACATGTTTTTGGCTATGGCATCTACATTTAAATGTAATTTGCTGTGGTGGTTTTCGAGAAGATTAACCTGTATATATGTATGAGAGAAACAGTGGTGTGATGATACAGTACGAATCCTGAGGCCTTCGGGCAGATTTGTGTGTGTGTGTGTGTGTGTGTGTGTGTGAGAGAGAGAGAGTGTGAGTATTTCTGCATGTGTTTGTATAATATAATGAAGCCTGAGTTCACCCTCGGGCACAGAATTCTCCTGGGACTGACAGCGAGTGGCTGAAGTCAAAGTTCAGAGCTCGCCTTGGACTGCCAGAAAGCACAAATATACACAGTCACAGAAGAGTTTTGATGTCTTATTTATGGTGCTGTCATTTGTTTATTATTAAGTGTCTATATAAAGTTTAAGCAGGCTGAGAATTTGCTGATTTTGTGCTGAAGTAGTTTATAGATATTCACACATTCTTTATCTAAATGACTACAGTTTATATTGCTTATGTAATGCTAATTAGAAACATTTTATTTATTATGCTTAAGTCAAAACTTTATATGCTTTTGAAATCTCTTATACTTTTTAAATGCATTTTTTCTTCTTTTGGTGTCTTCCCTTCACCTCTTTGCTTTCTAGACTGCAAATAGGCTGTCATATGAACTCAAAGTAAAAACATGACTGTAACAGCAATATAATTGCCTTGCCTTATTGTCCTTTTTTCCACCATTTCTCCTGTCATCCTTGGGTCGTCTGAAGATTTTCTTTCATCTTTCTCTTTCGCATAGTATTTGTACTGTATGTGTACGGTGCAGAGGATGGCAATTTTCTGCATAAATAAAAATAACTGGAAGACTTACTATAGTTGCCATAGTAATATTATATTACACATAACAAACACACACATACACACACACACACACACACACATATATATATAGTGGTGTGAAAAAAAATTGTGTGCCCCTAACAGATTTATTTTTTTCTTGTTTGTCACACTTTAATGTTTCAGATCATCAAATCAATTAAAATATTAGTCAAAGATAATTATTAAAATAAAACAAAACTACATAGCCCTGTGTGAAAAATAGCTTGCCCCTAAACCTACTAACTGGTTGGGCCACGCTTAGCATCAACAATTGCAGTCAAGCGTTTTCAATAACTTGCATTGAGTCTGTTACAGCACTGTAGATAATTTTTGGCACACTCATTTTTGCAGATGTGTTGAATTTCAGCCACACTGGAGGATTTTCGAGCATAAATCGCCCATTTAAGGTCATGCCACAGCAACTCAATTGGAACTCAAGTCTTAATTTTTGTTTTTCTTCAGCCATTCTGAAGTGGACGTGCTGGTGTGCTTTGGATCATTGTCCTTCTGCAGAACTCAAGTTTACTTCAGCTTGAGGTCACTAACAGATGGCTGGACATTCTCCTTCAGGATATTTTGGTAGAACGCAGAATTCATGGTTCCATTTTTCACAGTAAGTCTTTCAGGTAATAAAGCAACAAAACAACCCCAGACCATCACACTACCACATTTTATTGTTGATATGATGTTCTTTTTTTTATGTGGTGCTTTGTTTTGTACCACACATAATGGGACACGCACCTTTTAAAAAGTCAACAGTATCTTCAGTCAACAGTATTTTCCCAAAAATCTTGGGGATCATCAAGATGTTTTCTAGCAAAACTTAGATGAGTCTTTGTTCTTTTTGCCTAGCAGTAGTTTTCTTCTTAGGACTCTCATGCCATGCAAATCACCCCAGTCTCTTTTTTTATGGTGGAGTCATGAACACTCATGTTAATTGAGGCAAGTGAGACCTGCAGTTCTTTTGGATGTTGTTTTGGGGTCTTTTGTAAACTCTTGGAAGAGTTGTCACTGTGCTCTTGAGGTAATTTTGGGTCGACCAGTCACTTTTATGAAGGATCTCCACTGTTCTATGTTTTGGTCATTTGCATATAATGTGTATTTAAAGTGATAATTTGAATCACTGTGGTTCGCTGCAGTCCCAAAGCAATTAAAATGTCTTTATGATCTCTTTCACACAGGTAGATCTCTATTTCCTTTCTCATTTGTTTTTGAAATTTCTTTGAATCTCTGCATGATGGTCCACCTTTTGAGGATATTTTGGTCTACTTCATTTGGGGCAGGGGGCATGGGGCATGGGGGTTAGGGTTGCAAAAGAAATAAGGGGACAACTATATATATCATGCCCCTATTTAATTCCAAAATGTAATTTCATTCTTTCATTTTAGCCAGCCAGTGTATATAATGTATATAATGTGTACATATGGGAGTTCTCTGTGGGTCTGTGTTAGGACCTCTTACATATATTATTTATGCTAATTGTGTGTGCATGTTAAAAATTAATAGTACTTATATTAATTGTGTATGTTTAAAAGGTCCCAAAACAGGTCATTGGGGCACTTCCTAAATAGCGTCATAAAAAGGTACTGTACTTCTTTATTATTACATCATCATTTTCAATAAAAACATTGTTTCTTTAAAATAATGTCACAAGTAAATAATTATACATTTCCTTTTAACACAGTTTTCATCTAGAGAGACAGTATACTGCAGAAACCTTCACCGCCGATTGTCTTCATCTCTGTGTGTGGTGGATCTTTCGTCTCTATATGTCGTTCTCCACCCCAGGAGGCTTTTCCTTCACCTCTCCGCTCCTCTGCAATTAAGGCTGACAGGACAGCTTGCTCTATTCCGCTGATGCCAGTACTTATCAAGACTGAGAGAGAGGGAGAGAGAGAGTTCAGGTATGTTCATCCATCAGTCAAGGCCCCTTTTCAACCACCCACCCTGTCTCCATCCATGCCAATCTGTCTATTGTTTTAAGTTTTCCTCCTTACATTAATTTTACAACCGCCACACAGGAGACTCAATTGATATAAAAAGAGATATCGCTAAGCTGGAGGCTTTATTTGGAGTTACTAAAATAATGTAGAATATATATACTGTATGTGTGTGTATGTTTACAGTTGAAGTTATTAGCCACTCTTTGAATTTAAGCAGAATTTTTCTCTGAGTGCCCCAGTCATAAAGGGATGGACATGGTCAGGTAGGCTGTGGTGTTGACACAATGCTAATGGGCCCAAAGTGTGCCAACAAAATATCCACCACAGCATTACACCACCAGCAGCAGCATGAAGCGTTGATACAAGGCAGGATGGATCCATGCTTTTGTTGTTGATGTTGTTGACGCCAAATTCTGACCTTACGATCCGAATGTCGCAGCAAAAATTGAGACTCATCAGACCAGACAATGTTTTTCCAATCTTCTGTTTTCTAATTTTGGTGAGCCTGTGCAAATTGTAGATTCAGTTTCCTGTTCTTAGCTGACAGGAGTGGCACCTGGTGTGGTCTTCTGCTGCTATAGCCCATCTGCCTCAAGGTTTGATGCGCTCTGCGTTCAGAAATGCTTTTTTGCATACCTCGGTTGTAACGAGTGGTTATTTCAGTTACTCTTACCTTTCTATCAGCTCGAACCAGTCTGGCCATTCTCCTCTGACCTCTGGTACCAACAAGGCATTTGTGCCCCCAGAACTGCTACTCACTGGATATTTTCTCCTTTTTGGACCATTCTCTGTAAACCCTAGAGATGGTTGTGCATGAAAATTCCAGTAGATCAGCAGTTTCTGAAATACTCAGACCAGTCCTCAGTTTAAACTGCAGGAGATCGTCTTGACCTAAATGCATTGGTTGAATAGAAATTTGCATTAACGAGCAGTTGGACAGGTGTACCTAATAAAATGACCGAATAATGTGTGTTTTTTATTTCAGATAAAATAATCGTAAATGTATTTATTATATTATTGTTGATGTACTTTTATCTACAAAATAAATTATATACTCCGATTTATAAATGTATTGAGTAATGCATTCTGGCATCATCTAATGGTTGTTACATTATTTTTATTAGAAAAAAAATCATACACTTTCTGTGTATAATTTTAACTATTTTTTATAATCTTACATTGCCAGCCATACAGTAGATGTATTTTTTTTTTCATTGAGCTTGTTGCAGTGCATTCTGGGATTGCCTTCTTGGTGAATGATGCATGTGATGCTTCCTTTGGCCCTGTCAAAAGAATCTACTTCCTGTTTGACTCCCTATGGTATAAATACCTTCGGCTTGACGTTTTCAATATCACCAAGGCAGTTTTCTTGTGTCATTCATTCTGTCTCCCACACCCAGCTGTCTTAATCACTCCAGTCCTCTTTTTTTTTCCAGCATGCCACCTGTCCCTGCTATGTCACTTGTTTTAGTGTCTCTTCCTCCATTTAACAGCGATTCTGTAATGTATTTTCATGTCAATCCCTTTATCATCCAATGCCGAAAAAGTCATATTGACTGCCGCAGGACAGACGGTTAGCAATAGGCCAGCATCAATTATTAATATTTCCTCTTGTAAACAGACATTTTATGAAATAGAAATGACTCTTTTTATAAAGTCCATTATCAAACCATTTGCACTTTTCCCAGTTATGACGGCAAGTCTGAACTTTTCTATAAGAGACAACTGTAATAAGAAACTTTATTTCCTTGCTTCGAGATTTTAAACATTTATATATCACAGATGGAAATATCACTTTAAAAGCACAAGTATTGGCCAAATGGAGTGAGGAAGAGACAAATATTATTTGTTTTGAGTGCAATTGTACAGTAGTGTGTTTACAGTATGATACTGCCCTCTAGTGGGAGTAGCTGTGTGTGCGTTTAAAGCCATTGTAGCCATTCAAAGTGAAGAATTATATATCACAGGGCAATTTTACCTGATTAATACCAGATAACACTAGTTAGCATTTTAAGACAAGCAAATTGCCGCCACAATTTTGATCATTTAGATTAATATATTGGATTAATAAGGATTAAAGTATTAATATATGAATAATGTGGCTTGTATGCTAGCAAAGACCTATCCAGGAACAAAAAAGTGTAGTAAAGTTGTTTCTTGTTTGTGGTTTTATACATAGAATTACCTAAAACATGGATAAACTGCAGTTTTAAGTACATCATAAATTGCATAGTGCTCATATTTTAGCTACTAGCTAAACTAGCTTAGCTACCAAAAAGCCAGATAAAACTAGCAAACACAAGCTAACCCCCTGCTGAAAAAAACAGCATATGCTGGTAAGGTATGTTTTAATGCTGGTATGCTGGTCTTGCTGGTTTCAGTGCTGGTTTTGCTGGTCTCAATGCTTGTCCCAATGCTGGTCTTGCTGGCCTGAGTGCTGCTTCTGACCAGCATTGAGACCAGCATTAAAACCAGTAAGACCAGCAAAACCAGCATTGAACAGCAAGACCAGCATCAAAACACCTTACCAGCATTTGCTGTTTTTTTTTCAGCAGGGTAAAGTTAAGTCAAGAATATTTATGAAGCAACACCATTGTTTTATAGACATTTGAAATAACAAAAGAAACAAATTGATTAATAAATGCTATGACAGCACAACCACATTTAAATTGCACATCAACTATATCCAGAGAACAAAAATATTCAAATTATTTTGTTGCACTGTAGCTACATTTTGCATTCGATAAACTAGACATAAATGAATAATATAAATGTGTAATATTGAATAAATGTTGATTTTTTTTTAGCACATCAAATAAGATAAAACCACTAGCAAACCATTTGAAGTCAAGCATATTTGTCTCAAAGCCAGAAACAAAACTACCATGCAGATTGGTACTGTATATGCTAGTAATGCTAGCATCCTAGTGTAATCCCAATTAATGACTAATCTAGTCAGGAGAATTAAATCATACAAGTAGCGTGTTGCATTGTTAAATTGTATATTCAATTACCTACAACTTGGATAAATGGCAGCAGCACATCAGTCCACACACACACACACACACAAGCACGCACGCACGCACGCACACACATACACACAAGAGGATCTAATTTACCTACAATTAAATTTCATTTTACTCTGTGCAGTGGGTGGGTGACTTTATTTTTTTCTAACGTTTGTTAATTTCTTGCTTGGTTTGAGATGTTAATTAGCTAAATAAGTAAACCTCGATTTAATTTCTGAAACAAAATATTAGATAGTTGACACATTGACATTATATTAGCCCCTTCAAGTTCTTTCAAGCAAAGCAGTTCATCTAAAATACAGGAACTCGGTCTTTTGAAGTCATTTTAGTCACTTCAGAGGCATTTCAGCTTTACCCAAGAGCAACCTTATAATCAAAGTGAATTATTCCCTGTGCTTAAAATCACACTATTGGGTTTGTACGTTTTAAACTAATATGTTTTTCACTTGATAACAGTGTGTAAGCCTGTGCATGTATTTTCTTTTTTTTTTAGGTCAGCGTAACTTTCATCACCATTTTTATTTTTATGTCATACAGGGTGGCAATTTATAGTCTAAGCTGACAATTTGTGGGATGAATGGCAGCTTAAAGCTGTGCAAACATCTGTTTTATGGCATGAAAAATGGGTAAATGTGGCATGTAGAAAAAAAAAGGAAGAACCTACATACACTCTCAGAAATAAAAGTACGCGAGCATGTACCTTTTTCAAAAAGGGTCCATATTGGTACCTTAAAAGTATTATTAATACCTACAAATTTTTAGAGGAACACTTTTGTACTTTTTAGGTACCTTTGAGGTACAAAGTTGTACCTTTTGAAAAGGTACTACCCCAGTGACAGCTCGTGTACCTTTATTTCTGAGAGTGTAGACAAAGATGTGAATATGTCAGCATCAAGGTTTTGAGACAATTACCTGTAATGTATGATCTCTCTCTCTCTCTCTCTCTCTCTCTCTCTCTCTCTCTCTCTCTCTATATATATATATATATATATATATATATATATATATATATATATAT
>CAIGQZ010032594.1:12242969-12276696 GCA_903798205.1 Danio tinwini | reverse complement strand
TATTTTTATCTTTAGGTGACTGTAAACCCCAAATAGGAAACTATCCTCTGGTTTGAAAAAGGAGAAACAGAAAGGAAATGATCCAATCAAGGGTTAATATAATCTATGTGTGCAGCTCCAGATGCAAAAAAAAAAAAAAAAACAGTGTTTTACAGCTCTTCATTGATAATCATATCATTGTCTCCACCTGCTGGTCAGGTTGCATATTACATTTTCCCTTAAGCTTGGTGTTTCGTGCAAGCAAATTTCTCCCAATGGATTGACTGATTTGGAAGACAGTAGGTGTTTATGCATTTCTCTGTGTGTGTCTGTGCATGCTTGTGTGTGCGCACTACTTTGCCCTCCCTATCTCCACTTGCGGGAAACCGCAAAAAAATTCCCTGGCTTCTTCCAGGACTTTAACAGCTCCCTACAGAAGCACAGCCAAACTTCCCCCTGATTTCAATGAAGGACCACACACCCAGATCAATCCCACAATGCCAAAGACTGATTGACAGGAAATGGAGGCAGATGGCTCACACAGCTAGCAATGCTAAGCGACATAACTCTTCAGAAAGCGCCGTCGTGATCCGGGAGCAGTAAATCTGCCACAACATTGGTTCCTCGGCCATCTGTAAGAACTTTAACTGATACACATGAGCAAAACATAGAGATCAGACTGGGCTATCCTGTTTATTAGATCGCCCATAGCTTAGCGTCTCCAGCCAATAAACTTTCAAATGGTTTGCCAATCGTCAGTTAGATGTGTTGAATTTTCACCACATGGGCATTTTCTGTTAAGATTCGTTTACTGTGCTCAACAAAATACTAACCCGTACAATGTGGGCATCCCTTAGTATAAAAAGTGGGATTTTTCTAATTTGTTTTTGTCTAAGAAAGGTCATTCAGTGAGCACAAGAACTCCTCCGCTCAACTTTGTTTGTAATTCAGAACAGATGCAACGAGTTGAAGACAGTTGAATAGTGACCAATGCTGAGTTTATTAGCAGGGTGCGACCAGGAAAGAGAAGTATCCACACTAACATACAGGCTACCAGAATGTGCTGGTTTGCTCCAAGCAGTTTTCCACCACTTACATTGCATGGCAATTCCTAGGTGCGATTTCTCTTTTCATAAACAAGAACAAACCAAAATCTAATTTCCAGCTTAAAGATAGAGCAGCTTAGCCAGTGACATACCTGTAGCTAAGAAAATACCAAGCAAACCTTAGGCATGGTGCACACCATTGAACTATGCTTTTGCAGTCTGAAATAACTTAAAAAAAAATTGTTGTTGAGCCAGAATTAGTGATCAACTTTAGAGATGAATTATAAGGCCTTTAGACTGTATAAGTTATGTAAATATAAAATTTTGCAGTTTGCAATTGCTATCTATTATTCAAGTTTCATGCTTCATTGGGAATTTTAGAATAGCTGCCTTTCCACTATCAGGTCAAATGGTTCTAACCTTCCAGTCCTTGCCGATCCACCTCAGTCATGCATGGATACGGTTTAATTTTCTGTGTTGGTGATAAAAACGGAGCTCTCTGAAATGTAATAGAATTGCATCAGTTGTTGCCTTGATAATTCAAGTGTAACACAAACAACTATATGGACAAGAATCAGATGTTTACTCCTTTTCCTGATATTTACTGAATAACAAAAAATAAATAGATCAATAGCTCACTTCTGCTTTGCCAGCTATGCAAAAACTGGCAGCCAGCCAACAGAATGGCAACATCACCGCAACATACTGTATTTTGAGAGACTCAGAGGTCATGATTGATCTTAGGAATTATCTCCCTGATTAATGAAAGTTCTCCATGATGGACGTCCAGTGTTCTCCAGCCTCCAGCACCTAGACTGCAGCTCCGCACAGGAAGTTTGGCCAAAGGAGAAATGTCGTGCCCAACTGAGCCTGGTTTCTCTCTAGCTTTTTTTTCTTTCACTTTGGTCAATTTGTAAAGTTTGTTTCTCATCACTGTCACCACTGGCTTTCTTGGTTGGGACTTGTTGAGCTGTGCATCGATAGATTTGCTCTTCAGTGTTTGGACTTTTATCAATGACAATTAAACCACACTGAACTGAACTTCAACTATGAAAACATAGTTTCAATTTACTAGAACTTCTATGTTAAGCTTTGACACAATCTACATTGTAAAAGTGCTATAGAAATAAGCATGACTTGAATTGAAAGTATGTGTGTTTTTTTTATTCCTACAGTGTGTTTAGTGGCAACCTCAAGATCTCATCATCTTCATTATTTGCTCATTCAGCACAAGGCACATAAAAGCAACATGCCTGGTTGACACTTTGCAGCTCTTATTGCACTATGGTCTTTAATTATTGAATATCAAACACTAAATAAGACCTGCTAAATGCAACTGATGTTCTGCCACAATGTCCAGTAATTTTCTAGTTCCATTTCACCACAAACAGGTTCTTTGTTCTAGGCCTTAATGCAATGGGTTGCTGGCACAATGACATGAACTATGCGTCTTCAAAAAATGTGTTCATGCAGAAACTACAGTCAGTTTTTGGAAACGCCTTAAAGTGAAGTATATCTGGTGGTTTTGATTGCTTTGGGCCTTGTTCAAGGGATTTAAATAATTTGTCTTGTCTGCAGGTTCCATTATATGTGTCTAACTTTAAAATAGCTGTTTTTCATCCACCTATTTACTGTATATGTGAATTTTTGAATTAGTTTAATGGAAACACCAACATGTATTCAATTCAATTTATACAGCACTTTTACAATGTAGATTGTGTCAAAGCAGCTTTACATAGAAGATTATAGTGAATTAAAGTTGAAACTGTTTAGTTCAGTGTGGTTTAATTTTCACTGCTGAAAGTCCAAACACTGAAGAGCAAATCCATCAATGCGTTGCTCCACAAGTCCCAAACCAAGCAAGCCAGTGGCGAGGAATAAAACTTCACTAATTGACGGAAGTGAAGAAGGTGTGAGTAAAGCACCGGCGGGTGTTCAGTCTGGCCCATGGGATCCATGCAAGGACTCATCTGTCACTGGGGTCTTTCAGGAATCAGTGTTATGCTCTCCACTCCTTCATGACCTCCACAGCATCCGCTCAGTATGTGTCCTGTTACAGGGTTATGGAGACCTCTAGATGTCATCTATGGTTGTGTGCATAAACTGCAATGGAAACATGGTAACCAAATACATTTCAACATGCACATCAAAAAAAAAGTCATGTGATTTAATGTTTTAATAGATAATGTCATGATAAAAATGGATGCCATGGGACGGCATTAATGGAAAAACCAGCGGATTGACCAAAGCGGTTCAGTATTATTACCTCTAGAATAGTGGCTGCTCTCGCAAAGAGTGATCTTGTATCTCCAAAAGCCACTGTGTGTTTATTGCCTTTTGTCTTCCTATTCTGAGGTGCAAATGTTTATTATATACTGAAAGGTAATAGGCTTCTCCTATTGTATCAAATTCCATGTTCCTTTTTTTTATTTTTGGTTTATGAAATTTTTATTTTCTTCTCTTTGACTCATTGGATAGAAATGGTGCTTTATTCATTCATTCATTTTCCTCCAGCTTAGTCTCTATTTTAGAGGTTACCCCAGCGAAATAAACCCGTTGGGGTTAAGAACGCACTCAGCAGCACTTAAATGTTCGCCGGAAATTGATGTTTTTAAACTTTTAATGCTGGGGCAACTCGTTACAGACAACACAAGGGTGTTCTACAGAGAACTGCATTGTTTTATTGTTCACCAGGTTACATAGGCTGAAGCACTGTGTTTACTGGGTGCATGATCTGAAGCCTAGGAGGGCACGTAAGCATATTACTCTTAAAGAGATTGCGTTTTGATGATGCCTAATATGCTTATAATTGTTTAAATTAAACTGAACTGAATTATATTAGGGTGATGTTAACACCATATCTACATTTTGAAGTCGCGACAACAGCTGAAGGTTTGTAGTCCAATGCAGTGTAGTGCAATGTTTACAGTGCTGATCCTATACTTTCAGGTTTCTTCTCACCTCAGCCTCTTTTTCGGGTTTTAAAATGGCAGCCACATGAAATAACCGTATTCCGGCATATGTTTTACACAGCAGATGCCCTTCCAGCCAGCAACCCAGTACTGGGAAACATCTTTACACACTCATTCTCACACACACGCATACACTATGGCCATTTTAGTTCATCCAATTTACTTATAGCGCATGTCTTTGGATTGTGGTGGAAACAGGAGCACACGGAAGGAACCCATGCCAACATGGGAAGAACATGCAACTCTACACAGAAATGCCAACTGGCCCAGCTAGGACTCGAACCAGCAACCTTCTTGCTGTGAGGTGACAGTGCTAACCACTGAGCCACCATGCCACCTTATGGTGCTTTATTCACAAATGTTTTATGCAATGTTCCAGTTTTACATATAAGTCTACTTAAATGGAAGAGTAGCTACTGAAGAGCTACAGGAAAATGATTTGAGACACATGAACCAGTAAAGTTCTGCTTTTCATTAGAGGACAAGCAAAGGTGAGGTTAAATGAGTTCATTCAGATTCTGACTGAAGTTGAGTAAAAAAGATGTACAAGTTGTTGGATACTTTGGAAGAGATTACAGTGATGGATCGAGTGAGAAAACGGGGATAAGCCGTAAACCGATGCAAAAAGGATGGTGTAGCAAGAGAGAAGGTCAAAATCACAGTGCAGAGAAGTGGAATAGATGAATCATGAGAAAAGTGGCATGAGAGAAAAAGAAAAAAGGGAAAGTTAGGCATGACTGACGGGAAGAGGTGAAGATGACAGATGTTAAGAGATGGAGAGACAGACAAAATGAGGTGAAAACAGGAACAGAGGGAGGACCTGATGGGTTCAGAGAGGGTGCTAAGCACAAAGTGAACAAAAAGTAAATCTAAAAAGTGAATGCTTTGATAAATCACTGCCATCACGGTGTTGTGGGTGGATGCTAGCGTGTAGTTTTGTGGTTGCTAAGCTGTCCTGTGTAGTAGTAGTTGCTACAATGTTGCTAACAAATTATTAGTAACATGTTTGCCAGAAGTTGTTGAATGTTACTGTATATTTGGTTGCTACTGCATTTTGAATAATTTCTAGCATGTCTTAAATTGCTAGTTCTGGATTTCTAACTTGAATTACAAGTAGTTAAACTAGCATTTTTTTGTTTTTTTTTTGCTAAGATGTCTATTGTTAATATTAGCAGTTGTGTATGTCTTGGTATGAACAATACTGTTGTTTATACAGTACAGTGTATTGCTAACATTAGAGATTGTTTATTGATGTACATGTGTTGTATAGATAATAGAAGTACAGTGGTGTATCATCTATTAGCAATGGTGTATTGCAAATAATATCTGTAGTTTAGTTTTGTTAGCCAAAATCTATTGTATTATTAGCACTTTCTTAACTGCATTATTATGCATGTTGTATTGTTAATTATTATTTATTAATATATCAACAACTTTTTATGAGGTGTTACAAATATATTAGCACCACAGCACTAATCTCCGTTTGCTTATGTGTTACAGCAGACTACTAGCTAATATGACAAATTGTGTATACTAGCACCCTGCTGAAAAATCCAGCCTAGGATGGTTGGCTGGTTTTAGCTGGTCGACCCGTCTGGTTTTAGAGGGGTTTTGGCAGTTTCCAGGCTGGTTTCCAGCCATTTTCAGCCTGGTCTTAGCTGGTCAGGCTGGGAGATGACCAGCTAAAACCAGCTTGACCAGCCTAGCCAGGCTGGGAGCCCAGCCAAAACCAGCTATGTCCAGCTTAAATCAGCCTGGTCAAGTTGATTTTAGTTAGTTTAAGCTGGTCATTTTCCAGCCTGACCAGCTAAGACCAGGCTGGAAATGGCCAAAACCCCTCTAAAACCAGGCTGGTCGACCAGCTAAAACCAGCCAACCAGCTTAGGCTGGTTTAAACCAGAATTTTCAGCAGGGCAGTCATTATTAGCAGTGGTGTATTGCTAATGTTAGCAATTGTATGCAACAAAATGTTAGCAAAACTATACAGTGCTACTTGTGTAATAACGTGAATATTAGTAAAATAGTTGGTAATTTTCATATTAGTGGTGGGGTATTGCTAATACATTAACAGTAAAGAGTTGATGTGTGCCTTCTGTTTAGTTGGCACATTACTCACTTTCTCCTCTTTCATATTCAAATGTAAGAAATGACAAGCTAACATGCTAGCTTATTACAGCTGTCTAATGAACACAGCTGTTCGCCTCATTTATAGCCCCTTTATCATTTTTATACATCTCCAGAAAGTCCTTTTTGCCATCAGATACCATTTTAATAGCTCTAAACACATCTCTTATTTGCAGAAGTCAGCAGAGACCCATCTGGCGTGTTCACAATATGGCATGACATACTGATGCTTCTATTTTGAGTGAATACAAGACCATCACTTGTTTTCGGACATCCGTTACATGTTTGTGTGTGTGTCTGTTAAACTAGAACAAATCCTGGCAGCTAATTTTGCGTTTTAGCATAGTAATTTGTATCACCAACGCAGATATGTTGTGTTAAACTATTAAATCAAAAACTATTAAAGTCTATTTTTTTATTCTACCAAAAACATCACAAACTACTACTAAACTATTATCTAAACAGGTCATGGACTTCTGGGAAAACTCACTTTGTTAGAGTTTACAAAGACTGCGTTTGAGAGCTGTTGTTACTCACTATGATTGGAATTTGATGGAAGTGTTTTTAGTTCAACAACAGACAGCTTATGCATGACATCTACAATATACACACACAAAAACCCTCCAAGCTTTTCATCCAAACAGCATGAAGTTGAAAAATGGCTACCGTGTGTCATGAATCTGTGGTTTTACCATGTGGTGCAACTGTAGGTATTGATTTATGCTGTTATTCAGTCGGCGCACGTGTTCAGGGAGTTACTTTTGGGTGTTTTTCACAGATACTGGTTTTCCGGTCAAGCACATGGACTTTTCAGAAGGGAGTAAAGAGAGAAAAAGATAATTCTGAAACAATGGAGTGTTTTTTTTATTGGAACGCATGTTGTGTAAAGCGATAATTTCGATGATACTATGAAATTGACATGAAGTAAAACTGACACAGGTGAAGAAAGAACATTTGACCTTTCCCCTGACAGAGGATTTTACTGGGGCTTTTAGTGTCAAGGGCCACCAGAAGAGCAGAGACCCAATTCAATAAATGTCAACCTTAATCTGTCAGACTATGTGAGAAATCACATCGACTTAAAGGAACCCACTACTTTTTTGAAAATAGGCTCCATTCCGCCAATCTCCATGTATAGTCGTGTACTAAGACTGATGATAGTATACTCTCATTTTGGCATAATAAAGGAACTTTGATGCTATACCGTGGCTGCAGCAGGCACAATGAAATTATACAGTGCATACCCTAACCCTAACTCTAGCTAGACATCTAGGTGTTTTCTAGGTATTTTCAGGTGCTGCACAATATTGCACCTGCTGCAGCCATGGTACGGCAGCACAGTTTCCAGAATGGCAGTATACTGTAGTTCCTAACCATTCTGTCAGTCTAAAAGCAAGATATAACTACAGAAGAGTCCAGCTTTATATACAGTATAAGTTTTTTTTTTCTAAGCAAGATGCTAATGGTCTAATCTGATTCAATGATCTATGCTAAGCTAAGCTAAAAATTCTCTCACCAGATCAGCTGAACGAATATATGGGAAAACTCAACAGTTTAACTTTAGGGGAGCTGTAAAATGAGTCTATTTCCAAAAACAAAAAAGAAGTGATCCTTTAAATTGTTTTATTACAACAACCTAAATCATAGGTCTTAAGCTGCGGTCACAATGGACTTTTCTCTCCATAGACTTCCATTCATACGCACGCGAATGCGTCAGACCGGAAACACAGGGTCATGCGTCAAGTTTCGCATTTTGCTGCGGTGCAAAGTTCAAACTTGGTGAACTCTGACCTGTGAAATCGCATCACTTGACTGCGTGAGACCAATTCAGGACCAAAACATGACCTCTCTGGACAGAAATTTAAAACATGGAGCAATCGCTCACTTTTTTAATGTCTAATCATCTTGTTTAATTCCGCCCCTTTTTGCAGCGCCGTACGACAGAATTTTGCAAGCTCAAACTCTAGTGTGACCGCAGCTTAAAACTTAATTCCTGGAGGGCCGCAGCTTTGCAGTTTTGCTCCGACCCTAATCAAACACAGCTGATCCAACTAATCAAGACTACCGAAGATTATTAAGCAGATGTGAGTTGGAGGTGGTTAGAGCTAAAATATACAGAGTTTAAGACTATTGACCTAAATCTTTCAGAGAAACAAACACCTTCATGACTTTTTCTATCAATAAAATTCATTGCATGATATCCTGATTATCTTATTGCAATGTACACTATCAATATTTGCTCCCTAATTACAAATTGTAGCTTTAAAAATACATTAAATTATTTTTCTCTAATAGATAGAAAATGTCACATTTGTTGGATGTAAACCATTTAAACCCATTCTTTGCTCAATCAAGATGCTGAAACTACAATTAAGAGGTAAGACTATTTTAATTAACTTGATGTACTTTTGTTCCATCATTTACTTCACAAACTGTCTAAATGAAACACAAAAGTGAGTCCATTTTTATGGAGCCTTATTTCTCTACATTGAAAGGTTGGACTGGATCTTGGATGAGGCACCACCCCTCCATTCCCAACCATCTTATAAAATCCTCTTTGCCCCAAGCCAGTATTACAACTTTGTGAGAAAAAGAAAAAGGGAGATGGAAAGAGAGAATATGCCTAAATCATTGCAGTAAATGGGGACTTTTCAGGATGTTACACAGCTGGAGTGATCATTTAAAATGGAAAGTTGTTTTTTGTACCCATACTTTTGACTATCGGGGCCCACTTTACAGCTTAAGACCAAGAGCCCCACCAAATTGTTGAGCATGCAATTCCAATTTGTTTGGAATTAAAAACCAAATGGGAAATCAGATATACTCTACTCCAGTTCCTGTCAAACATTCACACTTATTTCCAATATGTAAGGTTCGCAAGAGAAAAAGCACAACTACTTGATACACTATATCCTCAGGATGTGATGGTTGATTAGCTTTTATATGTTTTTACATTACTTAATGTATGTGTAACTTTGCTTTGCAGGTGCTCTGTGGTTTAAAGGTGAAAAGCAAAGTGGAAACTTTTGCAGATTTTCCAGTGAAAGTACAGCTTAAAAATGTGCTAATAAAGTTCTGAAAATTCACAAGGGAGCCAGCAGTCGACATCGCAGAATGAAAGCGTTCATCTGCGGGAAATGAAGGAGCACGAATTCGGTCGCTCCTTCACACATTCTGTCAAGGCAATTTTCGAGGCGAGATTCAAAAGTTGACCTCGGTACTTGAAGCAATCGGATTTTGGACAGTTTTGAAGGAAGTCATAAAGCGAACTTGGCAGGAAACAGAGATTGACGGCTCTAATTGTGGAAAGAGAGCACCCACAGCTCCACAACAGTGCACTGCATGCTGTTCTAACCCCTACAAACAAAAAATTGTTGCATAATTGCATTTAATGGTTTGCGACTTTACTGCCGCACACAAATAATACACATATCCAAGTCTTGAATTAACATTCTTGACCCAAAAAATGGCTAAAACTTCTTATTCACTAGAACTTAAAAGACTCAAATACAGCTTTTGGTACAATTCTCTGTAGAGTCCCACTCCACTGGTCTTTGTTTGCTGGGGTAACAGGGCATTCTGGAGTCCAGCAAGCCTGAGAGACCTCTCTTAGAGACTCAAAGACTCTCAGCTTGAATTGTGTTCCCGCAGATAAATACTGCATGTGATTCACAGTTGTTGGCCACAGATAGAGAGAGGGGGATTACTCACTCCATGGGAAACAGAGGCTCGGTTTTCTGTGGTGGTTTGAAGGCTAAAAAGGGACAGAGAGAGGAGAAACAGACATGAGACGACACGAGAGCAAAAAAAAACTGATATAGACAGGAGAGGAGAGAGAAACAGGATAAGAGACAAGTGAGGTGAGAAAACACAAGACCAAAAATAGAGGATGCAAGGTGAGTTTTAGAAAAGAGACAAGAGGTCATTGTTGAAGACAAGATAAGAAGTAAACAGAAACAAAGTGATGGATATTTGAGAAAACAATAAATAAGGAAGGGACAGATGGTAGAAATTTAGATGAGACTAAATGAGAAAGAACCAACAAGAGAATAAATGCAAGATAAGCAGAGACAAGATTAAATATGAGAGAAACTAAGAACTTACACCACCACAGAGAAACAGACAAGACAATTAGATGAAGGTATAGCAAAATAGCTGATAGAGACAGGAGATGAGAGAGAGAACAGGAAAAGATACAAGTGAGGTAAGAAAACACAAGTACGAAATGGTTGAAGCAAGGTTTCAAGACGAGTGAACCATTAAAGACATGATCAGAAGCAAGCAGAGATTGAAAGATATATGAACGAAATAAACTGAAAACGAAAAAGAAAATACATTAAAATTAGATAAATGAGAATGAATCAACAAGAGACAAAAAAACTAACAAGAGACGGGACGAAATCAGAGAGAGAGATACAGGACAGATGAAAAGAATAGTTCACCCAAAGCAAATTGTATTTACTCGCCCTTGAGTGGTTCCAAACACTTAAAAGAGTTTTTTTTTTCACAAAATATGTTCTGGAGAAAGTTAAAAGCCTGTAAATATTGACTTCCATAGAAGGAAAAACAAATAACATGGAAGTCAATGGTCACAGCTTTATAGTTTTGTAAAAAAATAGGTTCTTTAGTTTCCAACGGGAAAGAATCTCATAAAAGTTTGAAACGGGTGAGTAAATTATGACAAAATTTTCAATATTGAGCAAACTGTCCTTTTAAGAAGAGATGAAACGAGTGAAACGCACAAGAGAAATACAGAAGAGGAGGCGAAATGAGAGAAGAGGCTTCATCAGCTCATCGCTCATGTCAACAAGGAAGGCAGGACTGTAATCAGCACCAGATGATCGGCAGCCTAAAACGGCCAAGAGTGGACTGAGGAAGAAAGAGAGAAAGTGAGCGAACACTAGCAAGAGAGAAAGAAAGGAAAGGAACCCTCCTTTTCCTCGACTAGACCTCCAAAAGGAACAAGCCAGCCCGTTTTCCC
This sequence comes from Danio tinwini, assembly GCA_903798205.1. Taxonomy (NCBI): domain Eukaryota; kingdom Metazoa; phylum Chordata; class Actinopteri; order Cypriniformes; family Danionidae; genus Danio; species Danio tinwini. The sequence goes on along the minus strand of CAIGQZ010032594.1, from coordinate 12,265,594 downwards.
AGGAGCCCTGCGGATGTAGACGCTTTCTCCTGAAGTCACCACCTGAGAATGTCTGAGACCACGGCCCACACGGCACCTCGCGTGCGAAGAGAGCTGTGTGAGTGTGTTTGTGTGTCTGCTGCAGACGCAGAGGCCCAACACTGCACCTATGCCAGACGAGGAAAGCGAGAGAACTAGCCCTTTCCAACCAAACCACAGAGCCACAGAGTCTGGCAGTGGCTCCCTGCCAACAGAATAAGCGGAAGGAGGGTGAGAGTAGTGTAAAACAATGGACGAAGGCATAAAAACAGACTGTGTGTACTAGGAGACGGGGGAAAGGTGCTTGGGTGTGCGTTGGGGTTTGGGTGGGTGTGTTGATGATTGTGTGTGCATGTGCTTGTGTTTACAAGCACTGTAAAACCCAACACTAAGGCCAATGTTTTAATATGAAAAAAGCTGTAAATTTGGACAGTCATGCAGATGACCAAAAATAGACAAACACGTCAGTTCTGATCCTTTTAAAGATTGTTTGTGAGACCGGAATGGCCGGTAACCAGATACAATACATTTGGTTTCCAATGAAAATGTGAACGTGACACAATTACAACCAATCAACAGATATTTTGTTTGGTTATAAAAAGCAGGATTTTAGACTAGTGAGATTTCACCTTAGACAGGACTCGTTGTAAGTCAAATTATCGGTACATTCCAAACAATATATATCAGTGAAAACAAAAATGACAGCCATGTTGAAGTGTAGTTCCAAACTGAAGAGCTCAATACTGGCCACTTCGAAGGGCCCTTCAGAATGAAAGATTTTGAAGGGTACTGATGGACACTCCAGGCACCCATGATCCTTTGCGCAGGGAGGTTTTTTTTTTTTTTTGCCAATTTTTATAACATTGAACATACAAGGGCAGTAACGGAAAAAGAGAAGGCTACAGTAATAAAATAGGGAAATAAATGAGTAGAATAGTTAGATATGACAATTCCATTTTTTTATTCAGGTGCAAGCAGAAGCAAATTACTGAAAATTAAGTTTAAGGCTTTTGAAAAAATTCTTGTTCTTTTAATGTGTAAAAGTTGACCAATTTGCATCTTAAACTGTGTAAAATGCAGGGCAGAATGATAACTGGAGTTTAACTTTACAAATAAATGCAAGTATAGTATTTTTCTAGGCAGGCAGTGTACTATTTTAAAAAAAGTTATAAATAAAAACAAAAATAGTTCTAAATAAAATAATTATAAATGACAATTAAAATACATACAAGCACACACAGGCTAAACAAACATGCAAAAAAAAGTCTCCATCCCTTATAATATGTAGCTTTTTTTAAGAAGGTCACTTATATTTCAATCTCTATTAGTGCTGTATTTAAAATTCTTCTTTCCATCTCATATTTCTTGCTTTGTTTTAAAACATGATCTACCAACTCTATCTCATGGCAATTTGTAACTTTTATTTAGTGGCTAATTCGCATGAATTTGTACGATCTCTTTCATACAATTTAGTACGATCCCCCAATGAGGTTGTGTTTAGAGGCCGGGGTTGGGTGCCACGCATCCTTTTTAAAATTATACATTTTCATACGACTGAACTCGTACGAATTCATACAAATTAGCCACTAAACTGACAAAGAAAAAATAGTAAAATTTTCTTGTGAGATCAGGCTGGATCTAGTCTCCTCTTTTCCACAGTATTCACAAGATTCATTTTTGTGCTTTCCAATCAAGTATAAAGACCCATTTAAACCTATGTGCTCATTTCTTATATTTGTAATAACCCTCTCCTTATTTCTATTCTGACCCCCAGATCTCATGTCATTTCAAGTAGATTGTTTTTAAACAGATATCACCATGTATCTTCTTTGTTTCACAGATTGTTCCACATCTTTCTTAATTTGTTCCTTAATCACCACCTTAGATTCTGACTCACTAATATGTATGTGTATTTGTCCATTTTCATTCTTCAATGCATTATTTGCAGCTTTTTCCAATATGTGTAGGGACCCATACAAACCTAACAGTTAACTCTAACGCACTATTTCAAATAATAAATCCTCTCTACACCTGGAATGGCAATATTGTAAACTTATTACTGCTGCACTTGAATTCGATGCAATTACCACTCTGTGGTCTACTCTCCTCTACCCATTACAAAGCAATAATCATGGATATCATTTCACATGCATATACAGATATGCCATTACTTAGTCGCTTTCCACACTCCACGTTAAACTCAGGGATTGCTATTGCTGCTGTTAGTCTCCCTGTTAAGGGATCTTTAGATTCAGATGTATAAATTTGTATGGCTCCATAATAATTCCCTTTCATGTATGAATTAATGACCTGATTGTTGTTTCCATTTTCATTTCTTTTTTTCTTCTTCTTTTGGAGTTTTAACTGGCGGTTGGCAAACCAACTTAAAGGTGCATTTTCTGCCAACGACTGGATTGGACTTATGAGTGCAACCTGGTTTGAAACCTCGAGGTATGTATGGGGGATAGGAAGTGGGAATGGAAAGGGGGAGGGGGAGGGAGGACAAGGGAAAGAGAACAAGAAAAAATGTCATTCAAATAGCTAAAAAAAATCATAATTTACTTTTTATACACTGTCATGCAAAATCTCTTTAAGAGAGAAGTTAACTATATTCAGCTCTCTTAGGCCCTCAAAAATGTTTGCGTTCATTACTTAAATTCTATTAATATCAGGGATACTGTTTCTGGGAGACCACAGCTTTCACAGTCAGCATTTTCATACTTTCTGATTTAAACAAACATTGATTAAGTGAAAAGTGATAATTGTCCTATCCATTAGGGATGGCTAACGTGAAACTGACATTTCAACACCGTGTCAAGATCCTGAAGCGCAAGTGTTTCGAAACAACCAGATCACGTGACTAAGGTGATTTGAAAGACAGGTCACATGACTAAAGTGTTTCGAAACATCAGGTCACCTAACTAAAGTGATTCAGCATCGGACATTTTAAGAAGCATTTCTAGACCTGGTGAATCTGCGTTTGACTGACAGAGTCGGGAAAAAACCTTATGTAAATCTTATCTAAATCTTATGTAGCCTAGTGGACCGTGAGTGTGCACCAAAGGGTGTGCACAGAGTAACTGTGCTGCAAGAGTTCAAATTCAGACTTGTACAAATACTCTGAAATTATAGGTGCGTTCGAAATGAAGCATGGCTGCAGTCGATGATCAACGAGATTAGCCGAGCGCAGGCGGGGGTGGAGTTGAAAACGGAGCCATCAAGCCTGACACTTCAGGGGCTTAAAGTTGCTGCAGTCATGATGACCGATCCCATGGCGTGATCATTTATTTATTTATTTATTGAAATATCAAAAAAAGATTTACAGTTCAAATAAAACACAATACAGTCTCCACAAACTATAGTTATTTTTTAAACAATAAGAGAATTCTGAATTAAATTTAAGTAGCCTATATAACAAACGCATGAGAAATAAGGGGAAAACGAGTGGGCACATAAAAAGGAAATAAATATCTACGAATAAGATTGTTTTGGATAATGATTTGTAAAAAAGCACTTTAATCCAAAAAGATTGAACAAAAGGACCAAAATAAATGAGCTACACTTTAAGTAGAAAATACCCAGAAAGAGCAGGTGCATCAATGTCACGTTTAACCTTTCTGCATAAATGGCTTGACAGGAAATAAAATATTTTAGAATTATATATTTTTATATTTAATAAAATATATTTTTTACTTAATTTGTTAAGAAATCTTTATAGGGGTGTCAGGATCAATGATGATAAATATTTTATTACAAGTCTGTAAGACTTATTTAAGTTAATATTTAGGTTATTCACTAAAATATATCGTTTATAGAGCTGAATACAGTAGTCTGTATAAAAAAGACAGAATAAACCTGTGCAAAAACCCGAAACACATGTGGTTGTTGTCATGCAGTGAACTCGGCCAATCGTGTAAAATTGGTGTCGTCATCGCAACTCCAGCAGTCGCTCTTCAGATGCTGCACCGGCTGAATCGTCTGATCTCGGAGCGCTGTCGCGGTACTTTGATGCCACATGTGACGTCACATTGCGTTGGCACAGCATCTATCCGGACAACATTTCTAACCGGCATGCACCGCTTTAAGACATATTTCGATCAATCTGCGCAGCGCTGCATGAAGTCGCGCCTATTGACTTAATGTATTTTAATGATGTTAATATGTTAAGACCAAAACAAGACATATGTATTCACAAAGTGTTTATTCGGATGTCAGACCAATGTTAAAACAAAACACATTACAAGAACAGAGCATTTAAAAATAACATCTATAGTTGCATCACCCTGGAATCGCACCTATTATCCCTGCATATCCCTACTAAATCACTTAAAACCTCAACTCTACAAACTGGGGTTAAATACTTCAATTTCCTTAACTGTTTCTTTGCTGAAGCTGTTACAAAACAATACATAAAAAATTACCACTGGTTTTAACTGTAGAGACCGATTTCAAGAAACATTTTAAAGCTTCGGCACATTTGCTTTGAATATTTCAGTGTTTCATAAAGCCTTGCTTTGCCCACCACTAGTTTCCACCACTGAACTAGCATGTTCAGATATAGCCCCAGCTGTGATAATAGCCAAGTTAAGTGCTCCTTTATGTGTGTGTGTCATGTTTTTATTGGTTGATGTAGTCATTCATCCATTCATTTTCTTTTCGGTTTAGTCCCTTCGGTTGCCACAGCAGAATGAACCACCAACTTATCCAGCATATGTTTTATGCAGCGGATGCCCTTCCAGCTGTAACCCATCACTGGGAAACACCCATACACTTTCATTTACACACACTACAGACAATTTTAGCTTACCCAATTCACCTATACCGCATGTCTTTGGATTTGTGGGGGAAAATGGAGCACCCAGAGGAAACCCACGTGAACACGGGGAGAACATGCCAACTCCGCACAGAAATGCCAACTGACCCAGCCAGGGTTTGAACCAATGACCTTCTTGCTGTGAGACAATCATGTTACTCACTGCGCCACTGTGATGCCCTGATGTAGTCATGTGTCTTGTTTTTCATTGGTTGTCCTTGTTGTGTGTCTTGTTTTTCCTTGGTTGTCATGTCGTAATCATTAGTGTTTTATATATATATATATATTTCCTTTGGTTCTTGTCTGGCTTTGTTGTGTAACCTCATTCTCGGTAAGTTTGTTTTGCCATGCTTTTGAGTTTTGATTATTTCTTTAAAAATTAATTAAAGACTGCACTTGGGTTTCAACACTTGCGCTCAGTTGGACTTTGGTGCTGTTCGGTTTGTCAGTGCTTTTGAGGATTTAAAGTATGCTTCTTGCATTGCATTTTAGATGCAATGGTTACTAAATCTTTGTCAAGAATTCAAACATAATTCTGAAGTATTTGAACTGAAAATGAGTCTCAACTAGTCCTAACATACGTATTTCGACTTTTGGCTCGTTTCCACTGAGTGGTACATTATGGTACAGTATGAGTCACCTTTATCAGGCTTGCGTTTCCACTACAAAGGGTACCCTTTTGGTGGGCGTGGTGTACGACAGAGAGTTTCAGTCGACGTCATTCTCGCTCAAATAAATGTCTACAGTAAAGCCTTACAAAGCCGTTCACGTATCATATGAGAAGCACTTCACACAAAACAGATGCTTTATACACATAAATACCTGTGTATAAATGTTTATTACTAACCTTTCTTTGAACATGAATTGATTATAACTGCAGATCAATGACAGTGCGAAATAGCCTACTGTAACGTCTGCAATTATATTCAATAAATAAATAAATGCAACATATATGAACACATACAGGCCCTTACAGTCTCCGATATGTTACCACCTACAGATAAACTACACACAGCATACATTTAGTCCTTATTTGAGTTAAAAAAAACAACACGCAACATAGCCCACAGTCAGAGCAAACCTCTCATCTGTGTCTGTAATCTTCACCAGCACATGTAACCTCTGTTAGAGAGTAATTCTGTCATTCCGAGTTTATAATAGTCTAAAAGGTGATGATAAACAGGGCAGTTTGTTTGTGATTCAAGTTGCTGAAACAATTTGCTCCCTTGGCTTCCTTTTTTTCGCGCTTCACTCTCGCGTTTGTCCTTTTCTGAAAGGATCAGACATCGAAGACACCTCAATAATCACACACACATTATTATCATCAGCTCAAGAAGTTTGTTATATCAAATATAGACACGATTGCGAGCTCCTTGGTGAAAGCCAAAACCGCTCGCACTTTTAGACGGCCTCTTAAAGCAACAACAGGACAGATTTTGTTGTTCTTGGCTTTGTGGCTGTACATCAAGAAAACGATAAGGTTTGTTTGAGCTCGGGTCATCCATGGCTTGTTATTATATGCATATAGCTTTACGGTGTAGTCTCTGGCTTCGGCTGTTTAATAAAAACATGGCAGTTACTTCATTTTCATTCTGGCTAGCTCCACGAGATCGTGACATATCTTTGTAACCAATCAGCGTTCAGCTGCGTGTGTAGCTCCACCTATTGGTACCCTTTCTCATGTTTAGTACCCTTTCGAAAGGGTGCCGAAAAAGTGGTACGGTATGGTTTGGTTAGGTACGTCTTTTGACAGTGGAAACGGCCATAAAAGCGTACTGAACCATACCGTACCACTCAGTAGAAACGGGCCATTTGAGACATCCTAGTTTGGTTATGAGTTGTTTACATGTTGTATTGTTTTCTATACAGACAGGCCTTTGACTCAAGTCTAAGACTACATTATCAAGAACATTTGAACTCTCCTGGCTTTGAGTGAGTTGGTCTCAACTACTGTAGATCTAGAAAATATAGACTTTCTACCTAATAGAATCCTAGTCTGTTTATGCTGTCTTACTTGCTGTTCAATGTATAGTGGTGTGTTTTCTTGATTGGACGCACAGGACCTGCTCAAGTCAAGTCCATGTCAAAGACCATATTTTTAAGAATTTGGACTCAACAGGCCTCAAATGAGCCGGTCTAAACTTGTGCTAGAAAGTTGTCTTTAATTTGTACATGATATTTGTGAGTTGAAGTTTAATCTTATTCAGACTCGAGTTTAAAAACACTGTCAAACTTGGCTGAAGTTGTTGAAATGCATGCTTGCAGCAGATATCAGTTGGCCTCCGTTACACTCACCCCTATACCTCTCTCCTATCCAGGTCATGGCACCAATGTAAGCCCCTCCAGTCCAACACCTACTCACCCTACTCTGACTTCAACCAGTGTTTCCAGCATTGGAGGTAGGTGCTCTAATGAGGAGTCTTAACCTTTCTTGTTCTTTTTGTTTTCTGTTTCATACTGTGGTCATGGCAGGATACCAGTTTTAAGAAAAGCATGGTAAAGTTGACTATTTCTGGCTAGCTTTATCGGCCATACATTTGAAGGTGTGCTTGCTAAATATAACATGATTGTATACTTCCAGTGGTCAAGCTCTTTGCATTTGAATCTGCATAATTGTGTGTATTTCTGTCCTAAGTTTATGCATTGATTATAAAAGTCAAGATTTGCAGCCCATTATCCAAATACAGGACTGAGCAGCGAGTTGCTACATAATTTCACAAGATTTTGTGAGAGCTAAACATGTGGGAACTCTGTGCTTGGGAACGCTGGGACTCTCAGTTTAGGTTTGGCACTGGGCATAGTTGGCTTCAAGATACATTAACCGACATGAGTTTAGCTCTAAAGACCTGAGTTAAAATAAAGAGTGGGGGAAAATAGCAAGTTTTGCAAATGGATGCTAAATACACAGTATCAAATCACTGGTGTAAGAGACAGAGCGGGGCGGAAAACTCCTTCGCATTTATTTTTATTCTGTTTTGTCTTTCAGCTGATGAGATGATGACGGCTTTTAGTTAAGGCACATGCTGAAATATAGCAGTTTGAGGGAAGCTTTAGTTAAAACTGTTGTTTTCAAAGCTAGAAGCTTCTCTTAATACATAGTTCCTCTACAGTCAATGCTTTTGAAAATGCAATTATTAAACTTTCAACATTTAACGTTTATTATATGTGATTTGTAACAATGTCCTAGAAAACTACATGAACAAAGCACAGACAACAAATACAACATTTTGACAACTTGCGAATTTAAAAGCCTTACAGCAGTGGGAATACAAGAATGCTTAAACCGATTGCTTTTAAGTCCAGGCATACTGTAATATGAACCAGATGGAAGCGCTTTAAATTCACGGAACAGTGGATAAGTAGAATCTGAAAGAATAGCTCTGGCTTTCCGAAGGACAAACTGTATAAAGCTGTCTGATAATCCAGCTTCCTTAATTCCAATGATCTTACTACATTGACAATGGCATTCAATGTTTAATGTTACTATATTATCATTAATCCTGTTTTAAATGTACTTGTATCATTATCACACCAACCATGCATATTTAAAACGTAGATTCTGATAATTATTTTATGATTTACTTTTGTTTTAGATCCACCAATGACATGAATAGTCTGCCAAAAACAATAAGGTTAAATACAATAAGAATAAATATGTTTTCAACTTGTAATTTGTACCTATTTTTGGCCCTCCTAATTTCACACTTTGTTTTTGCAGATCATGCTTTTAACGCAAGTCCGATTATTGATTGTCTTGAATTTAGTTATTTATGGCATTGCGTTACCCAATGTCTCTAGACTTTAGAAATTCTGCACTTGTTGGTATTGTTATATTCAGTGTTGCCAGATATAGATGACTTTATAGAGCGCCTAAAAATATTAGATTGAGATTTTATTCAATTTTAATTAATTAATTTTAAATTAACCTAGTCATTTTAACCACACAGCAACCAACACCAGCAAAGAACCATAACATAATTGGATCACATTGAAATGAAGTTTATTTATAAATTAATTTCGAGATGAGCTTGTGCTTATGATTGAGTGCAGCCAGTCCAGCATTAGCTAATGTATGATCCACCAATCAGATGAAGCCTAATTTACTACAAATAACCAGAGCGTTTTACCTTGGCCATCTTCGTGTTGAAGAATCCCCCCCTTTCACCCCTACTCCACCCCTTTTCTCTTGACAGAGCAACATGGTGACAATGTTGCCTCACAGCAAGAATGTCACAGGGTCAAGTTTTTACCTGGCCAAGTTGATGTTTCTGTGTGGAGTTTACATGTTCTCCCCGTGCTCGTGTGGGTTTTCCCCGGGCTCCCTGGTTTCCTCCCACAGGCAAGACATGTGATATAAGGAAATTGACCAAACCAAATCTACACCATAAAAGAGCACTTAATCAGTAGTATATCTGTCCGCAGTAATTTCTTATTCCTAGTCGCCATAACAAGGAGGGGAGTTCTCGAGACCTACCTGAGCTCAAACTCTTCTCTCACCCTACAACAGGAGGGAGCCCTGGGCTCGAGGATCTCATGAGCTCAGGGCTCTCTCCCAGGACAGCATGCCAAACACGCTCTATAATCAATCATCAGCCAAGGGTGAACTTTCAAAACACTGCTCCCTCCCACCCACACACTGCACTTAATGTTGTATAGATTACACTACCTATTAGAGTATGTTTTACTTTCAAAATGGAGTATGAATTCGTCCCATTTGGCGTTTTAAATAGTTTTGAACATAATTAGGTTCTGCATGTCAATCAGACAACACTTCTATAGTTGTTCTTGCTGTCAATGGGCTATATGCACACGGACTTTTAATTTTCAGCCAGGCAGCCCAAGGGCTTCCAGTGAACTGTCTTTCCAGTAGAAAATTGCCACGTTTAAGATCTAATTTCTTTAAAAATCAGCAATCTTCACTGCTTGTTAGATATACGATATAAAGTTGGTATTGGATAAGAAGCGCTGCATTAAATTCCATTTCCCCCCGCCATGTCTTTAAAATATGACAGTTTATTTTACCCCAGTATTTTCAATGGAATTTCTGCGCTAGTTTGTTGCTACTGCATCGCTAGTGGTTACAATGGTCATCTCGATTTTCGATTGAACAACTAAATGAATGCTTAAGTCTATTTAAATGAATGTATTGTAATTACATTAAGCTTTCAATGGAAGTTTATCATTGCCTTTAAAACTCTAGCTGTGCATAGAGCCCATTGTGGAAAAAGAATTATAGATAAAAGTGTCATGATAACCTGCAATAACTGCAGGTTCTGCGTGATGCGCATGCACATGAAGGGGAGTCAGATTTGTCAGGGAAGTCCAATTTTTATACAACTTTCCTTCATCTCCTCTTGTGGGTGGGCCAACACAATTTACGCCATGCACTTGTCAGTACTAACTGAATGGAGTAGGAGCACACATTTATGTTTGATAAATAATTTGCATATAAAATTTACGTTTCAAAACCACCCCAATTTTGTCAACCCGCCAATGCCATTTTTTACCCGTGCAATCAAGTTTAAAGCGGCCCAAATGGGTGGGAAATCCAGTGTTTTAATATGGTAGATTGATCACTTCATTCTTTTAATATACTTAGTTTATTCCTAATTCACAAAGAGGTGTTTTAATGTAGAGTTTAGCCATTTTTGTCATCTCTATTTTATGTTACATGTGGGGTGCCACCAGGATTGAATTTGCAAGATATCTGCCAGGTCTTAAAAAGTCTTAATGTCTTAAATTTCAAAAAACAAATTTTATACCTTAAAAAGTCTTAAATCAATTTTTTAAAAGGGTCTTAATTTTCCTATGTCCATGTAAAGCTATACCCTATCGGGTCAACACCCATACAATCACTAACAATATATTTCTATAAAAGTTTTAAGAAACGTTTATTTATTAGCTCTGTTTACTCATTAATATGGTTTGATTATCTTCCTTACAATAACATTTGTTGTTAATGTTTGTTTTTTTTAAGTTTAAACTTGGCCATTAAAATAAACTTTAGCGTTTAACCTTGTGTAAGGCTAAAATTTCATTCATTATGGTCTTAAAATAGTCTTAAAAATGTCTTTAAACGTCTTAAATTTGACTTAATAATATCTGTAGAAAACCTGATTTGTGTCCAATTTTATTTACTTTCTATATGCTCAGCCTTGTTTTTTTTTATACGAAGACATTCAAAACACAGTGTTATGGTCAAAAGGTTGGACCACTAATTGAGTAATAGACCAGTTAATTAGCCTAGACAATGTGTTCCAAAGAGCAGTGGTTAAAATTCCCCATGATAGAATTGGTTCGGTAGCATCATGGGAAATATTTTGCAACTTGGAAAACATTTAACAGTCACTTCAGCCTCTTTTGCATATTAACGTTGTCCTCATTTGAATATAAACCACTGTAACAAATTCATGAAGCAGGTAAAATGGTCATAGTTAAACAGAAAGCTGTTTAATGTTTTGGATGTTTTCCCAAAGGGAAACTGCACCAAGTTCATAGTAATGTTAATTTTACCTGTAAATACTAAATATCGATCAGTTTGGAGAGCAATCGCAAAGCTGTTAAAAGCAACCCAGGCTCATTAGAAAACTACATGACTGTTTGTGAAATACCTACCCCCTGTACCATGATGGAGGCTGAAGAAATTCAGGATTACATGACTAATTTCATTTTGACCAAACCAGTGTAATCAGCCATTTTGGTGAACTTTACATATGACATCAGGTGGAAGTCATTGATATGTAAATTATGATGTGATGCGAACAAATTTGTAGTTAGTTGCAGAATTAGTGTTTCGCGATCTTTTGTGCAAAGAATTACAGCAAAAATGAAGCTATATTTGTTGATGATCTGCGCCGGTAATCATAATTTGTGACAATTTGAATACACTACCTCTCACAGTTCAATTCACCATTAAACTGCGGCAAAAAAAGTCATGAATTCTTGTAGTTCACGAAATAATGCAGTCCTTTACAATCTACAGTGTAGTAAATGTAAGGCTGATTCCACTGAAACAGAAAATCATGCCTGTAATAGAGCTTCAATAGATCTCACAGGTGTTATGCGAAGGAGTAAGATAAGCAGTAAAATCCAAATGGTAGACGTAACTGACAGCTCTGTCTTCGCCTTCTGCATGAAATCAACATCATCTTGTTTTAATTCAAACTTTTCCAAAAATAACAAATGCACAACAAACACTGAGAAACAACACAAAAATGTGCTCACATGTGCTTACAATCTTTGCTGCAATTTTCTATATTATAATTAGTATAATTAGCCTAGCTTTTGAACAGAGCAGTTAGAAACTGCAGTTGCGTATGTAAATTAATTTAGCCACATGTAACCAGTATCACATTAATGTTATCATCCATCTTTAAACTGTATCCTCGTCAGCGCATTGCTCTCAGGCAGTAAATCAAGGGGATTTTTTTTTTTGAGGAAAATACATTGAAGCATTGATTTAATGATCTGTTTAAACATGTTTGGCATCAAGAGATCAAACAGGTGCGAAGAAGATTACAGACTTTGCTGGTTACGTGATAAAGAAGGAGGTAAGATTCTCTTTTAGTACACATTACATTATATTATTTAATGTCTGGGGCGTCACGGTGGCACAGTAGGTAGCACAATCGCCTCACAGCACGAAGGTCGCTGGTTCAAGCCTCGACTGGGTCAATTAGCATTTCTGTTTGGAGTTTGAATGTTCTCCCCGTGTTTGCGCGGGTTTCCTCCGGGTGCTCCGGTTTCCCCCACAAGTCCCAAAAAAATGTGGTATAGGTGAATTGGGTAAGCTTAATTGTCAGTAGTGTATGTGTGAGAATAAGTGTGTATGGATGTTTCCCAGTGTTGGATTGCAGCTGGAAGGGCATCTGCTGCGTAAAGCAAATGCTGGATAAGTTGGCGGTTCGTTCCGCTGTGGCGACCCCAGATTAAAAAAGACTAAGCCGAAAAGAAAATGAATGAAAGAATATTTCATGTGTATTTATTATTTAATATAATTTAACATTATTTAATATTACATTATTTAATGTGTATTTTTGATGCTCTGTGTTTTTATTTATTTATTTATTGCTTTTTGACAGCTTCCTTTATTTTAGCTGTATGGAGCAGCCTTACTATTCTGCTAAATATCTTTATCATTTCATAATGAAAATGAGGTTAAGGTGATGAATGACTTCTTAAAAATAAATATTCATTTTAGAGAATTAAAATTTCACCTAACAAAATGTGCAAAGCCCACGAGAGCCTGAAAAATAACCCACCTCTCTTTTCCCTATTAGGGTGTTTATTTTCTCATCTCACGGTTTAAGCAACTGGAAACCAACGAGATGACAGAATTATCGCTTTCAGCCACGGCGATGACCTCTCAGCAGTCTCACAGTGAGTTCACTGTGAAAACACCCAGCAGTTACACTCAGTCCCACCTGAACGAACAATGTACTTGTCAACCGCACACCTTGAGTACACAACAGATGCAGACACACTCCGTTTTAAACACCTGGCCAAAGCGAAAAGAGTGACATCAACATTAAGACATTTCAAAATGTGTTCAATTTTTCAACTTTTCACTCACATTGGGGCTCATTCATGAAACATTCGTCAATAAAGGAGTAAATTTGAAGTCGTTTCTGGCCACACAAATGTTTAAACACGAATGTTTAAAATATATAATAAAACTTTCCTCCAGACACACTTTATAAACTTCAGAAATGATAGTTAAATAATGTGTACGTTAATGAATTCTTTTCATTTGTAAATAGTTCAGGTCCGTGGCGTAGCACAAAATGCGGGGCCCTCCCTGCAGCCTGCAGGGATTATTGACAGGGCTCCCTGGTGAAGAGCGGGGTTGGATCATAAACTGAAGGGGAATTTTAAATTGTCATTTTTACTTAAACATAAGAATAATTAGAAACTGTGAATAATTTTGCGAAATTGCAAATACTTTGAATATATCTCATTTTCAGTGTGTGTGAGAGAGAGAGAGAGAGAGAGAGAGAGAGAGAGAGAGAGAGAGAGAAATAACAAATATGCGCTGTCTGTCTGTGGTTGTAAAGTGTACTATAAACTATAAAAATCATACAAATATATACTTTATTTAAGTGAAACACATTTTGTTAAATCCTTATATCATTCCTTTTATGTCATTTTCACACCTCACGCGCCAACAAAGCAGAAGCGGTTGACTGCGTGGTGCATACAGAGCATGTTGCTTTTCACATTGGCAAAGTGCATGCAGCGCTCAGATCTATCTATCTACTTTAAAATCTTTGTACTTATACTTTTCTTCTGGCCGCGGCAAATTCCTCCAATACCACTTCATCTGCAAGTCTTTTTATTGCAAATAATGTAGCCTGGCTACATCATTCTGTGCTTCTGCGTGCGAGTGCGTCTTGGTGTAACCATGTGAAAGCTCTGTTAACATGGGCGCTGTTAACATGGGCGCTGTAAAGGGGCTTTATTTATAATGTGCTTTATCGCCATTTATTGAAGCGCAGAATGTGGATGGTTTTGTTGTTTATGCTGCTAAGGGGAGTTTTTAGTTTTTTTTTAATGGTCATTTTTTTATCAGTTGGTTGGTTAGCGTCAGTAGCTATAAAAAAAATTTCCAAAATGAGCAACCTTCTGGGGGCCCCCAACCTCGCGTGCTCTACTGCTACGCCACTGGTTCAGGTTCAAGTTCATATATTTATAGAGCACATTTACAAACAGTCACAAGACTAACCAAAGTGCTGTACATAAGACAAAGTAAAAGAAAAAGACAGAATATAAAAACATAAAAATAAGACGAGAAACTACTGAAAAAATGTAGCAGTAGAAAGAACTATAAAATACTATTAAAAAGCCAAGCTAAATAGGTACGTTTTTATAGGGTGCGAGTGTGTGCTTATTTACAATTAGCATAATCCCTGTCTGCGCAAGCTACGCAAGTTACATGTCCAGTATATTTCATAAATGTAAGAAAGATTAATATGCCATATGACTTACATTGTCAATAAACGTGTGTCCACCAAAGCGTTTTAAGCCATGCAGCTTTAAAATGCTGGTTAAATTAGCTTGAAAGAGATTTGGTTACTTTGATTTGGAATCCACGGCAATAACATTACCAGTATTCATTTCATCAATGAAACTAAAGACTAAAACTGTTTGGAGCCTGTGCTTTAAAACAAACGAGATTGTGTAAGATCTGCTGTGCCAGTAATGTGACTGAGAACTACAGGTATAAGCACAGTCTGATCTGCCCATCTAATGAAAATGCAATGCCGTGGTCAATCAGAACTTATGTCGGTTAGTTTTTTTATCTTCTTGACTACATTTTAGTATCGTCTTTGCTTTTTCAACAATATTGCATGCAGATGTAGTCACTAGCTATTTCCATCCAAAGATGCAAATTCAATTTATGCGCAAAACTGGAATATTGCATAAAAGACGTGTGAATAAAGCAGCGTTTCCATCAAAGTAGTCAAAGAGAACAAAATCGTCACTTCCTGATTAACTGCGGTCAGAGAAGCTGCGTGTACTTTTTCTTTATTTAATAAATAAAAGAGTAATACCCCAAAAGACAATGCAGACGCACAATAAACGTGTGGTGGCGTTTAAAGAAATGATATGGAGTACAGATGCTCTTGACATTTCTGGAGGTAATTAATAATATAATAACACTAATACTGAAAATGTTAAAGCATTTTTAGAATGACCAAAACAACATTTCAGATGCTTTACAATGAGGTCAGCCTGCTGGTTTGTCCATTCACACACATTTTTACTATCACATGATCTCATAACAAAATCAGGTGGCTTTTTTATGCGCATACTGGAATTTGTTTGGTAAAAGTGTTTCCATGGTAGTTTATGCGCGTCTTTTCTTATTGAATAAAACGTTTATCCTACTCAGTTATGCACATACGTTTTTTTAATGCACAATTTCAAAATGTATGCGCATCTTGCCGTTTCCATGCATCATGTTTTATGAGCATATCCAAAATGTGCATAAAAATAGGTGGAAGGAAACGTAGCTATTGTCAATAACTATGTCCATATCTTTCTCATCTTGGAAAAAAAGGTTGTCAAAAGTTTTCGTTGAAGAAATTAACACTGCATATGACTAATATCTCTTTTTGAAGAATATTTCTAAATATAAAAATGCAGTAACCAATATTAACTTATTTTTCGTGGTTTAGTCATTGTACAAGCACTGTAGAATTGGACGGCAGGGTAAAGTGATAGTGACGAATGCTGTTTTGCCCAAATTTGCAGTGATCAACTCTCAGATAAAAAAAAGGAACTTGTAATTTATTATTATGCATTGAAATTCAGTAATCAGTTTGCCAAAAAGAACATTTGAGGTAGGTAGTAGGTGTACTTTTATTTTGTACCAACTAACAATTGGAAAATATGAATACTTCATGAATCTGAAATTTATATAGCAGCTTTAAGAACGTTTTAAAAAGATTGTGACCCATTGTTTTTCCTACAACTCATCCATCCCTTTCTCTAACCATAGGGTTATAGACCATTTTGAGGGATGTAAACAAAAACAATAGTCCCAACGTATTTCCTGTTTTAAATGTTTTGTTTCTAAAGCTTTCGAGAATACAAAAAGAGCCCCATATTGATAATCAATGCTATAATAGCTGTTTTAACATTAAGTTATGATTGAATTGCCTTTTGTTACAGTTATGAAATAGCTTGATAACAAGCAGGAAATGTTCATGGGCCAATGAGATCACCACATTGAAATGGTCTATAGGTAGGGTTTCCAACCAATTACTTACCGTACCTAGCAAAACCTTGCTTTAGAGATTCATTCTTATGGTATAATATAATTTAGAATCAACAATGTAAAATACAAGCATCTTCATTGGTGGTCACACATTTGTACCCCTTGACACAGTCCACACATTGTCCAATCTCTCTCAAGACCGCATGACTCTAATGTAAATATGCGGAGGCGTCAAGATTTCAGGCTATTTGAGAGCTTTGACAGAGAGGAATGGACTCTGGAGAGAAGGGAAACAAATCATTTCAGACGGTATGATTGAAATCCTCTGGAAGGGCTACAAACAGAACGCAACTCTTTTCTCTTCTGACAGCAGACATAACTCCTGATCGCTCCAAAAACCCTGGACAGTAATAATCCCTCGTTTATAAAACGGGGGGGAGGATATTTGCCTTTGAAAGGTTTATTTCACGCCTACAAGGGTGTGGAGCAGATATGTATGATTCATCCATGAGAGAGAATGAGTTGGTTGTACTGTTTCAGATAAAAAGAAAATGAGTGTGGTGTTTGCCATGATGCTTTGGGTTGCTGGGGAATTTAATACATTGTTAAGGTGTTTTTTTGTGGTTTTATGTTACTTATCGTTAGCATGTTGTTAAGTGGTTACTAAAGTATACTGTACTGAGCACTTCCTGACACATTACATTCCTGTTTTTGGAGATTCCTATAAGGAGTTAAGTCTTGATTGTTAATAGAGTATCGCTATATGCTTTCTAATGTTTTTTTAGCATGTTAATATGTAGCATGCTAATACTAGAATACTAATATAGTTTTAAGTATGTTGCAGTAATGTTCCTAGAGTATTTAGACATGTTAAAAGAGGTGTTGCTTAAAAAATTGATAGATGACAAACTAAATAAATGCTAAAACATAATAATAATAATTCAGAGTGTTTGTAGTGTTGTCGTTCGTGTTCCTTAAAGCAGTGGTCCTCAACCACAGAGCCGCAGATCGGAACTGGTTCATTGATCAATTGGTACCAGGCCGCACAAGAAATCATTTAATTATTTTAGTTTTATTTATATCAGAGTCTGAACGTTCTTGTATTTTGAAAAGCCTTTTATTTTGAAAAATGACCGTATTCTCTCGCTTACATATCGGTCACTTGAGCGTCCAAATTTGCAAGTGTATCTGTTTGCGGACTGGCAAGACGGGGGCGTAACATGAAGGGGCGTAACTTAAAGTAAGTTAGAGGCGTAACTTGAAGCTCCCATTTAACCAGGCGAGATCTCACGAGATGTTGTTGGCAAGATGGCGGACTTCTTCATCCACTTTGTCATGACAGTTAGCCTACTCGGCGTCGCCCCCTGTGGTTGAAAATAATAGTACGATGCCGAGCGCGTCACGTATGAAAGCCTCAGCAACTCGCGGCTGTACGTTATTAACTCTCCGATGGTTGGGTTTAGGGTTGGGGAAGGTGTAGACATTAACAACTGTGATGGTTGGGTTTAGGTTGTGGTAGGTGTAGACGTTAATAACTGTGATGGTTGGGTTTAGGGTTGGGGTAGGTGTAGTCGTTAATAACTGTGATGTTTGGGTTTAGGGTTGGGATAGGTATACACGTTAATAACTGTGATGGTTGGGTTTAGGGTTGGGGAAGGTGTAGACATTATTAACTATGGTTGGGTTTAGGATTGTGGCAGGTATACCCGTTAATAACTAAATAACTTAATAACTAAGATGGTTGGGTTTAGGTATAAAGTAGGTGTAGACGTTAATAACTGATAAACAGCGCTATCTAGCTGACAACATAGTTTTAATATGGCTCCATAACTTCAAGTTATGTCTCTTACGTACTTCAAATTACGCCCCTAAGGCACCTTCATGTTACGCCTCTGCCTTGCAGTCTGCAGACAGACCTTACTCCAAATTTGACCCACAAGCAGCAAAATGAGTAAGAAACAGACATTTTAGGAAAGTTTCTTGACTAAAGGTAAAATGCCCTGTGAAGGACCCACAAACTGATAAGGAATAGATCCGCGACCCATTTGTCAACAAATCAGGTGAATCCACCATGGCTGTGCAAGAAGATCAACTGATGGAGATGGCAAATGACCGCGGCCTTTTATGGCCCTTTTGCATATTGCATCTTTTCTAGAGTTTGCGCAAGTTTGTTGTTTCCAATGGAGACTCGCAGCTTGCACGCAAGTTACATGACAAAAACTGACCAATCAGCTTCAGCTTGTATGGAATATACACTTCTGTAGACTATTTATCTCAGACAAACACAGAACACCCAAACACTGCAGTGCTTTGTAATTTTCTAAATAAATAAAACTTGTATCATATTGACAGCAATGTTTTGTCAGCTTTGTCACCTTGTCCTCTGAGAAAAAGGTTGGTGGTCGTCTAGCAACCTATGAACCAAAATTGTGGTAAAATTGCCAAGCGTTGACCGGTCTAAAAAGCGTTGACCGGTTAATAAAAAGAATGAGGACCACTGCCTTTATGGGGTACAGCATTGATGTTGTAATGTAATTGCAATTCATTCAGTTAAATATTATATATATTAAATATATAAAAATTAAATAGACTTAAGCATTATTTAGTTGTTCAAGTGCAAAGACCTTGTAACTTAGACGCTAGCGCCGTCAGGATCAGCAGGCGAGTGTAGAAACTCCATTGAAAATACTGGGGTAAAAAAAAATCATATTTTAAAGACATGGCGAGGGGAATCAAATGCAGTGCTTCTTGTCTGGTCTGAGACCCACTTTATATCGTATATCTATCAGGTAGTGATCTTTAAAGAATTCAGGAAAAAAAAATCTGTTTAAAGAAAGTCTGTGGGTATATACCCTATTTTTTGGGTGGTTCCACGTGGTTTGGTTGCTAAAACTTGGATGTTTTAGAATGCTGTTAAGCAAGGTGTTGCTATGCTGTTTGTAAAACATTTATGTGTCTTGGTTGTTTTGAACGGACCCTTCTCGTGAGTTTGATTGACAGGCAGTCTGGCCCATTATTATGACGATATTCTGTGATGAGGAAAGTTACAAGGAATATGTTACAATCTTGAATCCCTTTTAGTAACTAAAAATTTTACTTAGTTATTTTTAAGGAATGTTGTGTGTTATGTAATGTTTTGTACACCCCCCCCCCCCCCCATGCTTGCCTTATGTTTTAGTAAAGATGACTGACTAGATTAAAGTTGCAAAAAAACAGAAAAACGCAAAACAATAGACTTAAACACAACGTACAAACCATCAAATATAATGTTAACAATTAAAACCCTTACATGTTGATGGTTTCTGTTGTGTTTTAGGACATTCCAACTGATTTTAACATGACACCATTTGAAGGATGAAATCAATGTCCAGTAGGGAACCATTAGGACCATTACAAAGTCCATTTTAAAAAATCCGTTATAAACATTAAAACTAATACAAATTTTTATTTTATTTTTCCCTGTAGTTTTGTTTTTCAGCAGGGCTGGCTATCAAACCTTTTTCTGTCCTTTTCACACCACAAGAATGAGATCCAGTCTGTGACATCCTTTAACCTCAAACATCTGCCACAAATTACAGAAACAAACTGACCAGCTTGAGAGACTTTGAGAGACAGCTGTTATGAGCCTCTGCATGCATATATACGTTACACCATGTTGCTCCCTCTAATTTAATATTCACCCCCATATTTCAATGATAAACTCCCAAAAAAATGCTTTTGAAACTTTTGACATCGCTACCAATCATAAATATGAGGCACGTCTATTTCGCAGCTGTGTTTTCCCAGCAGCTGAAATCCCATAAGACGCTCTACAACTCGTGAGTCATGCAATACTTCACATAGACACATTAGTGCTCAAGTGTTTCACAGATTAATGACCTTTTTATACAAAGAATGTTTATACTAGATTATGTTTTGATATATTTAGAGGCTTTAAACACCATGCGAGTTACTGTAGCATGTTAGCATGCTAACACCCCCTCAAATCGATGTTTTTGCTTGTCACATTGCATCAAAATAGGTGATCTCTTAATACTCTATAAAAGTTTGTAGTACACAAAAAATCAACTACAAACTCTGTTAGAGATTTTTTTTTTTTTAGTATACAATAATTTGTAGTATCTCGTCTTTCCTATTTACTCTTCATATAAAGTAGACATTGATTCGAAAACAAAAGCCGCAGTCTAGTTAGCCATTTTTAGGCTCGCCATTTTGCAACTGCAATGGAAAAATAGTGTTAGTTCTTTGGGAATGCAGAAATTCTATTACGTATGACAAGTAAGAAAAGAAAACAAACGACGTCTCGTCTAGTCAACTGCCTTTGTCTCCACAACATGCTTGACAGGTCGAAGTACACACAAGAAAACCAAACAGAAGTGAAATTAAAAAGAGAGAGACAGGACTTCAACACACTGTTCAAATGTCAAAAATAAATCATAATTTGATACTTTTTCATATCATAAACCCATGCAGCATCTATGTTTAGCCAGTAGATGGAGCTGTTAAATTTAGACTTGTTTCGATAACACCTTGTTAGGATTCTCTGTAGATAGTGATTAATGTTTAGCTAATTAACAAGGCCCTGTTAGCCCTTTCTGGTCAGTGTTTACATGCTTGTTCTGTTTGAAGGCTTTTTTTTAATCTTTAATGTTTAGCTAACTCATAACCTGCTGAGATACATAGAGATGAAAAGGACTTCTAATGCTAAAGGTTAACTTTGTCATGTTTTATAAACCCACTTGAAGCATTCTTAATGCTAAAACCATACTTTGTTACACATTATATGAGGTAAAAAAAAGTTGAACATAAATAATCAAGCTAGCTGCTTTCTGTAATGATAGTTCAGTGATTTACTGAGGTAAATTGCTAAGTGCTACATTTATGCTTGTCTTTAATTATCTTTCGCCTCCTCTCACCTTTTCCTTTTCTTAATGTGTCAGATGACGTGTGTTTATCTAAGGGAGATTTATTGGACTGAGCTGCGCTATCGAGCGTCTTGATCTGTGAAGCATGCGCTTGTTGCAATTTCACCATAAAGTGCTTGGCATGAAGCTACACGCATATCTATTTAACTCATTTATATCATAGATGGAGCCATTCATTTATCTAAAGCTGTAAAGAAACTATTGATAACCCACATACAACTTTTTTTTTCTTCAAGCACTATTGCTAGTTTGATTGACAGTTGCTTACAAAGCAATAGTTCTTCTTGTAAAGAACGGAGGCGTCAAGTTTTCTTTACTCACCACTAAAGACTGCCAAGTTTTATCTGACACAACTCCAGACCTAGACAACTCCAATAGTTGTGCAAATATTACTCAGTATCGCCTATAGGGTTTATCTAAGACTTTTTTCTTTTTTGTCCTTGCACCTACAGCAAAAGTGTGTTTTGTTAATGTGGGCACTTGGCATCTCAAGGGAACATAAATCACAAATGCTCATATAAGTGATTTAAGGCTTAAACGGTGATCCATAACACAACTGTGCTCTTTACATAAAAAGGTGTCATATATTTACAGCTCTCTAAGCACCGTTTTCTGATGTTAAACCTTCAAATTGAAGTGCTGGTTGTGGTTTTTGCCTTAGTTTAAAAAAACTAACCTTGTTGTGAATTTCTGAATGGCATTTTGACATTTGTAATAGTTTTACTGTGAGAGAAAGTCATCTACAGAATTTGGGACTGTGGTTTGAAAGTGAAAGCATGCACTGCGTTTTCACACAGTGTGGTCAGATATACACACGTTGTGCCATTTTACTGTTGTGAAGGCTGTAATTCGTTGTAGTTTAAAGACAGCACATGTGGTGGGGTGTAAAAGTGTGGTGAACTTTAAAAGAAGATGGTATTGCCATGTTCTTTTACATTTACACACAGTTGAATTAAAACAAAATATTGGTACAATAACAATACGTGAATAATGATCTATTAATATGTAAACTAAACATTATTATGAATTAATGATGAGTTAAGGCTTGTGCTAATCATGAACTAACTTTAACTACAAAGAGTTCATGTGTAAATAACGTCTATCTTAATTACTTGTTAGTACATGTTGTTAATTAATGTATTAACAATTA
>CAIGQZ010032594.1:12206842-12222024 GCA_903798205.1 Danio tinwini | reverse complement strand
CACACACACACACACACACACACACACACACACACACACACTTTTTTTTGCTTTATACTTATTTTTATTATTATTATCATTATTATTAATATTATTATTAATTTGTCTTATATATGAAAATCTATATTATAGGGTCTGAATGTACTGTATAGGGTCTTTTAAGTATGTTCTTTGTTATTATGTAAATAATTTGCATTTATAAGTTTAATAATATTAATAAATTTTAATTATTGTACATTTTTTATATTTTTTTGTTTATTTAACAGTTGCTGCAAAAACAAAAAAAAATCTTAATTGTATGTATTAAGTATTTAATAAGCTTATATTTTGTATTTTAAATTGAAATAAGGTTAATGTAAATAAGTCATTTAAAATTTTGTTTAATGCAAAATTTAATTGTTTGCTTAGTTTTTCTCTATTTTGTTTTACATCTAAACAAATATGTATAGGGCAAATTCAGCCATTCAGCTGATCTTTGGGTCCTGTTGTTTGATTTTTAGCTTAGCTTAGCATAATGAGCAAATGAGTAATTCTAATTTGTAAATTTTTTTATCTAAAAGTCTTGATCACATACATTTAAAAGAGGTTCTCAGACAGCAGTACAACATTTTTAAAAAAGCAGTTCAATGAATCATTGAATCATAAGTTTGAATCAATTAAGCTGTAAAAAGCGATTCACTGAAAGAGATTCAAATAAATCTACAGTTAACAGCTTATTTTGCTTTATTGAAAATTTAAAGAGTTGATACTTACTGTAAATATTAACCTTCCTGGTCACACTTTATTTTGATAGGTGAATTTAAGTTACATTGCATCTACATGCCAACTAATTCTCATTAGATTTTATGTAGACTGTTAGGTTGGGGTTAGGGTTAAGCCTGGTTTATACTTCTGCATCAAGTGATCGGCATGACCCATGGCGCAAGCCTCACGTGTAGCCGTGCATTTATACTTCTGCACGCTTTTTCTGTTTCTCTGCAATACACTTCCAAAACGCTAGCTGGCAGTAGGTGTTTATGTTTCTCTGTGTCGAGTTTCTTCGCTGGTGTTTTTTTTTTTTAACACTTCCACACTTGTAAACACTCACTGCATCGGGAGCGCGGCTTTCACCTCCACCCACACTCTCATCGCTACCAAGCCGACTAATCACAGAGCTTGCACTATGCGTACACATTACATTTTTTGAGAGGTGCACGTCGCCGACGGCCACGGCGAGGGGCTATTCGTCCACGCGTAGGCTGCGCCGTAGCATACTCGTGCGCTTGACGCAGAAGTATAAATCAGCCTTTAGTGTAAGTTGACATGTACTTGTTAAGTTTCTTATAGTGAGTTAAATGTCTGTTGAAAGAGCATATCAACAGATATTAAGCAAACAGTCTTCTAATACTCAAATAGACCATCAAAATAAAGTGGTACCACATTCCCAATTGCACCACATTGCAATTAGGAATCAGTAGAAAACAAAAATGGCCTACTATCTAATATATATTATAGGCAGCCTTCTTAATCGTAGTGAGATCCACTGAATGTGTGCCATTGGAGCCAATTTTAGTTCAGTGCTTTCCTTTTTTTTCCCCACAACTTGGGTTTTTGATCCAAACCAGATGTGGCTGAGCTTCAGCTGAGGTTATCGGGTGGAAAACAACCACTGTTGGCTGAATTCATTTTTTTTCTTTTCTTTCTGATCTCAGATCTGTTTTCATGTTTTCTTGCAAAAGGAGTTTGGTTAAGGGGGAAGGGCATGATATTGCATTAAAAACTCTACAATGAAAAGTTTGGATGCATAGTTGACTCAGTGTACAATTCTGTGATCTTCAAAACCGTTTAATCTAAATATTAGCTTTAAACTTTGGGTCAACTTTTGGGGTTTGCAGGCATGTAAACAACAATCTATTGTTACTCTGAATTATGTTTTAGTGGTTGTTTTCTGTAAATTATGCTAAAAACGAATGAGCCATTTTTACCATGACCTACAGATGACACTCAGTGCAAATACTGTAGTTCATATACCAAAAAAATACTGTTTGGCATATTTATTTCAAGAATCCTTTGATGACCTTAAAAGACATCCTAAGCATTATGGTTCATATAATTAATCATAATTTTGCTTGAATACCCATTGTTCTTTAATCTGCTGTTCTACCAATTTATCAGAAAGAAGGCTTTAATCTGTTAAATTATTACAAAATTTGTATATTATAATAAATACAGGCTTTGACATAAATGTATCTATTAAGCTGAATGACAGTGGAATGGCATTTCACTCATAATTTAACTTTTTCAGAAACAATAAAGTAGAAATTTGCTTGCATTTAATATTCTTTGTATTTGTAATACTTTTTGTAAATTGATTTAGATTAAGCTTTTACGACGCTGAAAAATATCAGTATTGTGGAGTTTTGCAATAACGATATTACTTCCAATAGAATATTTCCCTTAAGTGCAATTTCTATTCAATTTTGTAATAAGATTGTAATAGATTGTAATAGATTTAAGTCTAATTCAGGATGAAAATTGGTCAACATGCAAACATTTAGACTTCAAAATATTATAAAGGACTAAAATGAAGGACCTTTTCAAGTATTCTGATTCTTAGGCTACACTGTAAAAAAAATCAGTATGTAATGAAGTTACGGGAAGAAGGAGGCGGAGAACCGACGAACTTCAAATAAATATTTATTAATAAAAGGGGACGGCAGCTCCTCACGGAGACTGCCGTCTAAATCAAAACAAAATGGACGGCAGCTCCTCACGGAGACTGCCGTCAAACTGAAAGCAAAAGTAAAACATGTCCGGGCCCGGTCCTCTCTCTCTGTCCTCTGCCATCGTTCCTCCTCTTATAGTCCAGAGCTCCTTCCGTGGGACTGAAGGCAGGTGCGCGCCACAGGTGCATCTCATCTTTTGCCAAATCTCAAGGATTTGGCGACACAGCACCCGCGAGACCTACATGAGACGGGCCGAGAGAAAAGGAGATGGAGAAAAAAGGAGGAAAGACAGAGTAGACAGAGAGGGGAGAGAGGAAAAAAAAATTGGGGTTCGGTTCTCCAGATACGCTGCCACTCGGT
The DNA here is from genome assembly GCA_903798205.1 of Danio tinwini. NCBI lineage: Eukaryota > Metazoa > Chordata > Actinopteri > Cypriniformes > Danionidae > Danio > Danio tinwini. Next base: position 12,218,959 of record CAIGQZ010032594.1, on the reverse strand, counting down.
CCTCAACCAACTGAGAGAAGTGACGACATGCTGGGAGCCCTGTGGAGGAATCTATCCACCCGTCTGTCTTCTGGTGTCCGGCGGTGGTTCTCCTGACTGGCTGGCGGCATTTCTGATCTCCTGCTCCGCTCCCGCTTCGGTGGAGGGCGCAGGCTTTGGCATCATGGCGGATCGCGGCGACTCCCCCCGGGCTTTCTGGGATGGCTCCCTTTAGCTCTTTCCCATCCAGTGGGGAGCCCCGCGTCCCCTGCTCCTCCCCATGCTGGGAGACGGCAGCAGGCAGATCCTTCCTCGCCAGCCTCAGGCCGCCCCGGCACTCTGGCAGACGAACGGGTTTCTTCCCCACTCGCGTTAACTCCCGAACACACGCCCTCCTCCTCAGCGGCGAGGGCAACTGGACGACGTGTCCCTCCTTCTCCCGGGTTTTCGGCACCACTGTAATGAAGTTACGGGAAGAAGGAGGCGGAGAACCGACGAACTTCAAATAAATATTTATTAATAAAAGGGGACGGCAGCTCCTCACGGAGACTGCCGTCTAAATCAAAACAAAACGGACGGCAGCTCCTCACGGAGACTGCCGTCAAACTGAAAGCAAAAGTAAAACATGTCCGGGCCCGGTCCTCTCTCTCGGTCCTCTGCCATCGTTCCTCCTCTTATAGTCCAGAGCTCCTTCCGTGGGATTGAAGGCAGGAGCGCGCCACAGGTGCATCTCATCTGTGGCGGGCCTCGTTTCGCTCCCACGGCTTTCTGCCACGCCCCCTTGCCACACAGTAATTTTACAGTTTATTTCTGTGGGGTGCCGGAAAAAAAAAGTAAAATAACAGATTTTTTACAGTGTACATTTACACAACAACGATGTTTTGTCCCTTGCATTTTTAAAAGTTTCATGCCAAACAACGTTTTCAACAAATCCACGTTTACACATCCTCGAAAATAGCCAAAAACGCTGTATTATATACACTATAAAAAAATGCTGGGTTCCACACAATCGATTTGTGTTGAGACAACATGAAGAAATTAAGCTAACTCATTAGTTTTCACAAATTCAGGTGGATTAAACATAAAACAATTAAGTTATCCCTAAAATTACTCAGTAATTGTGTTGTTGCAGCTCATTTTATATTAGTAGTTTGAACAAGCAGCAAACATCATTTTTTTGAGTGCAGGACAATATTTAGTGCTTTTACTTTGTTAGTAAACTGCCTGTAGGGAAGTGATTAACTATTGTCAAAGCTCAGGTCTGTATAATTGGCCATATATGTTAGGTATTGGTCATAATTTGAAGTAAACAATACACTTTGCTGGTGAAGCATTTGGAAACACTTAGCCAACAACACTACCACAGGCTCCACGCCATTGTGTTTTTGTTTGTGCCTTTAATCCACACATCCCTAAACGTGTACTATGCACATGTGGGACGTCGTCACTTTTAAAGACTTGTTATCTTTCGTTTGCTTTTAAGTGTTTACATGGACACCACAAACTTCCACTTTGAACTCCAAATGTGTGTATTTTTGGTCCACAGATGCCATTGTGATGTAAACGAACAGGCATAAAAGGTTTCCCGTATTTGGCTGAACATATTGTTGTGTTAACTCCCCCATATTTGCTGTTGACGTTTACCTCACTTGTCTGTACAGTACTTTAACTCAGGGTGCGAATTACAGCAAGTAGATATCCCTGCAGTCCGGAGACCTCCAAAAAGGAGGGATTACTCCACAGGTAGGTTGGGCTTAGGTTTAAATAAAACAACAGGCAGGGGTGGACTTAGTGATTTGGGGGCTCTAAGCAATTCCAGGCCCTAACATTTTTGAAAAATAATCTGCATGTGAAAAAGTAGTCTATTTAAATAAATATATATTAAAAGTATATAAAATATTTAAAGTATATTTGATATATTTTAATATTTCTTAATATCTTCTTAATGTAAAATTAAAAGCAATAAATTTACAAATAAAAACAAGTTCACAAACTATGTACAGCAGTGGAGTCCAAACTTGGTCCTGGAGGGCAGGTGTCCTGCAGATTTTAGCTCCAACTAGCCTTAACACACACGGATGTTTCTAGAGAGTCCAGTATTAGCTAGCCCAGGTGTGTCTCATTGGGGTTGGAAGGAATGTTTCATTGTTCATGGGGGTCCCCTGGCTTTGAAAATAAGTATTAACGTTAAAATCTTAACAGTTAAATACAGATTTTACAACATACAATAGAAAATGTATAAAAGAGCTATATAATTAATAGGTTTCTTGGCATTGGTCGGGGTCCCCTAATTCCCTGGGCCCTAAGCAGCTGCTTACCTCGCTTATTGGTTAAGTCCGCCCCTGACAACAGGTTATTGTGAGGTTGGGTTTAGGGTCGATGTTAGATGTTAGTAAAACACAGTAGGTTGGACTCTGTGTCACATAAGAAAATAAATAAATAAAAACTCCAGAAAGTCCCACCCACTAGGACCTAGCTCCGACCTCAGTTTATACTGTTCTCAATTACAGGGCACTTTGGGGGTGGGGATTTAAATATTTCAGAAATTGTTTGCTCTGATCTTAAATTATTATTAATAAAAGTTTAAAATAATAAATAATTTAAATATACATTTGACTGCCCCTATAACGGGTCATACCATTAGGCATTCACAATCGTGCCAATCAGTCTGTGCGGGAAAATATTCATTCAACATTCTGAAACCAGCAGATCTAGAATATCGACAGTCATTGTAAGTGTTCACAAAACAGTTTTCTTGTAAAATCTGTGTTTTATATCAACACTTAACCTAAAAGTAACATAAAACTAGCTGCATGGTTTGTATTTTATTTAACACTTGCTCGCACGTGGAAGTTAAACAGTCAAATAATCAGTGCAATCTTTCGAGGTCCTCCATTTATTGGATTAGTAATGTAATCAGTACGTCACCATTTGTTTTATTTCAAAAACGTCATTAGCTACATTTCCATCCACCTATTTTGGAAATGCTCTTAAAAAATTGGTTCATGGAAACGGCAAGATTAAAATGTGCATTACAAACGTAAACGCAAACTGAGGAGGATAAACTTTTTATTCGATAAGAAAATATGCACATAAACTACGATGGAAACACTTTTACCGAACAAATTCCAGTATGCACATAAAAAATGTCATGTGATTTTGTTATAAGAGATCATGTGATGATAAAAATGTGTGTGAATGGACAAACCAGCAGCCAGAGCACATTGTAAAACATCTGAAATGTTGTTTTGGTCTTTCTAAACTCCTTAACCATTTCAGTATTAGTGTTATTATATTATTAATTACCTCCGAAATTTGGCTGTGCTCCGCTTCTGACCCCTTTAAATGCCACCAGGCGTTTATTGCGTGTCGGCTACGTCTTCTGAGGTGAAAGTCATTTATTAAATAAAGAAAAGATTCACGCAGCTTCTCCTACCTCCATAAATTCAGTTCTTACTGTTGATATTTGGTGCCAGTTAATCAGGAAGTGACTACTTGGCTGGAAACGCTGCTTTACGATATTCCAGTTTAGAGCATAAATTTATTTAGCATTTTTGGATGAAAACAAAGCTAATGAGAACTGCTGAAAGAGCCAATAAGAACTTACTGTAGGTCAGAATACACTCAATATTCCTCAAAACATTTAGTTTAATTCAATTAAATATAGAAATTTGGTTCTCTGAGGCATATTACATAAACTAACATGACCTTCCTAATCTTCAATATATAATTCGCACCCTCCTTCCACTATTAATATTTCAATATATTGTGCTACTCAAATGCAGATACAACAATGAAACATCTTGAATGAACCAATAAACACTTTTTTTTGTAGTTTTTAGAAAATATTTCTGAAATCTGTAGAAGTTTAAAATCTTAAGAAGTCGAAGTCGTTAAAGCATACGAAGTTGGTCTACATCTTTGACTAGTGTGTATAATCAACAACAAAAAAAGGATGTCGAAAACAAGATTTGCAGGAATGCACCTTGGGATTTGTAGTACATTTTTTTCTCAAGCTAGCTTGCCAAACGTCTTCAGATTGTTCCTTGTTGTCCTCAGTAAACCTTTCAAGCGGTGCAGTTCATGCAGACAGAGAAAAAAAGCTGTTGTGCAAGAATGGCTGCAAACATTTTAAACCGTCTTTCCAGTGGTTGGTTTTACAGGACGAGTGCCAACTCTGAAAGGAAACAGAGGGAAAAGAAAGAGCTGGTTGTATGTATAGAGGAGAACCAAAGCGAGAGCGAGAAAATGTGCTGAAGAAATGTGCGGTAAAACCAAACAAGACGCTGGGAGAACAAAGAGAAGAGTCTTCAGATGGTCCATAGTGTATTGTGTATAAGTCGGCATGAGAAACCCTGTTGCGTGTTGGGACCTGCTGGAAGAAAACAGTCATGATGTCATACCTCGTGTGATTGGCTTGAAACACTTTTACACAGGAGGCCAGACGAAAGAATGAGAGATGTCAGATGTCCCAGAAGTGATGTCTTCAGTATCCTAAATAAATCCAGCCTCGGCAACCAAAAGATCACTGGAGCTAAACTCAAATCACTGGATCTGATGTAAATCCTAGGAGAAATGCAGATGCTCATTTATTTTGCTCCATAAGACTTTCTAAACAAATAATAACAGGCTGTGGACCACTAGAAAGTGACCATGAAATAACTGTAAACTATGAAACGGTTTGGTAGGAAGTAATTGTTAGTTGGGCACTGATGGCACATTTGTCTGTGAGAGCGGGCTTTAAAAAATTATTTGACCATCATGACGGACCCACAAAGACCTCTGTGACCTTGCTTTATTGCCTCCATGTGTTTTTCATTCTGCTAAACTGCTAAAGGCACGACCCAGGAATATATCGACTCTCTGGAGACATTTTCATTTAAAAATATAATAGTTTTGATTTAGCTATAGCTTTTTGCTTTAGTTTATTATATATTAGTGTATTATTATTATTACTTTTTCTATATGAAAATCTGATAGGGTCTAAATATAGGGTATTTTAAGTAAGTTCTTAGTTTTTATGTAAATATTTTTTATTATTTTTTTGTAGATGTTCATTTGTTTTAATTATTGTATGTTTTAATGTTTAGTTTATTTTACAGTTACTGCAAAAACAAAAATAATACTTAATTTTTTGTATTTAATAAGCTAATATATGAAATTTTTATTTGAAATATTAACGTAAAGTCATTTTAAATGTGCTTAATGCTAAATTGAATTGCTTGCTTTTCTTTTTCATTATATAAAAAATAAACTTATAAATGTATACTAGGGCTGCACAATATATTGGTTTAGCATCGATATCGCAATGTGTGTGTCCGCAATAGTCACATCACAGGATCTGCAGTGTTGAGATTAGGCATGGGACGATAACTGTTTTCAAGGTATACTGCGGTTTGAAAAAAAGTCAAGGTTTTAAAACCACCAAAACTTTGTTATTCCATTCCTATATATGTACGATGAAATCTGTGTTTTTGAAACTATCACCTTAATCGGCTTAATCTAAATGAATGATTTCTTTTCAAACAGAGCTATTTATGCCATCTGGTGATATTGCAGAAAAATATTTAAATCATCTTAGGCCTGGGCGATTTGGCCTAAAATCTAAATCTCTGTAAATTGAACATTTTAACTCGATTAGGATAAATTGACGATTATTTTTGCCCTCATAGTTCACTGACAGGTTTTGTGCAGTAGATATGCTCACATGTTACAAGTGAGAGATTTTTGAATGAAGGTGCATTACTTGATTTTAAAATAATTGAAGGAAACACCCACTATCTACTATCTGTGATTATTTATTAAACATCGAAGTTGAATAACTGAAATTAAAACACACATTGCCTGAAACCAACAGTCAGTTTTTTCTTATAAAAAAGTCAAAATAAATCACTTGCACTTTTGGAAACAAAATGTATTTTTTTATGTTTTTCATATTAAAAGTAGAAAATAAACAGCATGTCTTCTAAATAAAATAACTCAAATATCATGTAAATAATATTTTTAACGCATTTGCATTTCTTTTAAATATTTTAATGTAAAAAATTGGCCGCCTCAAGGCATCTCTGGTGCAGTTTCCAATCATCGTCAGTGTAGTACAAATGTGCGACATATAGTTATATTTTTTGAGAGGTGTGTGGGTATGCAACCATGCAAAGGCTGCGCTGGACCACACCTGTGTTTTTGACGCAGAAGTCTATATCAGCCTTAACAGAGTAGTAGGAAAAGTAATTGAAAAAATGGACTTGAAAAAATTGTATAAATTTTAGGTTCTGAATGACGATTTCAATCAATCGCCAAGCCATCTGCGAAAAAAATATCGCAATGTCAAATGTACAATTTTTAAAATGTTTAAATAATTTATTTATTTATCAAAAATGTATTTATTTTTGTAAGTTTTTCATGTCCATGAAAAGAAAATCAGTGTTTATCACAAAGAAAAATAGAAAAAAAACTAATAAAATAAATATATATATATATATATATATATATATATACATTTGCTACAAGAGAATGGTAATTCTGGAAAAAATAGCTGAGCATGCATTTTGCATGATTAGACATAAATGTACAGACCAATTAAGCCATTAAAAATGCATTTGATGACCCAAAAAACAAACAAAAAAAAATTGTCACACCTTAAATGTAGATAAACACTTCTCAACCAGGCTGAAGGATGAAGTTCATTTTTTATTCAGTTTGTAAATTGCAATTTGTAAATTGACTTATCTAGCTCAGCGATTACCAATAAATGCCATTCTGATTAACTGAATCTCCCGAGAAATGATGTGATAGGTGAATCAATGCGGTGCCAACAATAACAAACCCCTCCGTGCCACTTAAAAGAGCTGGAGCGCAGGGCCGAATAGGAAGGAAGGGGCTGAACGCTCTCTTTTGTCCATGCAGGCTTTTTTTTCCGAGTTTAGTTTTACTTTCTTTCTGGGAAAACATAATTAGGGTCCGGCTCGAATGGCTAGAGTTACCGCTCCTAGTCTTCTTGGCTGGCAGGCAATGAAAAGGCCGTACAAGATTGGGTTACAGTCATAGTTTTGATGGCCGCGATTCCAGTAACCATCCTCAAGCTTAGATAATGGCTTTTAAAACAAGACAGACCGATGTTTTAACAGTAAAATGCTGCTGATTTGGTTTTATAAAAAGTTAAAACAAAAAATCTTGATTGTTTTATGTACAGCATTAATGGAAACCCTCAAAAAAGCTATTTAGTTGGTATTTTCCTGGCCTAAGTGTTGGCCGAAACTGAGCTCTGATTAGCAAAGGCCTTTCAGACGTCTATGTAAGGCCACAAACATGCAGGAGAAAAGGTTGATTCAATTCAAAGCTTATAAATCATCACTCCACGCTTCCAAGCATTACATACCATGAAACCCAATCATTATATAGTCTGCCTTGTGATTTCAGCATTCACAATAAAACTGAAGAAAAAGCTTTTATTGGCTAAATATTTAGCATTTTGCCAGTTAGTCTTCTAAAGACGTTTTGCTTTTACAATAGTCGCTGTTTTAGATTATGGGATTTTGACTTTTAAATTCTTGTCTCGTCATGTCCAAGAAACGTGTCAGACTTGCACTTTGCTTCCTGACCAGTCATCACTTGCCATCTTTAAAGGGATGGTTCACCCGAAATTGAACATTTACTCACTATATACTCGCCCTCAAGTGGTTCCAAACCTTTATGAGATTCTTTCTTCTGTTAAAAACAAGAGAAGACAGCTTAAAACCATTGACTTCGATAGCAGGTAAAACAAATACTATTGAAGTCTGTGGTTTCCAGCTTTCTTCAAAATATCTTATTTGGTGTTTGACAGAAGAAAAAAACTTGTAAATGTTTGCAATATGAAAAGGGTGAATACATGATTTTAGAATATTTCATTTTCAGTGAACTATGCATTTATTGACGTGCGATGTCATTAAGAAGGCAGATCTATTCACTGACTTCCTGAAACAAATGTAAACAAACCTTAAGGAGACATCATAAAGGCAAGATTATTGTTGTCCTTGCTTCAAATACCTTTCCTTCATTGCACAATACCACCAAGCAATACCATATTTTTTGTAGTTTTACCAATGTTTGAATTGTCAGATATCAAGGAGAGCCAAAAATATGTAAATAAATAAACTTGCAAGTCTTTTAGTTGTGAAGTTGAGCACAAATACTGTATTACAACATAGTATTTGTTTAATCACTCAATTATTATATTCAGATACCCCTTGTTGTTTACAAATCACCAAAACATCCAATGTCAAATCAGCCTGATATTGTGTAGTCTGAACACGGCTTGAAATATTGTCCAGGAACCAAAATAAAATAAATAAATGTTTTGTTTATCAGCTCTCCAAAACATGAGATTGATTATCTAAGAAATGTTCACATATCACACTGTCTGAAAGCTCTTTAGAAACCCCTATTTATACATATTTAAAGGCTGATTTGTACCAAAACAAATGATAAGGCAGTTCTGGATTGTTTATGTTTTTTGTGAATCAAACCTAGGTACTCATTCTTTGTGGTCCCTCTTCTTTTCCAATGTTTTTTTTTTTGCCATTTCCAAACAAGTCCATGTGAGCCAGAAGACTTTTATTTCAGTATGCTGATGTACTTGCGACTGAAACTGAATATTGAGTAGGGTGCAGGGTTTTTTTCCATTCCCTCATAGCAAACTAACGGTAAGAGTTAAGAATATTGTGACTGAAGCCATCAAACTGACATCATCAGAGAAGGACCGCCACTTTAAACACAGAAGCAAATGTTCAGACTTTGATTACCAAAACAAACATTTTTTTAATGGATTAACTTACACGGATTAATTGTTCACCTAAAGAATAAAAATGTGAACAAAATAAACATTGTAAATTTTTATTTTACAGACTTTAAGGTCACCTTAAGGTCACCTAGTCCCCACATTGATCCTGTTGGCCAGCCTGAACACCAGTTGGTGACCTACTCACACCTGAAGCTTCTGAAGAATGTCCAGTGTTCTCCAGCCTCCGGCGCCTAGATTGCAGCTCTGCACAAGTAGTTTGGCCAGAGTAGAAATGGTCATGCCCAACTGAGTCTTGTCTCAAGGTTTTTTCCTTCACTTTCGTCAATTGGTGAAGTTTTGTTTTTCACCATTGTCCCCACTGGATTGCTTGGTTTGGAACTTGTGGAGCTGCGCATAGATGGATTTGCCCTTCAGCGTTTGGACTTTCAGCAGTGAAACTTAAACCACACTGTACTAAACTAAACTGAACTTCAACTCTGAAAACGGGACTGACGCAGTTTCAATTTAATAGAACTTCTATGTTAAGCTGCTTTGACACATTCTACATTGTAAAAGCGCTATAGAAATAAAGTTGAATTGAATTGAACCTTCGTTCTTTAAGATACATAAAACAAACAAAAGCTGTCAAAAGTGGCACTATGGTCTATAACAAGCAGAATAACCCAAATTTTCTCTCCTTTTCCTCCAGACCCAAACCACCACCCCCTGATGGTGTGAAATCCAACCCGTCCAAGCGGCACAGAGACCGGCTGAACAGCGAATTGGACAAACTAACCAACCTTCTACCCTTCTCAGAAGACGTCCGTGCACGACTAGACAAACTGTCAGTGCTTCGACTCAGTGTCGGATACCTGAAGGTCAAGAGCTTCTTCAATGGTAAGATTACGACTTTTTATTTTATCTTACATTCTGATTGCTTTTTCGGCGCCATTGTCCTGTGGCTGCCGATGGATCATCCAAGTGGATGCTTCACACTGGTGGTGATGTGGAGAGACCCCCTTATGATTGTAAAGCGCATTGGGTGTATGGCCATACATGATAAATGTGCTATATAAATACACCCATTACATTACATTTATATTTTATTATTCCAACAGTTAAATAAGATTACAATTACAAAAGATTTCCCTCCATTTCAGCTGTCTTGTTTACCAGAATATTACAAATTTTGACTTTACAGGCAGTTTTGTTTCAAGCAAAACATGATGTAAAATCTTGAGAAAAACATGTTATGTACCACTGACACAAAATACAGTGAAGCGAGGACAGGAAATGATGTAGAGAATGAGGAACAGAATCAGGAGATGTCAAAAGCATGATTGAAACTCGTGTTACCACATAAGCTTTCTGAGAAATTTTACCTATATTGATACATGTTCTTATGTTCACTGTTGCAATGCTTCTTAGTCCTTTCTGTCACATTAAAGGAATAGATCACCCAAATATGTAAATCTGCTATTTTTGTTTCTTTGAGTTTTTTTCTTTTGTTGAACACAAAATAAGTTATTTTAAAGAAAGCTGAAAATGTACATCTAATAAAATTTATTGTAGGAAAAACAAATACTTGAGGAAATCAATTGTTACGGGTTTTCAACTTTCTTCAAAATAGCTTTTGTGTTCAACAGAAGATAAAACTCATATTTGTTTGAAACCAGTGTAAGTTGAGTAAGTGATGCCAGAATTGTCACTTTTGAGTGAACTATCCTTTAAAGGGAGAGGATGTGGCTTTAGGGAAACCATGATTTATTGTTTTTCAAGATGCCTAAAACTAAAAATGATTCTCAGAATAATGATTCAGTCTTAGTCCTGTGGTATTTTACAGTTTCATCTTGAACAAAATGCTAATTTGATTACAAAATTTACCGGAAGGTTCATGTCAAATGAATTATGTGCAAGACACTTGTGAGCTCAGCTGACAGGTTTATTATTTTCATTAAAAGATCACATGCTTGCAGTGGTGAAAAGTTACTAATTACAAATACTCAAATTACTGTAATTGAGTATTTTTTTCTCACAAATTGTAATTTCCTAGGTAGTTTTAAAAACATGTACTTTTACTTTCTCTTGAGTACATTTTTAGTGCAGTATCAGTACTTTTACTCCACTACTTTCCTTCAACCTGCAGTCACTACTTAATTTTTTTCCTGTCTATGGGGATTAGACAAATCAGTCCTGTGATTGCTGTCCAATCAAATCACACATAGAAGGTAATTCACATCATAAAGAACAACCTGAAGACTTGTGCGATTTATAATTGCAGCAAACTGTTTAGAAGCATTATAAGTGTCCAAGAAGATGTCTAAAAGTTTTACATTTATTGACCGAGAAACTGTTTAGATGTATGTGAGCAATTCCAGCGTTATGGATGTGACATTTGCATTAAAAACTCATAACATTAATTCACATAAAAACTTAAAAGTATGTTAACATCATATTGAAACATCTGTTTATATTTTCCAAAACAACTAACCACCAAGTCAAAGGACCAGAAAAATATCAATCTGTAACCATGTTTTATACTTTAAATGAGAAAATAAACATGCGTTATGGATGTGACTAAAAAAGTATGTGAGTTTGCAGTATACAACATACTTTGTAGAAGTTCAGTGAATTAAACTCCACAACCCAAAATAAATAATGCTCATCAACAGGCTAAGTGTTGGCTCTATATAGAACAGACATTAATGTTTTTATTTTATTGAATATTTTTGCATTTATGAGGAAAGTGCTCCGTTATGGATGTGACGGATGTGAAATTGCCACTTGTGTGACTTTGGTAAATCTAATATAATAGTTTGAAATCCTTGACAGAGACATTTTTGAGCATTTCTAAAGTACTTTAAAATACTTGCTTACACAAAAAAACTTAGAAACGGTTTCTGTATTTTGGTGAAAACGTAATTTTTTTTTTCATGACAAGGTTGAATGTTACAACCCTAAATGTCTAGGGCTGAGGTTGAACATAAAAGTTAAAGAAAATAAATAAATAAACAGTTGGCAGGTTATGATTTAAATGACCTTAAAGGTTCTTTTATTCTGAGAAGGCCGAAAAAGTTTGTGTTTACAAGAAAACAAAAATGAGCGCAAGCAAAAATAGCTTCAGGGCTGAGCAAGGCCAAAATAATAAACAAAACATTAACTAACTCCACCCCGAGGATAACTTACCTAACAAACCAAAATAAATGCAGAAAATAAAATACAGATACTACCCTTACTCCTTAACTAAACCAAAAACAGGAGAAAATGTCAGTGTCAAAAGTTAATGGCACTCAGCCCCTACGGCGCTCAGCTTACAGCTTTTTATATACAATATATGTGTGTGTGTGTGTGTGTGTGTGTGTGTGTGTGTGTGTGTG
>CAIGQZ010032594.1:12177878-12201842 GCA_903798205.1 Danio tinwini | reverse complement strand
ATGTTGTGTTGTTAGTTATGTTGATTTAATGAATGTATGTATTTTTCATTATTTAAATAAATAAAAAGGGAGGGAAAACTAGATGTTGGCTTGACATTAGATTTTGGCCACTTTCCAACATAAACTAAAATCGTCCAAATATCAACGTCATTTAACGTCAATATTGGACATCAAAATAACGTTGTCCTTAGACGCTGGTTATAGAATATTGATTACCTGACATTAAATCTAAATCTAACCTAATATTAATGTCATATGACATTGTGTGCCTGCTGGGCAATAATGCACTACAGAATGTTACGTTTGCACAAATGCACAAATGACGCATAAATGCATCAGCTTTTTACAGTGTAATACTCACTACTTACTACTCTTGAGCACTTTTAAAAGGTCTACATTTTACATATACTTTTTTTGTAATATTTAGGCAAAGCAAGGCAAACTTTATTTATAGAGCACAATTTTACACAACCGTAGTTGATCCAAAGTGCTTTACAATAAAATGCAATAATTAAACATAAAAAAACGGGTATTAAAAAATATAAGAAAAGGAAATATATATGTATTTAAGTAATACTAAAATACACATAAGAAATAACATGCATGTGTCTCTCAAAGGCAAGCAAGTAATAATAAGTATTTAAATTAGATTTAAAAGCATCTAATGAAGGAGAAATCCTGATGTTCAGAGGGACATTGTTCCAGAGCCTTGGGGCTCGATCACAGAAAGCTTGATCACCTTTTGATTTGCAGCGAGACTGAGAGACAGACAAAAGAAACTGGTCATGGGATCTTAACGGTCTACAAGCTGTATATGGCCTAATAAGTTCACAGACATAGACCGGGGCAGAATTGTGTAATGCTTTATAAGTAAAAAGAAGGATTTTAAAATCAACTCTAAAGTTGATAGGAAGCCAGTCCAATGAGGCAAGGACAGCAGAGATATGATTTCTTTTCTTAGTTCCTGTTATTAATCTGGCGGCTGCATTCTGGACCAACTGTAACCAAGAGAGTATTGACTGAGGTAGACCAATGTACAAAGAGTTGCAGTAATCTAACCCAGAGGAGATTAAAGCATGTGTTACAATTTCTAAATCTTTTTTTTAGAAAGAAACGGTTTAATTTTGCCACCAGTCTAAAAAGCTGCTATTCACAACTGCATTTACATGTTTGTCAAACTGCAAGAGTGGGTCAAAGACAACTCTGAGATTCTTGGCGTGATTGTGCAGATTGTCGTTTAGGACTCCTAGCTGAGTTTTAATTGAATCATTGGTAGCAGCGGGCCTTAATAATAAAGCTTCTGTTTTATTTTCATTTAGTTGCAGAGAGTTATTGGTCATCCAGGTCTTAATGTTGGTTAGGCATAAGAAAAGGTATTCTAATGATAAGTATTTTGCTAGTTTGTTAGAAAAATATAGTTGGAGATTATCAGCATAGCAGTGATAGTTTATATTATGTTTGCAGAGTATTGAGCTAAAAGGAAGCATATAAAGAGAAAATAATAGAGGGCCAAGAATAGATCCTTGTGGAACACCACAATGAACAGGCGGTGAAGTTAAGGATCCAATATTTACAGAAAAAGATCATATCACTCTTAGATATGAGGGGATCCACTGTAAGGCAAGGCCCTGAACCCCAACAACACACTCAAGTCATTTCAATACAATGTTGTGATCTACGGTATCAAAAGCAGCGCTTAGGTCTAAAAGTATTAAAATCGCAGATGACCCAGAATCCATGGAGAGTAAAATGTCATTTGTGACTTTCAGTAGTGCTGACTCAGTGCTGTGTTTTACTCTAAAACCAGATTGACATGGGTCTAAAATATTCAGATATAAGGTCAACTGTGAAAGTACAACTTTCTCTAAAACGTTTGAGATAAATGAAAGTTTAGAACACAGTTTTACAACAAATACTTTTACTCTACTTGCACTACATTTTTAGGCAAGTAAAGATACTTTTACTTGAGTATGATTTTTCATTACTCTTTCCATCACTGCATGCTAGTGTGTTTTAGTGTCCTTAAATTGCATAAAAGAGTAGTTCTCCTAAAAAAATACCTCATAATTTACTCTCCCTCATGTGGTTTTAAATCTTTGAGTTTCTTTATGTTGAACGCAAATGCTGGTTTCTTTTGACTTCTATAGTGGGAAAGAATTACTATGAAAGTCAATGGGTGTTTTCAACAGAAGAAAGAAACTCAAATAGATTTTAAACAAATGAAGAATGAGTAAATTGTTACAATTTTTTTGTGAATTATCCCTTTAACAGACTTACTATCACAAATCAGACGGGGTTTCACTTTTATTTTAAATGTTTTCTGGCTAAAAGGTATATTGTAAATAACCTAAAAGTTCAGAATTGTTTTCTGAGAGGGCTTCAGATATTCAGCCAAAAAATGTTTGTTTGTTTGTTTGTTTGTGTGTTTTTAGAAAAGGCTCCCAAAAACATCTTAACATGACCTTGCAAAGAGTTACGTAGAATCTTCTCATGAAGTTAATCAAGTTTCTAAGAATAATATATAGAGGGGAAGATTACATTAGTAGTTCCCAGAGCTAAAAGTAAAAACAAAAAAACAACACATATTTTTTTCAATCGCATTTTAGATGACAAATAATTCATAAATGATATTTCACAGTAGGATGGTATGTAGATGTAGATGTAGATGTAGTCATATCTGGTGAGATGCAAAATTAAGGATGTCATCTTTTTTTAGTAACAATTGTGACATTTGAATTCTACTGGCAAATCGACCAGTCAAAAAGAGATATTTTTTCTTTGTCTTTGCTAAACACGTACACAGGATGAAAATAGGCTAGAGGACATTGTTGACATTGTCTACTGCTATCATTTCTAGATGATTATAAAATGACAAGACATGGACTTTGTCCATCTGTCTCTGTGTGAACTTTGTGTTAAATTTTAGTTCACAGTATCTGGATGTAGGGTAGCATTACATTTTGCTAAGGTAATCATTAATAGTGTCTGTTGATTTCAAAAGAGTCTATTGTTTAGGAACTTAATTGGACTTGTCCACATTGACCTTTATTCTCAGTTCCATTCTCAGTTTAGGGTTCTTTATCTTAGACTCCGTTATCTAGCATTTTTTTTACATGATAGTGGCAACAAGCATGTGTCCTCTTTGTTGAGCAAGTGTGGCAGCTATGAAGTGCATGCAGAGAATGCCATTGTGAAAAGACAAAGGACCATATGGAAAATATGTTTGAAGTCATCTTAGCACCATCAGAGGGCAAGGAAGACAAACAGGCAAGGTTTGGCATGGAGAGTGCTGAATCAGACAACATGGAGTTCCTGGCACCATGCCGCACTCCCCACCTTGTTCTGTCACGCTGAGCCCTCCGAATAAACACGCAAATAGACTTTTGGCATAGGCCTTGCACAGTCTGGATAGCCATTTGAGTAATAAAGTTCTGAGGAACGGTTAAAATTGTGTTTTTGCAGGACAGAAGGTCTTACCCTATGACTATGTCATATGAAAGGTCTCTAACCTGTCGTCATTTCACTGCCAGACTCAAACTTCCTTTTCCTCTAAAAGGAAATTCATCAAGTCTTTCCCTTTTTCTCAGCCACCCTTGCATTTTTCATGTAAAATCTGCCCTCAAAAACAAACAGACCACCAAAGGCTCAACAGAGCCCCGAAATGTGCCAGGCTGCTGCCCCCAGCTAAGCTTCCTTTTATTGTCCTACAAAAATAGCAGCAATTAGAAAGAGGCATTTGGAGGAAGAGTAGAATGAGACGGTACAGGAAAAGAGAGCGACGCATGATAGCAGACAGTCCAAAAGAAGAGATGTTATTTTCAACCTGCCCACAAGATTCACAGCTGCACAGCGGACTTGTGAAACACTAGAGACCAAAATAATCAAATAAAGCATGCCTCTATGCATTTGTTTGTGTGCAATTTCCCTAGTAACCACAAGTGTGAAGCTGAGAAACGAGGGTGGCATGAGGCCCTAGAAGTAGACAAAGTTGCAATACATATGTATATATATATATAGCTTAATTTAACTGCTACAGACAGGAAACACACGGTATTATGGTATCATGTTCTTTTAGCAAGAAAGATAAGTAACAAACATGATGACAGGAAGAAGGGATATATCAGACATATCCAACAGAGGTGATAGACAGATGCCTCTTTTCTTACATTGCACAGCGTGTCTTTCCATGATTGCACTATTGTTTTCAGCCTCCTGTCACCTGATGAAGTATGATCTATGTTGCTTTATTTACAAAATGTACATTAGCCTAGGGACTGCACTGTACTGCTGAGTTTGCAACAAAAAGGGAATTAAGTATTCACACAAGTAGATTACATACAAAGTCTATGCAAATGGCAGAATGTTGGTGAATTTCCATCAGCGCCGCGAATGATGCAGAATGCACAATGTGTTTGCCATGATCGCATGGAGGGGGGTGTTACGGCAATTGATAAGTAAACAGGGGAGGGCAGGCCAGATTCACGGTGGCAGGCCAGATTGACCCTCAGGCCACCGGAAAAATGGCCTGAGGGTCAATCACACATAATTTATTTACTTAAATTAAGGCAACAGTTTTACTCACTTTTTGAAGTAAAGTCAACTAATTGCTTATTGTGGGTAATATTCTGTAAATAATTACTATAGAATCAGAAAACATCATCTTGGGAACTCACTAGAAATTTTGGTGTTGTACAGAAGAGGCTTGATTTTGCCCAACCCAAGCTACTTTGAATCCCTCTGCGACAGCATTAATTGAATCAAAGATACGAATACAGTAACTCCTTTATCAGCTTGTCTATTTTCGTCACTAGCTGTGAAACACAGAGAGAGGCGTGCCCAGGGCTACAGATTCCTCTCCGTCTGGCTTCTAGCAGGTCAGACACCGCCTTTACAGAGAATGGATCTTCTGTTGGTGTCCTCCTATCATCCAAGGCCGCAGAGTCAGAGGGAGATGGAAGGATCTAGAAGGTTGCACTGAGAAAAACCACAATATTTGGTCCCACGGTGAGATGCACAAGTGGGACATTGTGTGTGCTGTCTTCCCAGCATGCACTAGAGCCGGGGCATCGTTGTGTATTGATGAGGGTCAGGTCTGGAGGAGTCTCTACATAGAACGGTCCTTGTCTGAAGTGTAATGTGGTGTGTCATTGGTCTAGCTTGAATTTGACCTTAGGGATGAATTGTTGGCTTCAAAACTACTCTTGCGGCACCAAGTATGACAGAAAAAAAGACAGAGAAAGATTCCTGTAAAGAAAAGTTCATTGTTTCACACTTTCTTCCTGCTCTTCATCTTTGCCAATTTATTGTTTAAACAAGTTTCTATGCTTTTACCCTGTTCAAAAGGTTTTAGCCTCAACCTTGTTCTTGCTGCAAATTTCTGTCACACGCTCTCTCTCTCTCTCTCTCTCTCTCTCTCTCTCTCTTTCTCTCTCCCCCCTTTTTTTCTGCATGGCATTTTTTGCATCTTATCTAAGGAGAGATCACCACGTTCCTGACGGTAAATAGATGGCAGGGTGAGGGCGGCAGGGCTGAGGGAGGGAAGGGTTAGTGCACAGAACCCTGAGGCACTACTGCACGCTATGGGGGCACTGCAGGTAATGGAGACCTCCAGACCACTTGGGGTCTTTTTCATAAAATATGCCTGTAGACAAAGCTGAACTTAGCCCCCTTAGGTAAGTTAAGTCAGTCCTGGAGGGCTGGTGTCCTGCAGAATTTGGCGCCAACCATAATCAAGCATACCTTTAAGATCACTAGGAAGCTACAGGCAGGTGTGTTTGATTAGGGTTAGATCTAAACTCTGCTGGACACCGGCCCTCTAGGACTGACTTTACCCATCCCTGCCTTAAGTGGTTAATTCCATCTGCTTTTCTGCAAAGATTTGTACAGTCTTTAAGATTTGCACCCTTCAGATTTCACAATCTGCACAGATTGCACGTGTCAGACTTCTACAAGGCCACAAGTGTTGCACTTTTAAAAAAAGGTTGTATTCTATAGTGCATGGTGTCAAATCACTAATTTCCTCATCATTCCTCAATGCACTTTCTTTTGTGCCCTGATTGGCCAATTAAGGGATTTCTGTGGGACAGGAAGCTACATCCTGTGTTATCCTTGGCAGTGCTTGGACACATTGGTGGTTGATGTTGAGCACCAAGCACTCATTTGATTACTCATTCTGGCTAGTCTTTAAACTTGGCCTCATTTTTATTGCACAACCTTTAAGAAATAGTTTCTTTCCAATTGCAAGTATAGACTGAGGACAAATTGTGGTCAGGCTGAAAAGTACATTGTTAACCTCTTTTTTACTGTCAATTGCTGAATGTTTTTTTTTTTTTTTGAGGAAGTGAAAAAGGTTGTCAAAACTTTGGTTTCTGTTTTCCTTCTTTCCCTGTTTATGACTGATGGAATGGGAGAGTAACCAAGAAACCTCAGTATTCCAGACACTTGTCAGCTTTAGATGGACCTCCTGTGCTAACACCTGATTATTTTTTTTTGACTATGAAAGCAACTTACATTATTGTATTGTTTAAGGTTTTGTTCTCCCTCCTTTATTTGTTTTCTGTCTCATATTGTCCTCGCTCAGAGAAGTTCACTTACCCTTTCTTTTGTCGATGGGAGACAAGACAGATGGATTCAGAACATCAATATTTGTGTTGGCATGAGTCAGTGGAGACTAACACCAAAGGTTTTGGAAAGTAAGAACAGAGAGAGGAAAGACGAGAGCTTTTCTCACTCCCTGGCTTTATCTACAGAATTTTTTGTCCTTTTTTTTACCGCCGGATGACCTGACCTGCTGTGTCTCTGAATGCGAGAGCGTGCTTTGGTTGGTCTCTTTTTTTTTTGCCCTTTGATGTGAATGTTTAGTCATCAGTCTCGCCACAGAACAACAATCCCAGCAGGGGCCTCAATTTTGAGCTTGTTCTGTTACTTTGATGTACTAATTCAAGAGGCAAATGTATTTATCTTGTTTTTGCAGGACTACAGGCCAGATTTAGCTTTAGCAATGTATTCATCTTATGAATTCATCCTACAAACCACACTAGGGAAATATTGGAGGTGCACAAATCACAATTCAATACATGGAGATGCACCATGAAACTGTTAGGGGAATAAGAGTTAAACCCAAAGACCTGCTATGATTGACAAAGACCAGGAGTCAAGGAGGCATTTCAAAAGAAATTCTGAAGAAAATAGTTTGCAGTTTCATCAGCAGAAACCAGCTTCAACATGCACAGAGTTCACAGGGTGCTTTATGTCCAGTCTCAACAACAACAATTATACTCTAACAAAAGGTCACTAACTGTG
Source organism: Danio tinwini (assembly GCA_903798205.1). Taxonomy (NCBI): domain Eukaryota; kingdom Metazoa; phylum Chordata; class Actinopteri; order Cypriniformes; family Danionidae; genus Danio; species Danio tinwini. The sequence goes on along the minus strand of CAIGQZ010032594.1, from coordinate 12,194,540 downwards.
GTTTGTTAAAAAACACAGATAATCTTATACAATCTTCACAAATGAATGTAAAATTCAGAACAAAATCCCCAATAGTTATTTAGGCAACAAGCAAACAAAGGTCAGGTAAGGTCCAGAAAGCTATTTTTGTAGTCAGGATGAGCACAGAGGTGAGATTCAACATCAATCTTCAAGTCTCCTCAAATGAAGAACACATATACAAAGAATGCTTATCTATTTCAAGGATGTCTAGCTTAAGCATGCATGCTACCAGTACAGCACATTACACTTACTATGAGACCAGGATCTCAGAGAGTACAATGAAATACTAATTACAGCAGAATTTTATTAATTTCTAACTAGCAGTAGTAATGGTGTTGCAGCTATCATGGCCACTCATCAGCAGTCCACAGGAAAGGTCCCAATGATCTCCTGAATTAGACTTAAGATCCTGAGAAAACCAAGAACTTGCATACAGAAAGAGCTAGGACACGCATAACATTCCAGTTTAACTCTAAAGAGGAATGACACCGAGATCATCATATAATCTAGCCATTTAAACATAGATTCAACATTATTAGTAATCATATCACAGAATGACTATATGCTTTTGTATTGGAACAGCCATTGATCAGAATACCACTCTTTCAAAACCAAGCAGTCAAGTAGACAAGACACTACTACAAGGTATAATGCATAGCTAATTGGTTTCTTGTAGATTTGTTTGTGTGTAGCATTGCTAAGGTACCTAGTTTTTACACTTTTCCCACCAGCTAACTTTGTTTAACCTTTCTATCACTTATGATTACACACACACACAACTTCCTGACATCGCTATGTTCTTGAGACACTCATTTGAAATACCATCATAATAAGGCTCTTTGTAGCCGTGTTGCCTTAGGTTATTCTCATTCAGGTGATGCGGTCTCTATTTATATCCTGGCACACGTAACCTCTGTTACCCAGTAGCACTCCTATGCAAACCAGGTTGCCCACTGATATTAAACCAGCTATTTCATCATTCCAATTTACAGCATCTATCTTTGTGGCACATTGTCTAGATACCATTTTTAAAGCACGACTTGCAAGTATATATGGCAACAGTTTTCTTCTTCTTTTTTTTTTTTGTCAGCATAGCAAGTCACAACCGCATGTGGTTAAAACGCTGTTTTTACACCCACTAAAAAAGAGAAATAGTAAAGCTGCAGTGCTAATTCAAAGGGGTTTATAACATGAAAACAACAAGCGCTGCAGTGTTCCCCCACACTTGAGGTGGCGATAGCATCAACAAGCATGCCTATCAGCAACACAAGATGGAGCTTTTAAGATCATCACAGTCAAAACACAGAACTTGGCTACTCAAGTGGAGACAGGCCCAAGAATGATAAAGAGCCAGCATAACTTCGTCCTCACTTTTTGAGAGAGAAGGTTAGGAGAAGAGGTACCATAAGACCTGTGTAGTCACTGGGAATAAATTCAATAATGTGTGTTACGGTGAGCAGGAATAAACAAGGGGCAAAGGGAGGAATCAACATTTTATGATTGTGTTGTCATGATTATACAGTTTGTAGTTAGAACCAACTTACAAAATTTGCTATAATTTAAGAGTTTTAGCAACTTTTCAAACTAAGTTTTTTGATAGCACTATTCCTTGACATCTTGACAAGTGATTAATGTGCAAGCAGTGCTGAGTAATCCAGGTTGTAGCACTCTTCACGCTGACTGTTTCATGCAGACCCAGAGCAGTCATTTCACAAGTGTGGTACAGTATGTTTTGCACGGCACCAAACAGCTTGTTTTCTTCATAGTGCATATGAGACTTATGAATCACTGGGCATGAGAGTCAACGTAGATCTGCCACCAGATGTTAGCGGCTAAGCGCTTTGCTGGCTTGCGGCTACTCCTTACCTCATGCTGTGATTTTTCATGATTTTTTTTCCCGCTAAAACGTGATGCCACACAGCAGATTTGGGCCAGCTCCAGTAGATGTGAGCCAGGGTTAGTAAGGAAGTGGCTGGATTGAGGTGAGGTGGGGGGAAGAAAAATCATGAGTCATCTTTATGATATCAGTCATTTTTGCTAACCGAATTTCTAACAGAACAGGAAATGGCTAACCCTCAGTCCTATGAAAGTGTACCATAGTAACCATACAGTGTAAACTATTATCTAATAGTTGTTCAAAGATGTGTTTTTTTTATCATAATGTGTGTACCATGCAAGAAGTATAGTTTATTGTTTGTTGAAGAAACTTGGAAACCAAACCATGTTTGTGTGTATGGCAGAAATGTCTGTATTATTTACCATTGGAAAACCCATGACGCTAACTTGGTCACGCTAACTTATCCAATCACATAGCACCTTTTGGTCAATTTACCTGCATACTGCCATAGAGGCAGTGTAAGCATTAGCCCTTATGTTTTCACACAAAAAATTTAAAACTTGCTCTAAATAGGCTTTGATAGTACTATGGTATATTAGCTTCACTACTTAATAACCTGTTGTACTTCCTCAAAACCCAATGATGGTACCATGGCACATGCCCAAAATTCCCTGGTAGTAAGGCTTATTTATGCTTCTGCATCAAGCACATGCTTGTGGTCCGGCGCAGCCTTTGCGTGGTTGCATAGCCCTCGCCATGGCTGACGCCAATGCCCTCCTCTCAAAAAATTTGACTACATGTCGCAACGATGCATAGCGCAAGTTCTGTGATTGGTCAGTTTGGTAGCGGTGATGAGCGTGGGTGGTGCTGAGAGCCACAAGTCTGATGGCGCGATTGTTTATAAGTGTCGAGTCTCATGATGGAGCTCCAAATGGAAACTTTTGTTTTGTGTTTACCTCATGATTAAAGTTGTTGCACGTCCGCCAGTCCTTACCTCAGAATGAGCATGTTTTAGCTACTTCAACATTAAAGGTGCAGTATGTAAGTTTGACATTCAGAGGTTGAACTAGGTATTGCACTCCTGGATCAAAATAAACGCAAGCACTTTTTTGTTAAAGAGGGTTATTATGTATTAAAAAGATTCTAAACCTTACCGTCTCGTGAGTGAGTGCATACTCTGTGCTTCTGAATGGCTGTATTTAGATTTCTGTCATGTTTCGTGTGGTGCAAACTGCCAAATTGCTCATCTCGTCACAAAGCGTGTTGTTAGGACACGCAGTTACAATGTAACCTGCTCACCTAATTTTTATGTTTATAATATATATTTCATTTGAAAATTAATAACCTCATGTGGAACTGAATCTGTCTCATTTCGACGTCTGATACTGTCCATTTTGGTCACGGATGCATGCTTTCAGAGTCTTTCTGAATGCATGAATGAAATACACTGTTTTCCAACAAGGCAACCCAGGGTGCTGAATTATAATTGGCTAAACTGGCATTGTGCAGGTTAAATTTACCTAAACAAAGACAGCGTTCCGGCACGGAAAAAAACATTTTCAAAGCAGAATATCTGACATCAGCATTGTTTTTCAGTTAAACAAGTATGTTCACTTGGGATGTTTCCTAAATATCTGCACACGTTATGGTATTTTTATGCTTTAGAAGAGTCAAAAACTTACATACAGCACCTTTAAGGTAGCATACAGAAAAAACAAAACACCTGAGAAGAAACTCGACAAAGAGGAACATAACCTACTGCCTGCTAGCATTTTGGAAGTGAGCACCACAAGCAGCACGCAGAAGTATAATTGCACAGCTACACGCCATGCTTGCGCCATGGGTCACGCTGATCACTCGACGCAGAAGAATAAATCAGCCTTTACTTTCCTTTCATTACTTAAATACACATACAAACAAAAACAGAAGAGTACCAATTCCTTTGTGTTGATCATGTTCATGTACCCTGTTAATTACATGACATTTTTAGACAAATAATAGTACTTCCCAAGTACTGTGGTACTTCCCAAGAACACCAAGGCACTGCATTGGTAGATACCAAAATACCTTGGCAATACCACAACATTTTCTTGTAAAGGATCTTTTTGCTAACAAAAAAATAATTATATGGTTCCACTCTGGTTGTTTAAATATTCAACTACAACGGTATTTTGGACATCTACTATGATATTTTTGCAAGTACTGTGCCACATTCATTTTTATAATAGCAGTACTATTTTTGACATTTTTATATTGAGTGTTACTATAATACATTTCTACAGTTAGAAAAAAATAGTAATTTGCATAAGGCTAGCATGCTTCAAACTTTGTCAGCACAGCACATTCATCTAGTGAATCTTTGGAAAGTTGGGGGTTTTTTATGCCGTAATAACCTGAGGCGGTTGGCCTGACAGATTTTTCGATTTTTAATCCTGATCTTTGATGTGCTTACACATGTGTTGGAACGTGCACGGTTTGATCACTTGGCATCTTAACCAGGGGAAACCTGTTAAACGTGTTGCTTAATTTCCTCTGTGTACACAGGAAGTACTCTTTGTTCAGAAAGAGAAGGTGAGAGAGCAAAAGTCTTTGAGCAATCTTCATTTACATAGGAAACTAGTGCTAACAGTACAGTGCTAGCTCTGAGGTATACAGTGTAGCTGGAGTTCTGCAGCACTGTGGTTGTTGACTACCTTTTTCTTCTTCTCCAAATTGCCTGAGGAGAAATGCTTGACAGTGTGTACGGCAGATTGCCATACATCTGCAGCCATCAATCCACAACTTCCCTTTCTGATCTCACCTGCTTGCAACTTTTCCAGTCATCTCTCTGTAATCCCAGCATCACAAAGATGTTGCCTTTTTTTCCTTGTCTTATTTTAAGCATGCTCATGTAACTTACCTTATTCGCCTTCAAGCATCCACATGGAGAAAGGGACAGAAAGAGCAACCAGGATGGGAGGTGGAAGACAAAGAGTGAATCGGAGAGGAAGAGGAGGTCTTTTGGGGGCAAGATCAGCATTAACTAGGGCTTTTTAAGAGGAAAAAGATGTTTCCTGATACTCTTCCACTCGGGCTCAGACCTGAAATATGATCAAGACTGTTTTTACCCAAGTTCACAAGTTCCTTTCTTTTTGTTTTTAAACCTCTTTCAGAAATAAGGATGTGACTCTTGAGTTGCAGAAACAAAGCTATTTCATTGCAACAAAGGAGCATTTGTTTTAGCTTCCAATGGTTCTGTAAGTTTTATAACATGCTAACTTGTTGCTGTATATTTAACTTGTCATTAGAATGTACAAGCAACATTAGAAAGTCAACTGTAAGCTTGGGGCAGTCAAGCTGGTTTTTGCCATATGGTGGCTGGTCGTACAAGGTCATCACATAAATCTTAGACTAGCTAGCATGTTCCAAAACACAGCTTTCAATTTAAAGTAGATTTTCCATCTGAGAGCTAGTTGGTTAATAAGCAATTCTGTGGTTATTTGCCAAATTGTTTGCTTATAGTTTGGCATCATTGGTTACTTATAAAGGAATTCATAAATTGTTTAGAAATAAACTCAACTGTTTAACTCTTAGTGAGTTGTAAAATGAGTCTAAGCATTTTTGGACCTAGAAAACAGCAACTTTTTAATTTCCGTCTTAGTACATGACGTAACTACAGAAAAGTCAAGCTTTAAATAGGAAAATTAGCAATTTTTCAATTCAATTTGAGTTTTATAGCGCTTTTACAATGTAGATCGTGTCGAAGCAGCTTGACATAGACTTTCTAGTAGGTTGAAACTGTGTCAGTCCAGTTTTCAGAGTTGAATTTTAGTTTAGTTCAGTTCAGTGTGGTTTAATTTTCACTGCTGAATGTTCAAACACTGAAGAGCAAATCCATCGATGCGCAGCTCCACAAGTTCCAAACCATGAAGCCAGTGGCGAGGAACAAAACTTCACCAATTGACGAAAGTGAAAGAAAAAAACCTTGAGAGAAACCAGGCTCAGTTGGGCACAACCATTTCTCCTCTGGCCAAACATCTTGTGCAGAGCTACAGTCTAGGCGCCGAAGACTAGAGAACGCAGGACATCCATCAGGGAGAACTGCACCGGCGGGTGATCAGACTGGCCCACAAGATCAATGTGAATGATTCAAAGATTTATGCTAAACTAAGCTAAAAGTACTTTTGCCAGACCCTGCGATTGGCTGAATGGATTAAGAAATGGTAATACTCATGTTTAACTCTAGATCACATGTAAAATGAGCCTATTTCCCCCAAAAATTGGAGTGTACCTTTAACCTAAAGCGATTTATAGGTAACTAATTGTAACAAAGGTATCTTTGAGACAGCTGGGTATTAGCAAAGCTGTTGAACTTTGTACTTTTTTGTTCACACTGTTCAACTTTACATCTGTTAAGAAATAAAACAATAGTCATGTCTGTTATTTTTTATAACCTGGAATATTGTAGCGACCTACAGTATGACTGACCTTTTAGCCTTTAACTTAGCTAAATTTATAACCATCATTGACTTCACACGCTGCTGGATCTTGTTTAGGGTCAACATGCCAGATATCAAAGGCATCATTGACAACTGTTGTATATCTTTTAACCAATGAGTTGCATCCGATAGCTCTCATTGATATTGTGCACACCATAAAACCTCAGTGTTTACGTACAAAACAAAGGACCTATTGTCTTCTGTCATAATATATTTGGATTTTACACCTACTATAACTATTTGTTTACAGCCTCTTGTCATTAGCTTATCAGGAAGTGATCCGTTGTATCGTGGGAGCGGAAAATTACCAGACGTGTCACTGCCGTGTCTCCACAGTTCTGAATGAAAGTTTACAGAACAGGTTGACAAGGAGATTTTACTGTCTGTTTATCTGAGGTGACAAGCACTTTGGCACAATGTCAAGAAGACTTTACTGTTCTCACATTACTGCCCTATTCCTACTTGCTTCCTCCAACTATATATGAAGGTTCCCATTTAGTCTTCAATTCAATTCAGTTCCCAGCATTACAAAAACACAGCATAGACCCTGGGAGTATATTCCAGTTTTTCTGCAAGATTTGGAAAGCCTTAAAGAGCAGACAAGTCACCGGTTTTTCAATATGCTAGAAGCCATGGCTGATATCTATTCGTTCTTCTGCTCCGTTGGTATAAACAACAATGAAAGACAACAGGGTTGAATGACACTAAAACCTGAACCCAAAAAAAAGAGTCTCCCAGTGTAAGGGGTGTTAACGAGAAGGAAGAAAGAAAAAAAAATGTGAGAACGAGAACAATATCAGCATTGTAAGTCAAGAGAGATAAAGAGAGCCCTGTGGGTGAGAGCAGTTTTCTTTGGACCCGACACCATTTCCCGTCCGCTTGGACCTGAGAGGTCATTGGACGCCCCGGTGCACTATATTCTTCCTTTCGAGCTGTCTTCCGTTCCTTTCTCTCACGTCAATTTCAACATTTACTGCGATGTGGACAGGAAGAGATAGACTGTATTTCCTGTTTACAGAAGTGCATTAAGGACGGCGATCGCATGTTTGCCTGTTTTTCCATTCCGTACTTGAAGTTAGCATACAGTTTATGTATTTTGTGGTCAAATGCATGTGTTCAGATGTGCATTTATCCTTGCATGTGCTTGTCTGTGCCTGAGACTGAGCTGTATATGAGGGCAGGAAATTTTCAAGTGTGTGTATGTGAGCACACTCAGGACGTTCTGTGTGTATGTGTGTGTTTTCTGTTGGCAGTGAAGTGTCTCAGGGGAGGCAGGGCTTGCGTGAGAGCACTGTTGCAGATCTGTCAGTGAGAGGGGGCTGCTCAAGGTCTGGCGGAGTGTGTTTGTGTGTCTGTGCTGGGCTTGGATTGTTCCCCCCAAAGGGAGGGAGGGAGAGTGGGTTAAGCCAGCCCCGTCTGTCAGCATGGAGCTGCCGTTCGTATTTTTGTGTATGCGTCCTGTGTTTATTTAGGGGGCCAGTGGAAGGAACAATTGTGGACATTTTGAAAGCAAGAAGCTAGGTAGAACCTTCTTTTCAGAGACAAAGAGGCAGAGTGGGCGGAGAAAGGTGTTAGTGTGTTTGTGTACATAAGTGCTTGTATGAGCGACTGAAGACAAGTAGAATAAGTGTGTGTGATTGTTGGAAGCACGTGTGTGTTTGTCCAGCCTGAGTGTTATCTTGGCGCTGTCCTCGTTCCTTCCCTACTCTCTCAGCAGGACTGTCAAAACTTCCCCTTTTTCTTTGGACTACACACACATTGGCTTGAAGTAGATGAAGAACAAAAACTATGAACACAAAACACTTGTTGTTTTTATATAATGTTTATTATAGTGACTCAAATGGTTAGTTTTAAATACTGTCAAAATGTTTAATCATATAATTAAACTATTGTTAGTGCCAAGTGATTTGGTTGCAGGTTTTGGAGGTCTGCACAAATACCTTGTAATGGATTTGCTTCTTTAAATTTGTGGCTAGAGTCTTGGAAAGCCTTTTGCATGCTGATTTTTCTGCCACCTATGGTTTTTAACTCAGTCGGCAGACAGTGTAGCCTTTATAAACCCTGGAGCCATGTCACTTGACTCACCGACTGACTCAGGGGGCCTCTGTAGGATAGATTTAGTAATTTGATCATTTCCTGCTCTTTGGTGTAAAGAAGAATTCAAGTAGGTTCTAAATAGACAATGGAGAGAGGCGTGTACAAAGTTTGCTAAACAGATATGACCTACAGATTCAACAACTATTTTTTTTTCAAAATCAGAGAGAGTGTAAGTGGTGCTTGACATGCTAAATTTGTCACCACAGTATGATGTTAATGGCTGCTAAACTCTCATAAATGAATGTAGTAAAATTGTAACTTTTCAAAACCGAGGTGCACTTTTGGTGTAATGTTTATTCTTTAAGTACCAAATGGGACCATTTTGTGTACAAACATGCTCCTTTGGAAAAGGCATCAGTCAAGTCAAAGCTTATTTTTGAGAGTGTCTGTCCTTAATACAACCTATGGAAGACACTTAAGACCATGAAACAAAACCCTCTGATCCCCTTTCATCCTATCAATCTATTAAATCTCCCTGTATATGTAAATGTACTGATAAGCAAACTTGAAATTTGCAGGGCCTTTATAAGTACCTGCTGACCTGAAAATGTGTTGAAATCTTGGTGACAAGGTCATGACCACATGTGCCACTCTAAGTGGTAACCAAAGGCACTGTTATGGATAAAACACTTTCCTACCATCATTGTTATCTGGAATTCTTCATGTTCTAGCAAATTGAGCTGTCTAAACTCAGTCAACGTCATAGTCCCTATGCCAAGCAAGAACAGCAGAATCATTAGCTTGTTCACTTCTGTCATTCTGTACAAGTTGACAAGAAAAAAGAAAGTGAGATTAACCAGCAACCCAAACCAGAAGCCTACTCCCAAACTTCACCTTATAACCTCTAAACTTCAAATCTCAAACCAGGCAACATGCAGGTCCTGTGGTGTGCATTCATGCAATGTACAAGATGGCAAAAACCATGTGTGCTTTTTGTTTACTCCAGGCATTTGGGTTTTAAGAACACTGCTTGACCTTATTTGAAATTTAAACAGTAAAACCAACATGGTGTCAATGGCATTCTGCACTGCAGCAAACATCCACCCAGGGTTGGGAATTGAAAACTGGTTTGGATTTTTAGTGATGCTATCTAAAAAGAAAAATCCAATAGAACTGTCAACAAGAATCATCTAGTAGAACCAAAATCAGAACTCTTAAATTCTTTACAATTTCAAGGTTCCTACAGTTGTACAGTACGCAAGTACCTCAACTGCATATGTGCCTCAACCACATGTAGAAGTTACATTTCCCTCTAACCAAAAGCAGTTGTCATATTAATGCATAGATGAATCACAACTGGGAATTTTAAAGTGGTTTATTCTCTTTTCTACTGTGCATGTACTTTTGTATCTCAATTGCATCTATGAATACCGTTCTCCTTTGGTTTTTCATACAACATGAATACCTTTCTCCTTTGGTTTTTCATACAACATGTGTATCACACTAATTCAACTTTTTTTGATTTGATGTCGGAACCTGTTGCATGGAGGTACCACTATCCCCTTGTTTCCCATTATTCTGCCTATTCACCTTAACCACGTGTAGACCACCTGCACAGAAGCTAGTATGCCTAATTAATTAAGTTTTCATCAAGTATAATCAAAACTATAAACCTTAAGTCACTTTCAATTTCCATTTTTTCATGCACCCATTCACTTTCCTTTCTTTGCAATGGCATCTATTTTTATCAATTGAAGTTTAGATCAGAAACATAACAGAACTGTAGTCCCCCTTTCACTTCCGATTGGCAGTAGTAATGTACTAGTTAAGTGCCTTTCAAGGAAAGTCCGTTCACCCTGTGGCCATATTTGCAATGCCTCTGGGCAATTCATCCAAGACCAAGTCCTATCTAAAAGAATGGGGGAACACCTGAAATCTCAAGAACTGCTTGCTGAACTTAATTAAATTGCATACTTCTAATCAACAGCAAATTTTGAAGTAACTACTTCGAACACTTTTGTTGCTTAAGTTCTAATTGTTTAAAACAAGTTTGCTCCAGGTACTGAGCATGTGCAAAGATTGGCAAGTATTTCACAACATTAGCCTCATTTATGTTTAAATGGTTATCAGAGGATGGGGTTACAAAAGTTGAAAGAAAACAGACAAAACACAGAGGGAAAAAAGCAGAGAACGACAAAGAAATGATATGTGATTGGATATGATGAGGTGTCATTTCTCTTGTCAAAAGCAGGGTAATCAAGGAGTAGTCGCCAAATGACAGAAATTGCTGTAACGAACAAACAAATCTGTACCAATTCCTTCTACAAAGATTGACAATTTGCTAATCTAACTTGGAACTTGTTTCAATGTTGTGGCCATACCAAGCATTGCAATTTACCCCATTCATAGTAATGTGAGTGGACCATCTTTGCATATCTATCGGCTTTGGTTTCGTTAAGTAGAAATTAAACCCAACTCATCAAATTCCCATTTTTTTATGCACCTCTATAAACAATTAATAGGAACTATACCTCGTGCCTTTCCAGCAGCACTAATGCAATTTTGGCTTCATCCTCTAAAGCAGGTGCATATGCCCGTCATTCACCCCCTTCCCAACCCTTGATGGCACCTCGATCCTGCGAGGGACAAAAAGCTCTCCCAGCGATTGTGTTGCGATTATACAACCATTGTTGTGCTGTTTCTGGTCTATGGGCATGGCAGGCCTGTGCGAGCAGTTTTCCAACATGTCTGGTCGGGGGTTGCTGTAGCCGCCCGCTTTCATGTGCAGGCCTGAGGTATGTAAACAGGATACCCTGAGCCTCGCATGAAGAAAGGCAAGGAATTATGGTGAACTTAAAGGACTTGCCTCACGGAAATCGTATGACTACAGCAATGATGCCACTATTCAACTACTTTTAAATATCTCTATCAAAATGTTCTCTTCATTCACCCTCTACAGTGCAGGCAACAGCTGAAGCAGTTTGTGAAACAATAAATGACCAGCTGTTGGACAGATATAAACAGCAGGCGGAATATATGGCCGCACGTTTTATTTTTGGAAGCTCCAATTATTGTTGCCTAAACGAAAGCAGACAGCCACTCAGTGAAATATGTGTCACGTTCTCTTGGCCAGAAATAAAGCATGGAGCCCTGCCCTGTAGCTCAAGCAGAACTTGCGTTGTAGTTCACAGACTTTCTATTGTACCTCAACTAGTCGCAGCTGAAACGGCGATATATAAGGAATCTGTCTGTGTTTGCAGACACCAAGCTTCATGACCTCTTCTGAAGAGACCCTTGTCTTGTAGCGCCCACCTCTGTACGCATAACGCAAGGCAAAACAAGCACAGCACAGACACAATGGCGCTGCTAGATAGCGATCAACCAGGCTAGGGCGGGTAACAGGGTTTAACTTGTTTCTTTAAGAGTAATGGTAAAGATCTCTCTCTCTCTCTCTCTGTCTTGTTTTCTCATTAAGAGCTTAGGTATGGAGAGAGGGTGAAAAATATGCATGCTAATTCATTTATGGAAGTTCTTACAAGCCATTGGCTGCGGTAATTGTAGTGACGTTGTGAACCGGGGTTCCCAAAGCCCCTGCGTGAGAGGGGAAATCTGAAGGCAACATCTACTGGAACTAAATGTTTTCAGATTAAGATAATATTCCCTCTGCATAGCTGGAGTGTTTTAATTTCTCTCTCTCTCTCTCTCTCTCTCTCTCTCTCTCTCTCTCTCTCTCTCTCTCTCTCTCTTTTCTCTCTCTTTTTCTCTGTGTGTGTGTGTGTGAAAGGGTATTGCAATTTAATCTGTATCAACCAGATGTGTCGTTTCTAGTTTGTTTTGTTTTATGGTATTTAAGTGTTTTCCGTTTGTTGTTGTTTTTTTTGTTCTTTGACTCTCAGTTTGCTGTTGAACAATTAGTTTATAAAAATTAACTAGATAAAAACACTAACAAATAAAACATTTTTGTTGATTTTTGAATGTATTAGGCTGATTAAAAGCTAATTGTTTGTTTGTTTGTTTGTTCTATGTCCTGTGATGTGACATCAAACAAAATGTCTACAGGTAAGAAATTGTTTATTCCATTGATTGTTGCTTTATAGTAAATAGTGCGGACTAAACTGTGTTGCCAGTTCTGTGGTTTTCCTGCAGAATTGGGCTACTTTTGCACTGTTGCTGCAATTGATTAATTAACTTGCATGCATTGGTGTGTGCAAGGATAAACAAGTATTGTTAAATTTAACTCAATAACTTGCATTATTCTGATTAAAAAAACAACACAAGCCAATAAAATAACAACATTTTATTGTCTTAGATACGAGTCAAGAGAAAACGGTTTACCAGAGTTTTCATGACAGCACAGAAGCTGCATGTGCAGTTCATGCATCGATAAATGTACCAGTTCATGAATAGAATTTCCACAGAATGCAATAATAAGCTATTTTTAAGTTCGATCACAGTTAAATGAATTGGTTTCATAGAGCAGTTGTATCTGCATCTGGTGACGACAGATGAAGGGAGAGTGAAACCAGCAAACTAAGCACGGCTACAAAAGCCATTTTCTAAAGAAGCAAAAACTTAATATTGCGTTTTCTAGAAACCGAAAATGCCATTTTCTCATTCGGCAATGTGATGTCACACGAAGTGGCTTCCGGGTCCAATTGCTATATCAAACTGTATTGGGAGACTCAACATGTGGTAATAATAAACATTTACAAAGGGATGTACTACTTTCAAAAATCACCATCGCATTGTAAATATCAATGCCTAATATGCGTTGACCAGAAAGTCATCATTTTTTTTAATAAATTGTTAAAATTTTGGTGTTTGTGATGCAGCAAGTACAGCGACTGTTGTGTACAACATGGTTTCATAAAGAAATCCACTTTAAAGTGTGATATGACGGAAAAGTGGTCCTAAACTAATATTTTCTCAATTCAAATAGCAGCTTGGACCTAGAAACATTAATCCATCCGTCACGACTTAACAAGCGGATAACAAGAAACTCACTCACTTTCCTTCGGCTTATTCCCTGCTTTATCAGGGGTCGCCACAGCAGAATGAACCACCAATTACTCTAGCACATGTTTTACACAGTGGATGCCCTACCTGTCACAACAGAATTGTCCCTTACCTTATGCCTCATTCACACTATGAAGTCGCTGCTTGTTGTTTTGGGTGGTGATCTGCTGCAAACGCAGGGGTATGTAGGTCTACAGCACATAGAGTACAATCAGCCTCTGTAGGAGCTGAGAGAAGATAAGGTGAATTTTACTGTTGCTCCTATTGGCTGTCGCTCTTCATTTGAATAAAGTTGAAGGAATCCTAACTTTGTCGTGTCGCTCTACACTCCCATCTGGTCGTCAACATTCGCTGTCACTTGTGTAGACGGAGGTCGTTGGAAGTCGCTCACTCTTCATTGAAATTCGAGTCACTCGTAGTGTGAATGAGGCTTTACTCGAACCCGCAACCTTCTTGATGTAAAGCAACCATGCTACCCATTTAGCCACCATGCCACCCTTAAAACCAAAACTAAAATTGTAATTTTCTAAAAAATTTAAATTAAAATTAAAAAACCCAAAAAGCCTATTTCTGGCGTACATTTTCAGTGGTCAAAAATTCAGTGCATGCCTATAATTTGTACCTGATTTTATAATGAACTGGTGCATTTGTGATGCTTTGGTCCTGCTAGGAACTCGTATACTCACATATTACATGAATACTCTCTAGTATAGCCCTATCAACCTGCAGCTCAAGACTGGTTACTCACTGAAGCTAAGCAGGGCTGAGCCTGGTCTGTACCTGGATGGGAGATCACATGGCAAAACTAGGTTGTTGTTGGAAGTGGTGTTAGTTAGGCCAGCAGGAGACACTCAACCTGTGGTCTGTGTGAGTCCTAATGCCCCAGTATAGTGAAGGGGACACTTTACTGTCAGTTTGGATGAGACTATAAACCGAGATCCTGACTCTCTGGTCATTAAAAATCCATGGCACTTCTCGTAAAGAGTAGGGGTGTAACCCTGATGTCCTGGCCAAATTCCCTCTACCAGCTCTTATCGATCATGGCCTACCAATCATCACCATCCACCGAATTGGCTCTATCACTGTCTCTCCGCTCCAGCAATAGCTGGTATGTGGTGAGAGCACTGGCGCCGTTGTCCTGTGGCTGAAGTCACATCGTCCAAGTGGATGCTGCACATTGCCCCCCCCCCCCATACACAATAAATGTGCTATATAAATACACATTACATTACATATTAGATTACTAGAAAATGCCTTTTTATGATGAACAGGTGCATTGTGGTAATTATCCTGGTTCTGACTCATTATCTTTCCCTTTGAAAGGGCCCTTTTAAATATCCACCCAGTAACTTGTAATGAAGCACATCTGTACATAAAAGCAAGCATGGGGGGGGTCTATAATAAGATTATTTTTATACACTTAAAGAAGGTTTATATATCTCTCCATTTTATTCTTTCTCTCAGACACACATTTACATGTCCGTGCCTATTTAAAGCAGCTGGCATTTGAATGTCTGATCACCAGAGCGCAAAACAGCATGAAGCTTTACAAGATCCCACAGACTGAGTCTTAAAGGGGCAGCGTCCCGTACCCACAATCCAATGATGTTGCAAATGGCATCGAAAAACAATCGCATACTTGACCGACGTGTATTTAGCCGCACATTGTAAACTCAAGCCATTCACTTTCACTAGACCCGATTGTTTCTCCAGAGTCAACTCCTTTATGTAAACATTGTTCCACCCACCGCATGTGGTGTTTCATAATGATTTGTGGAAGTGCACACACCTTTTGCACAGGTCAGGAATGCGGAGAGTTGAGTCGAGGGAAGGATCAGCCTGGTTTTGACGACACGCCGTTCTGTAGTTTACAACACTAGAATGTCATATAGCTGCATTTTACTTTCAGGCTGGAGTGTCTCTACCCTGTAATTTTAACGTAACTCGTGTTAGTGTGTGTGTGGCAGTTATCAGTCTACAGACACAACATATGCTGCTGAATCATTAGATGCACGGCAGATGCACAATGACGATCTGTTTACTGCAGCTTTTAAAATAATAAACCAAAACAAAGCAGACAAAAGCAGGATGTGGATGTCAGTTATAGACAAATTATTATTATTTTTGTTTATTTATTTGTCACCGATAAATTTTTTATGTCAGCATTATTGCATTTCTAGTTGTTATATGGTGTTCGTTGTTTAAAAATTATATATATATTTTTTATATTAATCCATGTTTAATGTATTTGTTATATTTAAAATAGGATGATGAAGTTTACTAATTAGCATATTATTTTCATGAATTGTTTACTATATTTATATAAACAGTACTACATGCTGAAATGTGTTTCTGAGTTCTGCATTATTCTGTATTAGGGCTGCACGATATTAGAAAAATCTGACATTTTGTTTTGCCGCGATATGAATAATCTTCTTAGCAAATCATTTGAACTGCTCTATTTCATTAATTAGAAATAAGGAATATTTCATTAATTTAGATAAACTCGGATGATCAAGTCTTTTTCTATGCAGTGCATCTGAATAAATTATAATAAATTACTAGCAAAAATAAATAAATAAACAGTGCTTTTTTCAGTGGTTTTCCAGGGAGTCTAACAGTATTTATGTACAGAAATTGCACAATCAAATGTAAAATAACATGGTCATCTTTGAATAAATAATAAAAAATCTGTAATAAATTAAATTAATAAATAATACAAAATAATTATAATAAATAGATAATAGCAGAATAAAAATAAATAAATCGCTAACAAACTGTAATAAAACTAATCCTGCGATGTGACTATTGCAGAAACACAGATTGCAATGTCGATGCTCAAACGATATATTGTTCATTCTGTATTCTAGTATCGTGATGCAATTTATATTATTTATTTTACTGTATATTAAATATGTTTAAACATATTATACTCTTTATTGATCATTTATTGATCTGTGTATTAATATAAGCATACATTACCAACAATATTTCTGATTATATCTTTTTTTATAATTCATGCTTTTTACCATAATTATTTTTTATGTTATATTTTTGAAGCATATAATTTTGACAATTTTGACAATAAAATTAACAATTAATAAAGACAATTTACTACATATAAGAAAAGTGTTAAAATAAAGTTGTATTTGCATATATATCATCATACATTTGAATACACCCATTTTTACAAAAATACTGTAGTGTAAGTTTTGCTCAGTAGTATTTATATTATATTATATTATATTATATTATATTATATTATATTATATT
>CAIGQZ010032594.1:12139950-12167586 GCA_903798205.1 Danio tinwini | reverse complement strand
TCTAAAGTGATGACAAACAGGTGATTTTGCTCAAATGTTAAGATTATGAGGCTGAACGCTATGAAATCATTCTACAAAGATTTCCCAGCATGTCTCTGTTGGCCAGAGCAAAGCAAACACTACCAGATTACTAGTGTAAATATAGCACTACAACATACAAAAGAGATAGATCGACTTAAAATGTAACTTACCTGTTTTATAATGATTTGATCATCTGTAGTTTGAAATAAGAAAAGAAAAAGCTGAGTTTTTCTCCCCCAAGGACTTATTATGCAGTCTCTGTCGCCATCTTGTGGCGAATCGCAAACCGCCTTTGCTCTGCTCAATATGACAGGCTGATGGCCGCAGACATCTCCATAATTATAAATAAAATAGGCACTATCCTTAATAATAAACTGTATAGTTGCAATCTAAACAACTACATTCTCGTCTAAAAAGCCTCAAAAGTACATTATGTTGTCCAACAGCTGCAATATTTGTCAAACTGTAGTGAGTTTATTGAACGGCTGTTTCTCTATGTGGGCGGAGTAATACAGAAGGGGGAGGAGGCTGCACGAGGGCTGTTATTGCAGAATATCACACCGCTATCATCCAATCAGATTCAAGAACCAGACAGAACTGTTCTATATGTGTATATATCTGTGTGTATAATTATACGATATGTTATACGTTAATTATACAATAAAAAAATGGTTTTACATAGATAATAAATAAATTAATTAATTAATTAATACAAAATTTTAACCATTATAAATACATAAAACTGTGACGCAGTGGCGTAGTAGGTAGTGCTGTCGCCTCATAGCAAGAAGGTCGCTGGTTCGAGCCTCGGCTAGGTCATTTGGCGTTTCTGTGTGAAGTTTGCATGTTCCCCCTGTGTTCGCGTGGGTTTCCTGCGGGTGCTCAGGTTTCCCTTACAGTCCAAAGACAGGTGAATTGGGTAGGCTAAATTGTCCATAGTGTATGAGTGTGAATGAGAGTGTGTGGATGTTTCCCAGAGATGGGTTGCGGCTAGCAGGGCATCCGCTGCGTAAAAAACGTGCTGGATAAGTTGGTGGTTCATTTCGCGGTGGCGACCCCAGATTAATAAAGGGACTTAGCCGAAAAGAAAATGAATGAATGAATACATAATACTTGTTTTTTACACCAGTCTTCAATTATTTTTTTTTCTTTTATACATCACTTGACAAATACAGTTAACAATTTATTGCAAATTGTAAGTAAATAATGTCCAGGTTCTTATGTAAGCAAATAATGTCCATAAATTAAAAGATATATAGAATGAATTAGTTTAGTCGTTTACTTATTAATAATTGTAAAATGGGAAATAAAATAAACTTTTTATTGAAGTTGCATTTACACAAACAAATACAAATTAAAAAAATACTGGTAAATCTTGTTTAATAAATTAATAAACAGTATACAGTCAGAAATCTCTTATTGACAGAATAATGTTAATGATATTATCATTATCAGTGTTATCACTCGGTCACTGTACATTATCTGCATTTAGAGTATATGTTGAGAAATTACCAAACGCTAAATAAATAAAAAATAATAAATGCTATTAAATAAATAAATGTGATTTTAACAGGTATTTTTTGGCTGTATAGCACTGATTTGCATGATTTGCCATGCCGTGTGTCACTAAAAATGCAATATGGAAGAATCATGTAAATTGAACAAACTGCCTGATCTGCATCTCTTCAGCTTATCTATAATAATGGTGGACGTTTGGGTCTTCTGGGAAGCGTTTCAGCAGCGTTCTGCATTATTAGCAGGAACTCTGGCTGTGTGGGTGTGTCAGGATCCAGACTACTTTGCAAGTTTGCGGTTGGCACACGTCCTGACCATGCTAGCTTTCACTAGTCTGAGACCCACCAAACCAAACCACACACACAAATACACATGTCTCTCAAGGCCTGGCGATGAGAAAGCATGAAGGAAACATCCACGCCAGTCATTCTGCGGCGGTGTGTGCGTGTGTGCGTCGTAAATTGTGTGGCGTTTCATTTCTTCTCTCTATCGCTTTTGATGAATGACGGTGTTTGGCAGAAGCTCCTGAGAAGTGGCTTTATTGCCAGTAGCGTTGCGTGTTAAGAGTTTATTTAGACGAGAAAGGAAACGAGAGCAGTTGAGAGTTTGTTTTTGTTCGGGGGAGATGGATGGATTGATTTTTAAATGTGAGTTTGTTATGAAACAAAAGCACTGTTTATGCGTTTAGGAGGTTCCAGCGATTCTGTGATCTTACTCTGGCTGATTTCCGGAAGTTCTCAGAACCGGAACTTATCGATTTAAAAGTTCCGTTGTTGCTTAGCGACCGTGAAGTTCTGAATTACTACAGACTACAGAGGGCGTTCACACAGAATACATACGTCTGTCCTTAACAATGTGCTACTTTTTTATTGTTTTTCAATGTAAATGCACTAGACGGACGTGTTTGACCATTATATTTTGCGTCTCTTAAAACACTGTGTTTTTTTTGATGTGCTACTTTTCTATTGTTTTTCAAAGTAAATGGGCTAAACAAACATTTCTAACCATTGCATTTGGCATCTATTAAAATGGCATGTTTTTTAGATGTGCTACATTTCTATTGTTTTTCAATGTTAACGCGCTAGATGGACGCGTTTGACCATTACGTTTTGCGTCTTTTAAAGTGATGCATTTTTTAGATAGATGTGCTACTTTTCTATTGTATTTCAATGTAAACTCGCTAAATAGACGAGTTTGACCATTACGTTTTGCGTCTTTTGAAGCACTGCGGGTTTTTTTAGATCTGCTACTTTTTTATTGTTTTTCAATGTAAACACCCTAGAGTAGAGCTGCACGATTCTGGTTAAAATAGGAATCGCGATTTTATTGCTTAAAATCAAAATCACGATTTTCTAACGATTCTGTAGATGTAAAATAATGGTTAATATGAGTCCGTTATTATCATTGTTATTTCTAGACATATGGTAAAACTATAATAATAATATTATGTGTAGCTCTACTGTTGATTAAAATGCAAAATTTTGAATAGACTTTGAATGATGGACTTGAACAGACTTAATACGTCCTGGTCATTAATGCACAGTAAAGTGACGACATCAGAATACAACTATTTATAATTCTGATGTTGAATTATTATGTTTGAGACATATGCTAATAATAATAACATTATTAGACCATTTATTCACTGGTAAAATCAGACATTTGTCATTAACAGATACCCTCCTACATTATATTCAACATCATATAGGCTACAGTAGTTATACTGATACTGTTAAACAGTTATTTTTTATGCACAACTCTCTGTGTTCACTATGAGAGAAAAACATATTACATGCTTGTGGTAATCATAACTGTAAAATGCGATATGATTATTTAAATGCTGAGCGTGCTTTCGATTTCATTTTCACTGCTAAGTGCTGTTCATACGATCACTCCCAAACGATCACTCTGTGCCACAAACTGAATGTTATTTACAACTTTATTACCTGTTATTCACAGGCTATGCAAGTTCTGTCTACTAGAGTAGACGCGCGCATCTATCATTAGTAGAGTGCACGCCCGCACTCACTGTGGTAACAGCTCACGGTCAGCAGCTCACGTCACGTGTGATTTTGCGGCCGCGAATACATCATTACATGAAGACAAAAATGACATTGTTGGGTAAACTATAACTTATAAATACAGTATGTGACCCTTTTAATATTATTTGGAGGTGTCCATGTCGCTGTGCAACATATGTAAAACAATGAGAAGACTTGTGCGGCCGCCTTTGCCTCTCTAATGAATTTGAACATATGATTGGCAGAATCGTAAAAATGCTGGATTAAGATCGTCTAGGGGGTCGAATCAAGATTGCAATCTTTTTTCGATTAATCATGCAGCTCTACCCTAGAAGTACATGTTTGACCATTACGTTTTGCGTCTTTTGAAGCGCTGCTTTTTTTTTATGTGTTATTTTTTAATTGTTTTTCGATGTAAACACGCTATACGGACGAGTTTGACCATTATGTTTTGCGTCATTTGAAGTGTTGTGTTTTAGATGTGCTACTTTTTATTGTTTTTCATTGTAAATATGCTAGGTGGACGTGTTTGACCATTACATTGTCAAACACATTGCATTTATTAAATGTGCTACTTTTTATTGTTTTTCAATGTAAATGCATTAGCACGTGTTTGACCTTTACGTTTTGCATCTTTTGAACTGTTGCGTTTCAGATGTGCTACTTTTTATTGTTTTTCGTTGTAAATACAATAGGCGGCGGACGTGTTTGACCATTACGTTTTGCATCTTTTGAAATGTGTTTTTATTTTAGATTTACTAGTTTTCTATTATTTCGCTTTGTCCAGATATTTTGGGGTATCTTGAAGTGTTTAAAACATATTGTTTCTCTATTTGGGTCCGTTATTGTCGTTATTACATCACATTCATAATATCGCATCATGTGGACCTTTTTAAACCCATTCTTGAGCACTGCGTCTTGCGTTTCTAGAAGCGAAGATGCATTTGGTGTGAATGAGCCCTTAAGGGCCATTCACATTCACACAGAACTCGTTTTTCTTCTCAATGTGCATCTTGTCTTTTGTTGTTCAATGTAAATACTAGCTTGATGGAAGTTTGACTGTTACTCTCGCATTTTTTGAAGCGACACAAGAATGTGTTTTTATAGAGGACATGTCAAGTTAAAAGATCTTCAACTTTCACACTCAGCACAGCTCAGCACTGTCAGTTTCAAAAGCAGTGGACCAATCAGAAGAGTTTGCACTATTGCACTCTTGTTTATAGTAGAAAGGAATGACAACTGTTTTATTTACCATTATTTCATGACGGAGGAGGTGCTTTGTCCAGATATTTCGAGGTATCTTGACTTGTATTATATAACCAGGTATTCTTGTTTTTTTATAACATAGTTTCCCTATTTGGTTCCGTTTTTGTCATTATTACATCATTTTCATAATATCGTGTCACGTGGACCTTTCTTAAACCCATTCTTGAGCACTGCAGCTTGCCCTTTTCAAAATTTTTTCGGTTTTCTTTTCCAATGTCAAACTTTTCTGCAGTTTTTCAATGTAAACATGCAATTGATGGATGTTTAACTGTTACGCTAGCCGCCACATTTTTAGACGCACTGTCAGTTCCACAGCAGTGGACCAATCAGAAGAGCTTGGAGGTGGGGCAACCATCTCAAGCTTCTGTTTACAGACACACTGTGGTTGTGTCTGGATACCCTTGTGCTTTATGCTGTGCTTTTGTTTTATCATTTTGATATGTTGCCCCTTGCATTTTTTGAAGCAAAGATGCAATCCATGTCGATGAGTCCTTTATATATGTTAATTTAAAGGTGCAGTTCACCCAAAAATTCATATTTCCCCACCATTTACACACACAATATTGGTTCTAAACTCTTACAAATCAATGGCTGCTGCTTACCAGCATTCTTCAAAGTATATTTTTGCGTTAAATAGATGAAAGAAACTAATGTAGGTTTGGAAACCAAGTGCACTTGAATCACTTGAATGTAAATAAATGGTAAGGAAATTACAATTTTTGGCAAACTGTCTCTTTAACTGCTGTTGCTAATAACAATGGATTTTGACTTCTATGGCTCTTTTAGGTACAAATTTTGAGATAATGTTGATTCCATAATATTGGATTTAGAGGATGTGGAAAACACTTATGTAATATCACAGAATTAGCTGAATAACACAGATTGTCATGAAATTTGTTGCATTTTGGATTAATATGTCACTAATATTGCTGTATGCCTGATAATATGCATGTCTGTATGAACAAAAAATACAGACTGACAGGGAAAAGGAGTTCAAAACTAGTAATTACACCATGTTGCAAAATAAACACTGGAATGAGTTGGACTGTTGAGAGCAGGACCAGGAAACCATTTCAGAAAACATCCAGGAATGAGGGGTGGGTGGGTATTTTAGATGAGGCAGAAATTCCACATTTCCCAAAAGAGAGTCCAAAAAAATCCCCTCTTTACATAACTCGGAATTCCGGTATAGTCTATTTACATACGTCTCCCGTGATTTCCCTATAACTTCCCTAACTGTTGTTTTGATCATGGATTAAGTAGTAGTCCTTTTTTAATATACTATAAAAGATTTTTTTTTTTCAGCTATGCTATTTGTTTTGTATGAATGTTTGTTTTTTTATTTAAATATTATTACTTAAATCTGAATTTAAAAAGCAATAATAAAGGTCCATTTATATGAACAGACATCCTAATATACAGTATGTACTGTATGAATGTATATTAGTGTTAAAATAAGGTGACAATAATTCTGAAAGTTGTTTGGCAGCAGACAGTTATTGAATTGATTGATTGATTGATTGATTCTTCTTTTTTGGACAGACATTCAGATAAAGAAAGTAATACATGTGCTTTAAATCCTCTCTGCTCCTAATTTTCTCTTTTTTCAGCTCATTTTTGAATCTTTCCCTTCTTTCTCTCAACATGTCTTTATTAAACAGGTCAAGGCCAGCTCTAGCAACAATGAGCTGCTTTGTGTGTGAGCGCGCGCTTGTGTGTTTACCTGGCTAGCAGCTGCATGGTTGTATTCGGCAGAAGTGCGTGTGTGTGTTGGCACTAGTAGTGTGGAATTTCCTGCATTTTTGAGAATGCAAGAAGATATTGAGTTTCTCTTTCTTTTTGTATGTGCGTGCATGCGCATGCGTGCGTGCTTATGCGCGTGTGCATATGTTTTCGTCATATGTATGCATGTGTATACATGCTTGTATGCGCATAAGTGTGTGTGCTTACATGTGTACATATGTATAAGTTTGTGTGCATACATATGTGTGCGTACCTCTGTGCGTACATACGTACAGTGTGAGTGAGTACGTACGTACACGTGTACGTACACACGCATACACATGTACGTATGAGTGCCTGTGCGTGTGTATGCATGCGTATATATGCATGCGTTCGTATGTATGTGTATGCGTGCGTGCGTACATGTGTATGCATTTGTGCATATATACATATGCATGCATGCCTGTGCGCGCGTGCATATGTTTGTGTACGTATGTGTATGTATACATGCATCCGTATACGTGCACATGCATATGTATGCATGTGTATACATGCGTGCATATGCGTGTGTGCATGTGTATGCGTGCATATGTACATATGTGTATGCGTGTTTGCGTGCCTGTGTGTGCGTGCGTATGTATCTGTACGTATGCGTGTGTATAATTTCATGTGCATGCATGCTTATATGCGTGTGTACATATGCGTGAGTGCGTGCTTATGCGTGTGTACATATGTGTATGCGTGCGTGCATATGCGTGCTTGTTTTGGTAAGGCAAGGCAAGTATTTTTATATAGCACATTTCCTATACAGTGGCAATTCAAATTATTGGTGTTGCTTGGTATTCATCATGCTGTGTCCCCACAAGTATTTACCAGTAATTTTACATATTTTGTGACATTTTTTGGTCCCCCATAAGGAAACAGTTCATAAATCATATGAAATAAAGTGTTTCCTGTGACCGTTGGATTGGGTTTAAGGTTAGGGTTGGGGTAGGGGGAGATAATAAACCCTTTTTTACAGGAAAATCATTACTTCTATGAGAGTCCCTATCACAATATAAAAATGTGTGTGTGAAAGTGCTGAGTGAGAATCCAGCAGAGTTCAGGCTTGCGTGAGGAGAGAGCGTGCGAACTCTTCACCCTGGCAGGCGCTGTGCAGTTTTGGGGCCGGAGCCTGTCCAGCAAGAGGAGGAGAGCCGATCAGGGGGTGGTGGGGGGAGAGGAAGGTTCTCTTCGGTTACACAAGGATATGGAGTTTGGTAATTAAGAGCAGCAGGGAAGCGAGCGGCGAGCGGAGCTGCCAAGAAAAAGAGAGCTCGCATTTCAGCCGCATTTTCCATTTCGAAGTGTGGTCAAGCGCGTTTTTTGGCGCTCATTCTTTATCTCTTTCTCACTCTCCCCACGTTTCGTGCCACGAGATGATTTACAGTAGAAAACGATTGTCCAGTTGAGTGAACTCTTGCCAAAACAATGATATTCACGGTGAAAAATGCAACAGCTTATCAGACATTTCCCAAACGTTTGGCAGAGATATTAATAACATGGCCAACATAATGTTTTGTTGGGTTTTTTTGACAAGACTGACTTTTTGTTTTGGTTTGTGTTTGGTGCGTGTGTTTGGGGTTTGGTTTGTGTTGGTTTTATTTATTTGTTTTAATTTTTGTTTTCTGTTTTGCTTTGTGTTTTTGTTTGGTTGTTTTGATTTTGTTTCATTCAGTTTTTTCTTATTTTATACATTTTTACTATGAAGAATCTCAATTTAACTTGATGTAATCATTATCAGTGTTGGGGAAAGTTACTTTAGAAAGTAATGCATTACAATGTAGAGTAAAAAAGTAACTAGTTGCGTTACTTAGGTTTTTTTTATAGTAAGTGATGCGTTATGTTATTTTTAAGTTACTTTTGCGTTACTTTTTCTGACCTGGCTGATCACTTTCAGAACTTGCAGAGTTTTTTCCCCCTTATTTTTTTAAATAGAGGAGCTCTGCAATTAACAACACACTTTATAACCTTCATTTACCTTAAAAACAACACATAAAAAATGTATGTAGGATAATGTCTTTTTCTGAGAACTTGACCCCAGAGCTCTACATGTCGTATATATGCAGATTAATGAAAGTTTAAAGCAATACGTTTGCTACTTTTGTACTTTTTGTACTGTTTTTTTAAAGTGAATTAACTAAACTAAAAAGTAACCCGCAATACATTTTTGAAAAAGTAACTCAAATATTATTACTTTTAAAAAGTAATGCGTTACTTCACTCATTACTTAGAAAAGTAATATTATTGCATAACTCACTTTACTTGTTATGCGTTAGCCAAACACTGTTAATTTTTATTTGTACTATGTATATATTGACATTTTAATTATATTAATTAGATATATTACATATATATCTATAAAGAAAATTCAGCTGGTTTGTGGTTTATATAACAAATATATAAAGATAATAACAAACACAAAGTAGAATAAAAAAACTGAAACATTTATTAAATATTTGTACTTTTATTATTTATTTTTATAAATTTATATGAACAAAAAACATATAGAATAATTTTCATAAATCTTTTGTTTCTTTGTCTTTTTTACATTTTATTTTATTTACATTTTTACCTTCCAACCTCCAGGTAATTTACAGTAAAAAATAGTATTAAGCTGCGGTCACACTAGAGTTTGTGCGTGCAAAATTCTGTAGTACGGCTCTGTGAAAAGGGACGGGATTAAACAAGATGTTTAGACATTTAAAAAAGCGAGCAATTGGTCCATATTTTAAATTTCTGTCCAGAGAGGTCATGTTTTGATCCTCGATTGGTCTCATGCGGTCAAGTGATGCAATTTCACAGGTCAGAGTTCACCAAGCTTGAACTTTGCCTTGCGTTTCCAGGTCTGACACATTTGCGTGTGTATGAATGGAAGTCTATGGGAAGAAAAGTCCAGTGTGATCGCAGCTTTAGGTCTTGATCACACCAAGCATGAGTTAAGGCAACTTTTTTGAATGGTTTACTAATAGCAATGAACGTTTTGCACTCTGCTTATGTGTTGTAACCACTTGCTGCACCTCAGGTTTTTTCATCATCACTCGCATCTTTTTTTTCATTGTCCAATCAAATGAAAGCAGAGGCAATGTTTCCTTTTGAGTTGACAGCAGTGTTTCTGTTTTGCTGTTTCGAATTTTCAGAGCTGTATGACTTCACAAATCATGAATATCACAATATTATTAAATATTATGTTTATAACAGCACTCGGGCACAATACACTGCTTATTCAGTGGTTGCCTAGCAACATAACAAGCGCAGTACACTTCTTTTTTTTCTTGTCAACAAAAAAAGGCAGTGTGTTGTGCTTTCAGTGTGATCAGCCCATTACTCTTCTTAAAACAACTACTGTATACAGTGGTCCCTCTTTAATCGTGGGAGTTATATTCTAAAAATAGCCCACAATAAGTGAAATCCGCGAAGTAGTCCACTTTATTTTTTACAGGTATTATAGATATTTTTTTAAGGCTGTTAAACCCCCTCACTACACGATTTTCTCAGATTGGCATTAACATTTTTACACTTTTCTCTCTTGTTTAAACACTCGCCTAACCTCTATCTTCCTTTAACATGTCCAAAAGTCTAACTTTTTGTGCGATGGTTAGCATCTTTCTCTGCCTTTTGGGTGCTACCATTGGAGCCT
The DNA here is from genome assembly GCA_903798205.1 of Danio tinwini. Classification (NCBI taxonomy): domain Eukaryota; kingdom Metazoa; phylum Chordata; class Actinopteri; order Cypriniformes; family Danionidae; genus Danio; species Danio tinwini. Next base: position 12,157,362 of record CAIGQZ010032594.1, on the reverse strand, counting down.
TTGATGGTGCAGAATGTTTGGTCGAAATTATGGAGTTTGTTGGGGAGATAACTTGCTAACATACAATACAGCACCTCAGAGTCTCACTGCTAGCGATTAAAGATTTATGTCGATTTAGCAAGCTGAACACCTTCTGTACTGTACAGACATGGCATGCAGGAGATTGATCGACAATGGTCTACAGCCAATCAGAACGCAGAACACAATGCGCTGTAGAGAAAAAAAAGCATGTCAAATTGTACAAAAAAAACCTGCAAGACCGCGAAAGGTGAACCGCGTTGTAGCAAGGGACCACTGTACTACTAAAAAAGGGTTTGCAAAAAAAAATGCAGCAGTTGATCTAAATTTGCCCCCAAAATTTAGCAATTAACAACATGCCAAAAAAAACAAGACCTGACTCAACACCCGCTGATTGTAAGCTTTCTGTTTCTGTCTTTGTCTGATAGAAAGCCAGCACTGATACACACTTGGCCACGTCCCAATCCGATATCTGTCCATCTCTCTTTCTCTCTCTCTCTCTCTCTCTCTCTCTCTCTCTAAAACACAGGCCGCTGCTTGCCCTTGTTTTGTTTTCTCGGCGTTTGTGTAGCTTTGGTGTTGGCTTTGGCTCGCAGTGTAATGTTGGCCGTTCATTACTGAGTCTGACACGCATGTAAACTTACCTCCAGCTATGCTTACCCATAAATTCATATTCATACATGGCTGCTACACACCCATCGGCTGGAAAAATGTCGACACTATTGTATAAACAGACGGTTTGGTAGGCGACATTCGTTTGCACTTGTTAAACTCTTTGTGCACATGAGATAGAGATCATATTTAATCTCATGTTGATTATGATTATGATGTTTTTAATTGAAATATGAGACTTATGGTGGAATTTGAGTTAAATGGACTGATGCAATGTTGATAACTTGGATATTAGTTATGTAAACATTAGCTTTTTGACTAATAGTAAGGCTGTTTTAAAAACAGCTCCGTAAATACGCTGCAAGTATTGTTTCAGGATATGTTTACTAGTGATGCACTTTTAATCCATGTCTAAAATTGCTATTTTGTGTGGTTATTGGTTTAAAATATATAGTAGATCTTTTCATCTTTTTTTAACAAGATTTTTTTTATTAGTTTTAAAAATTGTATTAATTTTTATTCAAAATGTATAGTGGATGTATTGTGTAATTTTATTTCCACTTATTTTAATACATTTTTATAAATTATTCCCACTTGTTTAAATTTTTTTGTTAATTTGTTAATATATGGTAGATCTTTTTCCCTTTTTTAAATGATCATTTTTAATATTATTATTATTATTATTTATTGATGGAATTTTTAAAGTTGAAACCTACAGATTTTAATCTGTTATGGACTTCAGTGATATTAGTTTTCATTTTCAGCATAATAATGATCCATTAATTGCAGTGAAATCCTATTTGAAGAAAAAAAAACATCTGATGAAGCACAGACAGTCATGAAATGGCCTCCACAGTGTCCAGACCTAAATAGGCTTTATGAGATCACCTGGACAGAAAAAGAAAAATGTGACACTCTAAACCTAAAGAAGATCTCTGGAAAGTGCTAAAAGAAGCCTGATATTACACAGCACATTATATAAAAAAATATCAGGACAATTAGGACAGTTCAATCTGTGCTAGGTGCTAAGGGAAGCCACATTAAACATAGACTTTTGCTTGAAGAGGAATCGTTGTGCTTTATCATTATTATTATTAATATTTTATAATTGTTATTAGTCTTTTAATTACAATTTATTCTTAAAAATTGCATTCATGATTATTCAAAATCAATGATAGACATTATTTTATTATATTTCCAATTATTTTAATAATTTTAGTTAGTTTGTTTGTTTTTTGCTTGTTTTTTTTTGTTGTTGTTGCTTAAAATAGCAGATCTATGAATCGACATGCCTATTTTCAGTTAATATTATTTTAATTAATCAATTTATTAACTGTTAGTGACAGACATTCAAACATTCAGGACATTTTATTTTTTATTTTTATTTATTCATTTTAGTTTTTATGTTTAGTTACATTTTTTTCTTGAATAAGATAAGACATGCAGCCTTTTTTCTTTTATTTTATAACATTTTATTTTATTTTCTAGTAGATACTTTTTGTTTGCTTATCCATTTATCAACTTTTGCTTTATTTACTTGTTTAAAACATACACTGTTGGTTCCACACAATTGAATTTGATTTTTACAAATGGATATGTAAAAGTGGATTGAACATAAAACATTTAAGTCCCCCCCCCCCTAAAAAACTCAAGAATTGTGTTGTTTTAGCTCATTTTAAATAGTTTGAACAAACAGTAAATGTATTTTGTGTTTGAGTGTATGTAATGCTTTAATTAAACACAATCTTTACAGACTTTTCACCACAGATTTTCCTCCAGAAGTCTTGCCTTTTTTTTTTTCTAAAGCTGAAACAAAAGTTCTCATTGAACCTCATTCATGTCTGTCTCCACGTCTCCCCAACACTTATTGTCCAGCCCGTCGTCTCTCCTTATCAGAGCAAGAGCTGCGAACAAATCTCAGGATGTGCTTTTTTTCCCCCTCTGAAAGTCAAGTCTCCCTAAGATCTCCACAGAAGAATGTCGCCTTTCTCATTCCTTACAAACACACACACTTATTCTGCTCAGTTTTGGCACTTTTCCCTTAAACAGACGCGAACATGAACGAACTCCGTCGACCTTCTGAAACGATCAGCCTCACCCAAAGCAACTTCTGCTTTACTGACTTAGAAACAAACGTCCGGTTTCACTTCAGCTTGACATATTTAGCATTGCAGTCATTTGTAGACTAGGACTAGTTATCGACTCAGATGTCCTGATTCAATCTGATTCACAAGCTCTAGATTCAATCCTTTGATTCAATATACACTACCTGACAAAAGTCTTGTCGCCTATCCAAGTTTTAGGAACAACAAATAATAACTTACCTTCTAGTTGATCATTTAATCTGAGATGTGACTTATATGAAAAGCAAAGGCCTCTAGATTACGCTTATTTTACCAAAATAAAATATGATCTGACTTTGATTTTTATTTATTTTAATTAGGACAGTAAGGTTTGACTTTGCTTGGACAAAAGTCTTGTCACTTAACAGAAATAAAGTACAGTATAACATATAAAGTCATGGTGCAGTGGAAAAGGAATTAATAATGTGTAAGAGCTTGAGCTCGGAAGACTGCATCCATACATCTCTGCAATGATTCAAATAACTTTTTAATAAAGTCAACTGAGATGGCAAAGAAAGCTTTCTTGCAGCACTTCCAGAGTTCATCAAGATTATTTGGCTTCATCTTCAATGCCTCTACCTTCATCTTACCCCAGACATGCTCAATAATGTTCGTGTCTGGTTACAGGGCTGGTCAATCCTGGAGCACCTTGACCTACTTTGCTTTCAGGAACTTTGATGTGGAGGCTGAAGTGTGAGAAGGAGCGCTCTTCTGCTGAGGAATTTGCCCTCTCCTGTGGTTTGTAATGTAATGGGCAGCACAAATATCTTGATTCCTCAGGCTGTTGATGTTGCCATCCACTCTGCAGACCTCTCGCACGCCCCCATACTGAATGTAACCCCAAACCATGATTTTTCCTTCACCAAACTTGACCGATTTGCGTGAGAATCCTGGGTCCATGCGGGTTCTAAATAGGTCTTCTGCAGTATTTGTGATGATTGGGATGCAGTTCAACAGAGGATTCGTCAGAAAACTCTACCTTTTGCCACTTCCATGATCAACTGGAAGTCAAGTTATTATGTGTTGCTCTTACAACTGGGATCGACAACAAGACTTTCGTCAGGTAGTGTAGATGTATACTAAATATAGACATCATTAGGATTACTTAGCAGTTCAAATGAGGTGTTAAAAATTCATACAAATGAGAGGAAGTAATGAACGCTTCATCTAAATAGCTATAAATTTCTGCCGCCTTGAGTTTTTATACAGACAAAAGTCTTAGATGACACTGTTAGTGTTAGTTCACCCCAAAGAAAATATATTGTCATTAATTATGCAACCTCATGTCGTTCCAAACCCCTGAGACCTTTGATCAACTTTAGATATTTTATCACCAGGAAGATATTTTAGATGAAATCAGACACAGCTAAGGTACTGACTCATTTACTCAAGTACAGACAAGGAGTCATTAATCATCCTCAAAACGGACCATGTGACTAGGGTTGTCAGAATTGTTATTGACTTTGGTACCAATCGGTATTGAAATGTTAAAAATGTCCATTCTCTGCTAACATTTGATCGCTGTTGAGCACATTCTTAAACATCGCAGACTGGCCATTGTGTTTACATGTTTAACAGATATAACTGTTCTTATTGTTAGTAAAGATCATTGGTTCACCACTCTTCACCGATGTGGTGCCTTGGTACAATTGGTACCGATGTAGATACTTTTGACAACCCTACGTGTGACTTCAGTGGTTCAAACGGGATGCTATCGAGCAACGAGAATATACTTTAGCACACATTAAACAAAAATCATGACTTTATTCAACATTTTCTTCTTCTCAGTGTCAGTATATTGTGCGCACGTTCACATATCACACTTGACTATGTCTCTAACATATGCTTTGTATTGGCCTGTGCTTTGTTTTAAGCAGAGAGAGTTGCGCGCAGGCATCCTGGTGGTTTACGTCACTGCACAATGCTGAGGAATGTGCACAAAATATAATAGGATATAGAATATCGTCTTTAAATTGCCTTAAAATGTATGTATATGTATAAAATATAAAATATATATGTACTGTACTTATATTACAGTGTCAATCCGCTGCTTTTGAGAGTCTATATTAAATTGAAACCTATTTTAAAAGACTAACACTTTATTTTAAGCTACAATTCTCACTACTAACATAATGTTTAGCTCAAAAAACTACTAATGTGTTGCTTTTTAATAGTTATTAAGGTAGTATTTTAGTAGATTTAGGTATTAGGTAGTATCAGGGATGTAGAATAAGATTATACTTTATAGGTGTTAATAAACAGCCAATATCATAATAATAAGCATGTAACAAACCAGTAGATAATAGTGGGAACTACTAAGTGTTACCAAACCATTCGTTGAAAAATCTATGTACCCCCCCAGACCTATTGAAAAACAGATTTGTGAGATGTTTTATCTGAAAGTCCTGCATACCTACATGAGAAATGGCTCCATATCATTGAGGCCCCTGGATTTACGAGCGTCAGGTCAATTTTGACCCCATCATTTGAGCACGATTATAGAGAACTGAGCAAATTAAGCAGACGTCTCCCACATACAGACACGAGAGGCTAATGTAAACCGTGTGAGTGTCCTGATAGCTCCGCTCGACCTCGCTCCATCTCCAAAGGTCAGGACTGTTTGCAGTTCACGGAGGACAGAGAGAAAGAAACACTGCTTGAAGAGTTATTTTTAGTCCTGATATTGTATATTTATTATATAATTACAGTATACACAAAAATGTACAGTTTTTAGAACAGTAAGTAAACTAAAATTATTACTAGTGCTATTAATAAGTTAGTGTCAAATAACTTTTGACTTCTAAAATATGATTAAACATAATTTAAAAAAAATATTTATTTATTTATTTGCTTACATAAATATTTCTTGAATGATGTTTAACAGAGCAAGGCATTTGTCACAGTATTTCCTATAATATATATTTCTTCTGAAGAAAGTCTTATTTGTTTTAATTTTTTTATCCATTTTAAGGTCAATATCATTAGCCCTCTTAAGCAATAATTTTAGATTGACTGCAGAACAATCCATCATCATTCAATGACTTGCCTGTTTACCCTAATTTGCCTATTTTGCCTAATTAATTAAGCCTTTAAATGTCACTTTAAGCTGAATATTAGCCAGTGGTGGAAAGAGTACTGAAAAATCCCACTTAAGTAAAAGTACCACTACTTGACTAAAATATACTATATTATATATTACTCAAAGTATGAGTAAAAAGTAGCCCTTTGAAAAGTACTCAAGAGTAGTAGCGAGTTGATGCATTTACATGTCATTTGTGGATGTGTGTAAACATAACATTCTGTAGTGCATTTAGTTATTGCCCAGCATACACACAACATCATAAGATGTTAATATTAGGTTAGATTTAGGTTTTGATGTCAGGTGACCAAAATTCAATGTCTAGCCAGCGTCTAATGACAACGTTATTTTGATGTCTAATAACGACATCTAATTACATTGATATTTGGTTGATTTTAGGTTGTGTTGGAAAATCCAACGTTGAGCCAACATCTTAAACCAACCTCATATTGATGTCAAATACTGACATTTATTCGTCAGGTATGGCAAACAAAATCCAACGTCTGATAGACATCATAGTGGTAATGTCCACACAACATCAAGCTGTATCATTAGACGTTGATATTTGGTTGATTTTAGGTTGGACGTTGGTCACTGACATGGGCCTGACGTTGGGTTCTGATGTCAACCCAATTTTAATTCCCAATAAAATGTAAGGTCCCCATGACGTTGGGGTACATTGTAAATCTGACATGTTGAGTTTCCTTTGCCTGTTGGGTGTTTAAGGACATTTAAGGACATGCATCAGTGACATGCATCGAAATGCGTCTCTGGGTCAATGCGTGTAAAGCTTCTTGGACACTTTTAATGCTTCCAAACTGTTTACTGCAATTATAAATCGCACATGTCTTGAGGTAGTTCATTATGATACAATTTACCTTCTGTGTGCAATCTGATTGGACAGGAGTCACAGGACTGATTTGTCTAATCCCCATAGACAGGAAAAAATGAAGTAGTGACTGCTGGTTGAAGGAAAGTAGTGGAGTAAAAGTACAGATAAAGCATTAAAAATGTACTCAGGGGAAAGTAAAAGTACACATATATTAATATGTAAATTATTGTACATTATATGTACAATCATAATACATTATGATTAATTGCGGGTGGGTCGCGGGTCATAGCAGTTGACCAGCAAAAAAAAACAGAGAGTGGACTTCGCAGAATATGAAGATGAGACGCCCAAAATAACGGATGAAGTGCAGGAGTACTGTGCAAATTTCAGTTAGAGGAGTCATCAGAGGAAAATCTGCTATTGTTTTGGGAGAAACAAGCTCACTTATTCACACTTTGCAGCGTCATGCAAGGAGAAGCTTGTGCATTCCTGCAACAAGAGGTGCGAGCGAATGCTCATTTAGTGCAGCTTGTCGTGTTTTGGAGGTGAGGTGGAATTGCCCGGATCCAGGCACAGTAGATGCTATTCTGTTTTTGCACAGTGCAAAGAAAAAGGCCAAGTAAACATAACATAGCTGCCATTTAGGCTGAAGTTGTACCGTTTTTGTTCTCTTTTTCCTGTATATATAAAAGCTGAATCTGCTGTCAATAACGAACGATCCACGGTGACCTATCATTATGGTTAAAATAAAGAATTAGAATTATTAAAGTGTCGATCGGGTGTGGATATATATATATCAGATAAAATAATATGTGCGGGCGGGTGGATGATTAGTATGAAGGAGCAGATTAGGGTAACATTTCAGCTGATCCGCTCATCTCTAGTGTATACACATACATAGAAAAGAACTTATGTGTATATACTTATTCATGAATGGTACTGACATTTGTATTATTATATTTTATTTTTATTATTTATTATTCAAATTGTGGAGTTTATTTTATTTTATTCTAATATAAATCAGACAAATTGACTCAATACGGCGATGCTGTGGATGGAGAAAACAGCTTCCTAACATTCGCATTCTGACAGTGAGGGCCGGTTCAAGAGTAATGCCTTTGCCTGACAGAAAGCAGACTGTGTAAACAGTGGAGCGCTTGTACAACAAGTCTCATGATCCCCCTCCACCCGACTCTTCCTGCTGCTGCTTTTCATGCTCACTTCATGCGCACAATGACAACACACTCTGGAGAAAAGAGGAGAAGGACTACAATGCAAGTCAGTGGTGACATATTTAGTTTAGTGCTGTTTACTGCCATCGCTAATCTGATTGGCTGGGAAGGCATGTTTTGATGCTTGTGACCAACACTTGATTGGCTGAAAGAGCAGGTCAGTTGTGTGTCACGATGACATTGGGGTCACACAAACATGTGCGCGCGCAGGACGTGACCTTTCACAATTGCTGAAGTGAAACATTTGGAATGTTTTGCAGTGCTTCAGACACACACAGAAACAAGAGAGACATACACACAGAGAATCACAACACACACAAACAGAAACCAGAGAAACCACAACTTACACAGAAAACACAACATAGAAACACAATGTAGGCACACATAAACACATAGTATGACAACACAGAATCTCGCAAAAGAGAGAGACACAACACATACACACACACACACACACACACATCATATTTGAATTTCACATATATAAAGTATCTGTCATATTTGCAACATATACTTCATAATATTGCAAAAATGTTTTTCCACCGTTAGAATTAAATGTACATACAGTAATATGCAAAAGATTTAGGCCAACATTAACAACTTTGTTTTACTGACGGTATAATAAATATGTGACCCTTTACATTTTTGATTTTGTCAATCGTTTCAAAATTAAGATTTATACAGGGTGAATAAATTATCTTTCAGTTTATGTATGGTTTGATAGGATAGGAGTTAGGTTAGGTTCGAATTGTTTAAGACAATGTTGAAAAGAGGCTGTTTGAGCTGCATTTCTACCAGTGTTGTTAGCACTATTGTCTGAATTTATGGAATTGGGAATGTTGAAAAGTACAGATAGGTTTAAATGCATTTTGCCATTCCTTCTGGAAAGGACTTTAGTGGTGATAGTTTTCATTTTCAGCATGATAATCAGGGCTTTACATTAACACCCGCCAACCCGCCAAATGATTTCAGCTCTGGCGGGTTAGACAGACACCTCCACTAGCCACTTTGGCTGGTTGGAAATCATTTTTAAATTGTAGTTTTCTTAAAAGCAGGGTTTGAAAATAAGCGTGGCCCAATATTCGTGATCTTAAAATCGAGAAGCCGCACGACTGACAAAAATAAATGTGTTCGCCTGAGCAGAAAGCAGGTAAATACCGAATGAGAGGATGATCACTCGCACGCACAGATGATGGGATGCGCGTGACTTTTAAAAAGCGTGCACGCTCCCGTTTACTTGCGCCACCATGCCTAAAGGAAGCGCAACTGGTGCGATTGGTTCCCTTTGAAATAGACTGGACAAAGCGCGATGATCGTGCACCCACAGTCCTGCTGCTTTCAAGTGCTCAAGATTAAAAAAAAAAATACACATTCTTTTGTAAGCAGCAGCGGTCACTACTTTCATTTTAATTATTCTTTAAACAGATTAATAAAAAGCCTATATTAACTGTGATCATTCTTTCATTATCAAACACGGTCCGTTTCACCTGCTTTCTTTTGCTTACAGTTGTTTTTGTTAATATGGTTAAAATTTTTTTTTTTACAATAAAACTGCTTTAATAGGAGATTACTCCCCGTTTATGTGTAGTAATTGGTGATCTGGGACTTTTAACCAGGACAGATTACTGTGCATTTTTATGACAATAATTCTTTTTTTTAAATGTAATGTTTTTTAAAGAAACGTTTTGTTAAACAGTGCACCTATACAGCTATATTTTCTTTGTTTTGACACATTAAAAAATTGTGGCTAAAAAGTAATTATTTTGTGTGGTCATTTTAATTTGTTAAATCCTTAATTTTGAGCCCTGAAAAGTTATGTGAAATAAAAACTGATTGTATTGTGACACAACCCATTTGCTCATGCACACAGAGCAAGCTAATACACAATACACACAAGAAGTTAAATAAATGAGAAGGCATGTGGACATAACTCCACATCTAAATCAAGTCATTTTAGCATGTCAAAGTCAAATGTATGCATATAAAATATATTTTCCCAACAAGAAAAGTGTGGCTAGTGAAAATGGCGAGTGGCTAGTAATGTTGGAAATCTACTAGCCACAGTGGCTAGTGATCAAAAAAAGTTAATTTTAAGCCCTGATGATAATGATCGGCTATCATGAAATAGCCTCCACAGTGTCCAGACCTGAATTTTATAGAGGCTGTATGAGATCACCTGGACAGAAAAAAGAAATATATGACACTCTAAACCTAAAGAAGATCTCTGGAAAATGCTAATAGAGGCCTGATATTAATGTACACAGCATGTTATTTCCAAAAATGTCAGGACAATTAGAACAAAACAGTTCAAGCTGTGCTTGGTGCCAAGGGAAGCCACATTAAACACAGACTTTTGCTTGAAGAGGAAATGTTGTGCTGTTGTTGTTGTTTTTTGTACATATTTCCTATATTTTCTCTTTGTTTTTATTAAAGAGACTGATTGATTATATATTGTTCAAAAGTTTTGGCATAGTACACTGCCTGACAAAAGTCTTGTTGTCGATCCCAGTTGTAAGAGCAACAAATAATAACTTCTAGTTGATCATTTGGAAAAGTGGCAGAAGGTAGAGTTTTCTGATGAATCATTTGTTGAACTGCATCCCAATCATCACAAATACTGCTGTAGACCTATTGGAACCCACATGGACCCAAGATTCTCACAGAAATCTGTCACGTTTGGTGAAGGAAAAATCATGGTTTGGGGTAACATTCAGTATGGGGGCGTGCGAGAGATCTGCAGAGTGGATGGCAACATCAACAGCCTGAGGTATCAAGATATTTGTGCTGCCTGTTACATTACAAACCCAGGAGAGGGCAAATTCTTCAGCAGGAGAGCGCTCCTTCTTATACTTCAGCGTCCACATCAAAGCTCCTGAAAGCAATGAAGGTCAAGGTGCTCCAGGATTGGCCAGCCTAGTCACCAGACATGAACATTGTTGAGCATGTCTGGGGTAAGATGAAGGAGGACGCATCGAAGATGAATCCAAAGAAGAGTCCTGCAAGAACGCTTTCTTTGCCATTCAAGAGACAAACATTAACATTCTTTGCCATTCATGTATGGAAGAAGTCATTCAAGCTCATGGGAGTCATTCACAATATTAATTCTTTTTCCACTGCACCATGACTTAATATTCTATAGTGTACATTATTTCTATTCAGTGACAATACTTTTGTCTGAACAAAGTCAGACCTTACTGTCCTAATTAAATAATTAAAAATCAAGGCATGGTCATATTTTATTTTGGTAAAATAAGCGTAATCTAGAGGCCTTTGCCTTTCATATAAGCCACTTCTGACACCAAATGATCAACTAGAAGTCAAGTTATTATTTGTTGTTTTTAAAACTTGGATAGGCAACAAGACTTTTGTCAGGTAGTGTACTATATATGTTTAAATATATTATATATAATTATATATGAGTCTGTGTTCAATGTATTTATAAACCCAACTGTTAAATCAAATGATGTAGTGAACCATTATAACCAGGCGTCCAATCCAAAATGTTCTTTTCTTCTGAATTTGCATGTGTAAATAAACAGTGCATTCCATAGACTTTTAATTAGGCCCGGTTATAAAACGCTCTGCCAAGAGACAGAAACTGTACAGATCGCTGATAGTGTGTCAGACGCATCTTGGAAGACACCGATACCACAATCCTCCTTCCTTCAAGTCCAAACCTGTCCTCCACAGAGACAGAATCAAAGTCAGAGTCCTGACGACATACGAAAAAAAAGAGAGAAAACAATGGCTCGATTCAGCACTGCAGTTTCAAAGCCTTTTAAAAATAAGAGGGGGGGGGTGTAGCGTGTGTGTTTATGTACAGTACAGACGCTCATCATTTGGCAAAATGTAAGACTAGACATACCTGTCGCACATAATCTATATATTTATTTTAAAAAATTTATTGGCTGTTTGTTTTGCTCGCATTCAAGTGTAGCTCGTGCAAATGATACAATAACTTGGCAGCGCTTTGAAAAACTTGAGGTCTAAGAAAACAGATCAAGCAATGCTGATACTCTACCTGACAAGAGTGTTAATGATAACTGTGTGTTTATACATGCACACAAAGACGGTTTGTTCCCTAGTAAAAAAAAAATGCATTTCACAAGAATAAAATACTCATTTCACAGCAATGAGCTATAGAAATAGCACCACACAGATTCAAATTTCACATACTGAATCTAAAATCTTTTTCATACAATATATATTTGAACATGCTTAAAATATTGCAAAATTTGCCATTTATATTTTTTATTTCATCCATTGGAATTTCAGTGATCAAGGCAAGCTTTTTCCTGCCATTTCTGAGCCAGCGTGATCTAGAGAAAGCCACTTATCAGCTCTCGTCTGGACTATTGCAATGCACTTTGTTGGAATTAACCAAACATTACTTCATTGGTTACAATTGGTGCAAAATGCTGCTACTCGCATGCTGACCAAGAGTCGCAAACGTAAGCACATCACACCCTGCCTTTACTATCTTCACTGGCTCCCTGTTAAATTCAGAATTGATTTTAAACTATTGTCGTTTGTTTCATTGCACTTAATAGTCTTGCACCTTCATATTTATGTGACATTTTAAAGGTTTACAAACCGAACAGGGTTCTACGATCAGCAGGCCAGTTGTTGCTGTTTAATGGACAATCTAAAAAAATATTGCTTAAGGGGTATAATAATATTGACCTTAAATTGGTTAAACCAAAATTAAAACTGCCCAAAAACTCCCACAAAAAGTTTTAAACAGATGAAGCTCTGTTGATACCGACTGTGTTAATGTTAACTTTGTTAATACATGCAGACAAAGATGATTTGTTTTTCTCTCCCTCTCAATATATATATATACTATTACATTGATGGAAAAAGTCAATATCTTTTCTTGTAATTTACCTTGTTTTGGGGTTGCGTATTTTTGATTCTCAATAAAAGTTAGACGGTAAAGAATGAGACTGATAAGGAGAGATTAATGTACCTAACGACCAGTGTTTGCAGTGTTAGGAGAGGCGAAGAAAAGGATTGGTAAATGTCTGGGAAACGGTCCAGTTTGTTAGCTAATAGGGTTCAGGTGCTGTCAAGGATGCAGTCATTCTCAGCACGCGAGGTTATTAAACCACAGGCCAAACGAGAGCCCAGTGGGTTTCCCTCTCTCTCTTTCTCTCTCTCGGTCTTAATTTCTCACTCTCTTGAACCCTCAGGAACACACATTGCACCTCCCTTCACAAATCGGCAGACATTTTCCAGACACTATCCTTTGAGAGAGACCAGAAAGTGTTATGTTTTGAAGACTCGCTAATACCTCCAAAGCATTTTGTTGTTTGTGTTTTAAGTATTGTATTGTATTTAGGCACAATCCGAAAACAAAACCGGTATTAGTGGCTTTGTTAGAAACTGTTCTTTTCGTTCTGGTGCATGTCTGAAATGCGGTTTAAAAAACTTTAAGGAAGCTGTAGTTTAGCACTTTTTTCTTGTTTTATACACTCACTGGCCACTTTATTAGATACACCTTACTAGTACCAGGTTGGACCCCCTTTTGCCTTCAGGACTGCCTTAATCCTTTATGGCATAGATTCAACAAGGTAATGGAAATATCCCTCAGTGATTTTGGTCCATATTGTCATGATAGCATCACGCAGTTGCTGCAGATTTGTTGGCTGCACATCCAATTTCCAGTTCCCTCACATCTCAAAGGTGCTCTATTGGATTGAGATCTGGTGACTGTGGAGGCCATTTGAGTACAGTGAACTCATTGTCATGTTCAAGAAACTGGTCTGCGATGATTCACGCTTTGAAATGGTTTGTTGTCCAGCTGGAAGTAGCCATCAGAAGATGGGTACACTGTGGGCATAAAGGGATAGACATGATCAGCAACAATACTCAGGTAGGCTGTGGTGTTGACACGATGCTCAATTGGTATTTCTATGTTGTTGATGCCAAATTCTGACCCTACCATCTGAATGTCGCAGCAGAAATCACGACTCTTTAGACCCGGCAACATTTTTCCAATTTACTATTGTCCAATTTTGGTGAGGCTGTGCGAATTATATCTTTAGCTTCCTGTTCTTAGCTGACAGAAGTGGCACCCATTGTGGTCTTCTGCTGCTGTAGTGCTCATGATAATGCTCAAACCAGTCTGGCTATTCTCCTCTGACTTCTGGCATCAACAATGCATTTGCGCCCACAGAACCGGTTTCTCTTTTTCTGACCATTCTCTGTAAACCCTAGAGATGGTTGTGTGTGAAAATCCCAATAGATCAGCAGTTTCTGAAATACTCAGACCACCCTGTCTAGCACCAACAACCATGCCACATTCAAAGTCACTTAAATAACCTTTCTTCCCCATTCTAATGCTCGGTTTGAACTGCAGCAGATTGTCTTGGCCATGTTTACATGCCTAAATGCATTGAGTTGCTGCCATGTGATTGGCTGATTCAAAATTTGCTTTAACAAGCAGTTGGACAGGTGTACCTAATAGTGACTGGTGAGTGTATATGTTCCTGGATCTTGTTGTGCATTAAAATCACCATTTTTAGGGGAAAAAATTGTTTCATAATCTTTCTTTTAAACTTGTTCCTTTAGTTGCTTTAGTTTCTGTATTTTAGGTTACTATTGTAGTATTACTAAAAAAAAAAAATAAAAAACAGACCAAAGGTCATTATCAGTGGCCTCAATGGTGTTCAAGGTCATTGCACAAATATAATGGGTAACTGAAAACACATTATATTTTCAGTATAATTGAAAATATTTGTCTCAAACTTAATTTGGCATTTTTGACAAATAGTTTTGACTGAATCTGTTTGGCAGCTAAAAATATTAATAACTATTATTCCAATTTTTAAATGTTGAGCATTTTTACAAGTTAAAATGTTTGTCCCAACCCGAGTTTAATGAATATTTTTCACAAACAATTTAAATATTGGGAGGTGAATTTTTGAGTCTCTTGAACTGTTTGGTTTTAAAGCTAAACATTATATTTCATCCAAGATAGATTTGGAGCGCAAGTGTTGAAACATATTTAGCCCCGTACAAGTGAACACAGGTATTTTCAAAACCACCGCTTTTTCTATGTGGTTTTGCCAATCGTCCACAATGCAAACACTGTATTGGGTCACTGAAACCTCAAGTTTTTAAAAACTCCTATCAGGTTTAAGATTTTCAAAACTGCTGTAGTCTGTGTAGCTGGTGAGTTTTTGACCTGTCTGTGCAGTCATTTCCTTTTGTATAACATCAGATTGTGCACCATAATCTCTGTTGTTTACAAGATACACGTCTTGGTCCTCCATGTTGACAACCAACCAAACCAATAATAACCCTTTTTTGAGGCTTCCGATTGGCCAACATGACTTTACAGTTAGAAGTACATCTCCACATGTTTAGCATGCTATTGACAGCTCTGTTTAGGGCATTTGGGGTTTTCATGTAGACCATTTTTTAAAGCAGTGCATGTGTGGACAAGATATAAAAGAGGTGGAAAAACGCAGTACAAAAATCCCAATGTATATGGGGACATGGCCTCCGTCAAGCATTACTTTTTAACTTAAACTATTCAACTCAAACTAAATATTTTACTCTATTACATAATAGATAAGGCTCCCTAAATCAGTTAAAGCAAGAACACCAAATACTGATTACTAGTAAAGCATGATCTTTGAAATTACTCAAGATATTTTCAAAGAACTTGACCTTTTTGATCAAAACCTCTCCTTGAATCCGGTGGCTACCATTGTCGTTTCAGGAAGGGAGTAGTCCTCCACAATCAGTAGTGGGCTTGCGTTCAAATCTGCCTCAATTTGAGCACAATTACCCAGAGTTTTGATGTCGAAAGAGCAGACAGAACGGCAAAAGATGAGAGGCGGATAAAAGATGAGCTCATCACGTGGGCCTGGATCGAGCCTTTCAGTAAGTTTAATGACCCGCATTAGACAAGTTCACCCTGTTCCTGATCACCATCCGCACCAGACCTCCCACTTTCTCCGGTTACACATGACAAGCGGAAAACGGGCTTAGGGATTGCGGTCGAGAGATGCCCGAAATTGAAGAGTACAAGCGGGACTTACGGCAGGAGGAGGGAAGGAACACGAGGGAAAGAGCACGTCGTGGTTGCATTGAGGGGCCATGTGTGTTGAATTACAGTAATGGCAGATGAACAGACGGCAATTGATTGGTGCTTCAGATTGTCTGTGTTTGTGGAGCTTGTGACCACTCAGCCCTCCGGACCTCACTGGAGGTCACTAGAGGCCATCGGGAAGAAGAGGTGGATTGTGATTACATAGATGCTTCACAAAACCTCCATCTTTAATAACAGGACCGATATGCTTATGAAAGACTGGAGCTTTTAAGTACAGAGTCGAAAACGGGACCACATAGTCGAATGGCTGCCAACGTTTGACGGACCTGCATGCCAGGAACATCCAAGAGGGTTCAGCAACAAAATTGGCCGACTCTCAGTTTTGTGTGTCATTGAGTTGAGTGTCAGTAGACTGGAAGTCTCCTGAACAGCTGCCTTGCTTTGTGTACGTTTGCGCTTTAGCTTCAGAAGCTTAGCTCTAGGGGCCAAGTGGTCTGTTTTCCTCATCAAGAGTTCTTCCCCTCGCTCTCTTCGCAATCCATACTGTAGTTATGTCTTTGGTGTGGTGGCAGAGTTTGTATTACACCCTATTTACTTCTCCATCAAGATCTGTGGTGAGCGTCAACAGAACGTGGCTGTTGTCTTTCTGCGTTTTTCTAGATTATTGTTTTTATTTTTTACATTCTTCTGCAGTTTAAACTGCCAGTCCGATTAGCAGTCGCCGTTTAAAGTGGTTTGTGTTCGCCTCTGCTTTTCCCTTCGCCAAATAATCTCTCAACATCTGTGTCCTGTGGGGAGATATTTTTGGTCCCTTACAGAAAAACACTGTTTTTTCCCCTCCTCCATTTCTGCTGTTTTTTTCCTCCTCTCTTCTCTTTCATTCCTTCGCAATTTTTTTTATCCAAGTGTTGCGATAGAGAGTGCTTGATAAGGTCTAGAAATAGCAAGGCATCTGCGCTGGTCAGGGAGGAAATGGCTTAGAGAGCCGCACCCATTGGCTTATGTTAGCTCAGCGTTAGCCTAGCGCAAGACATTTCACACACATACAAAAAAACCTGTCAAAACAGAGTTTAACTCTCTCTGCTTGATGGTAAACAATTTGTTGGTTACTTTATAGTTTATTTAGAAATTTGAACTCGCACTTTGCTGAAAATAAATGTGTGGAAAACTTGGCAAAACCACTCAAAAACTATCGAGAATTTGGAACCGCTACTGGAAATGTTCACCTTAATGAAGTCATTTGATTTTATTTGTACAGGAAAATCAGAATATTTTAGAAAGCAGTACTGTCTAGTGTGTGTGTGTGTGTGTGTGTGTGTGTGTGTGTGTGTGTGTGTGTGTGTGTGTGTGTGTGAACTGTCCCGGAGAGTGGTATTCGTAGCCTCTGTCTCACCTCCAACACATAAACAATCCCTCACACACACACACACACACACACACACACACACACACAC
>CAIGQZ010032594.1:12120588-12139550 GCA_903798205.1 Danio tinwini | reverse complement strand
TGTGTGTGTGTGTGTGTGTGTGTGTGTGTGTGTGTGTCTGTGTGTGTCTGTGTGTGTGTGTGTCAGGCATCCGGTAAATTTGGGCTGAAACTGTGTGTGCTGTGAAAGTGTTGAAATTTCTTTCTCAGACAGCAGGAAACAAACTTCACAAGGTCAGTGTGGTCAATGACTTTACAGCAAAAACTTTTACAGCAGTTTACCACAGAGTTTACCTCATATTTTAACCCAATTGTAAGGGTTTACCAATAAGATATTTATCTTGATATTTTACTGATGTCTCAGTTTACCTCAGACTTTGTTCTTTCAATGATTTTCCTTGGGTATTAGTAGTTTATTTTACTTTAGCCATCGGTCTACCTCCATTTCACCACAGATTTGTTCCAATTTAGTCTCAGATTTCTCATTGATTTCAGATTTGTGTCTTATATTTTAATGTTTTCTCAAGTTAATTGTATATTTTACCTCAGTTTGTTACATATTATACCTAATGTTGTCTCGCCTTGTATATTTACCACAGATTTACTTCGGTTTTTCTAATATTTTACCTGTTAAACCTCATTTTACCACAGATTTCACCTTAGTATTCCTAAAATGTTACCTCATTTTACCACAGATTTGACCAAATTTTCTCTTGCATTTGACTTCTTTTTACTAGAGTTTTTACCTTAGTTTAGTTCCCCACATATTTGACTTAATTTCATGTTGAGTTTCATTAGATATTTGCATCAGCTTACTTCACATTTTACCTTGCAGGTTTAGGTTAAAGATTACTTCACATTTGACTTCAGAGTTCATTCTGTGTTATAATTAATTCAACCCAACTTTACATCATTTAATCAAAAGTTTTAATTTTGTTTCCCGTCATTTTGACCATTCTGCTAATCTCTGGTATTGCATTAGTTTACTCAACATTTTACCATGCAGATTTAGCGCTTACCTCAGATTTGAACATTTGCCTCCAGGTTTAACTCGGTTTTATTTTTTTAAATAATTTGATGTAGCTTTGCTTCAGATTTCACCACTTGAGTTTCCTCAGTTTTCATCTTGTTTACTTCTAGTTCCTCAATGATTTTGTAACATGTTAGCACATTTAGTTCGACTGTAGCTTGTGCAAGACTCAAGTGTCCAACAAAAAGAAGCATCTGTCAAAAAGCACTTTGTTTTATTGACTAACACATTATTAAACTGACTATAATTATCTTTGTTCTTGAGTGGTACATATCGACAACGATAAGACAGTTGATGAACGATGTTCAGAGTTCAAGGAGGGAAAGGAATAATATTTACATATACATAATCCTTATCATAGGAAGGGATTTGCTTATTGATCATGTGATGTTTTATTAGTTGTATTAGCAAAATGGTGCAACTTTACTGATGGTTCCCACTGTGCTTTAAATTATGTATGCTTTTTACTTATCAAACGTCAATACAACCACCTTCGTAGTTGTAACCTTTTAGTAACTATGCTCTTTTTCTCTGTTTTACCTTTAGCCACAATCAAAAAGACAGGAGGAAATGGATGGCTAAATGACCGGTCAGGGACATTTGGAGGAAATGGACAAACAGCTTCCAGTCTGGATGGAGTCAACTTCTCAGAAGGGGAGCTCTTGTTGCAGGTAAAACACATGGAAATGCAACACTGAACATCATAGTGACCTTCTACCTGTTTACATATGATTACACTGGACATTAGCATGCTCTATAAACAGATTGTAGCTCATTTTACATCAAAAAGGCAAGAATAAGCTAAAAATCAAGGGTTTTTAAATGTGATTCTACCAACTTTTGAAAACTCAGAGACAAGCATCTGTCCTCTTTCAAAAAATGATATGTCAGTAGCCAAATTTTTATCCTAACATGAATCGAATCTTTCCAAAGTTTACCAAAAAACTATTTAAAAGCCAATTAGGTGTATTTCAAAGTTGTTAGACTGACTGACCAGCCTAATTTCACAAGGAAATGTAACTATTTAATGTATTGTCCAAAAAGTGGCTAATTCGTATGATTGCATTCATATGAATATGTACGATTTTTAAAAGGAGGCGTGCTCCCAAACCTCACCCAGGGTGGCTGTAAGGTCTTTAAATTGATTTATTAGCTTTTAATACTTTTTGAAGAGTTTAAGGGGCTTAAAAAGTATTAAAGAGACTTAAAATGCTATTTTACTAGGTATTCAATTTTGTATCATTTTTGATTGTACAGCGTATAGTTGTATGCTAAAGTTTGCCTGAATTTAATTTGCCAATATTGCAAATATATTAATAAAATTCCACACCATGCTGCTTTTTTTACTGCAATAACCAAGGCAAACACCGTTATTTTTGCTGTTCTATAGGTGCTACTAAAATTAGCATTTTTATTTTGTATATGAATAATGTTTTAGATTAGGATTGATTTTGCAAATTATTAGCAAATAGTATATTGATTAGCAAATGACTAGAAAATGTAAAATGACAGTGGAGAAATGTGCCTGACAAACAAACTGCAAAAAAAAAAAACTATTAATAAGCCAAATCACGAGGATTGGATGATTCGCAGCTTCGCCTGCTTCAACGAGTGCTGCAGAGATCATCAGTGTTTTTATAGCGAAAGTGTAAAGATGTTTTTCAGACTGAAAGAGAAAGTATTAGATTTTTACCCTATTTATTTCAAATTAGTTTATGCATATTTTAATAATTTGCTTTAAAAATGTTCAATATTATCTCTTCTTAAGTGTATCACACTGATACTTATACGAAATAATTATACAAGTAATGTTAATTATTAACCTTCATAATCATGTTCAACTCCTGTCTCTATCCAGGCAGAGGACCTATTGACCACCTCTGTACACACTGCTCTTTGGTTTAGGAAAGGCTTTCCTCTCCACACCAGCCTACTCAGTCCCTAGTGAAAGAGTTTCTTTCATCAGCAGGGGACATTGTAAATGTGCAAAGACCTCAGCTTATGCCAGAAGACATAGATATGCTGATATTTCTTTTGAAAAGTAAATCAAATCTCAGCACAGTCACAGTTTTAGTTTGTTTCAAGAGTTCACACTAAGCTGATGATTGATTGTAAAGCTTGTTTGGCATGCTGTCCCAGGAGAGAGCCCTGAGCTCATAAGATCCTCGAGCCCGGAGCTCCCTCCCGTTGCAAGGTGAGAGGGGAGTTTGAGCTCAGGTAGATCTTAAGAACTCCTGTCATAGTGGCTGAAGAGCAGATAGTAATTGCTCTTTTAAAGAGATAAGGATTTGGTAGGAGCATATCTATGGTGTTGATTTAGATCATTTAGATGATTTAGTCAAATAACTTAAGTTGCGTGTTTTTGGACGGTGGAAGGAAACTGGGGGACCCAGGGGAAACCCACGTGAACACGAGGAGAACATGTAAGCTCTGCACAGAAACATCAGCTGGCTTGGTAAAGACTAGAACCAGAGACGTTCTTGCTGTGAGGCAACAGTGCTAAGCACCGGGCCACCCATCTAGGAGGGGTGAAAGGAGGGATTCTTTAAAACGAAGATAGCTGTGATACGTAACCTAGGATATTTATAGTAGCTTAGGAATCGTCTGATTGGTGCATTGTAAATTGGATAATGCAGGTCCAGCTGCAAGCAATCATAAGCACATGATCCTCTTGAAATTAGTTTATAAATAAACTTCACTTAAATTAACGAGTCTTCTTTAGTTTGTATTATTCACTTTTTTTGTTATTTGTTTTTAAAATAGCAATTTAGTTATGGCAGAAAATATTTTATTGTGCAAAAAAAATGTATTTCATTTAGGAAAAAACTGAAAGGACTTTTGTTCACCTTAAATTTGTTTCAAATAATTTTGTTTTAAAATCGTAACTGAATTGTGAGATTAGTATTGTGAATCATATCAAATTGTGAGGTGAATTGTTACATCCCTAGTCGCCAATGTTACTGGTTGAAAGGTAAAGTTGCAATGAAGTCTTAAAACGTATAGAAAGAGTCTTAAGAAAGGTATTGAATTTCACTCTCTGATTCCTGTATATACCCAGCCCACCTCCAACCTTAGCCCACATTGTCAGCAGATCGTACTATATTGTACAAATGAGATCATGCGAATTAAAACGAACTGGCCACTAAATCAAAGTAGTAAAAACTAGTATAGTTTTGGTAACCTAGAAACCAACAGTACAAGACAAGCATAATGGAGACAGCTGATTGGTCATGTGAGTGTAATTTTGGATACATCAGCAGATGCTTTTCCATCTCACATTTTTCACATTAACTGTTCGTACAAATCCAAAACGATTTCAAGCGAGCACAAAATGTAGGGAATTTTCATAAAAAAATTTATATCACTCGTCATCAATCTTGTGCGATACTTCAAAATTCGCTTTTACATAGTGATGGAATCCCTGCTATTGTTGTATATCCTCATATGCAAACTCTTACTCTGGGCTGTACAAAGAAGTCTGTAATTTCCCAGTGTGTGTGTGTGTGTGTGTGTGTGTGTGTGTGTGTGTGTGTGTGTGTGTGTGTGTGCATAGTAGGTTAAAAGTGTGAACATTTCCTGATTCCTTGGAAGGATGATAAACTAAACAACAGGCACAAAGACCATCCACACTTTTTCATATAAAGCAGCTTCCCTGTCATAAACACATGAAAACTGAGCCGATGTTTCGTTTATTGTAGCTGTTGTCACGCTCTGTGACAAGGAATGAAGTCTGAGCAATCGAGATTCTCCACTGTTGAGCAATGTTATCTTTTCTTTGTAAACTATATCACGTTGCTTATAACCTACAAAAATTGTGAGTTTTTTTTTCTTTTCTCAGCCACATCTTTGTTTATCCCCCCCTCTCTTTCTCCATTGTTTGAGGGCTGTTGGTTCCTGTGCGTGACTAGCGGCGATATTCACCCCCTGTCTGTTGTCATGTTCAACACCTTAACAAAAGCCTGGCTAATTACATGGGATGTTTGCTGAAAAAAAAAAGATGTAAAAGAAGAAAAATGGCCCCATTATCCCCACCCATCTTACTCCCAATCCCACACGCTTTAAAACAAATAAAAACCAACATTTCTGTTTGCGTTTATGAAGTATTCATTTTTGATTTTGCTTCTAATATACTGTATGTTTGCATGTATTTGCTTTTGCAAATATTTCTGATTTCGGTCACAATTTGTTTTAAGATACAACAACTTTTGGATCCATGAAGTCCTAATTTGCTGCTTATTAATGTAGTACTTGGGTTTAAATATTGGATTGGCCGGCCTAACATCAAAATCTTGATTAATTGAACTTTATGACTCGATTACGATTAATTTACGATTATTTTTATTTATTTGTTTTATGTTTTTGCCCTCATAGTTCACAGATTTTGCTGGTTTTGTACAGTAAATATGCTCATATATTGCAAGTAAGAGATTATTGAATGAAGGGTACATAATTAATAAATAAAGGAAACACACACTATCCACTATCTACTATTGTATGATTTATTTCAACGTTGAACAACTGAAATTAAAACACACATTGCCTAAAACAAACAGTCAATTTGTGCTTATAAAAAAGTAAAAATAAACAACTTGCACTTTTAGCAAAATATATGTTTAATTTTTCATATTAAAAGTAGAAAATCAGCAGTATCTCTTCCAAATAAAGTAAATCTTGCATATCCTGTAACTAATATTTTAAACAGCGCATTTCTTGAATCTTCTGTAAACAATTTTTTTATGTAAATAATAAATTTATTGTAATGGAAAATATGTCGTCTCAAGGTTTTCTGGCACAGCTTCCAGTCACGTCAATGTAGTACAAACGTGCAATGTGTAGTTACGTTTTTTGAGAGGTGTACAGGTGTGACCGCAGGAAGGTTGCGCTGGACCACACCCATGCCTTCATTGCAGAAGTATAAATCAGAGTGGGGTCACATGACTCCACACGCTGTAGGGAAAATAAATTGAAAAAATTTACCTGGAAAATTTTGATTGATTATAAGTTCTAAATGTTGATTTCGTTTATTTTTCGCTTAATCGCCAAGCCCTAGTTGTATTAGTGATGTAGAATAAGATAATTTTTGGAAGCATGAATAAACAATATTGAATAATGAGCAAGGCCAGACAGAATTTGCTGACTTTTATTGCTATTTATGCACACAATATAGTAAAAAATGTCAAAATTTAAAAAGGAAAACAATCTGCGGATTGATGCGGAATGATTTTGAGAGTATAGTAACTAAAACGTATAAAAAAATAACAGTGCAAATTTGAAATTTTAACCATTTGCTGAACAAAGCTACAGTATATATCATATAATATATCTACTACAAGGCAGAAAATCTAAAATTTCAAACAGTAGTGACCATAAATCATTTAAACATTTGAATATTATTCAGCAATTTACTGAAATTGATATAAAAACTGCATAAATATATATATTTTCAGAAGTAAATAAATAGAATTAATGCTGGGCTCTGATTCAGTGTGGGCCTAGTAATAATAAGCCACTAGTTAATAGTGAGAATTAGTACTTAAATGTAACTATTTCCGTCATTTAATTTTTTTCTGACTTTTTAGTACTATTTATGCATGCAATATTGTAAATGTAAAAATTAAAAAAAGAAAAAATCTGCGGATTTATGCGGAATGATTTTGAAAGTACAGTACCTAAAACGCATAAAATAAAAACAATAACGTATTTAAGGTTAGCAGTGCAGATCCAATTACAACCATTTGCTAAACAAAGCTACAGTATATAATATATCATAAAATATATCTACAATGCAGGAAATCTAAAATTTCAAAAAGTATTGTACACAAATCATTCAAACATCTGCATATTATTCAATAATATTACTGAAATTGATATAAAAACTGCATAAATATATATTTACATAAGTAAATAAATAGATGTAATGATGGGCTCTGATTTCGTGTGGAACTAGTAATAATAAGCCACTAGTTAATAGTGAGAATTGGTACTTAATCGAAACTATTTTTGTGATTGTATTTATTATTGAAGTTTGACCAGAGGAGAAATTGTCGTGCCCAACTGAGCCTGGTTTCTCTCTAGGTTTTTTTTTTTTTTTTTTTCATTCACTTTGGTCAATTGGTGAAGTTTTGTTCCTCGCCACTGTCGCCAATGGCTTGCTTGGTTTGGGACTTGTGGAGCTGCGCATCGATGGATTTGCTCTTCAGTGTTTGGACTTTCAGCAGTAAAAATTAAACCACATCGACCTGAACTTCAACACTGACAACTGGACTGACAGTTTAAATTTACTAGAACTTATATGTTAAGCTGCTTTGACACAATCTACATTGTAAAAGCGCTATAGAAATAAAGATGAATTGAATGTTTTATTTTTTTCAGGCACTCAATGGCTTTGTGCTGGTGGTCACGGCTGAAGGTTATGTATTCTACTCGTCTCCAACTATACAGGACTACTTGGGCTTCCATCAGGTGATTTTCCCTAAATGAAGTTTCACTAGGCCTACATTGACGTTTTCCTACTTTGCAAAAAAACATTGCTAGCAAAAAAAAAGCTATTTAGTTTACCAGCCAACTGATAAATCCAACATAGCTGTCAAACCAACAGATGAGTCATGCTTTTGGAAACATTTATCATTCTTCAGTTCGTTCTTCGTTTGTGACTTTCCTCACCCTGGAGGAAGATTGATGGCTTTTTGCGAAAAAGTTTTCCTACGGTCATGAAATTAGCTTGATGTTTTTTTAGGATCATCCTATGGGCCACTGTCGGTCACAGGAACTAACTAAATAACTACTGACTGTAATTAACTCGGATGTAAAAAATATATATCTGTTTGATTCCTCATTGATGTGTTTGTTTACTGTTAAACAACTGTGGCATCAATATAGTTTTTCTTTTTTGAATAGTTAAACTAGTCTACTGTTTGTTGAAAACATCAGTTTTCTTCCTTGTCCTATTTGGAAGGTGTATTCAAATTTATGTAAGCTAATATTTGCAAAGGTCTCGCGATTAAGCGTTTTGTTTTGTTTTTTCTTTCAGTCTGTGATGTGTGTATCAGACATAGTTTGGCTTTGTTTATAAAAGAGGAGAAGCTCAGAAAAAGAACATCAAAGAGAGTCAAATTGAATGTTTGGATACTTCATTAAAGAACTTGCTAAACCTGTTTGTCTGTGTGTGTGTGAACCGCAGCCGGTTCTGCGAGTGGGAACGTGTGTTCCTGTATGTATAGAATGCATGTATAGATTACATAAACAATAGCCGCTTCATTACTAAATCCAACAATAAGGAGGCTATAGAGTACGTTTCACAATGTCTACTCAAATATACAGAGCACACACAAATATTACAATGATAATAGTAGGTACATACTAAAATAATATATTTGCACACCTAGGATATGTGAATGAAATCAGGGGTGTTTTTGTTGATATGCATCTGCGCATGTAGTGTGTGCTTGTTATTGCATACCTGTTTTTCCTTACTAAATCAATTTCCCTGGAGTGTGTTGTTCCCTTTTTACAAGTCCAGGTCACCACGGTTACATAGTGAGGCAGGCCTGCGACACCTGCACACACAAGCGCATAAATGCATACATACCCACTGCCACAGCGCTCTGAACACCTGTTGTGTCTTAGCTGGCTTATAGCTATTCATATATTGCTGATTACTTTATTCTAGCATCTAATAAATGTTACTGAGGAGATTTTTGATTATCTTGATTAAATAATAAATAATAATCAACTATTTATAAATGGGGCTGGATAACATTTTATATATATATATATTTATATATATATTTTTATTTTATATTTTCATTGTTTTAAAACAACTTTAATGAAAGGCGATGATCCATTAAAATGTTGACAGCCCTACCAGACAAAAGTCTTGTCTATTTTTGTTTAGACATCTTATTGTAAACAGGTTGGCTAAAACAAGGCTGATTTTGAGCTGTCAGTGAAAGTCTAATAGTCATCTAAAAGTTGCCCAGAATACAGATTAGACAGATTTTACACTACCTGACAAAAGTCTTGTCGTCGATCCCAGTTGTAAGAGCAACAAATAATAACTTCTAGCTGATCATCTGGAAAAAGTGGCAGAAGGTAGAGTTTTCTGATTAATCATCTGTTGAACTGCATCCCAATCATCACAAATACTGCAGAAGACCTATTGGAACCCGCATGGACCCAAGATTCTCACAGAAAGTTTGAGGAAGGAATAGTCATGGTTTGGGGTTACATTCAGTATGGGGTGTGCAAGAGATCTGCAGAGTGGATGGCAACATCAACAGCCTGAGTTATCGAGACATTTGTGCTGCCCATTGCGTTACAAACCACAGGAGAGGGTAAATACTTCAGCAGGAGAGTGCTCCTTTCTCATACTTCAGCCTCCACATTAAAGTTCCTGAAAGCAAAGGAGGTCAAGGGGCTCCAGGATTGGCCAGCCCAGTCACCAGACATGAACATTATTGAGTATGTCTGGGGTAAAATGGAGGAGGCATTGAAGATGAATCCAAAGAATCTTGATGAACTCTGGGAGTCCTTCAAGAACACGTTCTTTGTCATTCCAGATTACTTTATTAATAAGTTATTTGAGTCATTGCAGAGATGTATGGATGCAGTCGTCCAGGCTCATGGGAGTCATACACAATATTAATTCTTTTTCCACTGCATCATGACTTTATATTCTATACTTTACATTATTTTTGTTAAGTGACAAGACTTTTGTCTAAGCAAAGTCAGACCTTACTGTCCTAATTAAATAATTAAAAATAAAGGCCTGATCATATTTTATTTTGGTAAAATTAGCGTAATCTAGAGGCCTTTGCCTTTAATATAAGCCACTTTTGATACCAAATGATCAACTAGAAGGTAAGCTATTATTTGTTGTTCCTAAAACTTGGATAGGCGACAAGATTTTTGTCAGGTAGTGTACTGTAAATATAGATATTAAGTAAATTTAGTTGTATATAAAGGAAATATATAAACAACATATATATTTGATTAAAATCCAACCTTGTATGAATTATATTAACATTTAATATATCAGAAGATGCAATATAATTGTGTGCATCGTGGCTTTTTGCATTATTTTAATAAATGTATTGTTGTTTTTACAAGGATAAATGTTTGAATATGTATACATAGTGTTAGGCAATTAATATATATCTCCTCTCTCAACTCCCTTCCCTGTTTGTCCTCATTATCCATTAAATGTGCATTTGTTGGTACAAGTTGTCATGAACGGTTTCTGGACCTTGTCTGGTTTTCATCCCCCACCATCCAGCCTGCAATAATTAGCACACACAGACTGCGCAAGCACTTAGAATAGACTTGTTTTCACTGGACTGCTAAGGGGGCAGAGAGAGAGAGAGAGAGAGAGAGAGAGAGAGAGAGAAACAGAGTTAAGAAAAATAAACTGGATTAATTGAATACTTGCAGTGACTATGCCATCCTCTAGAGGGAGACATTTTTGATGATCAGGCAGTAATAGACTTTAGTTTTTGTTTTGTTTTCTCATCAGTTGCTCTTCAAAATAAAATGTATGTTAAAGGAGTTTTAACTGTTGCCATCGTTGCATGTCAAATAATGTTTTTGAGAATTATAGAAAAGTAAATTCATTTCATAACCTAAAAGGACTTTTACATTAACATGCTGTAGTTACATCATAGGGAATTCAGAGAAGTGGTATGATGGTCAAGAAGGAAAAAAATAACCATAATTTGTGTTTAACACATATAAGTTAGTGCACATTAAAGAAGTGAGCTAAACTCTTAACCAGAGCAAAAAAACAGCCATCTGTTGCAGCACCAGGGGAGCAGTTGGATGTTAGATACTCATCGCAGTCATGGGTATTGAGGGTGAATGAGAGTGCGGTTTTTACACTCGCCCCCACCAACATCTCTTAGCCATACTGAGAATATAGTGCTTGACTTTTGGGTTAGAAGTCAGGCTGTATAAGTTAAAAATAAACTGCCTCTGAAAAGGTGTAAATATGTGAGAAGTCATGGCAGTGGAATATAGATAAACATTTATAAGATGTTTTGTCGTCATATATGTTCTTAAATATCCTCTCAAACTGTCCTTACAGTCGGATGTGGTCCACCAGAGTGTATTCGAGCTCATTCATACAGATGATCGGGCAATGTTTCGAAGGCAACTACACTTCGCTCTCAATCCCTCTTGTGACAGTTCTGATGGATCTGATGGTTAGTAGCAACTCTATCCCTAACACTAATGTGCAAGTAGGGTCAGTGAGTTCCTGGTAATGTGTTGTCAACTTGTACTGCAATGCCCAGCCCTGAATGTTTTGTGAATGAGCAGACTTCTGTGGAGAACAAGACAGCTGTGGGAGGATCAGTTCAGATTTATAAAATGGAGCCTTGTATAAACCAGGGATGATGAATATGGGTAGTGATTCATAGCCAATGACATCACTGTTTTTTTCTTTTGCTTGGCACAACCGATTGGTCTCCAGCAATGCAGAGCAGCAGTGATATCACCAGAGACATGGTAAACTACAACCCTCAACACATCCCTCCAGAAAACTCTTCTTTCCTGGAACGAAGTTTCTGTTGCCGATTCAGATGCCTCCTTGACAACTCGTCAGGCTTTCTGGTAAACATCCTAGCTGCTATTTTAGAGTTAATTTTGGGACAAATCATTTGATTCTCTGCGTACAAAATGTTGCACCAACAGCTGTATAAATAAATCTGTTGTTGATTG
This sequence comes from Danio tinwini, assembly GCA_903798205.1. Taxonomy (NCBI): domain Eukaryota; kingdom Metazoa; phylum Chordata; class Actinopteri; order Cypriniformes; family Danionidae; genus Danio; species Danio tinwini. The sequence goes on along the minus strand of CAIGQZ010032594.1, from coordinate 12,127,889 downwards.
TTTACTCCCAGTGTCAGACCCTCGTGGATGTAAATGAATTTGATGTCCTTTCTTTTGCCCCTAAGGCCCTGAACTTCCAAGGGAGGCTGAAATATCTCCATGGGCAAAACAAATTGGCAGAAGATGGGACTTTGGCCCACCCTCAGCTGGCTCTTTTTGTCATTGCTACACCCCTGCAGCCACCCTCGATCTTGGAGATCAGGAGTAAAACTCTCCTTTTCCAAACAAAACACAAGCTGGACTTCACACCCATGGGTATCGACACAAGGTAGCTTTGCTTTTAAAGACAGAATCCGATTGGGCCAAACATTTATTTGAACACACAATGTTAAACATTTTCCTCTTGTTTTAAATTTTTGCAGAGGGAAGGTGGTTCTTGGCTACACTGAGATTGAGCTGTGTATGAGAGGCTCTGGGTATCAGTTCATTCACGCTGCTGACATGATGTACTGTGCTGACAACCACATCAGAAGTGAGTTATGTCGGACCTTGACCTAGTAGTACTTGTTAAATCAAAGCCAAGTCTATCCTTAGATGTTTGACTTGGCCTTTAGACGAGTTCCATTTAAGGACTTCACAAATATGAAATATGTGTTTAAAATCTATGTATTTTTCTCTTTTTGTAGTGATAAAGACAGGAGAGAGTGGATTAACCGTCTTCAGGCTTCTCTCAAAAGGGGGTACCTGGATCTGGGTGCAGGCCAATGCTAGGCTTGTTTATAAAGCAGGAAGACCAGACTTCATTATTGCTAGGCAGAGAGCACTAACGTAAGTTAAACCTGATTTTAATGATGTCATTGTTAATCTAATCTTTTGGTATGTCTAATTAATGCAATGCCTGTATTTTATAGTAATGAGGAGGGTGAGGAACATCTCCGTCAAAGGAAGTTGCAGTTACCCTTTAACTGCGCCACTGGTGAGGGTGTCTTGTATGAGGTTGGCCCCACACTGGATGTAGATGACATTCAAAATCAGAGCAAAGGCCAGAAAATGCTCAAACCTTCATCTCTGGATCCAGATTCTCTTCTCGGCTCCATGCTAAAACAGGACCATTCTCTTTACTGCCAGAATAATGACCCCAATTCCCAGTTTACCATTGACAAAGCGTTTGGGGATAGCCACGCCCTGCTCAATGTCCCTGGGAACACCTGGCAGCCGTCAACCCCAAACACTGTGCCTGGGATAAAGGAGGAAGCTGTAGTAAAAGACATGTTAGAAACCTTGCAGCAGATTATCGAGGTCGGCAATAATTGCAACAGCCTTGAGGATTTTAATATGGACAGGATGGAGCTGAAGGAGTGGGAGAACACTCTGCGTAGAATGAACTACAACAACGATATGGAAATTAACGAAATCATCACAGAAGACATCTTCTCTTATGTCGAGGATGTTCTTTTCAAAGAAAATGGCATTCAACCACTCAAGGACCTTGGTCCATTTTCAGAGATCTCTGAGTGTTTATCAGAGTTGGACTTGCAGAATAACTTGGCTGCTAACCAGGAATTCAGCTGCCAGGCAGGGGTGCATGGTGGATCCCCAGGTCAAGGTTCATTCATTGAAATGAACATCCAAGAGGGAATGGATACTAGTAGTCCTGGAAGAGAGACGGTAAAGCTCTCCCACATGGGGCCGCAGATGCTACCTGGGAACAATTTCATCCAATCATTTGAACTAAATCAGACAACCCCAAAGATGGCCAGCAATAGTAACATTTTGTTTAAGCCTTCTGTTGCTATGCAGCAAAGTCAGCAGCCAAACCAAGTCAAACTTGGTCTGCAAGGTGTTGTGCAAGAGAATGGTATAGTGCCATGTGGCCAGAGAAACCTACAGACTGGAAACCCGCCCCATCCAAACACAATGACTCTCCCTCTTCAGAGTCCTCTGCTGCAGGGCGCATCCACCCAGCCAATGGGCTTCCGCAACCAGAATTCCCTTCCCCAACAACCGTCAATCAGTCAAAACCCTCAGTGGGTACCCAGCAGCAACAGTGTAGTGGATAACAGGATGAACTTATGCGCCCAAAACGTTTCAGGCCCACAAGATGGAGGACTGCACTCTGGCCCACTTGCCAACCTACAAGGACAGTTTTCTCTTCACACTCAAAACGCTGCCAACACAGGACTGCCTGGCTGGCAACAATCCCAACCTACCCCTCAGGGAGTCCCCACATCCTTTTCCAGCGGGCATCAGTCGGGCTTCATCAGTCAAGTTACTGACTTCCAAAGAGACCCGCTTAAACAAATGATGTCGCACACAAACGGACAAGGATTCGGATCTGGCTTCCTTCCCCAGACATCTGCAAATGGCATCTATCCCCAGCAAGGTGATTTCATCAACAACAGCCCTCATAAGACCTCCACCAGCTGCATGTTCATGAGCACCCCTCAACCCTCAGTGAACGGGATGCAGTATGGTTCTGCCGATCCGGTATCTGGAATGTCATCCTGCCAGGGGGCTAAAGGTCTGCTTACCCAGAGCCCTACACAAGCATCCTGCTACTTCCAGAGAGGTCCTAGTGAAACCATTGTGGGCACAGCGGTCATCCCACAAGATGACACCAACATCAGCCCCATGGCTTGTCAACTACCACTTGGATTAACTCCAAATAGCATAATTTCTCAGCAGTATCTCTCCTGCAATAGCCAGACACAGGTAAACTGTACTAAAATGATCCATGGTGCAATTACAACTTCAGATTAATATGCGCTAGCTCAATGATCAAAGCACCAGGTGTGTGCTCACTCCCTATTTTTAGATTATGTCTTTAAGTTTGTTGAGAGTAGCAGAACTGCCCTGTTCCTACCCCAGGCTCAATGTGTCATCACACAATCAAGGCTTTTTAAAAGATTAGGTTATCCCAACTTTACCTTTCACATTGTGTTGTTTATGGGATACACAAGCTTTTGAGTTTGCTCCATTTCGTGTATTTGGTGTATTGCTGTAAATTATACAGAGCAGGGTTTCAAATTGTTTGTCTTCAATGAGATCAATTCTTTTAAATGTGAATTCATACATTTTTCACAAAAAGTACAAACCCTGAATTGTAAATTATACCAACAGTCAGTAACCACAGGCTGGGCACAAAAACTATAAAATGGAGAAAGTTCTGCTTTAAATTATTTTCCATGAACAGCTTAATGAACAGCGTGATATAATTTCCATGGAATGGACAAAGCATTCCTTTAATGGTTTCAATTTTGTCCCTTCACAGATCGCAAACCGTCCACTTAAGGAGACAGAAACGTTCCACTTTCCCACGCTGACCAACGGAACCACCTACTTTCCTGACAACAACCAAAGCAACTGCTGTGACTACTAGTCATAGATCCTTCATAGTGCGGCCACCATCGGTGTAGTTCCTGTTCCTAAAAAACAAGCACGCATCATTACTTTCTCCCTTGAGAGACACGCATCCACTTCTGATGACACTCTTGGCTAAAAGCCTACAAGACAATATAGAACTCTTGCTTTTTACCACACTTTTTTCACCATTATTTACTTGTTCACACCCTCTCTAATAAGAAATAAACAGTGGCAGAATGATTTTTTTTAAAGCATATCCTTTTGTCCCTTATGGATCTTGGTTGTTTTTTAATTTGTCATTCTGAAAAAAAAGCCAGACAGAGTGTAATGGCAAGGAGAGGCGTGCAAGCAAGTCAGTTTTTTTGTATGTGTGTGAGAGATAGCCTAGTGTTCCTTTATGAAGTATGCAGAAGGAATGGTGGAACCTTTTAATTGCGTGGCAACTCTGAGGAAAGCATTTCGAGGTGCACTGTTGATGCCTTTTATTGGGGTACGTTTAGATTCAAAAAGGGAAAGTCTGTCTGCAGACCTTTAACCTTTGTGTACCCCACTTTTTAAGACATAATTTTGTCTAGAGAAATGAATACTCTACTAATGGCCTCTGTGGAACCATTGGACTGTCGGAGCAAATGTTTGGCTTCAAAAAGAGTCTCGGAAGAGTTTATTGAAGCTCCACCTACTTTACGGACAACTGTGATGAGATGTAAGGTTGGCCAATCAAATTTATTTGAAAAACAAAATGAAATCCACACAGTAATGGAAAGTCCAAGGAAATATGGCGCCTTTTTTCCTAAACACTTTTTTTTGTGTCTATTCAAGGAGTTAACCGCAAAAATCTCATGTATCGTCTGCTCTTGCCACGCTTTTATGGTTGCGTTAACCATGTTTCATGTGTATTACAACAATATCTGAATGTTATCACTTACTAATTTGTTCAATTTTTGTTTTGTTTTTAAAAAAGAAAGTGTGTTTTGTACTTTTTTTATGCATATAGTCGAAATTATGGAAATGCCATTGAGCCATTTTTGTCCACTTTACTGATTACACTCTTGCTTTCTATTTGCTTGAACTCAAATTCTAGGAGTTTTTACATCGTGTTGCGTGCCATGAGAATCACAGCAGCCAGCGTATCCTGCCTCCAGATGACATGTAATGATAGAAAGAGAGTTTTCAGAAAGCTCAAAGTAGGGCTGAGCAATTCATTGAAGGGGATTTTCATGCGCATTTTGTCAGTAAAGCTGGTTCTAGTAAACCTCCAACGTGCGTTCAGATGGAGCAGCATTTACTACACAGAGCTGATAATGACATTTAATGACAGTTCACATCACTTTTGCATTGAACTAGGACTCGCATGTGAAAATACTACATACAATAACATGTTATTGTAGACTGTTTGAAATAATCTTATGTGAGATGATTTCGTAGTTGTGTGATTTTTAGTCACGCTGAATTAATAAATGCAGTTAAATCTTCTGTTTATAATGGAACACTCCTTGCTTTCCTTCTTCATGGGTATTTGGAGTTTCCGGTGCGAGAGCGCCCTCTGGTTTACTACAGATGCTCCCCTGACAAGATGTGCATGACAATCGTAGCTTTTCTCAATCGCATTTGCAATTTCGTTTTGACCCAGCCCTAGCGTAAAAACCAGTCACTCCCAAAGTAAATTTTTGTCGGAAGGTAACTTCATTTCTACAACCACAGTTAAACCTCTTTAACGTCTTCTTTAGCATCACTCTTGGTCATTCAGGAAGTACAGCAGCAGCCAAAAAGTTAGAGAATACATTTCTGTATTTGAGCCATTTCTCTTATGTGAGCCATTCATAAACACGTTCTCATAAATTGTATTCGTTTGAATGCGATTCATGCAGGAATTTTTTTCGTGAACGAGGCCCAAAGTTTGTAGCCCACTTCGTGCCTTATTTTTGACAATTTTAATGCCATTTGATACAATTGTAGCAGCATTTTGAATGTGTAAATATACCAAAACATATTTGTTTGAGATTTATCTTAGCTGCGCAAAATACGGCTGATTGGTTTATTGTAAAATATAATAATAATACTTTTTAAAGGTTTTACCTTTCTTCAGCTGTTGCTTCTTTTTCACCGCCTGCAGTAAGAACAGAAAGTTTGTAAATCCCTTAAACTCACACCCCCAAAGCCTTTTCCTTTCATCGTCTGAAACGGGAACACTGTGTGCCTTAATTTCTTCCCCTTCCAAAGGATATTTCACATATTCCTCCCTATTTTCTGCTCTCTTTTGATGAAATGATTGAAAGGAGGAAAGGAATTGAAACGGCAGCTATAATTGAATCTGAGAAGCATTGTTTTTAACAACTGGCCATTGTTAGCATGGACGGAATCGATTATGTTAGTTTGCTAATGTACATAGCCTCACAATTCAGTCATTACAGGACATATTATGCCCCGTTTGTCTTTTTAAGTGCCTTAAATAGATTTCATTTAACTTTTTTCCCTTTGACTTCGTTTGTACTGAAAGCTAAAGGAATTGTTGGCTTTAATGTAATGTATTTTTTCTCCGCTGGTTAAGATAGGAGGTTAGAAAATCGCTAAATGATTGATTGATTGATAGATAGTTGGTTAATGGGTGGTCAGTTAACCGATTGATTCGTTTATCAGTTGGTAAAGTTGACTAAATGATTACGCACAAATAATAGTGATGGATTTGGTTTGCTCTGATTTTCGTTTGTCACACTTTGAAATACCTATTACGCCTCGTCCTAATTAAGTGCGATACAATTAAGTGATAAAAGCTGTTCTTGCGCTGGGTAGCTCCGTCCACAGTGCTGTATATTCATTGAAACAGTGGTTCTCAAATGGTTTTACTTCAGATTTTACAGTCAGTTTTAACATGACATGTTTTATTTTTTGTAAAAAGGCTGCTTTGTCTTGCTAAGGCTAATTTTGTATCGTGCATTTAATGTATCTTAAAAAGTTGCAATAAAATGTTTTCACACGTTTTGTGTGAAATTGAAAATGACGCACAGTTTGTTTTAATTGTACCGCTTATGTTTATAATCATAAAGATGTTGCTGAAATAACACAAATAAAAAGCGTGTGGTGTCTGGGTTACTTTTTCACACACAAAAACTATTTTTAGGCTGTGACCCACCAGTTGAGAACCACTGTATTGAATATTAAAACGTATTTCTAACTAAGAATGAGTTTTTTAGTGATGACGACAGATTTCTTGTCACCTAAATCTTGTCCATCTGCTTAGTAAACTGTATTAGACAGTTTAATGTTTATGCCTTTTTTATGAATTTGACTAGACAAGGTTTAGTGGTCCAGAAAATGACCCTTTCGTGCCATAAATAAATTGGTTGTAAAATAATTAAATAAAAATAAAACAGGTTTGTAGTGGAATAAACACCAATAGATGTTGAATTGACTTGACCCACAGCATTAAACTCCGCCGGTGCCAAAAAAAGAAAAGAAAATTGTTTGTATATGCGCACTTGCTAGGACGTCCTCCCCTTTCCACTAAACTACGAATCCTTTAGGAAGAAATAATAGCACTTAACACTTCAGATGCCTGTTTCTTGTGTACCGTGTTTGTAAGGCCTCTTTTAAAATGCAGTATCTTTGTTTATTTGTTGTATCATTGTATGTTTCTTGTTTTTGTTTTGTTTGATTTTTGGCTTGTGCACCCTGCATTGTAAACGCTTCATACATGTATTATGTATCTTATTTTGTACATTTTTTTCAGCACACTTGTAAAATCTGTATACCCAAATGGATGTCCCACAAATACAGGCTATACACATACATCTATATTATATATATAATATATTATATTATATATTATATATATATAAATATAGCTCTTGTCTGTTTTGTATTTGTATTATCAAATGATTACTCTGTGATTCCCATTATTGTTATAAAACTAAAATGGCGTTGGTGACTCAATGGCTTTAGCTGCTCATTTTAAGATAGATAGATAGATAGATAGATAGATAGATAGATAGATAGATAGA
>CAIGQZ010032594.1:12106004-12120578 GCA_903798205.1 Danio tinwini | reverse complement strand
AGATAGATAGATAGATAGATAGATAGATAGATAGATAGATAGATAGAGTTTACATGTTTACCACACGGGGGCGCTAATGTATTTATTTTGAATGTATGCCATTACAGGTCAACTGTATGCTGTAAAAATGTAAAGTGAAAGGCAAGTGTTTTGTTGCGTCAATTGGCGTATAGAGAAATAATATGGGCTTTCTTGTAACTTTCTTGTGTGGTTGGCCACGATTTTATTGAACAAATTTGGAGAAATATAATCACTTTCGAATCATCTTTTACTCATTACCGCCCTTTAAACGCGTGAGTATAAAACAGATGTGTGCAGAGTCAGTAGCTTGCATGCACTTAAGGGGACTTTGCTGTGGTCCATAAACGTGTATTATATAGTACTGTCATTATAGTCAATAAATGTTGAATTGACTATTAATTCATTCTGACAGGAAATTGTGCGTCATAATCACGGATTAAACCTCGGAAAAATAGCCTAACCATGTTTTTGGGTGAATTGATTTCCATTTTAACCTGTACCTAACCATAAATACGGCCACAGTTAGTGTATAGGCCTAGGCTAGTGAAACCATGCAAGGTGGTTACAGTTTATTTTATTTAGATCCTTCAGTAAAGGTTAATCCGCATATTTACAGGGGTCGGCGTCATTCATTGTTCATTAAGGCATTACCCAGCAAGCATTTTCTGGTTTATAAAAGATGTCTAATAGACGTCTAAACATAGTCGTCTTGGCTAAAACAAGGCTAAATTTGGGCTATCGGTGAAAATCTAATACACGTGTAAGAATAGGCCAAAATGTAGCCTATACCGTCTAATTTGTCTATTTGACGACTAGTTTGGGCTATTATGTCTGTTAGATTTTCACTGACAGCCCAAGTATAGCCTTGTTTTTAGCCAAGCTGTTTAGATGTCTATTAGACGTCTATTAAACTCAATAGTTTGCTGGGTAATTGCTCATCCTATTGAAAACTGCTATCAAATCAATAGTTTCTCTGAATGGACTTTTCGGACTATAAAGGTAAGATTGAAAACAAAATTCTTCACCATAGGCGTTTTCTGTCATATTTTTCCTTTAACTGCTGAAACTATTGTTTATCCCAACACAAATCTCACGGCATTTGATTCAGTGGCTAGTTCGTTTTCTCTTGAGATCAGTGGTTTATCCACATTCTTAGCCCTCATGCCCCTTTGTGCGAATGGGAGTTTCTTTCAGTTATCAAATATTAAAATGATTTTTTTAAATAATAATTTGTTATATTAGAATCATTTTAAATTATTTGTCAATTTTAAATCTTAAAAAAAAACTTGTTCTACAGTAAAAAGTGATGTTGCTTCTAAGTGTGAATGTTGCAATGTTTCTTTACCCCGGGTATTTAGGCTACATAAAAACACTAGTGTTTCTTTGGTAAACTGTATATATTCTGTTTTGTATAGCCCTTATATTGTGGCATAACGATTCGTTTCTACATTTTAAGGTTTAATTTAAATCTAAGAAATTTAAAAGCAAAATTTAAAGAACTTTGGATTTTTTTTCCTTTAATGTCGGCCTGCTTGATTTAAATTACGGGAAAGCATTTATTTAAAATGTCCAAACTTCAAGTTTAAAGGCTGACCAAAAAGAAAAGCAAACATACCCTGTGTCCAGCAGTCTAATTAATATTAATCAGGCTTGTGAGCGTTTCTTGGTAACCTTCCTGGGGAGTCCAGCGTGTAATCTTGTTAATATTTATAAACAATCTCTCCTTTCTACTCTGATTGGTTGCGCCAACTTGCCAACGCCTGCCTTTCTGCAAATCACGTTTTGTTATAAATATTCATAAGCATGGAAACGTAATTTTGAACACCGCTGACCAATGAAAGGAGTTAAAAACTCTGACGTACTGTATCCTAGGAGATTTTTCCCCTTTGCCTTTAAGCCGTGGCCTCTGATGCTCTACGCGCGCTCCTGCGCAAATCTGTGCCGGTTGCCTGGTCAACCAAATGCGCGTGCCCCTGCAAACCGATGTCGGGAGCGCGCAGTTGGGGGACTTAGTGAAGCGGCTCGGCCAAAAATGAATTAGACACGAAGCTGGAACAAATTATGACGCGGGATTTGGTTTATTTGTGTAAATACCAAGTATAATGTATTATTCTAGCCAAACATTTGACTTTGGAGGCTTGTTTACAAACTCATCAGCACTGTTGAGGACGAATATGATGAAGAGGATTTCTTGTCACTTCTTATCAATGCTAAAATATATTTGAAGAGGAATTAACGTACACTCTTTGCGTTTCCTTTTATGTGATATTGAGATTCTGGGTGCCTTTTTTGCACAATTTATACAATATAATATTTATTATGAACGTTTTTTAAAATATAATGATTATTTTAACACCCATGACCTGCGCATGAAACCTGATTTTATTCGTTTACGGGTTTTTTGTTTAACTTAGAAGGATTTTCTGTTATAATTTGTGGTGTGAATTCATTTCACCTGAAGACTTGGACTCCTCATATTGACGCCTTAAACATGTACGCGGGACGAAAAAGAAGAAAACCGGTGCAAAGGACGTGAGTGTTTAAAAGAAAAGTGTGTGTTTGTGTGATAAATAAATGCAGCATATTGGATTATGAGAGAACATATGTAGTCCGAAATTAGACACTAAAAACAAACCAATATTTAGCGATAATTTGTGTTAAGGTTTATTGGTATTTCTGCCTCAGAAACTCCAAACAGTAATGTTTGTCGGATACAATCTCCTTAGACCAGTCTGTCTGAAGTAAATATTTATATTTACTGTTATTATTGCATTTCTGTTCATCAAACGTGGTAGTAATATTAGGAGCTAGTGATTATTGTGTTATGTGCGTATAATAATACTTAAATATACTTACATAAGGCTTTATTACTCTATTAGTTACCATGTACAAAAATGTACACTAAAAGTCCAGTATTAAATTGTATTATATCAAAAAATATCAAATTAAAGCTCTGAAATACTGTTCTGGAAATTTACGCAGTGCATTGCTATTTTTAAGTCACACATTTATAAAAAAAAAAATGATATAAAAAATCCTGTAAATTAATTAATATACTTACTAACATAAACTATGTATGAAAAGTAACTGTAGAGCATCTATTAATCATATTTCAACATTTACTACTTGCTTATTAAAGGTAAAATTCATGCTTTTTAACGTTAGTTAATGCACTGCTAGTTAACCTGCACTAATTGTATTTTTCATTAACTGTAATGAATGTATTGTTCGTTGTTTGTTCATGTTAATAAATGCAATAACTAATACAACCTCATTGTAAAGTGTTACCAAAATATATATAAAAAAATTCACATTTTAAATATATTTAGACGTTGACTGAATACATGATTTTACATAAACTTACAAGATTTACCCTGGAATTAGTTGCGTATAGCTATATTCATATATTTAATTATTCATTAATGCTTTTAAAAAGCATTTATTATAAACAGTTCTGCAACTAGTTTTTAAATCAAGTGTATATAGCTTTTACATAAATTATTCAAAGCTCATTTTTTTATATTTTTTAAATAATTTATTATTCACATTTAGATTTTTTTGATTTTTTATCACATTAACTAAAAATCGGTCTGCAGTGATTGTTTCTTTCATACATAAAATCTTGTGTAGGTATTTACAGTAACACACCATTACATTTCATAATCTCTGTGCATGTATGCGTGACGTGCGTGCCTGTGTGTGCGTGTATCAGGATTCAGATTTTACGCTAGGGTGGTGACCCGAAAGTGCTTGTTGTACAAAGGTGCACACAAATTTTCTTAAAATCAAATACTGAAATGTGTTATTATTCCTGAGAACAGCGCAGACCCAACAATATGCAAAAAATTAGTAACACTACAGGCAGAGCATGAAAGTTAAGAGCAAATTTGTGAAAACAGCCATGAAATTATGTGCAAATTTACTTTTGTATATTTTTATGGCATCCATTTTTTCGATTTGTCACCATTTAACCCACTGTTAAATAGTTCTTCATAAGTGTGTTATTGTATTCAGGGTGAAGCAGCCTCCAGCTGAAGGGGTGAAGTCAAACCCGTCCAAACGCCATAGAGATCGGCTAAACTCTGAGTTAGACCGGTTGTCTAGTCTTCTTCCGTTTCCAGAGGAGGTGACGAGCAGCTTGGACAAACTCTCCATCCTGCGTCTGAGTGTTAGTTACCTGCGCGCTAAGAACTTCTTCTCTGGTGAGTTAATATACATGTTGAAGACTGCATGTGTTTAGAGACGTGGATGTGTATGGATGAGACTGAGGGTGCTGTTGAAGCAGTCTGTTGCTGTGACGCAGGGTCAGACGAAACACAGTCTGTTGTTTGGGAAATATAATCTGGAATTGGAAATGATTTAATGCTTGGATCCACTGTACATCGTTCAGCTGAAAGGTTGGGATGGATGGATGGATGGATGGATGGACGGATGGACGAACAAGATAGAAAGATGGATGGATAGATGGATGGACAGACGGATGAACAGGATAGAAAGATAGATAGATGGATGAGTGGACAGACAGACAAACAGAACAGATGGATAGACAGATGAACAGGATGGATAGATGGAGGGACAGACAGACAGACTGGATGGATGGATGGATGGATGGACAGATGAACAGGATGGATGGAGGGACAGAGAGACTGGATGGATGGATGGATGGATGGATGGATAAGCAGACAGGATGGATGGATGGATGGGCAGACAGGATGGATGGATGGATGATGGAGGGACAAACAGACTGGATGGATGGATGGACAAATGGACAGACTGGATGGATGGATGGACAAATTGGATGGATGGACAAATTGGATGGATGGATCAGAAGACTAAATAGGTAGATGGAGGGAGGGAGGGATGGGCAGACTAGATGGAGGGAGGGAGGGAGAGAGAAATTGACAGACTAAATGGATGGGTAGACAGGATGGATAGATGGATGATGGAGGGACGAGCAGGCTGGATGGATGGATGGAGGGATAGATGGACAAATCGGATGGATGGATGGATTAACAGACTAGATAGATAGATGGGGAAAGAAATGGCTGGATGGATGGGATAGATGAATAGAGGGATGGCTGGACTAGATAGATGGATGGAGAGATGGGCAGACTAGATACATAGATAAACATGATGGATGGAGGTAGGGAGGTACGGAGTAGTGGAAGGGAGGGAGATACAGACTGGATGGATGGACGGATGCATAGGTTGACAGACAGAATAGAGGGAGGGAGGTGCATACTGGATAAACAGACAGGATGGAGGGACTACCTGGATGGACAAACCGCAAAGACAAACTAGATGGATAGAGGGAGAGAGGGATAGACAGACAGATCGGATAGATGAATGAATGGAGGGATGGACAGACTAGATGGATGGATTGATGGAGGGAGAGATAGATGGACAGACTAGATAGATAAATGGATGGATGGAGGGAGGGAGAGATGGACAGACTAGATAGATAAATGGATGGAGGAAGGGAGAGGGAGGAAGGAAGGAAGGAAGACACTAGATAGATGGATGGATGGATTGATGGAGGATGGGAGGGAGAGACAGTAGATAGATAGATGGACATGATGGATGGATGGATGGATGGCTAGATAGAGTAAAGGATGGACAGACTAGATGGATGGATGGATGGATGGAAGAATGGACTGGATTGATGGATGAACGGAAACAGTGAGATAGACAGGCAGACAGACTAATAGAGAGAGAGAAGGAAACAGGCTAATAGATATGTAAACAGGTAAACAAACAACCAGATATTCAGATGTTTTGTTGTTTTTTCTCCTGTAAATCTGTATTTCTGTCCTCATATTTTCCTGTTGAAGTGGATTGGAGTTGTTTTGTTATTCTGCTTGTTAGCCTCATTTGTGATGCTCTGTTTCTTTGGTTCTGGGGTTTGGGCACTGAGAATCATCAGCATCAGCACTTTAGCATTTGTCTTCAGCATGCACACAGAAGCTCTCCGTCCATTCATCTTCATGCAGGACACGTCATCACAGCATGTCCACACCTCTATGTCTGTTAATGCTGCAAATTTTTCTATACTCTTTCTTTCCAGTCAGACGACGTGTTTGCGTCTATAACTGCAGTTTTATTGGTGAAATATGTCATTGTCTCGGTGACTCTGGGATGGAGCGTGGACATGCTGCGCTGCTCTGCAGGAACGGCCTCCTCTGAGGCATGAATAATTCAACATAACGAGCTTAAAGAATTTATAAAATGGAGGGGTGTGTTTATTTAAGGAAGTGGAGTTTAAAATGGCTGTTCAGGTGAACTTGAGCCACTGATCGAGTGATCCGGGTGAGTTGTGAGCATCTAGCTGCTCTTCTGAATCATCTTGTGTTGTTGTTTTGCAACAGTGACTGATTGTTCAGTGATGTCACTGGCAATTATAATCACTGCAACATCAGTGATGACGCTGTTTACTTTCTATTAAAGGGACAGTTCACCCAAAAATGAAAATGTTCTTACTATTTACTCACCTTTAAGTGGTTCCGAACTTTTGTGAGTTTAATCTGAACACAAAAGAAGATATTTTGAGGAATGCTGTAACTATTTAAACTCATAGTAAGAAATATGATTCTTTGAAAGTCAATGGTTAAACTTTTCCATATTATAAAATTCCATAGTAAGCAACAAATGAAAATCAGCTAACGCTCATCATTATAACCAACGTTGCAATATTAAAGTTAGCTGATCTACAGTCACTGCATGATATGTTGGTGCCTGCTTCAAAGTTCCTTGATTATCACGCTATAATGAAAGTATAGTTCCTAGCCACATCGACTTGGAAAAAAACATATTTTAATGTTCTGTTGGTCTTAGTACATGTAACTGCAAAAGAGTCAAGCTTTAAATAGGAACATTATCAAAACTTTGGTCTTTTTTTTTGCTAATGGTCTAATCCGATTTAATGATGTATGCTATGCTAAGCTAACAGTGCCCCCACCAGACCCGAATATCGTCCTAATCGAACAACAAAAAATAACTTGACTTCTAGTTGAAAGGCCTCTAGATTATGCTAATTTTATCTAAATAAAATATAATCATGCCTTGATTTTTTATTATTTAATTAGGACAGTAAGGTCTGACTTAGACAAAAGTCTTGTCACCTAACAGAAATGTTGTACAGTATATAAATAATATAAATATAAAGTCATGGTGCAGTGGAAAAATAATTAATATTGTGTATGACTCCCATGAGCTTAGAGGACTGCATCTATACATCTCTGCAATGACTCAAATAACTTATTAATAAAGTCATCTGGAATGGCAAAGAAAGCGTTCATGCAGGACTCCCAGAGCTCATCAAGATTATTTTGATTCATCTTCAATGCCTCCTCCATCTTACCCCAGATATGCTCAATAATGTTCATGTATGGTGACTGGGCTGGCCAATCCTGGAGCACCTTGATCTTCTTTGCTTTCAAGAACTTTGATGTGGAGGCTGAAGTATGAAGTATCTCCTGTGGTTTGTACGGTAATGGGCAGCACAAATGTCTCGATACCTCAGATTGTTAATGTTGCCATCCACTCTGCAGATCTCTCGCACGCTCCCTATAATAAATGTAACCCCAAACCATGATTTTTTTTTCTTTACCAAATTTGACTGATTTCTGTGAGAATTTTGGGAATTCCATGCAAGTTCCAATAGGTCTTCTGCAGTATTTGTGATGATTGGGATGCAGGTCAACAGACGATTCATCAGAAAAATCTACCTTCTGCCACTTTTCCAAACGATCAACTAGAAGTCAAGTTATTATTTGTTGCTCTTACAACATTTGACAACAAGACTTTTGTCAGGTGGTGTAGGCTTCAACACCAAATGGACATGACAGTAAATCTGCATAATTCTTACAAAACCTGGTACCTAATCGTTTCTTACTAAATTTAATTCCTTATCACCAAAAAAAGATACATGGATGATAAATTAGCTTAGCTTCTGACTCCAGATCAGCATAAAGCACTTCAGAAAGCCTCCTCGGGGAAAAAAGGGATGTTGTAAGGCTGAATGTAGGTCAGTTTTTGCAACACTTCTAATGCCAGAGGAAGCTTTCTGTGTGATCAGAGAGACAGCAAATGAAGCAAGACCCCAATTAGACTTGCTCTGCTTCTTAGTGCACTTCTTAGTGTTGATTTTCTCTCTCGCTTTCTGCCTCTATTTATATTCTACAACTCCGGGTCATGGCACCAGCGGTTACTTGTCCCTCTCACTCTCTCCAATCCTTCAGTGAAACATAACATAATTTGTTATGCGTAAATAAAACATCATTTGTTGTGTGTAAACAGAGCAAATACTATCTGACGTCTGAATATTGGATTCGAGCATTCAGTAAAATGGCGGTAAGAATCGGGAAATGGAGCTAAATGATGGAGACAGCTATATATATCTTTAATTCTCTCATTTTCTCTCTCTTGCGGTCTTTGCATGCACTGATTTGACCTCATGCATTAGGAATAGTCATGCTTAGTCTAGCAAATTGGCTTTTTTTTGCTTTTTTTTCTGGCTTAGTGAATGCAGAGAAGATTCCAGTCGTTGTTTTTTTAGTTTGTTACCCCACAAAGTAGCCCACTTAATGACATTTTTTACTGTAGCATATATGAATAAATAAGTTAACAAATAAATAAAAGGCATTTGAGGCCGACATTAATCATTCTGGTATGAATATATATATATCATTTGTTATTTTGGCATTTAAATAAGACTTTTTATGAAAAAAACATACATTCATGCTAAAATTGCTGGGTTTGTTTTCTTCAGTTCAATTTAAATGACACCTTTTAACATAACGGTTGGGTGTGTCCATATTTGACCCAACATCGGGTTAAAACAGCCCAATTTTTAAAAAAATGTACTTACATTTTGTGAAGCACATCCATTATTTTGGAAATCAGTCAAAGTACATGTATGCATTCATTCATTCATTCATTCATTTTCTTTCAGCTTATTTATCAGGGGTTATCATTTTGCCAATAAATTACATTATCAGGTCTCAACAATAAGGACTGCTTGATGGCCCAGTGCCAACGTAATAAACAATAGACAGAATCGTTCCTGGCCCTATCTGTGCTGCCTTGTCACTAAAGTTTCATATTTAATAATGTGACCATTTGTCAATTGCATGCAAATACAGTCTTAGAATGAAGAAACAGTTTGTGCTTTTAAGCCTTTAAATGCTACCTTCTCTGTGATGTCATAAACACCATATTGCTTTTCGGTTCCTCTTATCTGAGCACATTATTTTTTCTGTAACCTGGTAACAACCAGTACAATGATAGATGACGATCAAGGCTAAAAGAAAACGTCTGTTTCTGACATTTACGTCGGTACAACACGATAAAAAAAAAATGAAGTGATGTTTGCCGTCAGTTTGGCAAGTCAGCCACCTTTCGTTAAATAATTTAGAACTGCAATAAAACTCCTCCACATTTTCCATACTGCTCTTTTTGTTTGCATAAAACTTTGAATTAATACTTTGAATTGTGTAATTGAATTACACATTAAACATTTGTAACCTACCTGTCCCACTGCACCCAACCCAGTCTTAGCTGGGGATCGAACCGCCGATTCTTTGCATGGAAGTCGGTTGCTCTAACAAGGAGGCTAAAGACCATGGCCTCTAGTGTCTGTCGCTAGAACACCTTCTGAGGTCAGAGTAGTGAGGTTTACATGCATAGTACTTTGCTAGCTGGCCTTTGTTACACTCATATAATTTTGTTTACAGTTTGTTTGCTTATATTATTTATTGTATTATTTAAACTAACTTAAATAATAAAAAAAATATAAATGAACATAAATCATGTTGGAAATTTTATACAGAAATGCCCATCAAAGCTTCTTTCCGAGGCCACATTTGGATTCCCTATTTATTTCTCCTAAAAAATATATGTTTTTTTTTTTTTTTTTTGATGATTATGTGTATGCCAGGTTAACGCAGGGCAATCTTTAATCCATGTGTGCATGCCAGAAACCAACGAATTAGGACTGTGAACCAGATGGCACCAGAGAAGCTCTTCATTTTGATCAATTTTAGCCACTGAAAAGTGTGTTTTACTCTCTCTCTTTCTTACTCCTCACACTCGCTCTGTTTATTCCTTTATCTCTCCTCATCCACTTTTCTTTTTTTTACAGTAATCCTATTTTTAATTCCCAAATAAATTTAGCTAGTAGAAATGTTAACATGCATCATGTGATTTATCAAGGATGCTACATACCCCCCCCCCACCCCTTTTTTCCCATTTTGCTTCATTTGTGAGCTAATTTAGCATGCAAAGTTAGCGAAGTGTAACATATGTGTATGTTTGCATATCATACGGCAGTAAAAATGTCACCCTGAAGAGCATTAAAGGCCTGGCTTTGCGTTTATTAGTCATGATGGATAGCGAATTGGGAGCTCCATCTTGGCATCCTCTCACGCTGATTTATGGTTGTGACATTTATTAAACACGCAAATAAAAGCATGTGATGTTATTCCTTGTTTTTATTGGCCTGTCGATGTCTTGCCAGCGTTCACTAGTCAAGCGGTGTTTCCAGTGATTCATTGTGTCACGAGACACAGTTTGCACAGAATCAGACGCCTGTGGTTTGTTTCACTTAATGGCATGACAACAATGTTGTGTTGGTTTAATCTTTTTGGCCTAGACAGTAACAGCACTGGGCTTGTATGTGTGTTGAAGGGATTAGCACTTTTATGAGGATGGTTTTGATTGTGGACAGTTATTTCACATGGTGCTATCTCACTATCAGAGATCTTTATATACAGTAAATTCTCTAATTAAACACTTTAGCAGAACTTTTGTGCATGTTTAAAGGAACACTCCTCTCATTTTACAACTCCCGTAGAGTTAAACAATTTAGTTTTACCATTTATGAATCCATTCAGCCAATCTCCGGGTTTGGCAGGAGCACTTTTAGCTTAGCTTAGCATAGATCGTTAGACCATTTGCATCTCGGTTTAAGCTATTTATAAAAAAAAATTTTTTTTTTTTTAAGCGAGATGCTAATGGCCTAATCCGATTCAATGATCTATGCTAAGCTAAGCTAAAAGTGCTCCGGCCAAACCCGGAGATCAGCTGAATGGAATCAAAATTAGCAAAATTACAACTGTTTAACTCTAAGAGTTGTAAAATTAGCTAAATAACAAAAATAGAGTGTTCCTAAATTAGATTCCTGGTTAAAGTCAGCGGTGTTGTCGGTAGGGATGCAATGATTAACCAAATCCACTACAAACCGGTCTTTAATTTGTCACGATTAATTAATCGTAAAGGCTTCTCAACACCGCCGTTTCTGCACAGAACAAAACTGCTGCAACTGAACAAAGTTATGCCAACTGTGCGCTAGTTTAAAGTTCCGAACTTGTATACCAAAGTTAATACGCACACACACTGAATTAACTGTGACAGAGGTCATTTACATATCGCATCTTTTACATGCACAAGTTCTTTAAGATTCTGCATCAAGCGCATGCATATGGGCCCAATCCCAATTCTACCCCTTAGCCTTTCCCCTTACCTTTACCCCTCGTTTTGCGCGTTCAAGTCAAGGGGTAGTTGTGTCCCAATTCTCTTTAGCTTGAAGGCGTAGGGCTAAGGGGAAGGGGTATACACCCCTTCGAACGAAGATTTTTCAGGATCACACTCTAAACCAAGGGGTAAGAAAATTTCCCAGAATGCACCAGCTACGATGGCAGTTTCGCTGCACCTGGAAGTAAGGAGAGCCACAAATTAGTATTTTTTTGTCATTATTACGAATTTTTACAACAAACCAACACATGTTTTAATATATTCATAACCACGTTAATGTTTTACCGTCATGCTTTTATAAACAACCGCTAAAATAAAAACCGCTAAATTTCGCGATCTATAATGCCTAATAATAACTCCTGTACAGCAGTCCCACAACATTCTGACACTCGATGACACTCAAATATCCTGTCAGAAAAGTCTAGTGGCTGAGAATGAGCGTTTTACAGTGTCTGCTATAATGTTAATGTTGTTTTTGGTGTGTTTACAGATGAATATGGCCACGGTGTAAAAGCGCAGTATAGTTACGATCTTATTGCCACATGTTCGCTCGTTATGATAACATAATATATGCCTTCAGTGATTTCCTGAAGATAAATACCGAAAAATAACGCAACTGGAATAACTACAACAGTCGTGATCGTCTGATCTCATATAAAGCAAGAGATCGCGATGACATCTGATGACGTGTGCAGGTGCTGTAGTGCTGTCCAAATTCTTAGGGGTAAATTTTGAAGCCCTTCCCCTTCACACTCATTTTTAAGGGCGAAGGGGTAGGGTTACAAAAATAAAATTGGGATTGGGCCATGGTCTGGTGCAGCCTTCACGCGGACGCATACCCCTTGCAATGACGCATAGAGTAAGCTCTGTGATTGTGCGCGTCAGAGCCGAGAGCTTGATGGAGCGAGTGTTTACAAGTGTTCAGTCCCGTGAAGGAGCTCCAGATGGAAACTTGTTTTGTGTTTACCTCATGATTAAAGTTGATGCACATCCGCCGGTTCTGAATGAACGAGTTTTAGCTTTGAAATACCCACGAAGAAACAAAATACCCATGAAGAAACTCGACACAGAGGAACATAACATACTGCCAGCTAGCGTTTCGGAAGTGTTATTGCAGAGCTACACAAACAGGCTTAAATCCAAGGCTTCGCGCAAGGCAGATCACTCGACGCAGAAATCTTAACCAGCCTTTATTTCCAATGGAGGCGACGGCTTCCATGTGCATATTGGGAGAGACATGCTTTCCAGGCGCACCTAGTTAAAAACGTAGAACATTTTCAGAATGCCGTGAGCACACTGCGAGTCACGTGATGAGAACTGACTGATCAGCTTCATACTTGTATGGATTATATACATTTCTACTCTTGTTCAAAAAGGAAAATATTAATCATATTATGCATAACAGTAAATCCATGATTATTCCTCAGACTATAATCGTACAACCAAAATCTATAATCGTTGCGTCCCTAGCTGTCAGAGTACTGCAAAGTGAGTTTTTTTGTTTATTTTAATGTCCTGATTTTTTTAAATTGTTTTTATATTTTTTTATAATCTTGACGAATTGCCCAATTAACGTAAAATGAAACAACAACACCGCTGACTCTAAATAAGAAGCAGCCAGAAACAAAATTTCTTACAAAAATTTTTAACTTTTTTTTTCAAAAAAAGGAGTTATTACACCAAATATTGATTTTGTAACTCTTGTTAACTTCAACTTGACACATTGGTATTGTGTTGAATATAAAAATATATGAATATAAATGTCTGAAAATGTGGCACCTTTTTTGTTATTTTATGCTAAATAAAAGGCTATAAATAAATTTTATTTTTGGCCTTTTTTTTTTTTTAAATAGGACAGTAAGTGAAGTGGGATAGAGAGAGGGGGTTGGAGTTGGGAAATGTTCTCAAGCTGGGATGCTACTGCACCATATGTCAGCACACTAACCACTAGGCTATTGTGCAGACGACAAATATTATCTTTAAGTCTATATAGGGCACTCCTTAAAATGAACTATTGAACTGAACTTTGAACTATTTTGACTTTGTATATTTTAATTGACTCTATCTAAATTATAATATTATCAATGTCTATGAAGTTAACATATATAGTTCTTTGTCTGAGTAAGAGTTAATAAATGTTATCCATAATTTACTGAATAAATGCAAAATTATGTTGTATTTAAACATAATTATTGTCATTTAAAGCTTTTTTCTGTCAGATAACTTGAAAATAATGTGCATTTGCATAATATAAAATTTAATATCTATCAATTTAATTAAATACTTAAGTAATTTTTAAATAGCTTTATGTGAAATGTTTTCGGTGACGTTGTTTATTTGAATATTGAAATACTTTAATCAGCCTCATTGACTGACCAACATTTCACCCATTCGTTCTCAGTAAAGTCATCATCCGCGGTGAAAGGCGATGTTTTGGAAGACGACAGAAATCCCAGTTTAGTGTAAACAGTATTTGAGTCTGGTTTGTGTATTAGCACAATTAGTCTCCAGCTTTACGAGAGCTCGTCTCTAATCACCAGCTTCTGAGCTCATTTTCCACGAAGAGTCTCTTCTGCATTTCTGCTCTTACACATACACACACACTGCTGTTACAACACATTATATCACACAGACTCCCAAACTCAGGAATCATTTACTTTTCCCTTTCGATTTCTTCAAAAAGCAAGAAATTCTGTTAAATTATATAACAGTATCTTCAGAATATTACTTGCCAAAATGTTTTTGTTCTGTCCAAAGATACTCATGACAACCTGATTTTTGAGATTGTAGTTAGGAATTGTAATAAATACAACACATTTAGATATGTTTATAGCTTAATTAAAATTTGATTAAATATACAAAATTAAAGATTTATTTTAAAATATTTAAAATAATGTAGAAGAAATGTATTACAGTAAATAGAAATAAAAAAATTTGTGGTGCTTCAAACTAATAAAAAAATATGGATATATATATGTGTGTGTGTGTGTGTGTGTGTGTGTGTGTGTGTGTGTGTGTGTGTGT
>CAIGQZ010032594.1:12085746-12096563 GCA_903798205.1 Danio tinwini | reverse complement strand
TGTGTGTGTGTGTGTGTGTGTGTGTGTGTGTGTGTGTGTGTGTGTGTGTACAGCTGGCTTTCTGCAGTGTTTTAGTGAATCAGACAGATGTTGTTCACTGGTGTTCAGTATTCAGAGCAGCTGTCAAACTGAAACACCAATAATTCTGCTCTATATATCTCTACCTCAGGACCTCTCCACCTGTTGAAGAGAGGGTGGGATGAATTTATCACTTTAGCATATATTAGCATCTAGCAGGCATTTTTATGACCTTGTAAAGCTCCTAGCAAACCTGTAAGCCACAACTGAGTCAAATGCTTTGTTTGTTTGTTTGTTTTTTTAAGCATTCCTATTAGTGAGTTTAGTACACATTAGCATTCAGACATCTACTATATGAGTCAGCTAAATGTTAATATATGCTAATGGCTCAGCATACATTAGCATTTAGCCTCATGCCAATTCTAATCACCTAGTGAAACTAAAGCTGACAGACAGCCGCTTTGTGCCCGTTGCAATAAGATTTTCTCTCCGTTGAAGTTCTGGCAGTGTCGTCAGGTTTCAGACACTTTCCTGCAGTGTGACACCAGCTGCAATGAGCATCAATCCAAGAACCAATAGGAGCACCGAATTTGATGACTCGATTCATGCGACAGTTCAAATGACCGCGGGGAAATGTCAAAACTGTTGTTTTCTTCCTGGTTTTATTATTGAGGTATGCTGTGTGCTAAATAGCCCCTACAGATTGTTACGTTTGCTGTGAGGAATCATTTCAGAACGCAAGATAGGGAAAGTGTCACGGGTGGATGATGTCAAACTCTGGGAGAGATTTCTTCTGTGTTTGCCGCGTCTTCATTGTCGTTCAGTCTGGCTGAGATCTTACAGTGTGACATGAGAGGCATGTTCTTATGATCAATTTATGTTTTTGTGGTCTTATATTTACATTAATATTGAGTTTAGTGTACATTAGCATTTATTAGGCCAACTGACGTATTCCCATTTTAATGACTTTTTATTTTAAGCAATCTTATGTTGTTTACTTGTTTTTTGTTTTTCGATTTTTGTTAAGTGTGTTCAGCATAAATAGCATTTAGCCTCATGCTATCGCTATGCACCTAAAAAAAAACCCAAGCGAGTAAAGGTTGATTTATACTTTATATGCTAGCTGGCAGTGAGATTTTATGTTCCTCTGTGTTTTTTTTAGTGGGTGTTTTGTTTTTTCTGAACGCTACCCTAATATACAAGTAGCTAAAACTAGCTTATTCAGACGTGGGAAACAGCGGACGTGCAACAACTTTAATCATAAGATAAACACAAAACAAATGTTTTCAACTGGAGCTCCTTCATGGGACACTTGTAAACACTCGCTCCAACAGGCTCACTCCTATTCTGCATCTCTCTGCCCCACCCACACTTGTCACCGCTATCAAGCCAATCAATCACAGAGCTTGTACTACGCATCATTGCAACATGTAGTGACATTTTTTGAGAGGTGCGCATCAGCATCAGCGGGAAGGTAGCACAGGACCATACGCTTACGCTTAAAGCAGAAGTATAAATTAGCCCTAAGATAAACTTATCATTTTTCTTTTTGCTGTTTTCTTTCAGCATTCCTGTTAGTGAATTTATCCTACATTAGCATTCAGCAGGCATCTCTGTGTCAGGGCTAAGCAATTGGTTAACCTTTAAGCCATCTTAAGTTATATGTTTGTATATGATCATGAAATGTTTATGTTTTTTGCTAGTTTTTGTTGTGAGTTTAGCATACATTAGCATTCAGCAGGCATCTATGTGTCAGCACTAACAATAAGTGAACCTTTAAGACATTTTAAGTTATGTTTGTATGAAAATTTGATGATTTTTGCTAGTTTTCGTTGTGCTTAGCATACATTGACCTTTAGCCTCATACTAAAGCTCAGCATCTAGCAAAACCTTACAAGTAAGATATAGGCGTGTGATCATTTCTGTTTGCTTTCTTTTAGCATTCTTGTAGGTGAGTTTAGCATATATTAGCTTTCAGCAGGCGTAGGCCTATGTTTAATTTATGTTAAGCCACTTAAGCCAAAAATAGTTTTATATTTTTATGATATTTTATGTATTATTTATTGTTGTTAATATATTTTTATTGTTATAATCCCATCTATTATAGAAAAGTATTGTTTGTTTCAGGGAGACTGATATGGAATTAACTTACTATCCTTTGGCTTAGTGCCTGATTTATCAGGGGTCGCCACAGCAGAAAATGAACCGCCAGTTACTCTGGCATATGTTTTATGCAGTGGATGCCTTTCCAGCTGCAGGCATTAAACTCAAATCTCAAAAAAAAGAAAAAGCCACTGAAGCTACAATTTAATCGGTATAAGCTAATGGCAATTTTATTTTGTTTGCTTGTTTTCATTTGATTGAGTTTAGCATACAGTAGCATTTAACGTTTATCCATCATAAGTACTTAGCAAACCATTTAAGCCTCAATTGAGTGAGATTTTTGTACAGTGATGGTTAGTTTTTTGCATGTTTGTTTTTAGATTTACGTATGACTTAAGTCTAGCGTTCGTTAGCATTTAGCAGATCTCTGTGTGTCAGTGCTAAGGCTTAGCGAACCTTTAAACCACAGTCCAGTGAGAAGCTGCCCAGAGCGATGAAGCAAGTGAAAAAGATTTGGTTGAGAGCCGCTCATCTGTGTGCGTAGAGAGACGTGTGTGTTGTGATGTTTTTATCGTTTGCTGGCTGTCGCTCTGTGTGTCGAGTGCAGTGTTCATCTGAAAGATCTTCCCTCTGGCAGACGCACACATCTGCTGCTGTGATGTCATCAACACATGACCGGACGCTCAGAGGCTCCAGTGTTAATATTTCATACCTGACAATATGCCTTTTTCTCTCCTCGCCTTTCTTGTGCTCTAGTTTTATCTGCCTCATGAAACGGAAGTCACCACACAGCTCTTCTTGTTATAGTATTATAGTGCTGGGCAGTGTGACCAAAATATTATTTCACGGTATGAGTCATTTTTCTCCCGGTAACAATATAATTTACATTCTAGATATTTAAATACACTGTTAACGATTTTTGTAAATTACACAATATTTAATTGACCTTTCTCTAAGCCACACCAAAAAACTGCCACATCACCGTTTAGCTTAGCAACCATAGCTATGCGCAGGTGGTCTGTCAAGCTTTCAAGCGAGGGAAACAAGCCAAAGTGTCATGCATATGGATTGTGCAAATCTGATACTGGTATTCTAAAAGTTTTACGGAGTGGTGGAATTTTTTCCCTTTCCAAAACCTAAAACCCAAGGGGAGAAATGGCAGCGTGGATCAAGCTGTGTGAGGGGTGCTAAAAACGGAGTTAAGTTGGTTTTGTATTCGATATTCCTGATACATTCACTGATAGATGGCAATAACTCACACACCTCTTACCCTAAAGAAATCTAAACTGTGTTTCCTACAAAAATACAAAGCAGGTTATGTTTCACAGCTGTCTTTTTTTTTTCGCTCGATATTATGAGCACTGCTCCGTTTAAGCTCTCACAATAGCTGTAAGAGTGAGCACAATCCAATTTTATTTCCATCTATTTCAAGCTACGAATATTTGAAATTACATATCAACAAAACCGAACTGAAAACAAAAACAAACTGAGCACTTGCGATCAATTAATGTACTTCACCCGCGGCTGTTTTTCAGTAATTTATATCCCTCATGTTCATGTCAGAGCTACAATTCTCTGATGTTTTTATCTGTCTTTTAGAGATTTAGGCCGTACGCGCACTATGTACAGTTGCCTTGAACCAGGCCAAAGCATGCTTGTCCCCCCCTCCAGTCTCCCCCGACGGCCCGTACTCACATTACATTCGGGCCTGAGCGCACTTACGTCATCTATGACGCGCTGCTCTGTAAGCACTCTTGCTCAGCACAGTAGAGATTGCTTTAGTTATATCGTTTAGGCCGTTTGATATGTGGTGAAACGCAGTCTAATATTTCGCAGAACAGATCAGCCACTTTTGACGCTCATAAACAATCATAAAGTCCTTGTGCTGCAGGAATTAGGAAGTTTGCTGAAGGCGCAGCTGACGTGCAGTGAGGGATTTGCGTCTTTAATAAACTATGACAGCTTTGCATTCATTGAACAGTACGAATGATTAATTGATCCATATTAAACAGTTCCCTAAAAGTCACGTCTCGCTTTCAGTTTCGGGCTTTGGTACGCTTGCACTCACACTGTAAGCATACCGCGCCTTAGCCCAAGTGAACCGCGCTCAGGCCCACCTCTTCCAACCGGGCCGGGGCCACCTAAGTGAACTGTGCCTGAGCCCGATTCATAGCACTCACACTTCTCAAACGATCCAAAAAGGGGCCTGGGCACGGTTCGGATAGCATAGTGTGAGTAAACCCTTAGTTATTGGTCACGACGTTATAGCGGGCGAGTGTCTGCTTTCATATTTGGTGTCAGATTAATATTTGCTGGTAGGAAAAAATCTTATTTGTTCACTTCTGCTATTTATACTTTGATTTGCATTTCAATTTATTTATTTTTTCCACTTAACTGCAAATTAGAATAGAAACGGTATAAAAAGCACACAAACATACTGACAGTTACATTGTTATGGGTCAATGATGCCAATATTTTTTTTCACAAATCCCTAAATTTCCCCTTTCTGGCCTTTTCTATGAATGAATTATGTAGAAGCACTGTCCATGCGTGTTTCGGGTCCATTAGTTACTTTTGCGTTACACTGTCCATGCGGGTTAGTAACGCTATGTTTTATTGCACAACAATTAGTCTATCAGGCTTTTTAGGTTTAAATAAAGAGAAATCGCAGTTTAATTTGTTATTATTAGATTCTTTAAAATTTCACCTCTCCTGCTGTGCATGAACTAAGCTGTTAAATGGTCAGCGTATGAGGCGGCTAGGCTAACCTAGCTTCAATTTTGAATAAATTATTCAAAAAATTATTTGTAATCTGTTGCCTATTATGTCGTGAATATACTCCTGTATTGCATAATGCAGTCCTTTTTTGCCTGGCTTTCTCAGATATCTCACCTGTTCACCAAAAATGACTAATTATATCCTTGGGAATGTCTGACACCGGCACATACATATTGTAATAGACGTGCCAGGCACAAAAGCTTAACAGGCATAGCAACAGTAACTAAGAAGGGCGGGGCTTAGCGAAGGGTCAATTGTAATACAGTATGAACTGTATTTTACTGTAGGTCAGTTATGCGGTATGTTACTGTATTTTAAAGTTGCACTGTGCAAATTACTGTATATTTTACAGTAAAGATATACCTACAATTCTGTAAATACAAAAACAGCAAGATAAATGGTGCTGTAAATTTAAATACAGTATTTTTGCTGTAATTGATTTACAGTAAGTTGCTGATGAACTGATGCCAGTAAGATACTATAGATTCTACAGGTAATTGTGAACAGTGTAAGTAGTTATTCCAAAAAATCAACAAAAAGGTTTATAATAAACATAAACACTTCAGGAATGAAAAAGGACTTTGCCTGTTTTTTACTTTACCTTGTTAAATATAGTAAAGATACTTAATATTAGATTTTTGCTGATGTTTTCTAACTCATTTTGGCTGATCTGATGCCAGTGTCTTAGTTTTGTTTACCCTAGTATAAGTTTTACCAGTGCCCTCATGTGAATTAGTTGTGTTACTGGGTGGTTATTGAGAGGATGTTAGTTGGCTGTAGCACTACAAAGTTTGTGAGAAGTCAAAATTTACTATGTTTATTTTGCTAGCACACATTGTTATTCTTTACGTGAACAATTAATCTGAGTAAATTAGTCCACTGAAAAAAAAATTGTTTTGGTAATCTTCCATCAAAGTCTGAACAATTCGTTCTGTGTTAGGAGT
Organism: Danio tinwini; assembly: GCA_903798205.1. Lineage (NCBI taxonomy): Eukaryota > Metazoa > Chordata > Actinopteri > Cypriniformes > Danionidae > Danio > Danio tinwini. The sequence goes on along the minus strand of CAIGQZ010032594.1, from coordinate 12,090,720 downwards.
GGTGATCTTTCTCTATTGACATTAGTTTGATGGCTTCAGCCACAATATTCTTAGCCATGCCCCTCTTACTATGAGAGAATGATGCACTAAAAAAGCCCCGTCACCTACTGAATATTCATTTTCAGTTGAAAGTACATCAGCATGCTAAATTAAAAGTCTCAGAAACATCTAGTTCACACTGACATTCACTTGCTAAGGGATATTGTACACTGAGGTATTCTGTACTCACATTTGCCATTTCAAGTTAGAATCTAAAACAAATCACAGGTAAAAGTTTGCCTCAGATTGCTGACCTGATCTTATTACAAGCACTCCAGTAAACACTTTCAGCTCAGACTCATTAGCACATCTTTCTCAGGCTCACATGCAGTGAGTTAGACAGACCCACTTATTCACATGTATACTGTATATATTGATTTAAAAAATGTATTGCGGTTTAACAATTTATTCTGCATTAACAGTATATACCATTACACCTCCCAGCCCTACACTGTAAAAAAAATCTGTTAACAGTTTCCGTATTTTGTGATTCACAAGTGTTATCTATTTATTTATGGTTGTGAATTGCATTATGGGATGTTGATCTCTGCTCTGTCAACTTTTGATGTTGACTGTTGACTGTATTGTTGTTGTTTTTGTTTTTCGTTGTGGTTTTTATGTTTTATTTTCTTTGTATGATCCCAATTTGTGTACCTTTTTGCATATTCTAATAAAAAAACTTTTGATGTTGAAAATTCAACTCTGCAGTTTAACAAAGTCAATATTTTAGTAGTTTGAAACAATATAATGAATAAGAAATAATATATAGAGAAATAAGTCTCTAAAATAGCAAATGTACTGGCAGTTTATTACCAGGTTTTTGTACTGTAATATATAACCAACCCAGACAATAAACCACTTTAAACTGTTAAAAATGTTAACAAAAGTCCCTTTTTTATTTTTCAAAGATAAAGTCAAAATCAAAGTCCTATAATGCAATTCAAATGCTTAAATAAATTGGGGGAAAAAAAAAAAAAACAAGAATCACAAAATTCAGAAAACTGCTAATTTATGATTATTTTTTACAGTACATCCATATATATGTAGATCCAACACTTGCTGCAGAAAGATAGCCGAAAACAAGACACTTCTTCCTCCACCTTTATTGGCTACAAATAACTTTACGATCAGTGTTGGGGAAAGTTACTTTTGAAAGTGGTGCATTACAATATAGTTACTCCCCCAAAAAAGTGACTAGTTGCGTTACTAAGTTTATTTTTATGGAAAGTAATGCGTTACGTTACTTTTTAGTTACTTTTGCGTTACTTTTTATTCTCAGACTGAGGCTTAATCTCTTTCAGGACTTTTTCAGGGTTTTTTTTTCTTTCTTTCTTTTTTAATAGAGGAGCTCTGCAAGTTACAACGTGCTGTATAACCTTCACCTACATTTATCTTTAAATTCAAGAGTTTACACTTAGCTGATGATTAATTATAAGCTTGTTTGGCATGCTGTCCCAGGAGAGAGCCCTGAGCTCATGAGATCCTCGAGCCCGGGGCTCCCTCCCGTTGCAAGGCGAGAGGGGAGATTGAGCTCAGGTAGATCTCGAGAACTCCCCTGTCGTAGTGATTGAAGAGCAGATTGTAGTTCTCTTTAACGAGATAGTAATAGATAGGGAGCAAGTCTATAGTGTTGATTAATCAATAACTTTCAGGTTGCATGTTTTTAATCGGTGGGAGGAAACCGGAGAACCCGGGGGAAACCCACGTGAGCACGGGGAGAACGTGCAAACTCCGCACAGAAATGCCCGCTGGTTGGTAAAGCCTAGAACCATTGACATTCTTGTTGTGAGGCAACAGCGCTATAAATACCCGGGGTATTTATAGTAGCTTAGGGATCATCTGATTGGTGCGTAGTGAATTGGATAATGTGGGTCCAGCCGCTAGCAATCATAAGCACGTGATCCTCTTGAAATTAGTTTATAAATAAACTTCACAAAAAAAAAACATAAAAAAAAATTTAGGATAATGTTATCTGAAAATCTATACAGGGCTCTACATGCCGTATATACAGATTATTGAAAGTTTAAAGCAATGTTTTTGCTACTTTTGCACTATTTGTCTTAAATAAAATCACTGTCCATTGAGACTCTTATCCCCTTTTCCTTTTCTTCGATGCGTTCAAAATGATGAACACATTCTCTGATTCATTGTGACTAATTTAAATTCAGCAATTTATTTTTTAAAAGCTAAGTAATTAAACTAAAAAGTGACTCAAATATTGTTACTTATTTTTGAAAAGTAATGTGTTACTTTATTCGTTACTTAGAAAGTGATGTTATTACGTAACTCTCGTTATTTGGCGGTTCATTCTGTTGTGGCGACCCCTGATTAATAAAGGGACTAAGCTGAAAAGACTTACTCAGGTGACACGGTGGTGCAGTAGGTAGCACAATCGCCTCACAGCAAGAAGGTCGCTGGTTCGAGCCTCGGCTGGGTCAGTTGGCATTTCTGTGTGGAGTTTGCATGTTCTCCCCGTGTTCCCGTAGGTTTCCTCTGGGTGCTCCAGTTTTCCCCACAGTCCAAAGACATGTGGTATAGGTGAATTGGGTAAGCTAAAATTGTGGTGTATGTGTGTGAATGAGGGTGTATGGATGGTTCCCAGTGATGGGTTGCAGCTGGAAGGGCATCCGCTGTGTAAAACATATGCTGGATAAGTTGGCGGTTCATTCCGCTGTGGTGACCCCAGATTAATAAAGGGACTAAGCTGAAAAGTAAATGAATGAATGAATGAATTCACGTTACTTGTAATGCGTTACCCCAACACTGCTTTCAATTAGTCGACTAATCGTTTTAACAAAAGAATACTTGTCAATAAGGACATTTTTTTGCAGAGGACAGCAGTATTAATTTTGACCAGTATTCTTTTCCCATGTAAGTTTTTTTTTGTCACACTGTGCTTCAGTGAATATACAGTTGAGGTCAGAATTATTAGATTTATGGTAAATTTTTATTCTTTCCCAAATTTCTGTTTTATGGAAAGATTATTTTTCAACACATTTCTAAACATAATAGTTGTAATAACTAATAACTGATTTCTTTTATCTCTGCCATGATATCAGTATACATAATATTTTACTAGATATTTTTTAAGATAGTATTCAGCTTAAAGCACAATTTAAAGGCTTAACTAGATTAGTTAGGGTAATAAAGCAAGTCATTGTATAACAGTGTCTTGTTCTGTAGACAATCAAAAGTAAATATTGTTTGAGGGCTAATGATATTGACCTTAAAATTTTTTTTTTGTTTTTATTTTTATTCTAGTTGAAATAAAACAAGTAAGACTTTCTCCAGAAGAAAAAATATTATTGGAAATATTGTGAAAAAATTATTTGCTCTGTTAAAAATCATTTGAGAAATATTTGAAAAAGAAAAAAGAAAATTCGCAGCAAGGTTAATAATTTTCACTTCAACTGTACGTAACTCATGAAATATGCTTAAAAATTGCTCTTTCACTCCTGTTAGCAACTCTTTAAATAGGACTAGCTTCAAATCGCGTGGCATTTGGTTGACATTTGAACTACTTCATTCATATTTCCCCTCAGCTGTTTTGACTCTGCCTGTAAAAGCACATGAATTGAAGCCAAAAACATTTAGCGCAGGTTTTCTCTGTGCGGAGAGACTCCAGTCGCTGAAAAGGCTCGATGTGCAGTGACCCGGGACAGGGCCATATACATAAACACTACCGTCATTTCAAGAGCTTATAGCAAAGGAGAGTTTGTCTGTGAGAAAATAAAACATTTTATTTTTGTTTTCATAAATGCACGGCAAAGAATTGTAAATGTTCAGTTCAATTCCATGCTGACGGTGGTTTATGGTAGCCAAATATTTGGTGTTCAGTTTGCATAAGACCAGCACCATGTAAAGATTTTGATTGGCATATTTTAACTGTCCTTTAAAGTATTTTGATGCTTGTTCAACATCAGTTGGACCTACTGTAGATGATTGGTGTTTATGGCTATAGTATATCTATTTTGTTTTATTTATTGGCTAACATTTGAAATTAATCAATATTTCCACTGACCTTTATTAACTCCATCAATACTTGGTATATTTCCATATATATATATTATAATTCTACTTTCTAATAACAATTTTTTTTGTGTTTGTAAGTACATAATATATTGTGTAATAATATATGTTTACTTATTTTGCCAAATACTATATTCAGCTTCAAGTGCAACATAAAGACTTAATCAGGTTATTATTTAATTTAATTGAACTTAAAAGGTCTGGGCACGGACCCTGATCCGCCTGTTAGTGACCACTAATCTCCGCAAACTTTGCAACAACAAAAAAATCAGCATTCATTATTTTTTGTGTCTATCTGAATTTACATTGAGTGCCATGTTAAAACACTTATGGCAAGGCGCAGTGTTTTGGCCTCATCTGCGCTTTTGTCTTTTTCTCCTTCATTTGCCATGCTGAACTCTCAGAAATGCAACACACACACACACACACCGACACGTAATATAGTGTGTAATAATATGTTTCTACTTATTTTGCCAAATACCATATTCAGCTTCAAGTGCAACTTAAAGACTTAATCAGGTTAATATTTTAATTTAATTAAACTTAAAAGGTTAGGTTAATTGCGCAAGTAGTCCAAAACTGGAGTATTAGTCACGTTTTGTTCATTATTAGCTAAACTAAAAAATCATATAGTTTTACAAAATGAAGTTCGATAACATTAAGAAAAGACGCTGATTAATAACATCTAAAATTTTAAAATGTGGCATTGGTAGTGAAATTGAATAAAAATAAAAAGCTTATTTTATAATAGAAACTTAAGACAAAAAAATAGTAAATCATCAAACATGATTAGTTCCACAAGAGAGGTGTTCTATTAAGCATTTTTTATTCTTTAAAAGGTTAAGTTAATTGCGTAAAGTTATTGGTTATTGTATAACAGTGGTTAGTTCTATAGACAAAAAAAAA
>CAIGQZ010032594.1:12033611-12075746 GCA_903798205.1 Danio tinwini | reverse complement strand
GATGGATGGATGGATGGATGGATGGATGGATGGATAGATAAATAAATGAATGGAGGAATGAATGGATAAATCTATGAATGGATGGATGGATGGATGGATGGATAAACATATTTACAGTAGATAGACAGATGGATGGATGGATGAATGGAGGAATGGATAGACAAACAGATGGATGGATGGATATATGGATGGATGGATAGATTATTTCTCTACATTATTTCTCTTCTTCACACCATGACTTCTCTGCTTCTCTCTTTTTCCTTCTTCCTCCTTCCATCTCTCTCTCTTTCTCGCTCTCTCTCTCTCTATCTCACTCCCCGGTGTTGTGTACAGTTGTGTGTGTGTGTGTGTTGGAGTGTGAACGATGCAGTGGTACATATTTGATAGTAATGTTTCCTGACTGCTGCCCGTCCCCCTCCCCCCTCCTGCCCCGTGAGAGCCCCGTGTGGGCTGTTCTGCCGACCAACAAGCCGAAATATTTATACTGAGCGCTGCTACTCGCCCGTGTTTTCTGAGTGTGTTTGGACCAGGTGTGCATGTATGAATGAGTGTGCGTCTGCGTGTTGGCATACAGTGCAGATGTTTTGGCAAATGAGAGGGACCATAGAAGATATAAGCAAAAAAAAATGATGCCAGAGTCACTAAAACACACCAAATCCAATGGCTTATTTTGCTGTGTTATGAAACTGACGGACATTATTCTGTGCATATTACAGTATCTAGCAAAAGATGATCACAGATTAATGTGAAATATGGATTTAGTGATTTATTGCTTGTTGTTGCATATCAGGATTCGGTTTGCATTTAGAAAACTATTCTAGATCGCTGTGTTTGCAACACAAACATAAGTACAACCTAAATAAAACATTGATAGGATTTCGAGAGAGCTTTTATTTACGCTCAGACGGATGTCCCAGAAGATTCGCAGTGTTGCTCTTAGGGATCCTTCTGTGAATCTGTGTTTGTTTTCTTATTATTAATGTTATTAAAAGAGCCATTTTCTACCGTCTTTAAGTATTTATGGTTGTATTTCTTTCTTCTTGATGTCAACATGTAATATTAATATTTTGAAAGTCAGGTTCTCTCGAATGTCCACACAGACTAGCCATGATTATCAGGTCACAGTCGGTGCTCTAGGGTTTTATCGATGGTGGATTTGTACAGTGATTCTACAATATAGTCATAAACGGTTGTTTTTGTGTGGTCTGTGGATGCCTCAGATTAGTATAATCGCAGATCTACACTTAGAGCCACCAGATGGTGAAGAGCTTTAAAATCCCCTCTCTGCAAAAACACACCGCGCAAGAGTGCATTCTCACCATCAGTATTTAATGACAGCATGAAATGGATAGCATTTACTTTCTTTCTCAGCTTTTTTTATCAAGCATTTGTGTTTAGATTATTCCATAAAAATTACTTTTAAAAAATTGTTCAGTAATTATTTATTTATTTTAGTTGAATTTTGGGGTCAACTTAAAGGTGTTGTATGTTAGTTTTTGACTCTTCTAAAGCATAAAAATATGTTTGCAGATATTTAAGAAACATGTTAAGTCAACATTCTTGTTTATCTGAAAAACAATGCTGAAGTCAGATATTCTGCTTTGAAAATGTGCTTTACGTGCTAGAACACTGTCTTTGTTTTGGTTCTTTTAACCCACCCACTGCCAGTTTAGCCAATTATATTTCAGCACCTCGGGTTACCTTGGTGGAAAACAACGTATTTCATTCATTCAAGTGTGCGCCCGTGACCGAATAGCGACCTCTGGTGGACAGTAGCAGTCTCTACAATGAGATGCAGATTTAAAGTTCCAAAGGAGGTGGTTATTAATTAGCAAATAATATAAATATTATGAATGTAAACATTAGTTGAGCAGGTTACATTGTAACCCTGTGTTCTAACAACACGCTACATAATGAGATTTGCAGTGATGAGCAATTTGGCTGTTTGCACAAGACGAAACATGACAGAAAGTTAAATACAGCCATTCAGAAGCACAAAATAGTGCACTCACTGCACTCCAACAAAATGGTAAGGTTTATAATCTAATTAATACATATTAAACCTCTTTAACATTATTAAAAGTAGATGCTGAATCACTGATATGTGTTGGTTTGCATTATTTCACAGTTCTAAAGTTCAAATTCAAACTGTTTATTTTATTTTCAAGATCTGAGGTGAACTATCTGCTGCTGTTTTTAGTAGTATGGCAATAAGTATCATGTGAAATGGCATTCAAGCTCACATTATTAGCATTTAACACTAAATAAAGCACAAAAGGTGTACCTGAGGTGATCAGTTTATCCTGTTGTTCACCTGTGAGAAATTTCCATTTCTAATATATCAATTCGAGCTGCTGTTAGAACAAAAACTCTTTTTAACATGAAAAATATGTTGCTTTCATTTAGAACACAGTTTGAATCAGCCTTTAGGCTCGATAAGTCTTGTTGGTGTCGTCAATCTGGCAACCTGCTCTCGCGTTTGTTTTGATCCAGGAATGCAATACCTAGTTCAGCCACTGGGTGTCAAACTTATATACTGCACCTTTAAAGGGTTAGTTCACACAAAAACGAAAAGTATGTTGTTAATAACTCACCCTCATGTCATCACAAATTTCTGAGACCTCCATTCGTCTTTAGAACGCATATTCAGATATTTTAGATGAAAACTAAGAGCTCTCTTATTCTCCATAGAGGCTCATTTAAAGTCCAGAAATATAGCAAAAAATACATTCTCAAGAGCAGTGTTTGGTGTAATTAGTTACAAAGTATGTACAATTAGATTTATTTTTATGGAGATTTTTATTTGATATTCTTCTTGTGGGTCCGGCCCCCAAGGAGACTGTCTAGTAAAACTCTGGCCCTCTGACAAATATAGTTGATGACTCCTGCCTAATATTGTGTTCCAAAGATGAATAATGATCTCAGGAGTTTGGAACAACCTGAGGGTGAGTAATTAAAAGCAGAATTTAAATTTTTGAGTGAACTAACCCTTAATCTATGCAGACTATAATATATTGGTGGTTTAGCATACTGTTTTTTGTTTTTTGTTTGTATGCTACACACATATAGCAAAAAATGTGTGTATCATACTGCAGGCTTAGTTGGAATGGCATTTTAATGTCAATTTTTTATTTTTTTTGCAGTGAATGTTTATTATGGGTAATTACTTTTATTTTGAAGTTATTCTTTAATTATGTCATCAGATAATTTCTGTTCATTCATTTTTTCAATGCACATATTTTCTAATCTAGTAACTTGAACAAACTAGATTAGAATGTATGTAGTTTTTAAGACTTGCTTCTAGCGTCCTTTAGCTACTTTCCGTTAAAAGCAGTTGGGAATTCAGTTTTATTTGCTTTTATTTGACATGCAAATGCAGGCACACAAAAGATCTCTCAATGCGCTCTCTCTTCATCTGCCTGTGATTTAAAGAAGGCAAATCAAATTTTATATCATTTTAAAACTAATAAAATATTTGTTCAAATATTCCATTGCAAAAAAAAAGCAATACTAGCTTTAACTTATCTAGGACTTGAAAATCATCTCGGAATAAGTGGGATAATCAACGGCTTGTCATTCATTAAAGGATGCTTTGCCTCGGGTGTTTTTTTTTTATTTATCTTTTTTTTGTGCATGCATTTAAAGAATCATTTTTCTTTTTTATAACTTTATGATTGTCACTTTTGGACATTTCTCAAAAAAGTAGTGGTTGTTTTTTTATGACACTGTTTTGAAAACCTGTTTTGGGAGATTCTTTAAGCATTTTTTTTTTTTTTTAAGAAATTTGAGAGAATTATTTTCATCTACAATATAATAACTAGTAAACAAATAGTTTCATTTCTGAACTTTGTTTGTTTACTTTCACAGGCTCTCAATGGCTTTGTGTTGGTGGTCACAGCCGAGGGGATCATTTTCTACTGTTCTCACACCATTCAGGATTACTTAGGGTTTCACCAGGTAAATATCATTTTTAACAGTCCAATTTTAACAGTTAACAATTTTCGACATATTAATGTAAACACACTTTGAATATCTTTGGGATATGAATATTGGGATTGGATGTTACTGCACACAGGTGCTGGTCATATAATTTGGGGTTTTCATTAGTTGTCATCAAAATTAAAAGATATAAACATTTCAAATATACACTCACTGGCCACTTCATTAGGTACATCTGTCCAACTGCTCATTTACGCAAATTGCTAATCAGCCAATCACATGGCAGCAACTCGATGCATTTAGGCATGTAGACATGGTCAAGACAAGAGTTCAATCTGAGCATTAGAATAGGAAAGAAAGGTGAATTAAGTGACTTTGAATGTGGCATGGTTATTGGTGCCAGACGGGCTGGACTGAGTATTTCAGAAACTGCAGATCTACTGGAATTTTCACCCTCTCTAGGGTTTACAGAGAATGGTCCAACCTTGAGGCTGATGGGCTACAGCAGCAGAAGACCACACCGGGTGTCACTCCTGATTTCTGCTGCGACATTCAGATGGTAGGGTCAGAATTTGGCCTCAACAACATGAAAGCATAGATCCATCCTCCTTTATATCAACAGTTCAGGATGCTGGTGGTGGTGTAATAGTGTGGGGGGTATTATCTTAGCACACTTTGGGTCCATTAGTACCAATTGAGCATCGTGTCAACACCACAGCCTAGTATTGTTGCTGACTGTGTCTATCCCTTTATGACCACAGTGTACCCATCTTCTGATGGCTACTTCCAGCAGGATAACGCGCCATGTCATAAAGCACGAATCATCTCAGACTGGTTTCTTGAACATGACAATGAGTTCACTGTACTCAAATGGCCTCCACATTCACCAGATCTCACCTTCTTACCTTTGGCATGTGGTGGAATGGGAGATTCGCATCATGGATGTGCAGCTGACAAATCTGCAGCAACTGCGTGATGCTATTTTGTCAATATGGACCAAAATCTCTGAGGAATATTTCCAGTACCTTGATTAATCTATGCCACGAAGAATTAAGGCAGCTCTGAAGGCAAAAGGGGGTCCAACCCAGTACAAGTAAGGTGTAGCTAATAAAGTGGCCGATGATGAGTGTATATGTCTGTGTGGAATGAATGTATACATTATACAAGTTTCACTTCTGGAATGGAATTAGCAAAATAAATCAACTTTTTGAAGATATGCTAATTATATGACCCATTCCTGTATATCTAAACATATTTTGGATCACTCATATCACTCTACTTGTAAACAGACCTCGATTGTGTAGTTGGCTAAATTACATCCAAATCATACATTGATTTTACAACATTTTAGCAGCGAGTAATTTGATGTTTATCTGTCCACATTGTGAGGTCAGGACACAGTTTTAATCTGACTGATAATCATGCCCATGTATGTGCACTTTCCCAGAATCAAAATTACGTCAGACTCAGCTGTCGGATAATCATTACATACAGTATTTCTCACCTCTATTCTTAGCAAGCACACACATATTTGTTTATGTGATTTATCTCCATATGTGTAGTGTATTTTATACTGTAAATATTGGGATTCTGCTTGTTATATGGCCGTATCCTTCCCCTACTATTAAATCCAGCCCTCACAGCAAACCTGTGGCACATTTTGAATGTGAATAGACCCCGTTAAGTATGATTTTTAAGCATTTTGAATTATGAGGACATAAGGCATGTCTCATCAAACTGGCATAATACTGATTAGTACTGTAGTGTTTCTCTTGAGCAACAGTTTTAATGCGGTAAAACTTGAATGAGCTTAATCAAATAGGCTTTACTCTGAGATTCAGTCTGGTGTAATCCAGTTCATCATAATTTACTTTTGAGTTATCCAACTTAGGCCTCACTGTGCAGGTTTACTTTATGTGCCTACAGTGTCTTCCTTTCGTTTATAATAATGTCTTTAATTGAGAATGTGTTCAAAATAGTCTGGAATGTCCAGTTTCTAGTGTATACAATGTAAGGATGGCTTAAAGTTCTTTGAGGCAAATTTATTTTAAAGTCTGTGTGAAATCAAAATTTACCATGTTTATTTTGCTAGCGCACATTGTTATTCTTTAAGTGATCTATATATGTATGCAAGTTAATCTATAAAACGAATATGTATTCTTAGTCACGCCCCTCTTACCATTAGTTTGCTATGAGGGAATGATAGTGCCGTACCCTACTCAATATTTAGTTTCAGTTGCAAGTTCATCAGGATACTGAAATAAAAGTCTCAGCAACTTCTGGTTCTTTAAAATATCCATTTGAAAGGGATAGAAGTTATGTTTATAATCAGAGTTAGGGAAAATCACATTACAAGTAACACATTATACAGAATTATTTCATTTTAAGTAACTAATAAAACAATCTATTATTTTTTTAATCTACTTGTTATTCTATAGTATAATATTTGAGTTCTTACCATCCTTCGGCTTAGTCCCTGATTTATCAGGGGTTGCCACAGTGGAATGAACTGGCATGATTACTCTGGCATGTCTTTTATGCGGCGGATGCCCTTCCAGCCACAAAAATATTTGAGTTACTTTTTTCAAACAAATAAAACCAGTCACTTTTTCTCATTTATTGACTGACAGCTCTCCTGTCCCCATTTTAAGAGTAGACTAGAGTAAGTGCAGAGCCATTATGTGCAACGTGTTGGATTAAAACTATTTTTTTAATCAGTTTTATGGTCAGATATACAGAAATCAGCATGGTCAAAATATTCCCCATTTATTTGGATCGCCAAAATATGTCCTGTATTATTCATTCATGTTTTGTTGTTTTGGATGTTACTTTTGCATGCTTGAAGACTAAGGCCCAATCCCAATTCTATTTTTGTACCCCTACCCCTTCTCCTTAGCCCTTAAAACAGAGTGTGAAGTGGAAGGGCTTCAAAATTTACCCCTAAGAAATGGGACAGCACTACAACACCTGCACATGTCCCCGCAATCTCTTGCTTCATATGAGATTGACGAACACGACTGCTGTAGTTATTCCAGTTGTGTTATTTTTTGGCATTTATCTTCAGAAAATCACTGAAGGCATATATTATGTTATCATAACAATATAATGAGGCAATAAGCTTGTAACGGTACTGTGTATTTACACCCTGGCCATATTCATCTATGTAAACACACAAAAACAACATTAACAATATAGCAGACACTGTAAAAAGCTCGTTCTCAGCCACTAGACTTTTCTGACAGGGTATTCCAGTGTCATCGAGTGTCATTGAGTGACAGAATGTTGTAGGACTACGATACACAGTTATTATTATTATGGATTATAGATAGCGACATTTAGCGTTTTCTTTTTAGCGTTTTTTTTAAGGCATTAAGGTAAAACATGAACGCCGTTATGAATGTATTAAAATATATGCTTGTTTGTTGTAAAAAATCGGAATGACAAAAAATACCAATAATGACAACCAAGCTGCTGTTGTAGAGGATGTATTCTGGGAAATTTTTGTACCCCTTGGTTTCAAGTGTGGTCCTGAAAAATCTCAGTTTCAAGGGGTATCTAGCCCTTGCCCTTAGCCCTACACCTTCAAGCTAAAGAGAATTGAGACACCTCTACCCCTTCACGAGAACGCTCAAAGCGAGGGGTAGGGTTAAGGGGAAGGGCTAAGGAGTAGAATTGGGATTGAGCCTAAACATATAATGCTCGTGCAAATGACGTCACATTTTCACAAAAACATTTTACACAATAACAGACAATAATCGGTTCATTTTCAAAAATGTGCATTTTGAAAAAATCTCTTTTTAAAATAGAGTCTTTTTAGGCACCCAAAATCCCATAAATTAACAGCCAAGAACAAATGGTTGAAAATGATGTAAATGCCCCCTAAATTACATTTTAAATATACCAAACCAGAATAAAGATACTAAAGCTATATTATCAATACTATAACAGAATAGCAATACTACTTAACATTGGAGAGAATAAAATATTACCATAATTTTGAGAGGCCAAAGTTTTTAGTTTATATTGTGTATTTGTAGTTAGTCCTCGAATTTCTTTAAACCCATAAAGAGATGCTACATTCGTATTGGTCATTATTTCCCAAACACTGTCCTTTTTTATTTGTCCCAGACGGATGTAATGCATCAAAATGTGTTTGAACTCATCCATACTGAGGACCAGCAGGCCTTCAGGCGCAATTTACACTGGGCCTTGAACCCGCCACCAGCCAGCACACAGACAGAAGACTCATCAGAAGGTCAGCAAAATTTCATTTTACATCATGATAGCACTACTGCATGTAGATGTTCACACACACACACAATCAAAAATATTTTTGATGCTTTTTCAATGTACTTATTTAAAATGAGCTGAAACAACACAATTCTTTTTTTGGGACAACTGAATTGTTTTATGTTCAATCGACCCAAAATTGTAAAAACCATTAAGATAACTTAATTTGCAATGGACGATATAAAGGCATTGTGTGGATTGTTTAGAGTGTCATTCAATGATAAAGCAAAAAAAATATATTTCAATAAATATTCAAATGAATACTTTAACGCACTTGACTTAAGATAGAGAGAGAGCATAAAAAAGGAAGTGTGTGTGTGTTTTTCTAAAGACAAAAAGAAAACAGGAGTGTGGTTTCACCTTTAGTGGAAACTCCTGGAGTTGCAAAATAAATGTTATGGTCACTAAAATGTCCATTTTAATTAAGGAAAATGAAATGATGGTCAGTGGATAATTTATCTTCATCTTCTGAAGGGCAAGTCAATTATTATTAAAAAAAAAGTCCTACCGTGACTTTCCAGCCACAGCAAATTCCATTTTTCTTTTTGATATTTGTCACCTCTTGATATTTGTTCACTTTTTTGAACAGAAACATAGCTAACAAGCCCTAGTTGAAAAAAATCTAGACATGCTACCAAGTCTGCTTTCTCTTTTCTTCTGTTTTCTTTTCTTAGATGGAGATCCTGCCCCAAATATGTCTCTTGTGATGTGCAACCCAGACCAGCTGCCTCCCGAAAACTCTTCTTTCCTGGAGAGAAACTTTGTGTGTCGTTTCCGATGCCTCCTAGATAATTCCTCAGGGTTCCTGGTCAGTGTCAACAAGCTATGCTATGCTAAAATATACATTTTGCTGTCAACTGCCAACAGAGTTGCCTACTTAGAAATGTCATACATTTGGCTGATTTGATATTACAATAGGTTGACTATATCTGACTATTCAGAGTCCCTAAACCCTAACGTTCCAGATTACAGAACGAGTTAGCATCTGGGTTAGTGCAGGTTAGCGGATTGTAGCCATAGATTTGAGAATTGTTGGAACACCTCTGTAATCCCTCTTAAAGGAGCAATAAGGTCATGGGGAAAAGGTTTAATTTGTGCTTGAAGAAACACATGAAATAGGTGAGAAGTATGAGACGTTAAGCTATCATTCCAAATTAGCCAGGTTAGCTTAAAATCAAAGCTAATTGGAGGAAAGTCAGGCTTTAGCTATAGAAACAACAGTGAATACTGACTTTTCCAGCAGGCTTTGTTCCTAAAGTATTCCTTTTCCCCACAAGTCTCTTTCTGTGCTAATCTTGGCAATGCACTAGAGATGAAATCGACATGCGTGCAAAGCTCCCTACTGCACAATTCCTTCTCTTTATTTTCACAGTCTCTCTTTTTAACTTTCTTTCCTCTCTCCCCTCCATCTTTAACAAATCCATCTCCCTTAAGAATAGCATGACTACACTTAGCTTGTCAGGAGCGGAATGCTAACAGGGGTCTCCCCATGTGCCCAGCAAAAATTCATTAGCATGAGCTATAAAAACAAATAACATCAGACTTTTTCCATTACATACTTTTATTTTGTTGTCCTCTTGACATTTCTGAATGAAACCATTCAGTTCTTTTGAGAAGTTCATAATTACGGCTGATATGCTTTCACGTCATCCTCCCAGAAATATACACTTAAAGCATTGCTTTTATTTATGGTAAATTAAATCTAATCCTAGTTTTTGTGTTTGTGTACAAGTATGTGTGTCAGTGGCTTAATGTGTCGTGAAGTCATTGACAAACTGAGACATTTGTTGTGTGGCCTTACATTAGTAGAGCTATTTTAAACAGGCCTTGCACAAGGCGCCATGTAATTTCACAAATGACACACTCTGACTAGGTTGCACAGCATTTGTTAATAGATGACCTGACATGAGCTCTATTGCCCACATTGAGTCAGAAACAAATTATGTGGTTTGCCAAAAGCACAGAAACAAAATCATCAGCTCCAGCTGTCTATGTATATATTCTACGTGTATCAGTTGTGTACATATTTCATGCAAATGTATTGACATGTATTTTATTTGCTCCTTTTGTTGAAGTTGCCAAGATTTACATTTATTTAAATTTACAATCCAAATAAACTCCAGTTTGGAATTGTTTTCAATGTCATGCCTTTTTTGCTTTTTCTATATTGATATTCCAGTAATTGTTTATACTTGTGTTCTTTAAGGCCTTGAATCTTCAAGGACGTCTGAAATTTCTGCATGGACAAAACAGGCGATTGGATGATGGAGGCCAAATGCCACCCCAGCTTGCCCTGTTTGCCATTGCGACGCCCCTACAGCCTCCTTCCATAATGGAGATTCGAACCAAGAACATGATATTCAGAACTAAACACAAGTTGGATTTCACACCAATGGCCTGTGATGCAAAGTAATGATGGACAACTTTTTTGATTATAACAATACAACATTATATATGTTCATCTGTACAATATAAAATAGTGCAAACATCGGTGATGTTGTTCTGCCTGTGTTTTAGGGGTAAAATCGTTCTTGGCTACACAGAGGCGGAACTGCGAGTTCGAGGTTCAGGGTACCAGTTCATCCATGCAGCTGATATGCTCTACTGTGCCGAGAACCATGTCAGGAGTAAGATTTTCAGATTTCTTAATAAAGATGTTTTGAAGTTGCCCGCTTTGGACCACTCCCAGAAATCGTCAAAAACCCATTTGACGCGATTACACTTGTAGTGTAAAAGCTATTATCGTCAAATGTGTTCAGATAGCCACAAAAGACCACCTACTATCAACATACTGACCTAAAACATTAAGAAAGTGTATCAGTACTAGGTATTTATACTTTGCTGTGTTGTTCCAAAATTCCTGGATTAGGATCAATACCATAGCTGCCATCCATAGCCTTTCATTTGTTAGCTTTCCTGCTTACCTGTAAGCTACTTAACATGGAGACATTCATGCAGTAGTACTTACACAGCACAGTGAGTGTTTCCGAGAAAAGTATGTAAAACATGATGGGATAGGAAGGAAGGGTCTCAATGAAATTACCCTAATACCAGGTGGAAATGGTAGTGTCTACTTCGGACGTGTCCACATTTGATCTTTTTTGTCAAAAAAAACATTAGCCCTGTTCATTTTGGCAAATATTGTCAGTATTCTCATTCAGTGTGGTTAGCAGAAGGTAATCCATAGAATCCATAATGCTATAGAGAAAAGGACGTTGCTTATAATGTCAGAAAGGAGACGGACAGAAGAGCTAAAGACAGGAGAAGGAATTCTTTCCTGTAATCCTATAGATTATGGATAAGATTGGATAAAACCTTGATGTTATGACTAGAGAAGACATGTGAACTGGAGCAGTAAATCCATGTCAGTAATTTAATATGGAGCCGAAAGCCTGTAGCAGAAAAAGGTACAATGCAGAAAAAAAGTTCTATAGATTTGTCAATAAGTGAGATTACAAACTGTTGCATTGTCCATTGCAGTGATCAAGACTGGAGAGAGTGGTCTGACTGTTTTTAGACTGCTTACTAAGGATAATCGTTGGAAATGGGTACAAGCTAATGCTAGACTTGTCTACAAAAATGGCAAGCCTGACTACATCATCGCCACACAGAGGCCACTTGTGTAAGTATATCATAGTAATGTCTTACATTTTTACATAGCTTGGCAAATTAACCCAATTTTGATGAAAGTACTTTTTTAAGACAGTACTCTTATTTATTTATACAGAGAAGAAGAGGGCGGAGAGCACTTGAGGAAACGATCTATGCATCTTCCGTTCACATTTGCTACTGGAGAAGCTCTGCTGTACCAAATCAACTACCCCATGCTAGGCTTTCCCGACACCCTTCAGGATAAAGGCAAGAACAATAAAACCAAAAAGAGCAAGGTAAACAAAAGCTCAAAGGATGATCTGGATCCAAGTTCCTTGCTGGGAGCCATGATGAGACAGGATGAGTCCGTTTATGTTTGCCAGCCTGCTATGGAGCCTAGAATGTCTTTCCACAGTAGCCTCTTCAGTGAGCAAGGAGAGACTAGCACTTTCTCTTCTTCTGCAGATAATGAAAGTTGGAATCCAGTGCAGAATGGTGTATCTGCAGTCTCCAAACAGGAGACATCGAGTTTTGACCCACTTTTGGCAACATTAGACTCTCTCTCTCTGGAAAATGAGGAGAGCTGCTCCAACAGTGAGCTATTCAGTGCCCTGGAAAATCTCGGACTCAATGCAGAGGACCTAGAGTTGCTGCTTCTGGATGAAAGGATGATCCAGGTAGAAGTGGAACCGGACTTTATCCCATCTCTCAATGATCTTCTTACAAACAACGAAATCCTCTCCTATGTCCATGATTCTCTGGAGAACCAGACGGAGGACCCAGCAGAGTCTCAAAACCCTTCCACTGCATTAGATTCTATTGAACATCCTAAGCCAGAGTCTGATTCATCTTCTCAAGTAACTTCATCCGTACCTGCTCCTTTTTGGCCACAAAAACAGATACCACCCATACTTCATCTATCACAGCGTATGCAACAACATCTCAATGGCCAGTCCGTTTGCCACAAAACTGAGAACTGGATCCATGTACCATTGTCTCAAGTGCCTACAACAGACTCTGAGACAACTAACTTTAACCAGCATGATGCCACTTTGGTGAACTCTGTACCAGTTGCACACAATGGACACTGGGTCCCTGAACATACGCAAGCCAATTTAAACTCTCAACTTAGTGACAAGATAACAGGAACTAGTAAGGCACAGCCGCAGCAATGGCACCAAAACAAGTTGCCTAGCCCATTCCAGTGTAAACCGAAAACAGTTGAGGGTGGTGATACCCTTGTAAATGGGATCTACAGTAGTCCTCAGTGGCATGGATACAACTTTGCAGAACAGCTGGTCACAAATGGACCTTGTTTTCCCAATGGTCAGATGGCACACACTCAGACAATGGGTACCCATATTATTGATTACAACATGACTGACAATTCAGGGGTGGAGTTTACAATGAACAGCAGTTCATCTGGGAACCTAGGGCAGTTTCAGGAAGCTATGGCATCATCTTCGTCCTATCAGCAGGGTTATCAGAAACAGCAGCAGCAGCCAAAGGTCACACCCACTTATTACGCCTCCTATACCAAACAGAACTCCTCTCTGGAGCATATCCTAGGATTAGCCCCACCTTCAAACCTTCCCTCACTGACGGATTATGGCTCTGAGTTGACCCATGACATGACCCACAGTAAGGTAAGCATTAAAGGAGGATATAGTTTTACAATCTGATTTATCCAAGCTGGACAAGCCTCTGGGTTATCTTTCCTATCAACCATTAAAAGGCCAAACATTATCCCTAAGCAATCCCACCAATTTTTACTTCTACTCTTGAAATCGGATGAGAAGGAATTGGAATGTTTTTTTAAACCCTGAACCTAAAAACTGAGGTTATGTTTCATTAAGGGCAGAAAATGAGAAAACCAAAGGTATTACAGTTACTCTGCAGGTACTGCTTCTAGAAAGTCACCTTTGAGTAAAGTTTAGCTCAAGCCTTAAACGTACCTTAACCAGGTAACGGTTTTTAGGATTGCAAGAAACTTTCGGATTTAGTTTTAGGGTTTCAAGAGGTGTGTTGGAATGACCCTATGGAACAAAACTGGACACCCCTGCAGACTAATTTGGTTAGTTATATTATCAAGTTTGTAAACATTGCTAACTTATTATGAAAATTGTATCAAATTGTCTTTAGCTTTTCACATAATGCAATTGATTCCTCTGACCGTCTTTCAAGGCCATTCGGATTGTCTAGGAATATAGTTCAAAAGGTATTCTGGTATCCAAGCCCTGTTATGGCCCACTCCACCCCCTCCATATTTCTCTTTCTTTTTCTACTGGCCTAAATGTTCACTCTAATCTAATTGTGCTCTGTATAAGGGACCAAGGCCTAATAGGTCACAGCTAATGTGCTGAGATTGCATAATGCACAGTGACAGACCTATAAAGTCTTGGCAGTCTCGAGAGATTTGCCGTGGGGCCCCACACAGGTGGATGTTTGCTTTGCCCGCTGTGTTGCTTTATTATGGTGACTGTGGTTAAGATTGTAATCTTCAGCTTAAGAGTGTAAGCTTCCAGGTCAAGCCACCAACACCAAAAAGGCTTTTCCACTGTACTGATGGCAGCCAACTGTAGCATCTAGTCCATTGTAAATGGGGAACCTGAGGCCATGAAAGAGATAGAGGAAGAGAAGCCTCCACAAAAGGACCGCTCATGCAGCAGCCCATATTTAGAGACCATGGGCCCCTGTCTGCACCCATTTATCCAGACAATCTTGCCTTTTCACATGTAGGGCACCATGCTGTTGTTCCACATATAAGGATCGTGCTTTATGTAGATTGTTAGCAGCATTAGCAGTGATGCATAACTTATTCCTTGACATGCATGCTACAAACATAAATGATATCTCAAAATAGTGTGGCTTGTTAAATAGTGCATTAGCACAGTAGCACATTCTGACTTGTACTTCACCCAGATAGAAGGCAAACCACAAAAAATCTCATAAGGACCAGTCATACGGAGCAATCATTAAGACTTGGAAATGGGTAATCATCAAGACTAAAAAATGCTAAATACCTTAATTGTTACGCTACAAAAGTCTGGCATCTTAGCGGCCAATTTTGATTGTATTATTGATGAAATGGAAAAGAAAAGGTGCAACTTTTTCAGAGAAAAATAAGAGACAGGGGCAATAAAAAACATTCCTGGAATGAGAATGAGGAGGTTAGAAAAAGAGCTGAACTATCAATGGAAGGGCAAGGCGATAAAGAGAAACAATTCAGTCTATGTCCAGCACTACATTCTGGGCTTTTGAGTATGTGCGTGTGTGTGTTCAGGGTCATTGCTCTCAGCTGAAAGGAGAATAGAGCTTAAATGGTCAGTCAGGCGTGAGCAGCCATGACCTACAATCCAGCACCAGCACTACCTCATGCATGCTAACTCTTCACTTTTGTGCGCTAACTATAGGAGCTTTGTGATATTGCCAGGGATTTACTTATCATCTGCACACCACAATCCTACAGAAACCTTTTCCCATCAACCTCAAGAGCCTTTTTTGTTACTTTTGTATGTAAATATTTCGGATTTAAGATGTTGGTGTTAAGATTGGCTTTGGCTAGCATGGTGCATGTAGTGGTTTGTGCTTGTATTGTTTTGATTGGTAAACCTCCAAAACAAATTAGTGAAATTAGTTTGATGTGATCCTGGTGAATGCATCTTCAGAAAACCTTAATGACCCCGCTAAACACTACATCTGTTGTCCAGCTGCTGCTAACCTGCTTTAAAAAAAAGCATTCTCTGTGCGAGTTCCATAAGCTAACGTCATATTTGAGTTTTGTATTTTAGGTCAAAAGAAATGCAACTTGCAACAGAAGTCATCAATGTTCTTAATTTTAACTTTAAAGTGAACTGTGACCTAGAAATCTATCTTATGAGATTCACTCAATCAAATTTTAGCTAAATACTTTCACTTTTTTGCTAGCATTTACTTTTTATTCAGATATTTTAGCATTTCTTTTTTTGTTTGTAGATGGAGACCGGCTTTCTTCTGAATTCCACTAGTGTGACCTACACTGGAAGTTGTTTGGTTCCCAATGGCAACACAGTGGCCCCACCTGGCAACAGTCCACACCCACTTCCTGAGCCACACCCACATCCCCCAGACCCTCAGACCACTGGTTTCTACCTCTGAACACAGAAAAGATTCATTCGAAGACATGCCATCCATCATGGGAAAACTGTCAAGCATAAATTATGGTTTGTTTGTTTTGTTTTTATTTTATTTAGTTTTAGTTATTTCTTATCAACTTGAATGATGTTAATTTAAATTAAATTGACACATATTGATCTCTGGAATATTAAACCAATTGAAATTGTTGAATACTGCACCCAGCATAATGTGAGCACTCTCGTTAATATTACTTGCGATTTTATGTTACGAAATTTCAAAAGTTGGAAGATGCAGTTGATCACAATTTGCGTTGGTCCGTCCAAAACAGGTGTGTGTTGGGAAATGTTTGTGTTTATGTACGTGTGTGTGTGTGAGTGACATCAGTTGGGAATCGTTCGTGAAACACGAGTAGTACAAATTTGTGCTAATTGTTTGCAAAGCTAAATGACGTAAATAACGTCATGCGCAACATAAAGAACTGATTGTCTTGAAACGCAGTAAGTGATGTTTATATGAACAGAAGATTGGATTGCATATTTATTTATGGGAAAATGCAAGGTCACTACCTTCCTTTTACCAACAGTTTAAAGAAAAATATGCGAGATGTCAGTAATAACACAGATTGCAGTATAAAAATGAGTGAGACTTCTCTGTAGATGTCACTTGTAGATCTGAACCCTTCTCGCTATTGCATTTTGTGAGATTATATTTTGTAAAGCTGATTCTAGATCAGCTTTACAAATCATCTTACCTTTTAGGTACAGGTGTTCATGTGTGTAGTAGTTCCAGAACCAACCCAGTCTCACAATGAATGCATAATGATTTGTAGGAGCTAACCAAATGTATACAATCTTTCCATTGGCTGTTTTTTTCTCAAAGTCGACATGAACCAGAAATATTTTTTTTATTTCAGTACTTTGAAAGTTCTTCCTACTGAAAAAGAATATTTGGTAGGGGGCGGACTTTTATTGCACATTATTCCCTCATAGCAAACTAACGGTGCGGTTAAGAATATTGTGGTTTTGATTGAAGATTACCTAAACAAATGTTTACACACTGAATAACTGTTTACTAAAAGAATAGCAACATTGTCAATTTTGATTTCACACTGACTTTATTTGGATTACAAATCGTGGAAATTTTATTTGATTTTTACTTGTACCACTTGTTTAATTTCTATAAGATGCAGAAAAAGTCGTATATTTTGTACGAGCCGATATTATTATGGTTAACTCATGACTTGATTTGAATTGTCTAAATTGAAATAAAATTCATACGTTTTTGACGTTTTATAACCGCACTTGATTTGTCAACATTGCAGTAAATGTACATTTTGCACGGGTCAATAATAACAATAATAATAATAATAATAACAATATTAATAATTCCTTACATTTATATAGCGCTTTTCTGGACACTCAAAGCCTTTTACACATTGGGGGAATCTCCTCATCCATCACCAGTTTGCAGCATCCACCTGATTAACGCAATGGCAGCCATATTGCACCAGACCGCACACCACACACCAGATGATTGGTGGAGAGGAGACAGAGTGATGAAGCCATGATATGGAGATGATGGCCATGACAGACAGAGGCCAGTGGGCAAATTTGGCTGGGATGCCGGTGTTATACCCAATACCAGTTATACAATGGACATCCTGGGAGTTTTAATGACCATAGAGAGTCAGGACCTCGATTTAACATGTCATCTGAAAGACGGTCCTCACTGACAGTATAGTGTCTCCATCACTATACTGGGGTATTAGGACTCACACAGACCGCAGGTTGAGCGCCCCCTGCTGGCCTCGCTAACACCACTTCTGGCAGCAACCTAGCTTTCCCATGTGTTCTCCAATCCAGGTACTGACCAAGCACAGCCCTGCTTAGCTTCAGTGGGCATCCATGTGCAGGTTGCGGAGAGCTAGCTGCTAGTTAACTTCTACAGTCAGCTTGCACAGTCAGCTAGTACAATATGTAACTATTACTAACTTTATTTCGATTACCCCATATATTGTTTAGATTTTTTTCTAAATTGTCGTAAAGTTCTTTAAACATGGTTATCTCATCACACAAATGTACAAATTCATCATGCATTTGAAGTGAGACTGTGTTGACCAGAACTTATTGTTAAATCATTTCAAGAACCAGTTCAAAAGCAGGTTTGTTTTGTCTGTGAAAAGAGATTCTCGAAGCTTATATTGTTGAATGTGTCGAGTATATTGTAAAGCAGTTTAAAAAAATACAAATATTTCATCAGGGTGCTGCAAGGTGTTTAACAAATAATATCGTTAATTGTTATAGTATTATAAAGTCACAGAGAAGATGAACGTCCAGGCCAGCCTCTTTGTTTTCGCTTTTCTGTTTTTAAAGTACAAATATATATATACTGTATTTACGGACATTTCTTACGAGAGGTACCACTGGCTCAGTTATGGATTTGAATTTCTTTAACACGTATATGAGAAATATTACGACAATCATTTACGAAATGTTTAAAAAGCTTGTAAATAGTAAAAAATAAAAAGTTATTTCATATTGTTGTAAGCACTATTTTAAAGAGCACTGCAACCTAACCAGGTTTGACTTTTTTTTGTTTTGTTTCTCCAGCACAAGATGTAGGCTTTTAGAAAGATGTTTTTGGAGTAAATATTGTATAATTTTCTCTTTTTTTAGGTATTGTGTTCTGTTTGTATATTTTAAGAAGTTTTACACTTTAAATAAAAAAGAACATGGTGCCATACTGGTAGATTTTACTTTCCAGAATTTAAATATTGAACTGTTTGTTTAGAAATTATGTCATCCATGTCATGTTTTTTTTTTTTTTTTTAATCAGTCATGTTTGATTTTTAAAATAAATTAAAAAAAAATCACGTTTGGATTTCTTTTATTCTAACACACTGAAAGTAGGCGAAACGATAGGTATATATGCAGTTCTGTCTTTTTGTCATTTGACTGCTTGTTGAAATGTACAATTTGGTCCTTTAATTAAAGAATTTGTGCAATCACAACAGACCTCGTACTGTGATGTTTGTCATTGTTGCATGAAAACCTTTGCAAAATTTCTTTGTATGATTTTTAGTATGTATTTTATCATTTTGAACCAAAACCAAGAAGTTTAGCATCTACTAGCGGAGGTGAACTGGGCCAAGCTTCCTGTTTCATGTCCTACAGACCATCTCAGGAGCAGTGAGTCTTCGAAAGGTAAACTTTTATGCTTTATGATGTTTTTTGCTCATTTGAGGATGTTAGCGTAGCGACATGCTAATGTTTATGTTTATAAACAGAGTCAAATATTTATTGCCTTATAAGCACTATTTGTGTGATAAGATTTTGGTTTAGTTTTATTTAAATAACATTCGAGTCTGCTCATATAATACTTTAGAATTTGTCCCACAGCTTGCATTCCTTAAAATCATGTTGTTATATTTTTGTTGGGAGTACTGGGTTATTAGCTTAGCAACATGCTAATGTTAAAATGTTTAATCAACTGTGATTTGAGTCTTTCATTAGCTCATGAGCACTATTTGTGTGACTTGTGATGAAGTTTTGAAGCACAGCTACATTCTAGTTGAGCTATATTTTAGTTGCCATTTCTACAGCAGCATTAGTTCATTTTTCCACTTTTTGCATTTTTGTGGTAAAATTGTACTATTAATTTGTTCACCATACTGTCAGTGAGACGTTAAACCGAGGTCTTGACTCTGTAGTCATAAAAAAATCCCATGGCACTTCTTGTAAAGAGTAGGGGTGTAACCCTGGTGTCCTGGCCAAAGTTCCTCCATCGGCCCTTACCCATCATGGCCTCCCAATCTTCCCCATCCACCGAATTGGCTCCATCACTGTCTCTCCACTTCTCCTGTAGCTGCTGTATGGTGAGCGCACTGGCACTATTGTTCTGTGGCTGCCGTTGCATCATCCAAGTGGATGCTGCACACTGGTAGTGGTGTGGAGAGACCCCCCTCATGATTGTGAAGCGCTTTGGGTGTATGGCCATACACAATAAAAGCACTATATAAATGCACATTATGTTACATTGTTAAAGTGCAACTCAGCCTTGGAGTAGTAGGTTGTTTGGAAGTGTGCCTTAGGCTCAGAAAAGTGAAACCAAACCATTTTGATTGCCCCCTGTTGGCTGGCTGCAGTATGAGTCATAAACCCAGCCCTCTTATGTATATATACGGGACTTAAGCTAAAATAAAATTACACTTGAAATTACTTTTCAAATAACATGAAAACAACCAATCAATTGTCACTGGGAATATACAGTTTTAAGTTTTGGAAAATTAGTAGCTAATTTGTGTAGAAATGTAGCTATGGTGTGTACAACTACTCATTTTACTTGGTAGGGGGGTGTCATGAAATTTTTGCAATATTTTTTAAATGTGATTTTTAGTTAGAATGCATCACTTTTATATTTCCATTCTTTTTGTTTGGCTTGCCTTAGCCCTATGCACTACAGTGAAGATATTCCAGCTGCTGGGTTTACAACACGTCAATTCATCAACTTCTCCCAAAATACATGAAAGTAAGTGGCTGTTCAACTGGAAGAAGAATAAAGTAACCTAAACATTGTAGTAACCTAAACAGGGAGTACCTGTTGTGAATAACACATTGTCAGACTATGTGTCAAATGATTATTATTTCCGTCTTCCTTAGATATTAGTGTGTACTGTAAAAACCACGAATGTTTGGTTTTGCTAGTAAATATGTGTTTTTAATATGTGCTGCATCCCAAAACAAACGCTGTATCATTGAAAACACTGATAATAAATGCTCTTGTCTTTCTCTGAAGCTGCGCCACACTACTCTAGACCAGTGCTTTTTAGTTCCAGGATTTCGGCTCTTTCTCTTATAGGAGTTTTAAAAAATAAAGACTATTTTCAGAGAACAGGTGAATGCGGTGCAACTGTAGATGACTAGTACTCAAGATTAATATAACATTAGGAAGAAAGAGCATAATAACCCCCCACCCCCCACCTCAAAAAGTTTAAACTTCACAGGTGATGGTTACCTGGGGGAGACTTGGCATGGTGTAAATGCAACCGTCTCACGCGAGCAGGGCTCATCGGTTTTCAAATATTCTCTCATTGCTTTTATCCTCACGTCTCTTATTGATCATGCCACGGACCAAACGAATGGCTCCTTTTCACACCTAGCATGGTGCGAAGAAACAGGCTGGCTGAAAGCAAACAAACATGTAGGGGATCGCCACAGGAGACTAAACAAACATGCCGCCCGAAGAAAACCGGCAAATGCAATAGGCAGCAGTTGGAGTCATTTGTTGCAGTGAGCATTGCTATGGATTCTCGGCCCTGTGCACAGATTTCTGCTCTGGTCCCCGTCAATAAATGTAGAATTCTGACAGAAGTAGTGCTTTCATTTCCAGTCCTCTTATTACTTGTGACAATTGTTCTAGTTCTAGTCCAAACTTGGTCTTGGAGGGCCAATGTCCTGCACAGTTTACTTCAAAATTTCTTCAACTAACCTGTCTGGAAATTTCTTGTATACCTAGAAAGAACTTGATTAGCTGCTTCAGGTGTGTCTAATTGGGGTTGGAACTAAACTTTGCAGGACACCCACCCTCCAGGACTGAGTTTGGACACCTCTGTCCTAGTTCAACAGTAACTATAGTCCCCCTTTACCCCCCACTTACTATGGACCCTTTTTCACATTTCCAGGTTTCTCAGCAGTGGGTCGTCATAGTTGAGTAAACCTACAGAGCAGTGAATGGGAGAGTACAACGAATATTTTTTTACAGTCCTATTTGCTGTAATACTAAAAGAAAAACTCCTCGATAGTGTTATCAAGACTTTCAGAAAAAAGAAAAAAAAAATGTGTGAGACTGATAATGGCAGCCAGAAGAGAGAAACACGTCAAATTTACTGTCCTGCCCCATTGACATTGCATTAGAAATGCCTCGCACAAGCGGTAATTGTTTTTTTTTTTTTTGTCATTTGACCTGACAAAAGTCTTGTTGTCTATCCCAGTTGTAAGAGCAACCAATAATAACTTGACTTCTAGTGAATCATTTGGAAAAGTGGCAGATGGTAGATTTTCCTGATAAATCATCTGTTGAACTGCATGCCAATCATCACAAATACTGCAGAAGATTCTCATACAAATCAGTCAAGTTTGGTGAAGGAAAAATCATGGTTTGGGGTTACATTCAGTATGGGGATGTGCGAGAGATCTGCAGAGTGGATGGCAACATCAACAGCCTGAGGTATCAAGACATTTGTGCTGCCCATTACATTACAAACCACAGGAGAGGGCAAATTCTTCAGCAGGAGAGCGCTCCTTCTCATACTTCAGCGTCCACATCAAAGCTCCTGAAAGCAAAGAAGGTCAAGGTGCTCCAGGATTGGCCAGCCCAGTCACTAAACATGAACATTATTGAGCATGTCTGGGGTAAGATGAGGGAGGCGTTGAAGATGAATCCAAAGAATCTTGAGGAACTCTGCAAGTCCTGCAAGAACGCTTTCTTTGTCATTCCAGATGACTTTATTAATAAGTTATTTGAGTCAGAGATGTTTGGATGCAGTCGTCCAAGCTCATGGGAGTCATACACAATATTAATTCTTTTTCCACTGCATCATGACTTTATATTCTATACTATACATTATTTATGTTAAGTGACAAGACTTTTGTCTAAGCAAAGTCAGACCTTACTGTCCTAATTAAATAATTAAAAATCAAGGCATGATCATATTTTATTTTGGTAAAATAAGCGTAATCTAGAGGCCTTTGCCTTTCATATAAGCCACTTCTGATACCAAATGATCAACTAAAAGTCAAGTTATTATTTGTTGTTGTAAACTTTGGATAGGCGACAAGACTTTTGTCAGGTAGTGTACTGTAAATACATTTTTTTTTATCAACTTATTAAAAACTTTCACGGTTTTAAGATGCCAATGACCATTAAATGCATCATAACAGTCTTGTGAAAAGGGTCCAAATCCCTGATTCTCAGAGTGTAATTTATGCATACTTGTGACGTGATCAGTCACTCGAGAGGAGGAACGCTAATCCTCCTCTGTCTTCCTTTAGCCTTAGCAACAAAACAGAGATGTTGTGAGCGAGGCAGAGAGATCCCAGGAGAAGGAGCCAGACAGGGACAGAGAGTGCAGAATGGGATTAGACAGAGTTGAAGCGATCTGGGGTTAGAGAGCGACAGAAACAACAACTGGAAATGTGCATGTACATAAATGCTAGACCCTGTCAAATCCTAGTGTCTTATCCTGCTGAACCAAACAATAATTCCATTTTCTGTGAAAGCTGGAGACTTCATGTTTATTATTTAATAACTATATTATGTGTTTCCCAGCCGTGTTCCTGAAGGCACACCAACAGTACACATTTTCAAACTGTTCCTAATCAAACGCACCTGAATCAACTCATCAGAGCATTAGAAGACACTCCAAAACCTAAAATCAATGGGTCAGATGAGGGAGACATCCAAAATATGTACTGTTGGTGTGTCTCCAGAAACAGGGTTGGGAAACACTGCTGTAATTAATTAGAAGATCTAAACCAAGCAAGTGGGAAAATGAGGGGAAACATTATGCATCATGCCCAGAGGCTTGAGGGAACCAAAGTGAAGGGTGTGAGGACACATTTTAGAGAATCCCACGCTGATTCCAGTAGTGTTTATTATTAGCATGTTGCTAGGCTAACAGGTGGCATGTGCAAATATTGGGTGAAGTGGCTCATAATAATTAATATCCATGCGCTTGGGAGATCCTGGGAGAATGAGCCAGACAGGCACAGAAAGCAGAGAATGGGAAATAAAATGGCCCAGAAAGGGACGGTAAGTGGCTTGGAAATGTATCAACATGGAGCAAGTCAATGTATGTGAATGTTGACTTCCAATTCATTAGCCACTATAGGAAAATAACTAGTAGAAGGGGCATGGTAAGTGTGGGGGAAATGGAGCAGAGTGTATAGCGCCCATAGTGTACAGAATACACTAAGTGTATTCTGTACACTTAGTGTCAGCTAAGTGTTTAGCAACGCAATGACAATAACAAAGTATTTTGTATAGTGAAAGGTGTAGCTAGCTAGCTTTCCATAACTGACTGATTTGAACACCCTAAATGGTATGCACACAACAACACCAACTAGCAAATCATTTAGTGTTAGCATATTGATAAGCTAATACTAAGCTAATACAGTTGGCATTTGCAAATATTGGCTAAATTCTTCCTTGCGTCCATGTGAAGGCACGTGAATGTCATCTCAAAGTGCACAGAGAGTCCTTAAATATTCAGTAAGACTAAAATCCAGATGATTTAGCATGAATCAGTAATGTGCCCACCATACACAGAGGATCTTCAGAGAATAATCATTCATCTAAATATCAAAACTCCCTCATTTACTCACCCTTACGTCTTGCCAAATCTTGGTACTTCAGCTAATCAGCCATCTAGACCAGCTAATCATGATAAGTGGCTAGCTATAGCCATTTTATTTCAGCTACCATCTAGTTCATCTGGTTTTCAGCAGGAGCTTTCAATGTTTTTTTAAAAGAGAAATTACATACAGACATTTTCCAGAAACCCTTTTTATATAATAAATGTCAGACAAATATGCCCTTGTCATAAAGCACTCAATTATTTTCAGATGCTGTAAACAGTTTTCAGATGCGCACAGTGATGTGACTGTAAAAGATCAATGTTTTCTTTTTAACTTGCCAGAGAAAAGTGCCATGATTTTACTGTGTTTTTTTTTTTTTTTTGGACCTAGTGTTATGGTTTACCATGTATTTTTGGAATATATACTGTGGTCATACCCAGAGATGTTGCTATGCTGTCAGTTAGCTAGCTAGCTACCAACATAATGCTTGAAAATATGCAAACAATTGAGTTTTAATTTATATTTATTGAATTTTGTTTGTGAATATTCAGTCGTGCTATCCTTGGATTTGATTTGATGCAATGCTTACTATCATTTAAGCATAATATTTTAAGTTTTCAAAATAAAAGTCACATTAGCTAATTGTATACACCAGCAGCAACATGTCAGCTAAGTGTTTTGTTTGTATTTTAGGACATTAAAATAATATGAATGTTGGCTTGTAAAATGTTTACTGTGGTAAAACAATAGTATACTTTATTAGGGTATTTGTTTAATGTTTAGCAGGCTAAACCCTTATAAAAATAAAGCATGTTTTTTTGATAGTAAAATTGTATTGACTTCAGTTTGTATAACAACACTTTTACTACGAATACCATGGTAAAACTATGGTTGGTGTTGCAAAACCATTGTTAGATTGAGGGGTACAGTAGTCGGCAATGGTAATCACAAATTAACTGTGGTTTTGCAAATGTAACATGGTAATTTTATCAAAACTCTGGTTATACAAGTCAATACTCTAAAAATAACATGGTTAGTACAATTTTACTACATAAAACCATGGTTACTTTTCATTATCAAGGTTGCTATTTGTAAAAACTCTAGTAATAACTTTCTATTCTTCAGTTTACCTCAAGGTAATCAAGTAAAATTGTGGAATTTATCAAGCTACCATTATTGGTATCTGATACCATGGTAGCACCGCAGTATTTTCTGTAAAAGATGTTGTCTTTCTCTCTGGCCGTCTGGCTCTGGCCCCAGACTGAGGTGTCTGCTCATGTTTGGAAGTGCAGATGAGTGGAGTCATCTCCTCTCCGGGAACCCGCGGGCTCCTGTTCGCTGTCCTCTTGACTCTCACGCAAGGCTGTCTGTCACGTCTCTGTGCAACACACCCCAAAAAAAAAACAGAGAGAGAACTGAAGATTTCAACCATTTGTTGTCATCCTGCGGTTCATTTACAGCATTTCTACCATGTTTTGGCTTTCCCAGGCCTGGCATCTTTTCATGATGTGTTAACAATGTTGCTCTTCTATTTATAGTTTTGTTAGCCAATAAATTTACACACCGCAAACAAAGCCAGTTTCCCAGACATAAATTAGGTTTAGTTCTGGACTAAACTGTGCTATCAGCAGGCACTTTTCTTTTCTAAGAAACGACATTTGGGCTGTTTTCACCATTAGTTGGACTTCTTGGTCTGAAACTGATAGAGTTCTTTATGACAGCAAACATGTATCAACAATGCTAGCACTGCTAAAAATGCTAGCTGTACAGCAATAAATTAGTGTGTGAAAAATGTGTAACAGTCCCCAATTGCTCCAATGGGGTATATGCACACGGACTTTTAATTTTCATTCAGCCATTCCAAGCACTTCTGGTGAACTGTCGCACCATTAAAAAATGGCCATGTTTAAGATCTGATTTCTTTAAAAATCAGGGATCTTCACTGCTTGATTGATATACAATATAGAGTTGGTCTCAGACTGGTCAAGAAGCCCTGCATTAAATTCCATTTTTCTTTGCCATGTCCTTAAAATATGGAAATTTATTTCTGCTCTCTCCTGCTGATGGCGCTAGCGTTTAATCGGTCTTTCATCTCGTTTTACGCTTTAACAACTAAATGTATGCTTAAGTCTGTTTAACTGATTGTATTTTAATTACATTACAGCTTTATTGCTTGCTGTCATGAAATTGAAAATACTCATTTAAAAACCTTTCACCGGAAGTTTATCATTGGATGAAAAAGACTAGCTGTGCATATAGCCTATTTACGTGACAGATCTAGTTTTCCAATCTATAACATTGGCCTTTTTTAATTAAATGTATGTTTATTTCTATAGCGCTTCTACAATGTAGATCGTGTCAAAGCAGTTTAACATAGATGCAGTGCGTTAAAGCCAAAATATTTCAAACTGTTGAACATTCCAGCAATTCAGGCAGGCAGGAGAGTTGTGTAGAATGCTGGTGTAGTTCTAGGTTAATGCTGATGTAGTTCTAAGTTTTGCATACTCTTTCGTATACTGGTCACTCTTGAAGTTCAGCTAAGTTTAGTTCAGATCAGTGTAATGCAAATGTCACTGCTGAAAGGTGAAACACCGAAGAGCAACTCCACAAGTCTTAACCAAGCAAGACAGAAAACATGAACCAAGGAACTAAACATCACCAACTGATGGAAGTGAAGGACGAAAAAATCTCAAAGGACACCATGGCTCAGTTGGACACAATAATTTTTCCTTTGGCCAAACGTCTTGTGCAGAGCTGTAGTCTGGACATCAGAGGTTTGAGAATGCTGGACATCCCTCAGGATAAATGCAGAAACTCACCTGTCACTAGGGTCCTTCAGGAATCAGTCTAACGCGTTCAACTCATCGATGAGCATGACAGTATCTGCTCAGGATACGGACCGGGTCCATGATTATGTGAACTTCTGGATGAGAAGAAATAGACAGACTAAGGCCCGTCCACACGAAAATCAGTGTTTTTTAAAACCACACTTTTTTTCTATGCAGTTTTGCCACACAGAAATAGAGTATCAGGTGACTGAAACCAAAACTTTCTGAAAAATATGTCCAAGGTGAAGATGTTCTGAAACTCTTGGTGCAGACCCTACAACTGAAGGTTTTGCCTCATGATACAGCGTGCGTGCTGTTTTCTCTTTTCTGATTGGTCAACACGGTTGGGTTCACACAAAATGTGGAGGACGCGAATGAGGCAAATTTTGAATGTTCGCAGTAAACTCAACACATATTCTGTGTCGTTCGACTGCAGGATGATAATCCGCCTCTGTTTCTTACATTTGTATTAACTTGTATGCAATTTACTCTCGAAAATACTTAATTGCCCGTTTGGTGTGAACTCAGCATTAAAGTGTCAATATCTCCACCTGTTGGTTCGGTGTGCCCATAACATGCATTACGTTTTTTTGTTGTCATGTAGGTGGATGTTTTTTTAAAAAGTGAAAGCGGGGAAAACTGTACATGTGGACAGGCCTTTACATGAGCGTAGATGCCTTCCAAATTACAATGTCTTTTTGGAAAGTGTTCCTGGCTCCGGTTTCCCTGACCTAACAATCCTTTACAGCATTTGAATTTTAAAATGCGTTTGTATTTTATTTGTATGCTAATGCACAGAGATGTGTGTTCAGTCTACTTTTAAACTGACAGTGTGTCAATCATTGCGCACACAGTAGCTAAATCTAGCTGCAAATAGTGCATTTTAAACCATTATAAAAATATCATAAAATGGCTTCAGTTTTTCACGTCAGCTAGTCGGTAAGTTGAGTTTGGTTCAAGTTTGACCTTTCCTTCAGATGTTAAACTGTTTGCTGCATCGACCTTCATATTTTCAATGTTTTCATGGCCGCTTCACTCCAAATCCCCTTGGAAGACGACTCACTTTTTTCATTTTTTTCTCTCTCTTTTTCTCAGCTGTTGTCAGTCTGTCAATGGTTATTAGTTCAACTACATCTCTCCGGCCTCTCTTTTCTTTCCAGCTATTGATTTTTTGGGGATTACTGTAAGGGTCTGCTGGTGAAAGAAGCGGCCGCCACTATCGTAATTCAACACAGGCCTCTGAAAGTAGGTGAGTGAGCGCCATTGTGTGCTGATGTTTAATCCTGGACGAACTTCTTATGTATCCTTCAAGTAGTGTTATTAAAAAGTCTGTGTATTTCAGTGTGTCATTGAAGGAAAGTTGATGATACCATGGTTAGTGGGAGTTTTATTCACATGCGTATTTCGAGCCTCATTACTTTAATGCAGCTTTCAAGTTGAACTGGATTTTTCGTGATTAACGCAATCTCACGGCAATTCGTAACTTTTTGATTTAGTGGCTAATTCGTATGAATTCATACGATCTAATTCGTACAAATAGGTACGATTTGCTCATCACCCAATGACGGTTGGGGTTAGGGGTGGGGTTAGGTGTCACGCCTCCTTTTTAAAATCTTACATTTTCGTACGACTGAACTTGAATTAGCCACTAAACTAACAAAACGTAAAATACTTAAGTTTCCTCGTTAGATCAGGCTTAGATTGTTCCAGTGGAAATATTCATTACAGCACATGGACCCAATCGCTGCGTATTGATGACAGGAAAATAATCAGTCACTGCAATTGTTCACTTCTATATTCTGTTTTTCAAAATTTATTCAATTTCAAAGAATTAAGCATGCTAGAAAGCCCTGTTTTTAATCTTATCAAATCAAGTAGTTTATATATTTAGTTAAATATAACCATATGTATATAAATACCAATACAACAAATATATATGTATAAATTCAATTAATAATCATAAAATAAAATAATTATACTTGTAATACTTTAATTACAAGAAACATATTTCACGGGACAAAAAAACGAAATTTATATAGTATTAATAAATATATAAATATGTTGTAACTTAAATTATAAGACAAAACTATATATATATTAAACATTGTTTTTATTTTCGTAATTATAGTACCCTATTTTTTATGTAATTTTTTTATCTATTGT
Source organism: Danio tinwini (assembly GCA_903798205.1). Lineage (NCBI taxonomy): Eukaryota > Metazoa > Chordata > Actinopteri > Cypriniformes > Danionidae > Danio > Danio tinwini. Next base: position 12,046,465 of record CAIGQZ010032594.1, on the reverse strand, counting down.
CTATTTTATTTAAAATGTCATAACTAGCTCAATGCAGTCAATAACACTTAAAGAAAATCATGTTTGCTGTTTGTTGAAACTACTTATTTAAATGAGCTGCAATTTATTTGTTTTATGTTCAATTCATTTAAATTTGTAAAAGAAAAGTTAACTTAATTCCTTTATGTTGTCCCAACACAAATCTATTGTGTGGAACACAGCAATTTTTCACAGTGAGTCTAACGAAATTTATATTATTATTTTTATATATAAAAAAAACCTGCAAATTACAATAATTTAATTTTCTCTGTGTGTGTGTGTGTGTGTGTGTGTGTGTGTGTGTGTGTGTGTGTGTGTGTGTGTGTGTGTGTGTGTGTGTGTGTGTGTGTGTGTGTGTGTGTGTGTGTGATTGTTTGTTCTGTTGTTTAGCTCTCATGGGGCAATGTTCTCCATTAAGAGCCCCTGTGGAGAAACGAGACAACTATTGCTAAAGATGAAATCAACCACTGAATGCAGACGCTGATGATGCAACTTTACTTCTGACAAAACAGGCAATGTTTGCTTTTTATTTTATTAATAATTCTATATTATAGTAAAGAAATGACATTATGGGAATTATTGTGTTATATGCTAGATATTACTTTATTTAACATAAAAAGCTGTGAATCAATCAAAGTTGCAACAGTCTATTTTATGACTAATGTTCAACTGAATTGATATTCGTTAAATTGTAGGTTGCATTTTATTATGTATTTTAAGGACAAAAATACATTTAATAATTACAACATTTTTTCATAATTTCATCTCAAATATTGCATATTTATTTTTCATTATTAATCACCTCTAAACTGTATATGCATTGGTCAGCAGTACAATAAAAATAAAACATGCATACAGAAATAAATACATGTTTAAATTTACCTTTATTTTAATTAAAATATTATTTGTACATTTTAATTTGTAAATATTAAATATTGCTTAATATGCCAAATATATTTCAAAAATTAAATATACAGTTGAAGTCAGAATTATTAGCCCCTCTGAATTATTAGCCCGTTAATTTTTTTCTCCAATTTCTGTTTAACGGAGAAAATATTTTTTTCAACACATTTTTAAACATAATAGTTTTAATAACTCATTTATAATAACTGATTTATTTTATCATTGCCATGATGACAGTACATAATATTTGATTAGATATTTTTAAGACACTTCTATACAGCTTAAAGTGACATTTAAAGGCTTATAGGTTAATTAGGAAAACTAGGCAGGTATAACGATGGTTTGTTCTGTAGACTATTGAAAAATTGCTTAAAGGGGCTAATAATTTTGACCTTAAAATGGTTTTAAAAAAAATAAAAATAGCTTAATCCTAGCTGAAATAAAACAAAGACTTTCTCTAGAAGAAAAAACATTATCAGACATACTGTGAAAATTTCCTTGCTCTGTTTAACATTATTTGTGAAATATTTTAAAAAGAAAATAACATTCAAAGGGGGGGGGGGGGGGGGTAATAATTTTGACTTCAACTGTATGAATATATTTATTATAAAAACGAGAAATATTTATCACCTGCATTATTTTAGCTAACTATAACAGCATTAACTTCAATTGGAAAATGCATAATTTCTGTATTTCCATGTGTTTCAGGATTTTTCAAGAGAAAATAAATGTTACCTCAAAACAGCATTAAAGGGATTTGATGTTAAGTGATTTATTCAACAAATCAATTCATAATTATCTATTAATGTTAGGCTATATGTAAATAATCAATGGCGCCCATACCCTAACTCTTTTGAAATAGAAATAGGCGGTCAAACACAGCGTAAAAATGTCCACAATAAGGATCAATTTTGCTCCTATGCGTTGATGTTAACCGTCATATAAAACCTGCGCTGTTAAATGCATTAAACAAATAAGCGCCGGGAGGGATTTGTCTACTAACCGAATGTTATTCCCCAGCAGGAGCCTAGCGAACACAAACACACACACAAACACACATGGATTTGTGGGCACATTCGCCAGTGCCAAGCAGACAAACCCGCGAGCTGAAAATAGTTCAGATCAATGGAGTCTCCAGCGGCGAGTGAGCTCTGAGTTGCCAGATCCGCCTATAATACGCGACTGTGGGATTCTATTTTCTTCAATTGCGCTACAAAACAAACAGTCGCAGATCTGCTCATAAGTTACTGGAGATTAGTGGATAACGTAAAGCGTGTCTCTAGCTTACAATAAGATTTTAGTTAGAAATAACTTGTCTTCCAAACTCAAAGTGGTTTCAATGGGCAGTATGCACAGCTGGTGTTTTGCAGCCAATAATGAACTTCCGGTAAAAGGTTTATGTGACTATTTTCAATTTCATAAGGTTCCTTTTACAGCATCAATGTTGTAATGTGATTCATGTAATCAATAATCAGTTAAATAGACTTAAGCATTCGTTTGGTTGTTAAAGCATAAAAAGAGATCAAAGTTTAAACGCAGGCGCCGTCAATAACCACAGGCTAGCGCAGAAATTCCATTGAAAATACTGGAGTAAAATTAATTTCCATATTTTAAAGACATGGCACAGAAAAATATAATTAAATGCAATGCTTCTTGTTTGGTCTGAGACCCACTTTATATTGTATATATTTTTTTAAGAAATCTGATCTTAAACGCTGCGATTTTGTATGGGATGACAATTCACCGGAAGCCCTGAGGCTGGCTGACCTGAAATTAAAAGTGTGTGTGCATATTCTCCATTTAGCATGTCAGGGAATAATATATTGATAACAACGGCTAAAATTTATGATGCTAAATAAAGCTGCACTAATATTAAGTATGATTTCCAGTGCTGAAGAAAGAAAAAACTGAATACAAATAGAATTTGTAATGGTTTGAATGGAAATTATTTTGATTCCAACCTTTATCCTGCACGTGACTCTCCATTTCAAATTGTGGGTTGCATTTCCGGTTTGAGGGACTTCCATTCATAACAACTGAAGCAAATCCTTTGGCTTCACTTTTGCACTACGTTGTCCTTTAACATTCATTAGATAAACTGTAAAGAGAATTATAGCACCTCACTGTAAACAATTGTTTGTTTATTTTTTGTTCGTTTATTTTTTTTTAAATGTCACTAATTTTAACAGAAATTACTCCCAATTCACGCAAAGCATCATTGATGTGATCCAAGACATGTGAACAGATAATGCCAAGGTATCCATGATCCTGGACCAGGCCGTATCCTGAGCAACTACTGTGGTGGTCTTGGAGGAGTGGAGAGCATGAGACTGATTCCTGAAAGACTCCAGTGACAGACGAGTCTCTGCATTGATCCTGTGGGCCAGCCTGAACATCCGCCGGTGACCTACTCACACCTGCAGCTTCCCCACGATGGACGTTCAGCATTGTCCAGCCTCTGGTACCTAAACTACAGCTCTGCACAAGAAGTTTGGCCAGAGGAGAAATGGTCGTGCTCAACTGATCCTGGTTTCTTTTAAGGTTTTTTTGTCCATCACTTTCATCAATTGGTGAAGTTTGTTCCTCATCACTGTCGCCACAGGCTTGCATGGTTCGGGACTTGTGGAGCTGTGCATTGATGGATTTGCTCTTCAGTTTTTGGACTTTCAGCAGTGTAAAAACACTAAACTGAACTTCAACTCTGAAAACTGGACTGACACAGTTTCAGTTTACTAGAACTTCTATGTTAAGCTGCTTTGACACAATCCACATTGTAAAAGCGCTATAGAAATAAACATGAATTGAATTGAATTGAATTATGAAGTGTATAAAAAAGATGGAAAGCTAATGGTCTCAAATGGGTTTTATTTTTCCTTCCATTGGTGGCATGCTAAAACCAATAAAGCCTAATGGAATATGTCCAAAAACATAATAGAAACCATTAAAATGTACTGGTAAATTTTACTGTAATTTTTTAATGGTAGCCAATTTGTAATGGAAGCCATTAGAATCTTCTGTAATGGTTACAGTTTTTACAACAGGGTTTGAAGCTTCAGGTTGTCTTGTGAGAGTTGTCAACAATGCTCCAGCTCCAACAATAGATACCATCATAGAGTTTATAATGTTTTAATGGAAATTTTAAAAACTTTACTGTCTCTTTGCATTGCTAAAGTAATGTTTCAAACCAATAAATCAATACTAATATGTCCCAAAACGCATTTTAAAACACGCATTTTAATGCTTAATTTTGGATGGTTTGTTATGCTTTAATGGTATTAGTAGTGGAAACCATTAGAATGGTCTGCACTCAAAAAATATATATATTTTACTTGTTCAAACTACTTAATTAAAATGAGCTGAAACAACACAATTCTCGAGATTTCATCGGGACAACTTAATTTTATTATGTTCAGTCCACATTAATTTGTTAAAAGTGTTAACTTAATCGATTTGTGTTGCGACAACATGAATGAATTGTGTGGAACCCTGCAATTTTTACAGTGTGTGATGTTTTCTATTTCTCTGTTGGTTGTTTTTTTTTAGTATGGCAGAGATTGAGTTAAAGACATAAAGAGAAGAAGAGACAGAAGCTGGATGAGGACCAAGGAATGTAAAATATCAATCAATATAACACTCAGAGGTATGTGTGGAAGTCAAATATAGCGGGTGTGTTTCTCTTACACTTCAGCTCACCATGTTCCCATCTCTCTCTCTCTCTTTCTTTTTCTCTCTCTCTCTCTCTCTCTCTCTCTCTCTCTGGTTGTCGTTGATGGCTGTCCAGTATCGTCCATTATGGCTTCACTCTCTCAGCAGGAGGCATGGCAGCAGGGGTCTCTGGGAGTGTGTGTGTGTGTGTGTGTGTGTGTGTGTGTGTGTGTGTGTGTGTGTGTGTGTGTGTGTGTGTGTGTAAGCGGGGCAGATCTCAAGGGCGAGTCAGGACATTCTGGCCGTGAGTTACCCCTTCATCATACGAGCTGCTCATTTTAACCCTTGTGCATGACTGAAAAAAGTTTCACACAGACCCATAGAAGACACAAATATCTATGTCCAAACAACAACAAAAACAAAGTCATTAATAAATAAATATGTAAATATTTTATACTTTCACTGACATGGATGCATGGTTACCTTACAGAAAGAAAGTCTCTGGTTTGAGTCCCGGCTGGGTTTCCTCCGGGTGTTCCGGTTTCCCCCACAGTCAAAAAAACATGCGGTATAGGTGAATTATTCATTCATTCATTCATTTTCTTGTCGGCTTAGTACCTTTATTAATCTGGGGTCGCCACAGCGGAATGAACCGCCAACTTATCCAGCACGATTTTACGCAGCGGATGCCCTTCCAGCCGCAACCCGTCTCTGGGAAATAGGTGAATAAGATGAACTAAATTGGCTGTATTGTGTGAATGTGAGAGTGTGTGGGTGTTTTCCAACAAAGAGGGTTGCATCTTCTAGTAAAACATATGCCAGAGTAATTGGTGGTTCATTCCGCTGTAGCAACCTCTAATAAAGCAGGGTATAAGCTAAAGAAAAGTGAGTAAATGCTAAGCAGCATTGTTTTGTTTTTTTTATTATGTCTTGATATGTTAATGACCGTGAATATTTCTTAGTATATGCGATACAAAACAAACTCTTGATAGTCATACAAGTGCATGTACATAATTGTAATAGCGTATTTTTATCTAGAAAGTAGATTTGGTAGACAAACTTCAAAGTTGACTTTGAGAAAGCCTAGACTGAAAGTTTCAAGTAGTTTGTATAGATAGATAAATACATCTATTCTAGGTGGTTGCTAGGCAGTTGCTAATATAAAATGGGTTGCTACGGTTACCATGGTGTTGCTATGGTGGACTTAGTGGTTGCTAGGGTGTTTCTAGGATCCTCTTGGTGGTTGCTAAGGTCAACTGGTTGATTTCTATGCAGATATTGTAGGAGTTACAGTATACTTACTGTGGTACTTTGCGTGTTTGCTAGTGTGTTTTTATGTGATATTGCTAGGGTTATCTAGGTAGCTGCCGGGTTGTTTGGTAAGGTGTTGTAGGTGGTTGTTATGCAGTTGCCAAGATATTCCAAGAGTGGTTACACCAACAGTAAATCTTGCTGAATCAAGCTTTTCTGTAAAGCCTTGGGTAAAAAAATCTGTGTGTTATCTTTGATGATGATGATGGCTTGAGATTTGATAAACAGATAAATGCAGTGGTCAAATCCTGCTTTCAAACCTATTCTTTCTAGAGAATGTTTTTGAAAAAATTATTCATTCATTCATTTATTATTAGGTTGGACTACTGTAACTCACTATATTTTGGGATTAGTCAGACAACTCTCTCCCGTTTACATTCAGTTCAAAACTTAGTTTAACCTGTACCAAAAAACATGACCACATCACACCAGTCTTACGTTCTTTGCACTGGTTGCCTGTGCACTATCCTGTCACTTTTAAAGAGCCTCTGTTTTGTATTATAAAAGGTCATATTTTGGTTTTGGGGGTCTCCAACAACATGCTGATATGCGTGCAAGGTTAAAAAACACTTTCATTGTCTTATAATATGCTTTTTTTTACCTAATTATCCCAACGACTCCCATATAAATCATTCAGCGACTCATTTGTTCCCAAACCCCTCCTTAGCGCGAAGCTAATTTGCACTGATTGGACCAATGACCCAGTGTATTGCGATTGGTCGACTGCATTCAGCACAAGACAGAGAGAGATGCCCACCACGGCTACAGTATGAAGTAGCAGAAAGTATGTGAGAGCCTAATGCAGGAATGCAATAAAGCAATGCCGTTAAACGGCAGCATATTACTCCACTCTTAACTCTAACCCCAAGTAATAACAATGACACACATTCAGTATTAATCCACACAGTGGCAAACTTTGAACTCTTTTGAACATGGACTGCGCCACGCGTGTAAGGAACAGTTGATAGTGGCCATAGCAAAGGCAAACGGCAGAGGATCGCCAGTTCATAAACGCATTTAAAATCGGTAAGGGAAGAAGCACGCGTCACGTTTTTAACATCATTTTGGACACGATATGTGAACAGCCTCATACAGATTTAACCTGAGAGAAACAGTACAAGCACTGATCTATAATCGATGGTTGATTACAACTTATAACACACAATTAAACACATATTTTGCAAACTACACAAAACGAGGCAACAATTTTAATCACTCTTACATGTTATGATCCGGAGGAAGAAAAAACTGGTCCATTTGAACTGTAAAAGTTACTGACAAAGTCCCTGTCAAAGTCTGACAAAGTCCCATAGTCTCTGCTGCTCCTTCAATAGCAAACAGCCGTCAAATCCCACTTTGCAGAGTAGGCTATTGTATCAAAAATCTGAAAAATGACAGGAATAAAAACAGCACTAGGTTGGCTATACTGTGATATTGTTGTGAAAATAAACTTTAACCCTTTATTCCACACAGTCGAATCTCCATCTGTCAGTGATCGTCATCTTCGCGTCATGATCAGTCTCTTGATCCCCCGTGCCTCTGCTAGTGTCTGAAGTGCAAGCGCGTTCACATCGTACTGGAACTGGAACTCCATATTTGGTGATGTACTGTATCGACGTCGATGCAATGAAACAAAAGATCTCAACCCAACTTGATTTGTTTATTCGACTCTGAGTCAACTATTTTAAACATGGTGCACTTTTAGATTTAAACCTCAGCCGGATGTTTTCACTCTCTTAGAGCTGTGTTACACACTGCATGGAAGCTCCTTTTTTTAAAAACCCATAATAGAGGCTCTTTAAAATTCTTCTCTTGTTTTTTTAAATCACTAAATGGCTTGGCTCCTTCTTTTCTGTCAGACCTGCTGACTGAACATCAGCTTGGCCAGTCTTTTCGGTCATCAAACCAGATATTATTATGCATCACTAAGTCGTGGCTGAAATGCAGGGGTGACCGTGCTTTCACAGCAGCTGGTCCTACATTGTGGAATGTTCTGCCCCTCTGTATTAGATCTATATTATCTCTGTCTGTTTTTTAAATCCAGGTTGAAAACTTACATTTTTGATTTGGCATTTTATACGTAAGAATTGTTTGTTTTGGCTATAGTTTTATATCTTGCTCTTTGTGATTTGTATTGTGCAGCACATTGGTCAACCTTTGGTTGTGTTTAATAATGCTATATAAATTAAATGGACATTGACATTGTTATTAGCTTGTTGCTAGCATGATTATAGCATGATTACACTTTTTATAATTTGAATAGTTTTTTTAATAAATAGGGAGGCTTTATAATAAATTATTCATGACTTTTTTGCTTGAATAGTACTGGGATAAAATATTACAACTTTAATAGGGGTTCAATGATGCTTCATTTTTGTCCTGCATTTGCTGAAAGGAGATTTTTTTGTGTCTCAACTTATTAGTGTAAAAAATATTTCTTTTATGAAATGAAAGTAAAGTATTACACTTTAAATATAAATACACCTTTTGGTAAAATTCATGCTGTTTGCATTAACACACACTGAAAAACAATTATTCAAAGATGATTCCTTGGATTTACTAAATCTTTTTAAGTTAAGTGGTTGTAAACAATTTATTTGGGCTGAATTTAAACAAACAAATTAAGTTGAACATTACTAAATTTAATTTGTTTGTTTAAATTCAACACATATAGACATATAAATTGTTTGCAACATTTTTGAAGACATTTTTTCAGTGCAGCTAAAATGATTCCAGTTTTTGTTCTGCGTGAACCAGAAGTTGCCGAGTATCAGTTTCAGTATGTTAATTTACTTTAAACTAAAACTGAATAGTGAGTGACTAGTGAGTGATTTCTTTTCACACACCATTCTCTCATAGCAAACAGTAAGAGGGGCATGGCTAAAAATATTGTAGCTGAAGCTGTCAACTTGCATCAGAGAAGGGCCACTACACCAAACATGGAAATGAATGGTCAGATTTTTTAATGAAAGATTATCAAAAAAATAAAAATCAGTGTATTAACTTGAACAGATTAATTGTTTAGCTAAACTATAACATTGTGTGCTAGCAATATAAGCATTGCAGATTTTGATTTCAGACAGATTTTAAATGAATAGTCAAAAGATGCTTCAGTATACTGAAGTCTACATTAAAGAGGTCCACATTTAATGGTCAGACTGAAGCACCTCTTCTAGCTTATGTTTTTGATTTACTGTGAAATTCAAAGGTGATGCTCTGAGGGAGTTCAGCTATACTGTACGCCGTTGTCTCCTGAGACCTGCTGTAACGTGTGTCAAGTGAATATTGGCTGCCAGCTTGTCCTCCGAGTCCCTGTGCCACAACGAGTCCAGTCACAATCACACTCCGCCACGTTTCACAGGACACTGTGGAAAAATAATATCAAATATTAATAAAGCCCTGTCCCAGAAGACCAACCATGCCCCGCATTCCTCTTACCAAAGACCACTGCCAGTCCATCTGTCCTAGAAGATTTAGTTTGCATAAGCACAGTGTTACACTATATTCAATAGGCTGGAGTGGAGTATTCCACTTATACTATAGATAACAGTCCAATAGTCACTGTTCAAATGTTGTATTTCAAAACAGTTGAACGGTTTTTGTCTTCAAACTGCTCCTGTGTGTAGTATTAGCACTACTATTTGTTTGTTTCGGTGTGAATTTTTGACAGTGACATAACTGATATCATTCAGCGTAGTGATTTGGAACTGTAATGTGGTCAAAACTTGCCTGGAACTACTTTACCTGTGCGTTTGTCTGAAAATAACCTGTTCACCAGCCAATCAGAATCAAGCATTCAAAAGCCCTGTATAAAGTGGTCTACAGTACTAGCAAATGACCTCTTTTCTTTGGTAACCACTAACGGGAGCAGCACAGAGTGTTTGTGGCTCCTCTGTCTGACCTGAATGGACGTATAAACTATTTGGCATCAGCACTTCACTGTTTTATGCCATGGCAGACGTTCTGACCTCACCGTGGGGTCTTAATTATGTTTAATGGGATCGCAATGTTCCTTAGGTTTAGCGGTAATGACTGGTGTTTAATTCCAAGGAGAAATCATATAAAGACTCGCCACAAACTCAAATGCCTGATTTTTTTAATTTGGGCTTTTAGTTGTACTGTCTTCATTAGAAGTACTGGTTAGAACCAATATTACTAATTGTAATTACATATGGTAAGCCAGCGGGGGGGGGGGGACTGTTATTATAAATGAGTCATTGATTCATATTAAACCAATCTGTTTAAAAAATCTATCATATAAGTGAGTGAGTCGTTGAATTGTTCACTCTCAATTATTAGCAAACAATGATTCTAAATTGTTCACTGAGTCAATTCTTCTCTGAACCATTAATATATTAGGCTGTGTCTGGAATTAATAGTGTACACCGAACACAATAATATGCATAATTCATTGTGAGGTTCTTGCCAAATTCACTGATTCATTTTTATTTTCTATGAATGATTCATTCATTTATTAATTTTACTTTGGCTTAGTCCCTTATTTATTAGGGGTCGCCACAGCGGAATGAACCGACATCTATTCTAGCATATGTTTTATGCAGCGGATGCCCTTACAGCTGCAACCAAGTACTGGCAACCAAGTTATCGGGGAAACTGGAGCTCCCGCAGAAAATCCACACGAACACGGGGAGAACATGCAAACTCCATACAGAAACGCCAACTGGCCCAGCTGGGACTCGAACCAGCAACCTTCTTGCTGTGAGGCGACAGTGCTAAACACTGAGCCACCATGCCAGCTGTGAATAATTCAATAAGTGTTTTTATCTCTCGAAAGGTCAATTCAGTGAACAATTCAGTGAATGAATCGTCATGAATGGGTCATTGATTTTAGTCAGACTTTATCCCTGTTCTCACTATTTAGACTGTCTGAGTTTTATAAATTCTGACTTTGTTTTGCAATTCAATGTTAATATTTTGCAATTCGTCTATTTCGCCATTTCTGACATCAAAAAAAATATTTAAATGATCTGTAGTCATTGAATCGTTCACTTAATTCATTTAAATCAAGAATCATTTAGTCAATTGATTCTTTAAAAATCGTTCACGTTAATAAACAGCAAAATAAAGATTTGGTAAAAAATATCAATAGTAGTATGCATTATAAGTGAGTTATTGGAAAACTCTCTGAATCGATTCATTTAAAAATGATGATTCATTTAGGAACAAAACTGGTTAATTCCTTTATGAGTGACTCACTGGCTATGTTTCCATGCAAAAATGAGAATTTACATTATGTGCAAAACTGGAATATCACATAAAAGACATGCGAATAAAGCAGCGTTTCCATCCAACGAGTCAAAGTGAACAAAATCGTCACTTCCTAATTAACTGGCGCCAAATATCAACAGTGAAAATAGAATTCGCTGCAGTGGGAGAAGCTTCGTATATCTTTTCCTTATTTAATAAATGGCTTGCGCCTCAGAAAAGGATGCCAACATGCAATGAACACGAGGTGATGCTTAAAGGCATGAGACGCAGAGCAGAGACGATCTTGACAGTTCCGGAGGTCATTAATAATATAATAACGCTAATACTGAAATAATTACAGCATTTCAGAATGACCAAAACAACATTTTAGATGTTTTACAATGTGCTCAGCCTGCAGGTTTGTCCATTTTTATCATCACTTGATCTCTTATAACAAAATCACAAGACTTTTTTTAAATGTGCATATTGGAATTTGTGCGGTTAAAGTGTTTCCATCGTAGTCTACGTGCATTTTATTCTTATTGAATAAAAAGTTTATCCTACTTAGTTATGTGCCTATTTCCCAGTGATGGATTGCAGCTGGAAGGGCATCCGCTGCGTAAAACATATGCTGGATCAGTTGGCAGTTCATTCCAGTGTGGCGACCCCAGATTAATAAAAGGACTAAGCTGAAAAGAAAATAAATAAATGAATGAATGAGTTATGTGCATATGTTTTTCATGCACATTTTCAAAATCTATGCGCATCTTGGCGTTTCCATCAACCGATTTTTTTATGTGCATATCCAAAATGCGTGGATGGAAAATAGGTGGATGGAAAATAGGTGGATGGAAATGTAGCTACTGATTCACTTATTCAGAGTCATGCAAGCTCAATGATTCATTAAAACATAGTTACACAATTCAGCTATGGCTTTGTTTGGAACTATTTTCATTGGCAGACCATAAATAAACAACTTGTGTCTAAAGCATGAGTTACTCATCATTAACTTAATGTGTATTTGTATGGCGAATTGCTGAGATTAACACTTTAGAAATATAGAAAATATCAGTTTGTTTAACATTTTCCATCTAAGTCAAATTATTCAGTTTATATTTACAGTGTTCACAGGAGTAAATACATAACGAAACTGAAATGTTTTAGGGGCTCCCAACAGAAATTATGGAATGTCATAAAATGGATGAATGTACAGCAATTATTTGCAGTATTTTAAGGACATAATTCACGGTGAGCGAGTCAGTTGTTTGTTTTTTCAATTGTTTACCTTCATAATGGAGTGACCTAGACTCGGCAGATGAGTAAGACTCCTGATTGGTTGAGCGCCTGAAGGAAACGTAAACAAGGGAAGAAAGGCGAAAGACTCACTCATAATATTTTGATTGGGCTTCTGGACATTAACACTCGACTGCACCGATTCGTCAACCTCGTCCTGAGGACATTTGAGTGTGTGTTGTGCAGTCATCTGGTCTTTAATATGAGCTAACATGGCGTTCAATAAAGATACACTTCATTGGGTAGTACAAGGTAATATCTGAAACAGTTACCCACAGTTTACTTAATAGGTATTTATCAATTAGTTTTTTCCTATTCAAATCTAGGGCTCCTGTCAATATTTTAGTTAATACATTTGATTTATTGGATGGATGGATGGATGGATGGATCAATGGATAGATAGATAGATAGATAGATAGATAGATAGATAGATAGATAGATAGATAGATAGATAGATAGATAGATAGATAGATAGA